>OX453275.1:4047472-4674972 GCA_949710005.1 Ricordea florida
GGAGGAGTTCAAGGCAACGCCCTGACCAACTGAGTTATCAAGCCAAATGGGAACTGGTCATGTGTGAGTCAGTAAGATACCCGTAGAGGATGAAGATATGAATGTGAAATGTTTGTACAGGGTAATATATGCAGAAACCAATGACAGAGCGCTTAAAAAACTCTATTGTTATATACCTAGACTTTCACTCAACAAAACGAGCACTGTGGTTAGTCGATACTTGGTCACGTGCCCCTGATCAAATTCAAATTTATACCGACCAGGATACAATAGCCCAGTTGTTGCCCGCGCGTCAGTTTTTGTTTTTGCTGTATAATTGTCTAAGGGAAAGTCTAAATATGTAACAAAGCAGTTAATGTATGGTCCCTCGGGAAACTAGTCAGTTCTGTTTCCCCTCGAGTCCTGATGTTTCATTAGGACTCTCGGAAAAACAAAACTAACTGTTTTCCGAGGGACCATACATTCAGGGTATATTATTCCTCGAAACAGTAAAAGTTTCTTTTCTTGAAAATCGCTTGGTCGAAAACAAAGGTCTTTGAATGATTTGTACAAAATTTCATTCTTGTAACCATATTTCAGTTGGGCATAAATAATACAGTGCGAGAACCTCATTCCTCTAGATATGACATGGAAATAACCGCAGTTTCATTTGTGAATGAATCATTTTTTGTGCAGAGGCACTCGGCAATCTTTTGGCAGGTATTTTCAACTTGAGTCTGGGCAGGTACTAAATAAAAATAATCCCAAATCGTACTCCATCGCCACTTGATTTAGCTTCATGGATCCACAATAACCTCAAACAAATTTAAATTGACGTTAAGATGCGCCTTTGCTCTGCGGTTCTCCGCAGTGCAGTGGCATACTCACAGCATATTGTCGAAAACAAACATTTATAATTACCGGAAAACCGCTTTCCACCAATTCTGCGAGACTCTGGGGAAAACACGTGACCGCAAGTACAGGTACGATTGGATACTGGGACCTGAAAGTACAAATCATAAAAGTGAATTTCATAAAGCGGTTAATAGAGTGAGAAAACAGCTGAAATTTATGACTTGCGGTAATGGTGCGGTGAGCAACTCAGTTATAATTATTGTGATGATGTCGTGCAGCGTGGCCATGGTGTGCCGGGTGAGAGTAGTTTTTACTTGAAATTGTCTTTATAGGATGGTATGCTTTGTGCCAGGAGAATTTGTGAAAGATGGCGATAATTCAGCACTGTCACAGGCAAACTCGGTAACGCAAATCCGACTTCTCCCAATAGGAATCGAACCAACGACCTTCCAATTACTAGCTCGCACACCTTCAGACATTGTGAACAAGGATTTTCGTTTTCCGAGTTTGCCTTTGACAGTGACACGTAAATAATCGAACACCTTCCACAGATACTTTTTTTTTCTTTCTTCTTTTATTTCTGACTAGTTTGGACAATTTAGAAATTCAATAACGTGTGATGTAAGGTATGTGTTGCTCAATTATTTTGCGTCAAAAATTTCTTGTCTGTGGAGTTTCCAAAACTGAAGCAAACCACAAAAGCAGGAGCGAATCATTGAAAAAAAGGAGAGGAAGCCATTTAAGTGCACTCTTGTGAGTCGCTACTTCTGAGAAACACGGCAATTATTCGAAATTTTTTATGTGAACGGTCTTAAATTCTATCCTTTTTACATTCAGATAACATGCAACATTGTACGCTTCACGCCGCTTAAAAAAAAATAAGCATTCGTTATTAAACAGCCGCAAACCACGTATTGCGACTGACCACTTCTAGGTGTGTAAGGGGACTTGACATTATTGTGCATCAAAAAATTTCTTGTCTGTTTCCAAAACTGAAGCAAACCACAAAAGCCATTGAAAAAAAAGGAGAGAAAACCATTGAAGTGCATGCTTGTGAGTCGCTACTTCTGAGAAACACGGCAATTTATTTGAAATTTTTTATGTGAACGGTCTTAAATTCTATCCTTTTTACATTCAGATAACATGCAACATTGTACGCTTCGTACGAATTTGACATAAACTTTTTTTTCGTTTCTTGATCTGGCAATGTTTTTCTTCTACAGTGAAAAATAGACATTTTCCTAGAACTAATTACACGCCGCTTAAAAAATTAATAAGCATTCGTTATTAAACAGCCGCAAACCACGTAGTGCGGCTGACCACTTCTAGGTGTGTAAGGGGACTTGACATGATATCAAAGTAGCTGATACATTATTCACTCAGTATCATATGATTGATTTCTTTTGTCTATTACTTAAGTTGAACTTAAGATCGTGAACGTATACGGCTTTTCTCTACTAAAATTCAAATTCAATCCTTGTGTTGCAAGAGAACTAAAATAATCACGAGCAAATGAACCTTTACCAGATATATACCTTCGGCACCAAAAACATTATTTTCCTATGTAAAGTTTGATCTCGAAGGACACACTTAATTGAAACTACTTTCTTGACAAACATCTTAAATTTAATAGAAAAAAGAGGAAACGATTTTGCAGCGATCTTTTTGGCACGTCGTGACTACGATCCATTTTCTAGTAAGACCTGAAGTTTTCGGTGGCCCGCTATGTCCAGGCCTTTGTCAGAGATTTGTCATCTAGAATTTTCAGGCACACATATGATGTGTGGGTAGAATTTTATGTCTTAAACAAAATGTTTCCCGACCTATATTAATTCAGGCAATGAAAACTATAGCTAAAGGAATACAACGAACAATAAGCGAATCGTGCTCGGCTTTGCTTCCCGACGATTTACTCTTTCCTGAACTGATTCTTGCCTGCTTGATGTCTGAACTGAGCGCTAGAAGAGTGAGTGTCTAGTTTTCGTATGTAATTTCAGTCCTCCCGGCTTTCAGAGAAATACGAAACTCCATCGAGACATATGGTGTTAACATTGTTGCAAGCAACGAGAGGTTTTTCTCCATGTAAACTGTTTTTTTCTTAATCTTCAATCAAACGTCTTCGGTTGATATCTGTTATTTGACTCACCGCTCCTTCGTTTAGGTTTTTTTTTCCCAACCGGGCGAAAATATATTCAATAGTGTGCAAGATTTATTGCAAGATTCCTGATTGTTTTGTTTCTGAAATTTCGGCTGAATTTTTCGGCCTAATCCCACTAGAGGATTAACAAATCTAAGACAAGCGACCCTGATTGGAGCGTTTGAATGAGAAACAAACTCGGTTACGTACAAGTGTACAACTTGATTTACGCGAAATACAAAATTTATTGCGTAGGTTTGTACAAGGTTGGTACACCATGCAGCAAGAAATTGTCCAGAAGTACAGTGTGATCTACAGGGAATTTCAAGAATGGAAAATACTCCTTTTAGCTTACAATTCAAATTGTTTGCGATCCGGGTCGCTATAAATTAGGGTTCTGCAAATCTAGCTTGCTGTATGTAGTAGTGACTGGTACGAACTTCGAAACCGAAGCTATTAATTCTACCTCGTTGTATATAATATTAGGAAGCTTGCGAGATTTATTCCGCCGCGTTTTTTCGCCCAATTACAGGTTAGCTTGAACAATATTTCGCGGCAACAGAAACAACCAAATGTAAAACCCATATGGGCTCTATTCGCTGTTAACACATAAATTTCCCTCTCTTATATAAAAGTACAGATTTATGCAATCACGCATCTTACGGACGCACAAACCTTTAAGCTGCAAGCTACACACAGCTTTAACATTTCGTCTTCAGCGAATTACGCCACAGCTCGTTTTGTTGTGATGTAACAAACTTCGTAAACACTCACTAAATAAGACTGGCTCATAAGTTCGTTATAATTTGAGCGCCGTTTTGGCCATCTTCCAGAAAATGTCTCCATTTGCATAACAATTGGTTCATTGTGACGACCAACAAAATTCGATTCGCGTAATATGCAAATTTTTAAGTTATTTTTTTCGCCTCCCGTTTTCTCGCTGACAACATGGAGAAGACTGTGTTTTGATCTTGTGTAAGTAGATAAACGATTCCTGTACATAGAATAAGTGTATTTGACCTCGTGTAACAAGATACACGATTTCTGGTCATAAGATAAGTGTATGATAACGTCGTTTTCGGGAAACATCTCTCACATTTTGGGCGGCATGTTTTGGTAACCAAAATAATCCATGTATGATTATTCAGTCTGAAATTCAATGCGCAGTTTGCAAATTTATGACCGACCTATAGCTCTGGCTGTACGCTGACTTGGTTTTTTTAAAAATGTAAAAAAGTATGCACCTCATAAACAAACAACCATGACAGTCCTCTTTTGAATGGTAGGCTACATACAAATCTAAACATTCATCACAGGCATAATTAAAGAAAGGCTCTGCAACATACTGGCCATAATTTCAGACTGTTTGTGGCTCAGTTTGTTACATTACTTCAAAACAAGAGAATGAAGGGAACTCATAAGGCTCATTTTCTCTTGTTCAAAAGCAATGATGCCCTTAATACAATTATGGGTCAATTATGGCTTGTTAAATTTTAAATTCCTTTTGCTAGTCAAATCGCCCATAAACCATGTCAACAGTAAACTTTTACAGGAATTTTATAATTTTTTTCGCCTTTGCCACTTGAATTTTTTTTGTGATCGGAAGTCTATTTTTCTTTTGCAAAAAATATCCTTGAAAGAGAGGTCGTCCGTTTTTGTTAAAGACCACTTACAAGAATCGCTAACAGACTGGCATATTGGTGTCTCTCGAGGTGTCAAATTTACGTAAATAATAAGGCATTTCTTTTACTCAGGTTAGCGTAGTCATAGCTGCTTTTGCCCGGTTGAGCTTTAAAATTTCTCACAGCACGAGAAACTATGCAAAATATTCAGTGTGACTCGACGTATGGGTTAGTGTCTATCAACTTGGCTCAATACATGGCAGGCCCAGAAATTGCTTTATACAAGTAGGTAAAGCATGCAAAGGTTTAGGAGGAAAAACATAATGGGTATAAAGGCCGAGTGGAGGCAGAAACAGACCTAAAGTCACCGAATACAACGAAGCTCGAAACCATGCTGAAAAATGGCTTCCCCTCAAAATTCCGGGCAACGTCCATTTGTTCGAGGTAATAACTGAAACAGCTTTAATCAACGTTGAACTTTAATGATAGTACTCAAGTAAACACTAGTCAGTTTAGCCTAATAATTGCGGCTTATGGTATTAATCACATGTTAAAACGATTCTGCCCTTTATTTAGCTTAGTAGCTAAAATATAAAACATGAAGGTGCAAATCTAGGCGGTCGTATTGTCTGCCAATTGTATTGACACAAGTTTTAAAGGGCTCCGGAATTTCTTCTTTTCCGTTTCAGGAATAGTGTCACGCGTTAGAAATTCGTTATAAAATGCAGAAACGTTTGAGTCAATCTAGTGACAGTTATCTCGTTATGTGTAGCTTATACGAGTAAACATGTTTACTTTAAGACTGTTTCACATGCAAATCCATGGCTATTCACGTCACTCTGGTCCTTGTTGTGAACATACAATTAAAGTGTACAACTGAACGGAAAGAGACGTTACATTAATATCACTTCGCTTTACTACTTCTATAAAACTACGGGATGTACAATTGTACAATTACTTCTTTGTCAGGCTTTCTCTTAAATTCGATTTGCAAAAGTTGAACGGGAAACTGACGTGCTTCTAAAAATAGTAATCAAAAGGCTGCCAGTTTTGGCTAACGCGTGCATAGTTTGTTCAGTTAGTCTGTATACTAGTAATTGATAAGTGCGGAATACACACTTCGTCCCTGCAAGTGAACAAATTGAGAATTTTGTTAATAAGAATTCTTCGTCAGGCATTAGAAAAGTTTAAAGATGATACTGCGCTAACCTTTATCGCTCTTTCATCAGAGTAAACAGAATGCCATGTGCTAATTAAAAGGCATGCTTGTTTATATCACAGACGGTTTTTCTTGGTGACCTTATATTAAAAATCTCATTTTTCATGCTCTGAAGTTCTTTCGACGTGTTGCTTTCATGTCTAGATCTAATCTCTGTGGTACTATGACAGAAGAAGTGTAGAGATTTTGTCTCATCTCAAATTGAAATGTCTTGTCGCATACGTTTGCCACGAAACTGTCGTGTTCTTCTTGGTTGCAATTCGGTCAGAAATAAGGGCGCTTGATCTGCGAAACTTTTCAAGTCGACAGTTTCAAATCCAGTTGCCTTTTTGAATTGAAGGCACTGACAACTTATTCTAACTGTAAAAGTTTAAAATTACGTGTTGTGTCCTCTAAACTGTCTTCGCCCAAAAGTTTGATGACCTCTTCAAACTGCGGACTGCACTGTACATTAGCACACAGTGAAAATTTTGCAGTGTCGTCAGCTATAGTCGGGAGAGTATTTTGTCTTTTATTTAGCTTTCTCCCCTCTGATAACCGACTACTTCCGTACCAACGCATCGCCAAAGACTTTGCTTTCACAATGGTGGAGATAGAGTAACTTTTCCCAAGGGGCGGAATAGAAAGGGACCGCTTTTTTGAGTCGAATTGTTTCGGCATCGCTGGAGTTTCGCTTTTGTGTCTATTGTAGCTTAAACCAGAAATCATAAGCTCTTGGTCTGTTTTCTCCATCGCCGGAGCCTCGAGCTCAGAAATGCGTCTGTTAGTTTCATTGTTGTGTCGCGTATACGTGTAAACTCCATTTCTGTTCTTGGACTGAAAACCCGCCAATTTTGCGTTCGGCGAGGTTGATAACACAGACCTTGGCAAAAGATTGCCTCTTTTTAGATAACTTTCATCACTAATACTTGCCCATTCCCGACTTTTAGACCCTCTTGCGGAAGCAAACGTCGAGCCAACTGATTTTACGGGAGATGTATTCCTTCCTCTTGACTTGATCTTTTTCTCGTCAGTCGATATCGTCTTAGAATGGAACTCATTTGTGCCACCTTTTTGTCGCCCTACGGCTTTCCCAGACATTACAAATGCTGTATTATGTTTCTTTATCTCTGAAAACGGATTGCCTTGTGTATTAAACAGACCTCTGTAGGACGTTCGTTGAACTTACCCACCAGTCTTGTAACTCAATGTTTACAACTTCATCAACCCGCAGTTGACAACTTAGAAAGACTTTTTTCCCTTTGTATCCTCAGTCTTTGAAATCATAAAAAGAAATATGTCATTTTCTCATTAAGTCCAATATTGAACTGAAAATGTTTTTTTTTACTTTGCATACGCACAAATGGTATCTCATTGTTCTAGGAATTTGTGTCAAATTTTCTGTGGCTCTGAAAAGATAAGCGTTTTTAACTTGACATTAGGATGTCACTTCGCTAGTTCAACAATGATTTCATGTCAGATTTAGTTCTCAATTTCCTTCTCTGGTTTGTGCAGTGTTTGCTTTTCAAATCGGAGAGTAGGTTTAATTTGCGCTTTTTCGAGGCTTTTCGCCTTCGAGATGCTATACTAGCCCGCGTTAGATTGGACTGGAGTGAAATTACAATTCGTGTACTAAAACTAGATTGCTTTGCTTTATGTACGCTGAAGCAAGATTTCAGCTCTCATCACCGACAGATTACTAGTTGTGAATTTAATCTAAAATCATAGCTCATCAAAATATTCGCTTTGACATGCTGGCTTTGAAGTCGTACTGTACAGACGTTGCGAAACACCCTTCAAAGAAGCAAAACTATGACCAATCACAACGAAATCACGAGTTTTTGAACCCGCGCTTAGTGCTAATATAGCTTTGCTTTGCGTTCTCATTGGTTCATTGAACGGTGTGCACGTGCGTGTACACGTGTTGTGGCTGTTGTGATTTGTTTAGTAACTGCTTTGTTTCGAGTTTACGGCAGCCACTTGAGAACTGCTCTAATTGAATAAAAAACAAAGTATGACAAAGCCAGGCAGGTAAATCACACACTTCAATCATGTCTGCAAAATCGGAACAAACATAGGAAGTAGCTCGTTCTATGAAAGTTAAACGGCTTTCAATTCACACAGAAAACTCAATGGCACCTTGGCCATCATCTAAATGTTAAATATGCGATAAAGCACTCCTGTTTACGGCTTTTTGCACTCTTTTCTTTCACTATACCTAAAGAACGATCATAACTAAGCAATGTAAATGCAAGCTGGTATTTTTGGTGGGCTTTTTATAGTCGCTGTCCTACTTTAGGTTTTTTTCCCAGCTATGAGCGGATGATAAAAAAGAAGAAACGGAGTTTAGTTTCTCAATGGCAAAGGCCTTAACACGCAGCTTTAAACTTCTTAAAACATAATTCAACGGAGGTCTAAAAGCAACTAGAAATGCCGTCGGAACGTCCACCGAAGATTGACCTCAAAACTTGTCTACTAAAAGGAATCTTAAAATTTCTTCATTACTCGTTTGTTTGGGATGAGAACTTCGCTTGGCCACGTGAAAACGATGCGATATGGCACAAATTGTCAAAAACACAAGAAAGGTGTGATAAACTTGTAGACGTAAAAAGGTGTGATAAACTTGTAGACTAAATCCGATCCTGATTGTTCCAAACAATTGTAGCTCCTCATTTTGTTGTCGCTTCTTTCCGGGTCAGGGTACTTGTTCTCACAAATTCCATTGTCCGTGATTTCTTCCTGCTGCAGAATTTAGAGTGACTGGCTGCATCTCCTTGGCGACAAGCGTCCCCACAGTACCCCTGAACATTACACTTGGAACACCAGACAGTCGCCACCTTACCGCACAGGCAGAAATATTCGCATTTCTCTGAAATGAGTAAAGTGAAACGAAAATTACGTTTTAGCCAGTGTCCAATTTGTGAGATAAAGACGTAAATTAGAAATCATACATTTACAGACATTTTCAGTTAAGCTTTTGGAAAATAAAAGTGGTTGTGCTCACCTGTTCCGTGGAAAACTTTCACATACACAGTCTTCTTGTACACTCCTGAAACTACAAACTGGTTCTCTATCCGGGGATCGATGACTTTGAATTTTCGACTCAGAAACAGGTATCTCAGTGCGCCTAGGTAGCGGGGAAGAAAGGTGTTGATGTCATGCCGCAAATCCTGTAAAGACCCAGACGGGTTGACTTTGACCACACCTGCCACGTGAGCCAGCACGCCCATTTCAACATTTGGACGAATCACCTTGATTTGCATCTTCTCTTGCTTGTTTTTTGTCTCTGCAACAGAATCACGTCTTCGCTTAGAGGAACAAGTATCATTTGACAAAATGGGTGAATCTCGGGTTTAACGACTCTGGGACAAGGCGATGAATTAGAGCTTAAGGCAGATTGTGCAATTAAAAAAATCGTTCACTAAGGACTTAAGCAAACAAAGCGACGACACTGAGCACGGCAGCGGTGCAAGAAGGATTTCTTTTTCCCCCATACCGCTGGCGGCAAGCAAGTTTCAGTTTCTTTTCCATATTTCGTTTTTACTGGAAAATTTCTTCTTGGTACCTTTTGGACCTTTTGCATTTTAATGTAACTTCCTCAAGGCAGTTTTCCCATTTTACAATCACGTCTTAAAAGAAAACTTGAAAAATGGTAATTTCGTGTAGTAGATTTGCAGAGGATGGTAAGAAAACCTGCCAGACTGTATTATTTTTAAACGTGCAGTTTTTTTGTGTCGCTTATTAACTTCATTGTTTGGTGCCGCTCTGCTCACCTTCGTCGTCTTAGTTTGCTTAGGTTCGCTACAATCTGCTTATGCCTTTCCCTGCATGCTTAAATACGCTTTGTCCTTCTTAACTTGTTGGTAATAAATGGCAACGACCAGATAATGCCGGCGACAGGCCTGGAATGGATTTTTTTTTCCGCGAGCAAGGTTCAAAAAAGACGCAGTGCTAATTGCTACACGCCTTGAAAATCACGAGTGAATTACTTGGGATGGTATTGACTTTTTAACATTTTTTGGCTTTAAGTCTAATTTTTTGGCATATGGAAGGTGATGTCGGTATTACGTGAAAATTTCTACTCCCTACCTTGGCTAATCAAGACACCTGGTAACGGAAGTGGTTCAAAATCCACAGACGAAGCTCTTCGCCGTACAGTAGGCTCCTCATGATAGATAACCTCTTCTGCAAAGTCGTCGTCTTCAAACTGGTCGTCTTCCAGTGCAACGTTGTAAAACGCCTTCGAGTAACTCGAATCAGAATGGGAAGATGACGACGAGGAAACTCTGGGATCGAAGGCTGGTTCTACCCGTGGGAGGCTTGATGAACACCGCGACTCCGTATCAACTGAAGTTTCATTAGTGTATTTATCCATCGAATTAGCACTGGTCAAGCTGGTTACGGAGCCTATTTTCAAACCTGACCCAAGTGAACTTGGTGGGGAACTTCTGGGTGTCATGACAGCAAAACCCAGCACAGGCTTCGATGGGGGAGGCAATTCTTCTGGGATGTGACCCTGTCAAATATATAGTTGAGAAGGCTGATGCTCAATAAACAAGTCAAATTACGCAGAAGCACGTAAACAGACTACAATTTAACACACAAAAGAGAATTCGGCCGGAAAGATGTACTTTTCAGCACTGTAACAGGCAAACTTGGAAAAACCTGAAATCCGAGTTCCCCTATGACGAGCTGAAGCTACGACCTTCCGATTACTAGTCCGTATTTCTCTACAACTGAGCTACAGGAGACTCGTAAGAGTAAATCCATTTGCATTAAACTAGGTTCACGGCACAAAAGTCCTGCATACTGCTGCAATGGAATGTCAGAGTGAAAGGCTTGTGGGGTAATAAAGATGGTATATTTTGAGCGTGGAAATTGTAAAAGAGAATTCTATTCAGATAACAATGATGATGATGATGATGATGATGATAACGATGATGATAATCAAATTGATGATAATGATGATGAAGACAGTTATGATAATAATATTGGGACATTTCTAGGCTTACCGAAGATTCCTTGTTGCCGTCAAGTTTTTTGCCTCGACTACCGTGAAATACTACAAATGTTGGAGGCGTCGGAGATCTCAGCTCTTTGGAAGAGGAATGCGGTGCCGATGGAAGATATCTGGTGGTGATTAATTCTTTGCTGCTCTTTTCATCGCTGTATAACTCGGGCGTTTCAGGTGGGCTCGGCATCACTTTCCTTTCCCTCCTTCGAAATAGGATGTAGACCACTACTACAAGAACCAGAGCGACCAAAAATGCAACCACACACCCAGCGACGACAATATAAATCGTTGGGCTTTCAGATTCTGGTTGAACGGCACTTGTGGCGAAGTCCTCTCCATCGGCTTTCATTCTTGGCAAGGTCGTGAGAGTACTTCCACCGAACTCTACTTCCAGTCCATCTTGTACATCAGCCCACATCTTGGTCAGTGCTGGGTTTTTCTGTGATTCGGGCAACGCCATATCAAATGTTGTCACAATGCTCCCTTCCCGGAGGCGGAAATTGAAAAATATGATGCCAACATAAAGTTTGGTCAATGTCAGGTTGACTTTGATTGCAAATTGCTCTTCGTTTCCTCTGACGAGGTCGTAATTCCCTTCGAAGACAATTTCCAAGTTTATAGTAACAAGAGGGTCGTTGCATCTCTCAGTAGTCTCGGAGAATTCGATCACCCGTTGTGGAGTATAACCACCTGGGGCTTGTAGCTGTACATCATTGTCAAAGTAAAGATCTATCTCGTGGTTATATATCGGGCTTGAAGTGGTAAACATTGGAACTGCGACTGTTTGCCCGTGAAATTGCACGAGTTGCACAAGCGAGACACCAATGCCTTCGCCTTCCAAATGTGATGATAGGGCTGCGATTGTAAGCTGGTCGCTACTGCCACTGTGACTGGCCTTGACTAAACCAATAATGGACGAAGCACTATCCACTGCAGTGTATTTAATTCCTACACTGAAGGATGTCTTATTCAGTTGCTCACGAATCCCTGCACTACTGCTCGAGAAGACAAAGTATACATCTACTTGAGAAGAGGTGACTGTTGTGCCATCCTTGTTTGCCAGTTTAACAGTAAATTCAAGGCTACAGCGATCTGAAGAACTTCGTCCGCTACTAGGAATGAAAAGCGCAAGTTCCGTAACAAACTTTGCCATACCCAGGTAAATTCTAGACAGAAGAATTGCATCATCAATTTCTACAACGTTGTTCCAATTAGCATCCATACCTGTCCTCTGGTGCGAAGTCAAACCTTTCATCTGATTTCCCACAGCGTCTTGGAATTGTGATTTTGAAGAAGCAATGTAAGCGCCAATAAAGGCAACATCAACAATGTCAAAAGAACAATCCAAATCTATATCTCCGAGAACAGTATTACTACAGGACGTTTGTGCCTTTGGAGGTACAGTCACTAGCTCTTTATCAACGGTCCTGGAGTATTGGATAGTGATAACAGGAACACCAGATCTCCTAGCTATGAAAACTATCTCGCCCACGTAGTTGCTGAAAACTTCATCCAGTGCCAGTGGTCCAAAGATGTTGATGGTGTTGCTGACAACCGAATAAAGAAGGTCCGTTGTCATATTTACAAAGTTCAAGTCATTGTTGCTAAACCAGATCTGTACGTGCAAGGCTAAAATACCACGCACGCCTGGATTCAACCAAACCGGTACTCTCCAATAGTTGCCTTGGATAAGGGACGGAATAGCTGGACCTTGTGTGGCACCTATATCGATTTCGCCCACGTCTGGCTCTAAATTGCAATAAAAGGAAAATGGCATTGAGACACTTGCGTTTCCAGTCAGCGTTGCGGTGATGGTCACTTGGTAGCTGCTTTCCGACAGTAGGGTGACGACTCCAGATGTAGCATCCACAGAAGCTACAGAAGAGTTGCTTGAGCTAAATTCAAACAGTCCACTGTAGAATGTTAGATTGTCTAGAAGGTGAGCTGACCCATCTTCCACGCGAACCTCAGCGAAAAGAAAGCCTTTTTGCACTCTTGCCACCCCGCTAAAGGTCGAGTTGACACCTTGTAGGCCAAGACGGGAGATTTCCATGACCTCAAGAAAAGATGTGGAGAGCAACAGGTTGACAGTGTTTGATAGATGACTTGCGAAGGCCGCCTGAAGCACCACGGCACCAATGAGATCAATGCCATCGATAAAAAACAGATTCTGAGGATCAGGCCCAAACCCAAAAGTGCCACCAACTTGGTGAGCATTGGTTAATGAGAAGGTAGTGTTGGGAAGGCTGGATACTTCAACCATGTCGCCATTGGACAAAGTGAGAAACACCTTGAGAAGGACCCGCTGATAACGTCCCATTGTCACTTGTTTGAGTTCAGTCACCTCCGCAGCCCCTGGAACTTCGGGGTACAGTGTTGCACTGGCCGTAAGAGCTGTGCTTGCGACGACAGTGATGTTAACCTCCACAACTCCAACGTTTGTTACAAGAACAAGAAGCTTCCCTTCCCCGCTCGACCCTTGACTATTAGCTACAACATAAGGCGCTCCATCAAGGATGGTGGTAGTAAAAAGGTCATTCGACTTAGAGGTGTCATCAAGTGTTAAAAGATCTGTTCTTCGAGTGATGTTCATCGTTGTGCCATTTTCGTACACTAACAGTACTTCTAAAGCGGACTTGGTTGGCACACGAGCCATTGCAGCAGCGTTCATCGGAGAAGTTATGATATTCTGAAGTATACGCGCTGAAGTCGAATACTGTGCACTGTCGTTCAGATTTAAAACTCGTATTTCAAGGCGGAAGGTTACCGAACGTCTGTCTGATTCGTCGTTGCTGTTGTCAGAAACAGTGATGGTCAGGATGTGCCGAGAGACTGTTTCATAGTCCAACTCTTTGACCAGAGTTATCACACCTAAAGATATAAAAAAAATAGTAATTTTAAAGCCAATGGGTCAACACCAGATTATGGGGATTGGGACTTAGAGCCGGGACCTCTCATCTCATCAACATTATTGCTTTAAGCCCTCCTTTGGAGTTTACTGTGAGAAAGCAACAATTTTGAAAGGAGATAACACGTACGATTGAGCATGATGTGTTTAAGCTTAAATGTTACTTTTGGCACTTCTAAATACTCATTCTTCAGTGCAAAATTTAAAATAGATCGAAAAGACAAAACCCAAAGAAGCCTGAAAATGATTATGCCAGAGGCTAATAAAGTACATTTAGTCTGAGGTGGTGACTACCTCTCATATTTTGGGACCTGGTTCTTTCGTTTATCTTGTGAGTCGCCTCTAGTGCTATTTGCTTTACGTACCTGTAGTTTCTCCAATAGCAAACGTTCCGAGATTATTCCCTTCAGTGATGACGTACGTCAGTTGTCCTTCTGCGCCGTAATCCTGATCAGTGGCATTGACGTCATATATCACCGTGGAGACAGTTGTGTTTTCACTGATGTCTATGATGACATCATCGGCATGTTGCAGCACTGGAGTAAACTCATTAACACTTTGGACCGTTAGGAAAACTGGGACCGAATTGTTCATCGGGATCGGAGTTCCTTTGTCAGTCACAAAGACTACTAAATTATAAATGAAGTCGGCAGTGTGGTTTTGTGTCTCTAAATCCAGGTTCTTTGCAACGCGGATGATGCCTTGAGCAGACTCGATGCTAAAGAATCCATCGTCATTACCGCTTGATATGGAGTAGAGGAGATCTCCATTGGTTCCTAAATCAGGATCGGACGCTTGAACCGTCAGAGCCTCCTCTCCAACGGCCAAATCTTCGTTTACAAGCTGACTGAAGAAATGTCTGTCAAAACTTGGGGCATTATCATTAGCATCTCTCAAACTTACATGTACCGTTGTCTCTCCCCATTTCCTCTGACCCAGTGCGGCCGTATCTGTTGCTCTCACAATCAGGTGATACACATCCTGAACTTCACGATCAAGTTCTGCGTCTGTGGTGATGTTCCCGGATGTGGAATCTATATAGAACTTGAGGTCAGTGTTGCCGCCTGTAAAACTGTATCCTATTTCACCGTCTGAGCCATAGTCTGCGTCTGTGGCAATAGCTTGATAGACGAAACCTCCAACTTCGATATCCTCACCAACTACGACAGACACATCCGAGGAAGGAAAGCTTGGCGCAAATTCATTTATTGGGATGATGATAATCACAAGCGTGGTGTTTGAATCCAACAATGGCGTCCCCGAATCCTGCGCCATGACGACAAGTATCTGTGACCACTCTGTCAAGTGTCTGCTGTCCATGTCTAGCGAAGCTATTGGATGAAACCCAAAACTCAGTTAGATTAGTTAGATGAGAAACGCTAAGGTATATAAAATTGAATACTGTAACTCAACAGGCACAAAGGGAAACGAAGTGAGCAAAACAAGGTTTGTCAGTTAAAAAATGAACCTTTGTGGATTCACGATCACTGCACACGGAAAAAAGCAGGACACCAAGCCTACCATTAACTGCAAGCTCTCCAGTGGATGAGTTCAGACTCCAGAGTTCACTGTAGTTACTGCCAATGATGGTGTATGTGACAATACCATTCAGGCCGCCATCAGGGTCTGAAGCCAGAAAGGTAAACACCACAGAACCAACAGCTGTGTCCTCGTCAACACTTACTTCGTACTGCGACTGGTTGAAAGTGGGCGCGTTATCATTGAGGTCAATCACTGTGACGTGAACGGTATACACCGCACGTCGGACGTTCCCAGTGTTGTCATGGTCACGTGCGTGTATCACTAGCATGTAGAACGGCGCAGTCTCGTAGTCGAGTGAAGAATTAAGACTCAGGAGGCCAGTTGTTGCGTTGAGGACAAATTTACCTTCTTCGTTACCTGGTAAAGAAGAGAGTTTTTGTAAAGAGCGGCTTTGAACTGTCGCAATCCAATAAAATAGGTCTGCAATGTGTACACGTGTGATTTACTACACCTGACAGTCGCTCGACTCTCGTGGACAAATAAGTAAAAAAAATGAATCAAAACTTGTCATAATGTGGCTACACAATTCGTGTAAGCCACACACACACACACACAAAAAAAAAAAAAAAAAGAAAGAAAGAAATCACTCTGGTCAGATGTGGAAATTGCCATGGGCCAATCAGACCTCACGAGATATTCATGGTCGTAAGCACCAAGCGCGGGAAAACGCGACGGTTTTGTTAAGATTGTTTTTATTTTTACCTCTGATATGGTTGAGAAAGTTATCCAAAAAAAAAGGAAAAACAAAAAACGAAAAACAGAAAGAATCTATCGTAGAAACAAAACCACCATGGCCGCAATTAGATACAATCAACGCAGGTTAAGACTTGACGAGTAAAACATGGTGTGTCGTCATTGTCTCCAAAGGAAAAAATTGAGAAGAGAGAGACAGAGGAATGGCGGAGAGATCTTTGATGATCAGAAAGTAACCAACCAGACTGTGAGTTTGTAAACCCAATATAGTTCAGTGTGTTATACAAAGTACACACAAACCTCATGTATGAGGCTTACCAGAACTGATGACAAATGAAACTCTGCCCTGCTCCCCATAGTCTTGATCTGTCGCGTTCACTTGTACCACGAGAACACCATCAACAACGGGAGTGTTTTCAGGGAAGCTAAAGTTGAACGTCGACTCGTGAAGTAGCTGCGGAGTAAACTCATTTACTTCAGTTATTGTGATGTTGAGTACAACACTCGCGTTATAACTAGGAGTTCCCATGTCTTTAGCGAAAATGACCAGTGAATGGTTAAAGTCAGGCCTTGATTCTTGGTCGAGATCTAAAGAACTGTTCACTTTGACTTCCCCAGTTGCACTGTCGATGTCGAACGATCCTACATCGTTACCTCTAAGTATGGAGTACTGAATATTAGCGTTCATTCCTTCATCCGGGTCTGTCGCTTGGACAAGGATAATGACATCACCCATACCGGCATCCTCACCGACAGTAGCGACAATTGACGAGGTGTTAAATAAAGGAGCGTTGTCATTGACATCCAAGATGGCGACCTCCACGATTCCGTCCGTGTATCGTACTTTTTCGGGAACGGCTCGGTCGGACGCTCGAACTGTAAGCGTGAAAAATGCCGTTGTTTCGCGGTCCAGCTCTCCAGTGGTCGAAATAACGCCTGTTGTTGAATTAATCTCGAACAAGTTTCCTGTGTCTCCATCAAAAATGGAAAATGAAACCTCGCCTTGTGATCCCGAGTCTTGGTCGGTTGCTGTAACCTGAGTAATGCTTGAACCAATAGGAGAATCTTCTGAAACTGTAGCGTTGTAAAAGCCTGTTGGTGGTTCAAACACCGGCGAGAAGTCGTTGACATAGCGAATCTCAAAGGGTTTTGAATCAACCTGGAAAATCAAAGTGAGAATCAGAGAATTATTGCAGAACAGGAAACATGAGAAACAAAATGACATGACGATTAATGTACTTTGTTTTATCATCATCTTTATTTCAGCAGGGTCTGAATATCCATTAGATTAAAGTTTTTGTAAAAGAATTGTCACACATAGGTCGGCAGGGTTGTCAAAAGTAGCCTCCTGCCTTCGAAAATCGCCCTCGTCATATCGGCCGGCTACTCTGCTTGGCATGCCGCCAAACCCTTATGGTTTTTCATTGTCTAGACGGTTACTTTCCAAAATTTGGCCGCCGACTTTAAAACGTTGTGACAATCCTGGGTCGGTCATGAAAGAAATGGTGCATTTTCCTTTGCAACATTACCACAGTTCCCCAGAGTATCAGGCTCCACAGAATTATCGGTTTTCTTGTTTGGTTATAGTTTCTACCTGAGGTTTCCTCTTCCAGTAGATCCCTACTCACTTACCGTATGCCCGTAGTTCGATTCAAACGTCAACACATATCCAACTCCGTAGAAAGAGATCGAGAGGTTGGTAAACTCTGCTCTTTCATCTTGAACAGTCACATTTAACACTCCACCCAGCGTTCCGTTTAAAGCGCTTGGCTTGAGAGTGACATTAATCGACCAATCGCCTTTTAAAGGGTAGCCACGCATGCCTGTTCCAATATCCCGGATTTCCACCAAGGGATATACGCCAAACAGTTCTGATTGGTTAGCCAGGGCCGGTTGTGTAATTACGTGGAGGTAGAACTGTCTCTGTGCCACATCAAACAGATCTGACGTAACAGAGAGGCCTGAGTATGACGAGAATGGCTCTGTAGTAACAGTAAACTTCATTCGATAAGCTTGGCCAACGTGATAAAAGTTGAGGTCCTGGAATTCCACACGTCCTAAGGTTGGAATGGTGAGGAACGTGGAACCGTTCAGGAGAGAATTAGTACTACCATCCATCGTGGCGTTCAGGTACCAAATACGTCCCCTCCAACCGATGTTCTCAACAACTGCATCTGGAAACACATTTCTCACTTCAACGACAGGCTGCTGACCGCAGATGACTGTATCGTTGCAGTCACCAAGTTGCTGGGCCAATTTCAAAATGAGAATTCTCTCAGAGACATTGAAAGCTGAAGCGTTGTCACTGAAGAAATAACGCGATGAAGGCTCAGTCTCTGCTTCTAGGTTGAGAATGTAGTTCTCGCCTGAGATATCTATGCTTAGATTAGTAAACTCTGCAATACCACTGTCAAATTCCACCTGGGTTGTTCCGCTAAGGTTGCCGTCGTTGTCATCCGGATTAGCAATTGATGCCGTAAACAGCCATTGCCTTCCTTTCCAGCCTGTGTTATCAACAATTGCGCCGTTTGCTGCATCACGTACCTCAATCCTCGGCTGCTGTCCAAAGCTTACTGTCTCGTTGGCGTCGGCCGGCTGAGTGGTAACGGTGAAGTAAAGAATTCTCTCCTTTACTTCGAAAGGCTGCGAAGTCACGTTAAACTTTGCTGTCGTTGGTTTACTGACGTTGAAAACTAACGAGTAATCACTGCCGTTGTGAGTGATGCTAAGGTCTGTGAAGTTTGCCCAGCCATTGACAAACATCACAGTAGTGTTCCCCTCTAATCGTGCCAGAGGATCTCCCGTGCCGTTCTTTATGGACGCAGTAACAGTCCAGTTAGTGAGCGAACCATGACCAAGTTGGGTAACCAGTTGGTCGTTAATATCAACGATTTTAATTCTGGGCTGTATCGTGAAAGGCACCGTCTCATTCCCCCCTCCCGGCTCTGTCACCACCACCAGTCTGCTCGGGATGAGGTAACTGAAGACGTTGCTGGGGGCGTCAGCTTCACTCTGTGCTTGGAGCTCGTCATACCGCAGGGTTGAGTTGTCAGTCACGTTTGGTCCACCTGGGAGAAGAGTGGAAAATGGGCAGATCATTAACGCATTAGAACGCTCGGGTACAAAGGAAAGATAATTGTGCGCACATTTTACACGGCACCCAAGCGGCTTGAACCTTTCTTGGTTTCTGTAACACGAACCACCTAGAAGTACTGTTACCCTCCTTGTATCTTTTGCCGCTATCTGTTTAAACAGCAGGGTGGAGGGCAGCAGTATGGACAAAATACACAAACACACACATACACAAAAGATACGAAGATGTTAAGCAGGGTCTGCCAAAAAGACCTTTCGTGACTTCATATATTGTGAAATCCCTACTAAGGGGGAAAACCTCGGGACCTTCCCAAGTGTCCAATTTGTAGACGGTGTCCGCTTAATTAATACATAAAGGTTTGTAGAAATAGTGGAATGTTTCTTAACACTTAACATTCAATGGTTTCTCTATACTGTAATAAAATTCCCGGTTGCTAACTAAACTATCCTGAGTTCAAGTACGTTACCAACTTTAATTTTACATCTAAACATCAACAACCGACTCCTAGTAAGTCAGCGGACCTCTGAGGAAAACAATTAACAAGAACAGTAGCAGGATTGAAATGCACCAAACAGAGCGGACCACCAAGCCCACATAACGCTGTACTGTAACCAGTCGACCCCATCTCCTGAAGAAGCGGTCGAAACGTCGCGATCCACACCCAGTGACTACATTGTGTGACATCACAACAGTGTAGATAACAACTACATCATCCACGATGAATAATAATACGTTCTATAATAACTTTGATATTGTTTATAATTATTTGCGTTTAGAAACAGCTAAATGTATGGACTTTGATCGTTTTTTTCAAGGAGGTAATCCAATACAGCGTTTTATAAAATAACTCAGATACTACATGCGTGCTGATAGTTCGAAAAACTATGAGTTATTGTGCCGGTAAACCTACAGAGAAGAGAAAATGTTCTGTTTTTATTTAAAGTTAGTTTATGAAAGCAGTAAACCGCATATGGGTTACCGGCGTAATAAGCCACTTGGCTCTTCTCGTGTTTTCCCAACATCCCGCGTCGTTTACTACGCCGGTAAACCCATAGAAACTGCGCAGTTTATTGCTTACGTGAATTCACTCCCGTGTCCGCTTAGTAGGTGTCTGTTTAATTTTGGGCCCCTTTAACAGAGGTCTTACTGTACTCTTTTATCGGCCTTCGTTACATGCTTTATTACACCCATTTGGAAATCACAAGTGATCCCTGCAATTTGATTGGCTCATAGCAGTGTGATTTATTCATAAATTGCACCATTTTTTGCTCTAAATTGCATCATTTTTAAAAAGTTACTTTTCTTCAAAAACCAAGCTTCTTGAAGTGGATAAATAAGTAAGTAGTATTGACAAAAAACTGTGATTTCAAAATGAGTGTAATAAAGTGGTAATCGTGTCGTGCAATTTTGGTCTGAAATCATACTTGTGATTTCAAATCGAACTCGCGCTATGCGCTCGTTCAATATTTGAAATCACGCGTATGATTTCAGACCTAATAATACACATGCAAAAATTTCAGCATGCTCATTGGCTGAGAGCACGTCAATTAATCCCAAACAGTGCAGAAAATTGAAATTGAGTGCAAAAAGTTGAAATTGAGTGCAGAAAGTTGAAATTAAATTTTTGCATGTATATTATTAACAAGTAATCACATGATTTGTCTCGTGCAATTTGGGACAAAATCAGCACTCGTAAATTTTCAAAGACTACAAATTGCACTCGCCCTACGGGCTCGTGCAATTTGGTTAGCCTTTGAAAAATTTACTCGTGCTGATTTATCCTAAATTGCACTCGAAATCATGTGATTACCTATACAAATTGCCCTCCACTCAGTTCAATTATTAACATACCTGTTTCATTTGTTGCTCGCACACCTCCAGTTGGATCAACAGGAGGAGGGATAGCGTCAGTTACTGATATAGACACCACCTCTACCTGGCTTTGTTCAGATATTTCACCAGACTGCGCTTTCTCTACAAGCTGAGCTCCCAGTTGGTTTAATTCAGAAGTTGTTGTTTGGTTCGCTTCTAGAATTTAAAAAGGAAAACGTAATTTACCGTAAGAGTTTATTTCACCGCTGGTGCAAGTGCCCTCGTCCACCATATAAAATGGAGCTGAAGTAGTTATTCTAATAAATAATTCAGCTGCATTTTCTATTTTTATAGTTTACTTAACATTTTCGTATTTTTTTTTTCGGCATTTTACACTATTTAAGAATAGTTCTATTTTGTCCTTTCCTCTGAAACCGTCTCCTTCAGTAAGTAACTTTGTGCAAGTGGTTCACTCAGACTCACGTTTGCCAGCAACTTTCATGAACTGTGGAAAACACAGAATCCTGAACTGAAAAGAGGTCGTAAATAATCATCTGCTTCATAACGTTTCCTCTCCCAAACCTCTCAAGAATTTTTTGACCAAAATATTTATTGCTTCTGTAGTAGGACTGCTCTTTTAAAATTGTGTCAACCTCTTTTACAACGTCTTCAGTGTGGTGGTGGCTTCTATTTTTTCTGTATTTTGTTACACCTTGCCCATTATTGAAAGGTTACCTCGGCAAAACAAAGAGACATTTAATGTTCTGCTTATCCTACCTGCGGAGTCGCCGTCCGCGGGTTGGGAGGTGTTAGAAGAGGCCGGGGAATCACTGATTTCGATGTTCACAATGGACACTACTTCCTGGACCTCTCTACGCTTCCTTGCCGAGCCGTCTTCTCTTACAATACTTGCCACTCTGATTCGAGAAGCATCAATGCCCAACAAGCTTGCAAGATTATGAACCAGGTTCGTCTTGAAGAAGTCATCAATAGAGACCCCCTTCATTCCAATTTGAACCTGTGAGAAAGGCATCAATTGATGAAAGTTTTTAGCTCGAGTATACGTTAACTTATATCCCCTTAATTCAGACGCCAAATTCATTTGGATCTAAAACGTGAAGTCAACGCCTGAATTAAAGCAGTTTTACGATCCGTTATCCTGGAATCAAACAGCGCCATCCTGGGGTCAATTGAATCAAACTTTTAAGAGTGTAATTTACAACTGTAGCTATTGCTCTAGAGACTGAAAACAGTAAACTGCACCTGCAAGAGTTTTATTCAATTGACCCCTCATCGTCTTCACAAGCGGAAAATTTTTTTACGTGATTCGTTAGCTTCTGAAAAGTTGAAGATATAAACTGTGCCTTAATCTTTTTACTTCCAGTTTAAAATTATAAGTCTGGATAATACTTGAGTCACAAAATTTATAGATTTACCAACAGGAACTGCATCGTGAATTGAATTGAATTGTATTCCGACTTTCGCGTAGCACAAACTGATGTCAACCTCTCCGCCAGTGAAATATTCTTCAGTTTAAAAGAAAGAACAAAACAAAATACAACCAGCTCGATGCCAACAGTACAGTAGGGTAATGAATTTAGGTTTTCTCAGGTTTCCCCTTCGGCGTTGACGTCATGATTGCCTAAGTTCCCTAATAAGGCTACGATGCCAGTAACAACAACTGAGCCACAAGTAAACAGTCAAAATATATATTACCATGACAACAGGCTGCATTCGTATTTCCACGGGATTCGAACCACGCAAAACAAGAAACAAAGTACTCAGTTCACGGTTAAAATAATTGGAGCCACTGATGTCTGTCAGCTGTGGCACAAAATAGTCATCTGCTGCGCCCGCGGGTTGGGGAATGTAAATGAGGTCGTCTCCATCGAATCTCCCATTTGTTGGAAGCATGTAAACATCTGCAGACAACAACGCACGACTTATATTACACAACGTGCCCCTTACTGATACATAATGTTGACTCAAAATTACATCCATGTCTAATATACGCCATTATAGTCCACCAGATTCTAGTGGAGTCATTCGGAGTCCACTGTTCATGCATCAAGCCCACTAGGGTTTCGGGAAGTATGGTCGTGTAATACACATGTAATATACCTCGTCCTGGAAGTCATGAACAGAGACAAGCACGCTACACATGTAATATAGCTCGTTCTTTTAGCCATGACCTGAGACAAGCCCACTACACATGTAATTTAAGTCTGTCAAGAAGAAAACCACTGTGAATCCAATGCAGTCTAGTCATGGGTATTGGACAACCCTTCAAAACCACCCTGGCACGCGGTATATGGTTACAATGTTAATCAAACAGATAAACCCTAGATGGCGCGTTCATGTTCAAGGAACTTTAAAGGCGCACATGAGCTGTAGATGCTAGTTCAATGCTAGGTTAACCCCAGCGTTATATTACCAGTACCCATTTATACACATTGGTGGAGAGAGACAGTGTGGAATTAAGTTTCCTGTCTAAGGAAACAACACAGTGCCATCACCAGGGCTCGAGCTTCAGACCTGCTGCTCGGAAGTCAGATACGTTAACCACTACCCTACCACGCCTTCACAAATGAGAAAACGAAAACAATCGAACTCACCATTTTTGTAGACGTCCTGCCTCTGAGGCGACTTGTAAAATATTTCCAATCTTATGCTATCATCCTCTTCTGCCTTTAGCAAATGAAATCGTAGCTTTTGCGGCTCTGTGCTTGTAAAGTACAAAGAGTAATTGACATCGGCTGCTACAATTCCGTAGAACGTGGAGATACGTTCCTGACACGTGTATCCCAGACACCAGCCATGGTCCATGGGCCCGTTCAACAGATTCACATAACCATTTCCAATCAGCGCTACAGGAGAGAGCCGTCGGACTTCCGTGTCGCGATCCAAACTCTCAATTATCAACATCCTGTGTTTGAGATCGGTGCAAGTGTAAGCGTTCCACGGTCCATACCACGAGCACGTGCTAGCATCAGGGGGACCACGGGTAATGCCCTTAAATGGCGCAACGTCAGAAATGTTGAGACGAGTCCCGTCAACATCTGTTAAAGCAGGCTTAGGAATACGGTAATCACCTGCAACAGAATACCCACTTATTAAGGTCTCTATTTTCACAATGCAAACAAAGAAGAAACAAAGTTGAAAAAAGACACACACTCCTTTCTCACAACAAATAAGAAAGTTGGTTACTCATGGACCAATAGCTGTCAACTCAACTATTCATTTTGGCGCCAAAATATGCGACCACGCGGAAGTGCACTTAAATGCCACAGGCACTGAGAATTACGCAAGGAAATTATACGATCTCTCTTCGCTGCTGAAAAATCACAGTTCGCGATACATATTGGACGAACCGAGATGAGATGAGCTGTATCAGAAAGCTTACTCCTTTCCTGCACTCTCGCGTTCATCTTCTGATACTATTCAACTCGTGAATAAAGTCATTCGCTCGCTTTTTCCAGGAAATGCACCCAAAGCTCTATTTGCGACCACTCTTGTAAGCAATCAGCTCTTGTTACCATCACCTTTTTGATTTTTATTTTAAATGCTTGTTGCTTAAGACACAATACAAAACTATTCTTACGATACACTTTACATAACGTCACTTGCTTGCTTACTTAGAATACTTACTACCTTTGTGAAACCCCATTTAAACTGTCTCGTATAAACGACCGCTCCTGTAAGCGACGCCGACCGGTTTTGAGAATTACCAATTGTTCTTTTCCTTTGTTTTTATGTTCTCGTGAACGACCAATTAAAAAGTCTGATCTGCGTAACTCAACACTTTCCACAACTTTTCAATGTCTGGGGATAAGTTAGCTATACATTTGCAAATCTCGATATCACAGCTACTAGAATATTAATAACTATTTGTTCTTGTGTCTACGAGCCAGAACGCTTTCGCCACTATGTCATCGGGATGTTAAGTAAGAGTGAAAATTTGACGCGTGAGGGATGCTGAGATTTCAAGTGTTCGGACTAGTTTATTATGCTCCCACACCAGACCCAATTGCAATTACCTCAGAGACCAAAGTTAAATCTTGACTACAACGACTTTTCAAGTCAAGGTTAGAAATTGAAAAACGTTGTGCATTATGACTTGACAAATCTTACTATAAAATAAGGTGTACAGTATAAAAATTACTAAATTGCGGTAGCCACATGAAGTCCTTGGCTAACTATTTTTATATTGTGCAAGCTCTATTCTAATTGATTAAAGCTCTTGTGAGCGACTTAGTCCTTATTGTCTCTGTCTAGTTACGCCCACTTTTTCAAGTTCCTGAAGTAGTCGCTTACGAGAGCTTCGACTGTAATCTCTATTTCTTGTTGAATGAACAGAACCAGAAAACTGCTAAACAAATCGAATGTGGTTTAGCGTTGTCTGTACTCTAATCGACAACATGACGCGTACTCGTTGTCTGTCAGAGAACAGACAACACTAAACCACACTCGATTTGTTTTCTAGCACAATATCAACATCAAAGGAAGTGTTTTTTTTTTCAGAGCGCGATCAAGATCGTGACACAAAGAAAGAGCAAGCGTTGCCTATAACAATCTCGCGATCTGATTGGTTTATTCTCCAAAATGAGCGTTTCTGATTGGCTATTGCATTGCATGACACATTGACGCGAACAGCGTTGTCCAGACTCTTATCGACAACGGCAAGTTAGCGAATCAAATTGCGAGATAAGTAGCAATTGTTGAAAAATTGCTATTCGACCCACGTGACAAAGGGTACCACGCAAAACTAGAGACGATTATGACTGAAATGCATTATTGTAATTACCGAGTCCAAATCGTTGGTCTCCTCCCCATTCGAACTCCGCCATGGGGATGACTGTTCCGTTAACATTGCCTGTCAAAGAGCCGTCAAGGTCGTTGATAACTGCCTGTCGCCTTGCATCGCAGTCCATGTCTACGCAGTCAGATGGATTCACCCACTGGAGGGAAGGTACACTGAAATATAGCCTGCACTCATCGTCCACGGAATCGAACTGCAGACCTGGAATAAACGAAAACTTACAGACATGGCATATTTGCAAAGCTTCAAGGGCTTTTGCAAGCATTCCATCCTTGGAGTCCCAGGAACAGCTAGAATCTTTGCCAAACTACATTGGACAAATTGACAGAATTTGTTGGTTTTTTTTACGGATTTCTGAAAACTAAAGAACCCCGTCGCCCCCTCCCCCTCCCCCTCGGCCTGCTCAAGTGCTTGTCGTTCCAAAATTTACCTCAAAGATTTAAGCTGGTCAAAGAGAGATGCATTTGCAAGATACATTTTTCTGTGGAAATCTCTTCGTGCTTTGAGTCTCCGAGGATGGAAGTATCGTAGTAAAATCTAGCGAAGCGGACTCCTAGAGTGGCAAACGGCCGGAATATCGGACTAGTGGAGTAGTATAAGGCCTGAGTAGCCGACGGCTGGACTGCCGAACTAACCTCGAACATCCACTGGGTGAAAGATGTCCCCAATCCAGCTACTTGTCATTATTGCCCGATGGTGTTTACCACAGGTTTCCCTAAACTCTGCAAAAGTGACATTGTCATATAGAGTGCAGCCATAGAGCGCAGGATAGCTCATCGGACTTTCCCAGGCCATGATTGGACCGCTCGCACTCACTGAGCCGAAGTACGTCATGGTAATCCCGATGTTTCCACCTGGAGAGCAAAACAATGGTGAAAACCTTCAAGCAACTACATACGGTTCTTATTACCAAAAGAAACAAATCGGCAGCGTTCTTCAAAAGAGAACTAGATCTTGAACAATGTGGCAAAACTTGCCAACTTTTTCAAGATGATATCAAAAAACTGATACCTCTTCTTAAGTAATTCCAAACCTAGATTCAAAAAATAAATTCAAAAAGCTGTTTTGCACCTTATTCATGTCTCCGGTAAAGAGCACCATAATCTAGCAAAAAAAGGAAGAAAACATTACCTCCAGGCGCTTTTTTCGCGCCAATGCCACCATAAGGTCTTCTTGCATATGGTTTATTTATTTCGCACTCGTAGCTGGGACTTGTACCCACGATAAGCGTATTTCTCACAGTCACCTGTTTATCAACTGCCCGGTGACTCAACGCAGGGGGTCCATAAACGTTAGGAAAAATGCCCACTGTGTTGTCAGCGGATACAACGTCTCGGATTTCCAAACTGTGCTGGGCATAAGTGAATATACCGTAATCGAGATTTCCCCATATTTTATAACCGCAGATCAACGTACAAGGCGACACTCCTTCGAAATAGTGAAGATGTACTCCGTGCCAAGCACCGTGTACGACATTTCCATAATCTCGGCATGTACTGCTGTGACATTTTTCTCCGTCTATCTTAAAACCAAATCGTTCACTCCCAGCAATGGTATTATTGATAAGAGTGATTTCAGTTCCTTCGAATGTTTCGATAGCTCCCGGCCAGTGGACATTAGTGGGGTCCCTTCTGCCGTTGTACGTATGAATAGATATAGAGTAGACCGCCAGGTTTCTGATGATTCTATTCCACATACCAGCGACTCGAATGGCAGGGCCAACTGTATGATGAACCACATTGTCCTCTACTGTGAGGTTGTTTGTCCCAAACACGCCGATTCCGGTATTGAAACAATGATGGAATGAATTGCCTCGGACGTACGAAGTGTTCCCTTCGATGTCATCAGTATTCAGGAACGCCAAACCATACCTGAAGACACGAAGACAACACAAACATAACTCCTTGTCACTATGAAACTTAACTTTCACAGAAAAAGACATTACTAGTAAAAACAAGATATTACCAGTAAACACAAGATGTTACTAGTAAACACAAGATATTATTAGTAAACACAAGAAGACTTTTAACCAAGTACTCTCCAAGCCCACCATCAAAAGACATTTACCGTTCAGCGGATTACTCACACGATACGTGGTGCACATTATAACAAACTAACTTCGTCAACGACAACGTTACCCAGTAATGATTGCCACAGCTTAAAACTTTAGCTGCA
This sequence comes from Ricordea florida, assembly GCA_949710005.1. Lineage (NCBI taxonomy): Eukaryota > Metazoa > Cnidaria > Anthozoa > Corallimorpharia > Ricordeidae > Ricordea > Ricordea florida. Next base: position 4,075,321 of record OX453275.1, read on the forward strand.
AAGCTTTTGCTAAGGACAAGACAATGTAATCAACTAGGAGAGCCGTCTGTGTAGTCTGTGAAACTTCTGACATAGCAGCTTCTCATCGAGTCATTGATTTTGCTTTCAGAGTATACTTCATTCTGAGATGTGGCAGCATGCAATATATATACATATATATATAAACTAGTGGTAACCACAGGTTAGAAAGTGCGGGCCTAGATGCACTTAAGGGAAGGTACTGGAACGAGAGTGCATAATTTTAGATTACAAAATGTACATTCGTGTGGACGTTTTTTGGGAAGTTTTCATTGAGTTGTAGTAGATCAGCTCCGTAAATCGAAACATGTCAAACAGCTCCTTCAAAAAGTGAAAGTGGTTTACCAGAAACATTAACCGTCCAAAAACTGAACAGTATAAAATATAACGCAAATCACCTTATCTTCACGACAAAATGAATTTAAATAGATCGTGAAAAATCTTCACAATCACAGCAAATCGTCTCAAAAGCAACACCTATAAAACAACTTCTCCAAAACGTAACGTTTGCAATCTTCCATACCTCGATTTTATGTGACAAACTGTTGAGATTGACTCATTTTTCGCATTCTTATCGTTCTTGGAGAACGGATTTTTCTCTTCCGGTGTTACGACAAACTGTCGTGATTGACACATTATTTGCATTCCGATCGTTCTTAGTGGAAGAACAAAATTTTAAACTTCCGCTTTGTGCTTGCCTGTTATTAACGTGGCGCGCACGCGTAAAACGCAATCCGCTGGTCACTGTCAAGATTAGGGTTGCGGGCCTCTCTTGGGCCCGCAATAAACACTAGAAATAGATTTTTGCAATGGCATATCCACAGGGTGCTCTTCGTCCACTGCTTGTTGATCGACTTGGAATTTGGAAGCGTTGGTTTTTATTGAGGGAGGAAAACAGGAGAAGCCAGAGAAAAACCCTAAGAGCAAGGAATCAACCAATAACAAACTCAACCCACACGAGACGACCCGCGGGATTCGAGCCCAGATCACAGAGGAGGAGGCAAGTGCCCTCCACATTGCGTCAACCTTGCTCCCCAAAACATCCTTTCATGTTATTCCTTTCCAGACGAACGATATAATTAAACTCTAAAGTGGAAAATGGTTCTTGTCACCTTTTCTATCTTCTATTTTTTTTTGTTGAAATTGAGTACAGAAATTTGAGATTAAATTTTTGCACGTGTATCATTAACAAATAATCGAATGATTTTCAGTGCGATTTTTTTATAAACAGGCACTCGTAAATTTTTCAAAGACAAGAAACTGCTTTCAATCCGCAGGCTCGTGCAATTTTTCCAGTCTAAAATCTACTTGTGTTCATTTATTCCATATTGCACTAAAACCATAATATTACCTATACTTACAGTACTTTAAGGAGCACGATGTGCACTAGAAAGGTAACTTCAACTCACCTGGCATCTTCATAATTCTGAGAATCTGTCCAACCTTCCTGTCCACATCGATTGAACTCGACATTTTCAATTCTAGCGCTACCAGTGTATTCTATATTATCCACTACGGCTTTAGCAATTAGAACACGTGCCCCAAATGACTGGCTCCAGGCCCCTGCTGGGTTATCGGCGCCCTCGATTACAATATTTCTTGTTAACAGTCCTACTTCGGCAGTCTTGCAGTATGTCCAACCCACCGCAGAATGGATCACCCCAAGATGTCGGTATTGAATGGTTCCATTGAGATTTAATGTCTGCTTGTCGGGGTAAATGGACTCGATCGTAAATATTTCAGTCTCCTGTGGTTCCACTGAAGTCGACGCGATAACGATTTGATCGCCACGGTTCCAGTCCACTGGCTCGGCCAATACTATCGTGCTATCACCGACATTTGCTGTTTCTTTAAGGTTGGTCCAATACACATCCCTTGGTTTACCATGTAACCACAAGAAGCCGAACACACCAACGAACTTACTGCCAAGGTTGACATCTGCCATAGGCACATCCTCGCTATACCAGTCGCCTTGAAGACTAAGACGAAAGTTCGAAAGATATGGATCGTTTGGCCATCCAACTATAAACCCTCCGCTAACGAAAACAAAAGATACGTTAAGCACCATGTCCTCGCCTAGTCTGTCTTCAATCTCCAGAGTTCCATACACAAAGAGTTTGTTCAAATAAGGAAGTTGGATGTCAGCCAACATGTACCACTCTTTCAATATTTCTACGTCACTTCCGTTTGTAGGTAGCCTCCTTCCGTAGCCACCAAACCCAGGAGCGGTACCATCCCAGTCCTCCGCATCTGACCATCGCAAAAATTCTGCTGGTCTACCTTGAGGCGGCGGAGGTGGAACGGGTGTGATGCAGTCAGTGTATCTGCAGCGGTAAACGATAGGATTGATATTGAGGGGTACGATGTTATTATTTTCTGTGCGGTCACCATTTCTGCCGGATGCGATGTAAGTAAATACTTTGGTTTCATTAATGAAGCTCCAGTTACCGTGGTCAGCATCGGATCTAGGACGGACATCTGTCATGTTCTGATAATCACCAGTGGTTGTGAAGTGATCTGGGGTCTGTGTAAGAAGGTGACTTATCCAAACATGATCTTCGTTTTCCATTTCGTAGAACGTCCCAAAGTAGGTGATGTTAGTAATCTGTGAAGCGTTTTCAAATTCAAGACCGTATTCTTCTCCGACAATTAGAAGTGCCATCCAGCCCAAGGGATGCGTTTTTGCCTTAAAGCTGAATGGTGCAACAGAAGTGCCGTGTTGGTTTGTGAAGAGAGCGTTTTTACCGTTCAGAGAATCCGGAGCTGCTTGATTTAATGCAAATCTGATAAATTTTACTGTGGAATCGCACACACTTCCTGGATAAGGGCCACAACTGAATTGTGGTGATTGCTGACAGTTCTCCGGTGGAAGATTAGGGTTCGTTGGCACAACTTTGCCGTTGACAACTCCGGTGATACTTCCATCGAGATCGCAAATAACTGCTTCGAAGTTCCATTCGAAAGCAACTTTATTGGGGGAGTTAATAAAACGATTTCCACTTGTTCTTGATTCCCAACCTCCTTTCAAACCAAACTCCTTACATTGCGCACATGTGGCATAACACTTGCACTCGGGTTGATCAAAGTTTACAAACGTAACGCCCTCAACAACCATTTTCATGCTTTTTGGAAGTCTTATACCAGAACTGGTACATCTTGTGTTGCTTCTAACAAATAATTCTATTCCTTCGCTGGCATTACTGTGACCAACAATGAGGGCATTTTCGATCTTGGGTCCACCCCACGGTGCATCATCACTGTCTCCCTCGACGTACTCGATCCCTGCAACGTCGTTATCGAGGAGTAGAAAATCTATCATCTGCACGGCACCGACAAGGACGGCCTCTGCTCCTCGCATGTTGTTCCACGCATTCAAGGAATAGAATTTCGCTGGTTCAGCAAGGTAAGAATCGCATTGTCCACCTACTTTAGGGTGATAAATCGGAAATACCCACAGCCCGTAACGACCAAATGAGTGAGCACTATTGTTCTTAAATTCTAACATGGGGACATTCCTGGGGCAGTAGTGGGGCGTATGAGATGGACCATCTGGATTCTTAAACATTTGGTACCAAAAGCCAAAATGGCTACCACCAGCGGCAGCATTGTGCCGTACCGTGTTGTTAGCGTTTGTCACCCAGTAAGTTGCGGGTGTTATGTCTACATTAAGTGCCGACGAGGAAGAGATGACAAAAATGCCAAGGTTATACTCAACTATATTACCAGTTTCGATACCATCTTCCATAAAATACGCATTCCCTTTCACGTTGAACACCACGTTGTGGCTTACGTGAAGATTGTGGATACCATGCATGGTTATGGCCCGGTTAAAGCTATGATGTATTGCGCAGCCGCGAACGTAGGATCCTTTGACATCACCTGACAGATGGAAATGAATTGGATACCTTCCCAAACGAAACGCTTGTCCTGCGTGGGAAACCTCCACGTAGCTGAACCTTGCTGTTACAAGTTCCATGCTTTCATAAGGTGCATGAATCATAACACTAACTCCAAATTCATCACTTCCAATTTCATCGCCAAACCTTCCTGTAAAGCAACTTTGGGTTTGAAACTGCCCTGGTTCGAAATGCTCCTCACAAGCTTTGATATCTTCGATCCACATGGAGTGTATGGAACCTTTAATTTTGACATTTCGTGTAAGCAAGCCAACTTCTGCGCAAGTCTTGACAATATGGCCGCTCTCGAACATTTGGACTATACAGATATGTCTGTGCCTCAGTGGCGGCGTAATATGCAATGTCATTCCATCATTTGACACATCTGTGATCGTGAGCTCTTCATGTTCTCGTTGAGATTTCCCTGTTGGGGCCAGGACAATCTCATCGCCTTTTTTCCAGGAGACCCGCTGCATTAAATGTAACTCACTGGATCCTGCTTCAGCTGTGATTCCCAGGTACGTCCAAGTGACTTCTACAGGCAGACCATGTAGATCGAGGGTCCCCTCATGGAGCGCAAGGGATTTAGCACCAAACACAGGGATTTCCCTCGATCGTACGTGACCGTGCAATGTGATGCATGCATTCCCCGGGAAGGGACTCTCTTCTGTTCCTACTTGTAGTACACCGTTATCGGTGATAAGTATGTTCTCTGCTTGTAGGTGAAGGGATGGTTGGTCGTGATCAAATATCAGCTTACCACCTTTTATCAGAAGCATCTTCAAAATAGGTGTGTCAACATCAAGCAGAATTGTCTGACCTTCCTCTATGACCACAAAATCACCTAAGTAAAAAACATAGAATTTAGTCTTAATATTTGAGCTCAATGCGGGTAATAATAAGTTTGGTTCCAAAGTTTCAAACCCGTAGAGGCGCCACTGAAGAAACTTGCAACTCTACTTCCGTCCCCTCAATAGTTGGCAAAGATTTACTCAAGCTAAGAGGCAATTTACCTTTCGTTCATCACTGTAAAAAGGAAGTGACCCTGTAACTAATCATCCATGAGGTATAGAAGCTATTTGAGTGAGTGATGAAATGAAATAATCACAAATCAGCACAAAAAAACAAAGACGATAACTTTCAATTGACTTAAACATGGATCGCCTATATAGCTTATTCCAGACACGAAGATGGATGGATTCTTACATCGACTAATATCGCTGCAAGCCTGCTTGGCGTCAGCACCTCCGCCATACATATAGGAATATATTCGTTTACAAACATGGTTTTTGTCATAGGAATATCTATGCCAACTATTTCAACAGATGTCTATTTCGATAGTCAAGTCTTTGGTTGGCACATTGTTGTTGATAGATGCCTTGACAGATATCGTCGCTGGAAATAAGGATAAGCGAGTTGGTGAACAATGAATGGATAAAAACAATCTCAAAGACATGATAAAAAGATACAGAGACACACACTGAAGATTGAATGAATTAATAAGCAAACTGAAAATACAACTTTTCGTTTTAATTTACGCCTGTAAACGCAGACGCATTTCGGGTCTTAGTGGAACTGTATTTGCAGACTTTGTCTACGCAAGAGGATGGCACAATTTAAACGATAAAAAGTGTACCTTCTGATGGCGGGTCTTGATATCCCCAGGTGAATTTTGAAGACCACACATCTACGTAAAAGTAGGACCCATTTTCATTCAAAGATTTTCCATAGTCACCAACGTCCACTCTAACCATGGTCTCAATTGTCCTGTTGTGTGGGTCGGTTGTGCATTGAATCACAGTGGAATTGCTAAAGGTAACGGTACACGGGGTTCCATCGATGGTGACAACGTTGTCAATTTGAGTGATGCTGAAACCTATTCCAAAGATGGTAAGTTCGGTCCCACCTCCAGTACCACCTCGGGATGGGGTGACGGAGGTGATCCAAGATGTCAGATTGCTCCTGTAGGTGAAACTGTTGGCCAGGACAAAGTTCTCGCCATTAACACGTACTTCAACGTTGCATAGTTCTTCGCCACCAAAATCAAAGTTGGGATTCATAGGTACTTCACAGGCCAGCTCTGTTGTTGTTGTGACGTGATCGGTGTTCAAGGCACATTCGTTGCCACAGATGAGGACAACAGCAGAAGTATCAAAGCCAGAACCTTGAAGGAGGAGCTCGCGCCCACCCCCGAAACCGCTTACAGTAGGACTTACAGTATCTACGCTCAGGACATAGGTGAAAGAGAGTTCTGATGTGGCAAGTCCTTTTCCTGGTACCAGCAACGAAACGCCGTATATCCCTGCCGGGTGGGCTGTCAAATTGCAAACAACGCTATCATCGCTGGATGTGTCCACAATGCAGGAGGCCCCGCCAAAATCAACAATTACTTCATCGTCGTATAAAGGACCCAATCCACTTCCAAAAATAGTGATAATGTCTCCTCCTTTTCCGGACGATGGCGACAAAAACGTCGCTTGTGGAGTTGCAGCATTGTTATATGCTATGTAACCCTCTGGAAACAGAGTTTTCCCTTCGGGACCATCCTTGTTCACCGTGACTTGAACCGTTGCCGAGGGGTCCTCAGGGTTTGGTGGTATCACGCATCGTATTTCATGATAAGAAACAGTAATTATCCCACATGGCACCCCTTCAATGGTAACAGTCGTTTGATCTGGATCAAAACCATTTCCTTCAATGATAAGCGTTGCTCCGCCGTTGATGCTGCTTTGTATAGGGTACAGCGAGGTCAAGATGGCTTCACTGCGCACAATATTCGTAACGCCTTCAAAAAGGGCATTTCCTTTGCCTGAGATGTGGATATTCACGGTGTAGTTCCCGGCCGGAATCCCACGAAGCTCACATTTAACTCTATCGTCCAACAATTTGGTTACGTTGCAGACTTTTTCGCCTATTGTGATTGTCACATCGGCTTCATCGGAAGGCAGGCACGACACTACGAATCTAAACTCTGTATCAGATTCGGAAATTAAAATGGGGCTCATGGAAGTCACCACTGGGGTACTACTGTCACTGAACGTGAATTGGCAATGAGCATTGTCAGAGCACTCACTGCTACTGTCACTCACGAAAACAGCCACGTCTTGTCCACCATCCAGATTCGACGCTTGCGTGACGCAAGTTATAGAACCGGAGCTCGAGGCAATCACGTCACACGGGTTATCTCCGATCACGACCAAATTGTCATCATTATTTTCAGCAAAACCATCGCCTGAAATTTCGATCCACGTACCTCCCATTTTAGAACCTTCAACAGGATAAACATTTGTAATTGTGGGCCTCAGAACAAAGTGCACTGATTCACCGTCATGTGCCGAGACCATAGCATAACCACGATTTGCCACTTGCACCGATACATCATGCCTTATCCCACCTTGTGGCAGCGAAGATTCGTCCAGCTGACAAACTATAACTGACGCATTGCTGGAGGTTACAATGCAGGTGTGAGAGCCAAAGAAAACTTTGTTATGGCAGGATGTGTCACTAAAACCTCTTCCAACAATAAAAAGCACCGAGTCACTGGTTCCTGTACTTGGGGACACTGACGTCACACGTGGCGTACTGCAGTCCCAGTAACTGAATTCGAACCTTCCGCTGTCTAAACTGCTGACTCCCAATGGCGTGCTGCAGCCTGAAATAGAATCTATTACACCTGTTTCACAGGTTGAGGAAGGGTTTGGCGGTGATGAAACATTATAGAGGGCTTCAGTACCTAAAAGTGAAATAATAAGAAACTCTTATAATGACAATAACAGCAAAAAATAACAACTGTAACAACATCAAAAACAATATCAATATCATCAACAACAACAACGATAATGATAACGATAACAACAGTAACACTCATTTATGTAGCGTGTATAAAATCTTTACTCGGATCTTGCCTTTGACTGGCACCTTTCTGTATACCTCTTACTAACCGAGTTCGAAGTCTGTACTGTTAGTTACGGACCGAGTTTTTTCCGCTCGGATATATAAATCCGCGCGGAAGAAAACGAGGATTCGTAACTTACAGTACGGACCGAGAAAACGAGGTTTGTAAGATATTTATTATATCTCTTAAGACATTTTGGCGACCAAAACAAACTTTTGAATTTTGCGGGCCGTACAGTGAAGTGCAGCCCGCTAAATTGACCAATCACAGCCAAATGACCAATCACAGATGTAATAATGAGGTTTACTCTCTTTTTCGTACAGTTGCTATTCTTTTCCTCAAGTAAGCAATGTCAGAGCTGGGAATCGGGCTACGACACGCGACGTTTGGAAGACTTAGAACTACTTTCGAAAATTAAAAACACTGGAGTGCCTTCCATTCAACTGTAATTCCGGAAATTTGTAAACAGCGAATGAGCCAAAAAATTCGCGAAGATATAAGCGTCCCACTTGATCGAACTTAATGGAAATTTTCTTGGAACGGTTAAATGGGACAAGGGTTCACGAAAATCTTTTCTTAAGGTTGTCCTCTTCCTATAGAAATGTGAGAAGAATTGTAACAGAGCGTTTCGTTTGCATGAGAAATTTCCTAAGGGCCCAATTAGAATCCAAAATTTTCGTTAGGATGAAAATCGCCCCCGAATTACATATTACATAGAGGACTCACTGGTCTTACCATTCAGCTGTACGGTGATTGGCCCGCTGCTACTCTCTATTGGTAACACTGTAACCACGCCCTTCATCAGCACTGTGCCATCCCCAGCGTAATAGTAAACTCCTGGCTTCTTAAACCTGTGAGTAACAACGGTATGTTTTTCATTTTCTTCGGTCCTCGTAAAAGTCCAACGTATCATATATCAGGTGCCCATGAGATAGGAACGTGAATGGGAAATTCATTTTGCTAATTTACTTTCTCAAGTTAAGCCATGTTTTGAACATGCTTTTTTTTTCCATGGAAACGTGTTAGAGGTCAGCAACATCCTTTCCACCAGAGTAAGTACTTGAAGTTTATAAATAAATATCATTGTCATTGTCATTATTATTATTATTGTTATTATTATTATTATTATTATTATTATTGTTGTTGTTGCTCTTACTTTTGTTGGAAGCTTCCCGTCTTGCTTTTAGAGCTCATGAATCCTAGTCCATCGTAAACTGTCATGGATGCATCTGCAGTTTGGAAGACATTAAACCACCCTTGGCCAGCCCAGTGCCACTGCAGTTCCAAAATTTAAAATGAATAGGGTTAAGTAAGAATATCTTTTCATTTTACATCTGAAATTCGGAAAACTAGTGTCATTCACTGTCATTCGCCCTCCTGCCCATGTCAGTCCCTGTCTAAGACTTTGTTACCAATCGGCATTCTCACCAACGAGGGTAATGGGATAGGGCAGGGGGGGAGGGGGGAGGGGCACAGAGGTGATTATTTCGCACCAAATAATTGCTTATGGATTTCCAAAGAATAGTGACACTGCATGGTTTGATTCATAGATGAAAAAGTTATAATCACACTGTATAGTAACACAAACAGCACCAGATTACAGTATTGTTCAGTAGCTTTACAAAGAATAGTGACACTGCATGGTTTGATCCACATATAAAAAAGCTATAATCACACTGTATAGTAACACAAACAGTACCAAAGTAGAGTATTTTTCAGTAGCTTTCCAAGGAATGGTTACAGTGCATTGTTTGTTACACAGATGAAAAAGTTAGAACACCACTGTATAGTAATACAAACAGTACCACAGTACAGTACTGTTCAGTAGCTTTACAAAGAATGGTCACACTGCATGGTTTGATACACAGATGAAAAAGTTAGAACACCACTGTATAGTAATACAAACAGTACCACAGTACAGTACTGTTCAGTAGCTTTACAAAGAATGGTCACACTACATGGTTTGATCCATAGGTGAAAAAGTTAGAACACCACTGTATAGTAAAACAAACAGTACCACAGTACAACGGTATCAAACCTCCACAAGGTCGAAGAGAGGAAGGGGCCACCTTCCTGGCAACAGCTTAGTATAATGGTATACGAAAATGAATGCCTAGTTACCTCTGTTGTGCCTCCCTCATTGATTTCGATACGTTGGGGATCCCACTTGTAACCACGTCCATATACTAATAAAAAAAGTAATTTTCATGTTATAAGTTTGCCTGTCATTCAACAATACTAGCAGAAAGCAACCTGTAAGAATTAGGGACTGGTCATTTATTAGAGGGGGAGGGGGAACGGGAGGGGGGAGGGTGCTGGTGGTGCATTTTAGTTTTCCTGTACATAATTTCCTGTGGGCCTGTTCTTGCCACTGCATAACATATTGTGGCCCCCTTCGAGTCACACGAAATAAGATGACCCGCCCTCAACTATGGAAACAGTTTTAATGCAACTCAAATAAAACTCACCGAACAAATAGCAAATAGCGAGTAGCCCTCCTCCCAGATCTAGTAGTTGGAAATGGGAATGAACAAAAATGCATGACCCCTCAGAAATGATTGCAGAATTTTATGCAGCCCCCAATTTTCAGGTGTGCAAAATGGTATGACCCCACCCCATATGCACGAACCCACCCCTCTCCTCTAATAAATGACCGGTCCCTTATCTTGGATTTGGTTGAGAATCTCAAGATGTATTTTGTTACGAATCAAAAAATTTTGTTCCCAGGGATCTTAACACTGAGAACTCTTTAATACGTCCATCATCTATATCAAATACTTCCTTTTAAGTACAATGTGCTCATACATCAACTTCATTATTTCACGACCCATTCACGTTGACATTGAAATCCTTCTAGTATGCAGGATGTTTGTGCCATGAACCTAGTTAAATGGCCTTGCTTCCGCAAGTCTCCATGTAGCTCAGTGGTAGAGCGTGTTAACTAGTGATCAGACGGACGTAGGTTCCACTCCTCAGTGTTGGAAGACTAGTGTTTGTTTTTTCCAATTTTGCTCACGACATGCGGAAAATACATCTTTCACAAATTTTCCAGGCTCAAAGTACGCCATCCTTATTTTACACTGTGCTTATATCTTTACCAATGAATTCATGGTGCTAGAATCAAGTTTTTATGATATCAACACGAACTCTTTTGGTGCAGCTACTGCATTTTTTATCCACCTGAATGTCAATTCTGGAACCGAGACCACTTAATTCAATGTTCCTGATCAAGCTTTGGAAGCATATTTGCATCAAATACTGTGAAGCATGATTAGTTGTTTGTTGTCATTTGGAAATGTTATCTTAAGACTCACTACTGGATTTCTCTAGAGAAGTCTCACATTTTAAACCGGAGCTGTATGTAGGCTCATTTTAAGTTCCCCTGTATCTACCGTAATCAAAAAAAAAAATACAATTTCCTCGATTGTGATTGGTTTAAAAACTCCTATTTTCCACTAATTCACTTACGAAGTTGTTATCGGACGGTTCAATAAGCCAATCACATTCAAAATAGTAGTTTAAATCAACCAATCACAACCTTGGTTTCAATTACCTTAGAAACATCGTGCAGACTCCTAAATCGGGGCTTTCTTCGAAAAGGAGAATTTTTTCCTCTGAACCGAAAGAAAATATTTCCTTTCATAACTTGCAGTTGAGTCTTCTTATTTTCTCAGATATTGTAATTTTTATGATTAATTAGTAATAAGACTTCGTGTCTTCCAATTCGGTCTGTAACCATACTGGGCGGTCGTCCGATTTTGATATCACTCGATTGATTACAGACAGAATTGGACTCCACTCAGTCCCATTGGCATTCCTCATCATTAATTTTGTAAGCAGTTAAACTCGTTTTAGCAAATAATTTAACAGGTTACAAGGATTATCACTTAGTATAAAGTTCCCGTCTCCACCCCCCCCCCCCCCCCAAACCAATACCCAGGGCCTTGCTAATAACAAAACATCTGCTGACCAGGATGGACTCCATCATTGGTGATCTGTATAGTTTCATGGTTAGCCGCTGACACGCATATCAGTACAGTCCAGTTGCATGATATCACTGCGCATGGTCTGTCCTTGATGGTGACCGCGCTCTGTATACCGTCAACGCAAAGTCCCCGTCCAATCAGAGTCAATTTCGTGCCACCTTCCCACGAGCCAGTCAGCGGATAAATCTGAGTCACCTCGTAAACATATTCAAACTTGTCCAGATTATCGGGGATTACAGCAAATCCGATTCCCGTGGTGATTACGTGAATTGGGACTTTTCCTGGAACGTGAGGAGAGGTGGTACATACAATTTGTACGGCAGTTAGACTTTGTATCACGCACTCCTTATCTCCTACAAGCACCCTTGTAGCATCAGTGAAACCGGAACCGGAGATGTTTACAGTATTATCACCGATGACACCACCTTCCCGCGGGCTCACCCCTGTCACGAACGCTGTTGAAGAAGAGTCGTATTGATAAGCGTTGTTCAGTTGAACTGAACTATCATCTACGGTTACGTTTACGGAGACAACGCCATCAGAATGTGCTGTGGTTCTGCACTGTATACGCGACATGTTTATGGTGAGAATGACACAAGGTGAGCCGTCCAAAGATACTGAAGCGTTTTCTTTCATATTTCCATAGCCGCTGCCAAAGATGGTTATGACTTGACCGCCCGCGATACTTCCAACAGTTGGGGAGACGGATGACGAAGAAATGACGTACGTGAATTTGACTGGTTGAGTGTTGGCAGCAAATCCTTTGTTATCCACCCTCACGTGGACAGGGTGAGTGCCCCCAGGACCATAACCTGAAAACAAAGCAAATACTGAATCAACGACAGCAGAAATCCATAAAACTTGAAACATGTAACTGCCTTTGAATGTCTTCAACCACAGCTTGTCTACATTCAATCTACCAAGTACCATATTTGTGTATGTAAACAGAAACTCATAATACTTGAAACATGTAACTGCCTTTGAATGTCTTCAACCACAGCTTGTCTACACTCAATCTATCAAGCACCATTATTTGTGTATGTAAACAGAAACTCACAATACTTGAAACATGTCACTGCCTTTGAATGTCTTCAACCACAGCTTGTCTACATTCAATCTATCAAGCACCATTATTTGTGTATGTAAACAGAAACTCACAATACTTGAAACATGTCACTGCCTTTGAATGTCTTTGACCACAGTTTGTCTACATTCAATCTACCAAGTACCATATTTGAGTATGTAAACAGAAACTCACAATACTTGAAACATGTAACTGCCTTTGAATGTCTTCAACCACAGCTAGTCTACATTCAATCTATCAAGCACCATTATTTGTGTATGTAAACAGAAACTCATAATACTTGAAACGTGTCACTGTCTTTGAATGTCTTCAGCCACAGCTTGTCTACATTCAATCTATCAAGCACCATTATTTGTGTATGTAAACAGAAACTCACAATACTTGAAACATGTCACTGCCTTTGAATGTCTTCAACCACAGCTTGTCTACATTCAATCTATCAAGCACCATTATTTGTGTATGTAAACAGAAACTCACAATACTTGAAACATGTCACTGCCTTTGAATGTCTTCAACCACAGCTTGTCTACATTCAATCTATCAAGCACCATTATTTGTGTATGTAAACAGAAACTCACAATACTTGAAACATGTCACTGCCTTTGAATGTCTTTGACCACAGTTTGTCTACATTCAATCTACCAAGTACCATATTTGTGTATGTAAACAGAAACTCACAATACTTGAAACATGTCACTGCCTTTGAATGTCTTCAATCACAGCTAGTCTACATTCAATCTATCAAGCACCATTATTTGTGTATGTAAACAGAAACTCATAATACTTGAAACGTGTCACTGTCTTTGAATGTCTTCAGCCACAGCTTGTCTACATTCAATCTATCAAGCACCATTATTTGTGTATGTAAACAGAAACTCACAATACTTGAAACATGTCACTGCCTTTGAATGTCTTCAACCACAGCTAGTCTACATTCAATCTATCAAGCACCATTATTTGTGTATGTAAACAGAAACTCATAATACTTGAAACATGTCACTGCCTCTGAATGTCTTCAGCCACAGCTTGTCCACAGCTCAATCTACCAACTACCATATTTGGAAACAATGGAATCCTAACTAACCAATCAGTTGCCCACAAGCTCAAAGACTGGGCTAAGCAGTTTCCAAATATGGTACTTGAGAAATATTGCATCTGGACAAGTTGTGAAAGTGAGTTGCTCGTTTCAAGTCTCATGGGTCTCTGATAACAGATATTCACCTCACAGAATTTTGTATTAGCGCTGCACCTATGTAATACTGTAAAAAGTCTCATGTAGCTTCTCCCAAATAGAGAGGTGTTTTCAGTCCGAAAAACCCAGGGATACAGAAAAGGTATCCAGGATTAACCAAGTACTGTTTTGTAGAAGTTAAAATACTGAGTTATTTTAGAATTTTAGAAGAAAAGGGCAGGCTTTATACACTTGTGCAAAAACCTTTGCCAAAATACCTTGTGGCCATTGGCAGAATTCGTTGTTTTCTTATAGATTTTCTGAATTAAAGAAAATCTTATATCTTCCATTTCTCCCTCAAGAAATGTTGGGATATCTTTTCCAACGCAATGCCCGGGAGATTTACAAAGGACATGGTGTCGTCTCGGTTACCCGTTACCCCAGGATTGAAAGGGGAGTAGGGTGGGGGGGGGGAGGGGGAAAGTTATGGAGTGATTTGTTGCGAAGAGAAAAAGGTGACTGTTGCCTCCCCAAATGACTACAGTAGAATCCCGTTTTCTCGAAACACCAAGGGAAACGAAAATTGATGCGAGTTGTTGGGAGTTCGAGGTATCGGAGGTAAAATTACATAGAAAATGACCTGAAGGGAAACGAAAATTGGTTCGAGTTATCGGGAGGCTCGAGAAATCGGGATTCCAGGCTACTGTAGTTATGAAACGTTTCTAAACTATAACAATACCTGTTTTTTGTAATTCTTAACAAACATAACATTTACCCAGGAAACACTAAAAAATCAACACGTCCCAGCCTACCTGCTCGACAAGTGATAAGCTCGGCTGTGCTATTTATGACGTCACAGTTTGATCCCGCAATAGTCACGATATTCTCAGTGATGTCCATAGAAAACCCAGTACCACCAACGGATACCACGGTCCCGATTCCCACGGGTCCTCCGGGACCTGATTCTGGGGAGATATTTGTTATTTGTGGTGTTTTCGCTGAAGAGTATTCAAAGGAACAGTTGTCGCCCAGACAGGAACCAATGATGTCATTCACTGTAACAACCACCTGAAATGTATGCAAAAAGTTGACAGTGTGTGAATTGACAGTGACTACTGTCTTGTGTTTAGCACCGAACAACTGCCGGCTTTATACCATATTTGTTGTGTTGTTTGTGTCCAAGAAAAGTAACTTTCAGGAATGCAAATTAATATTTCTTCAGCAACTGACTGCTGAATACAATGTGACTGCATTTTACATTCTTTTACTACAGTGCTGCTCAGGGCTGCGGTTAGTGGAAAGGTTTAAGACACTTTTCAAAGTACTCGCCTGTGGTTGAGAAGCTAGCACCCGCAGGAATTCTCCCGGAATCGGATCCATGAATAACCCTCCCTCTTGAAGTGTTCTCACAGTTGCAGTGACCCCACTTCCGGTCAGTCCATCGCTGTTGACTGACACTTCCGGATGGTTCCCACCTTTTGTTGTAAATGTCAGCTTATACTCGGACAAAGCGCAGTGGCCAGTGTGTTCCACCAGTATCTCGCCTTCCTCGCACTCGTCCAGTCGGTCTTGTAATCTCGCTTCTGAGATGTTGAAGGGGATATCTGAAAAACACGGGTAAAAACTCTTTAGACTGCGAACTATTTGAACCAGTCACGTTCTCCAGAAAACAAGCTACTTCTTAGTCTCCTTCTCAGCCGTTGTGTGACTCGTCACGCAACCCTAAAAACGAGGAACAGCGTTGTGTGACGAGCCAGACAACGGCTGCGAACTTAGACTAGGTACCGCCTACCTCTTTGTCCCGTTATTACTTTCACCCCTTCCACTATCCCTCCACCTCTCCTACCATTCCTCTTACTCCCTATGTTAAGACAGGAGCCCATTACCCGGAGCGTGCAACTGCTGTAGGTTCATGCAACGTCGTTTTCACAAGTAAGGTTATTTCTAGAGCGGCTTCTCCCGCGAAAAAAGTTGTTTCCGCTGTCTCAGTTACCTCATCGGAGCTACTACTCTCTGTATAAATACCATGACTATCGTCAGAAATGCTGTCCGAACACTCCGATGAAGACTCGTGTATGTAGGCTATGTTCGTTGTCGCTACAGGCGGTTATCATGCTATATCAGGTCAATCATGCACTGGCTTGTGATTGACTCTCCCAAACCAATTCGCGGGAGAGACGATCTAAAAATAAGCTTACTAGTGAAAACGTCGTTTCACAGACCTAGTATGGGAGTTGCATGCTCCTGATAATGGGCTCCTGGTTTAGCTCAGTGTAATTCTTACCCTTCACCCCATACCCGGGGTGGGGGGTACTGCCATATATGGACTATATAGGTATGTGCCGCTGTGAAGGGTATGGATTTTAAAAAGTTTACTCTAGGATAGGGTATATAAATCAGAGCTTTTGGGTCTAGAATAGGATATCATTTTTCACGAAACAGAGCAGTTGGTTGAAGATTTTATGTAGAGTAAGGAAACCAGGAATTGCCACTCAAAAATATATATACTATATATATTTTTGAGTGGCAATTCCTGGTATAAAAATCGAGATGCAGACGGAAATCGGTGGGTTTAAAACTGAACAAGTATATACGAATCTTTTTTGAGAGAGAAACCACTGTGGTTTAGTTTGGTTTTGGCTAGACAGTACTAGTGACCTCAGTTTCTGGAGAACAGCTTCTCTAGGATAGGAGTGATTTGGGGGGTTTACTCTAGTATAGGGTAACAAAATTTAGCTGAACCAGCTCTGGTAGAGGCTAAGGGTTCCAAAGTTCCAACGGCACATCCCCACTCAGAAAGTACCTCCCCCTGGGCCCCATACCGCTTGCACCTTTTCTGGGGCAGGCAGGAGTGCTGGGGCAGGTTAGTGTGACAGTTAGCGCGCTGAACGTCACTGAAATCAGATAATCAGGGTTCAAATCTCGGGGATGGTACTGTCGTGTTACAGTCTAGTTTATGACCAAGACACAGCTAATAAGGCAGGAACAATATTCTGCAGTGCATCTCACCTTGAACGACTTTTCCATTTCCACATTCTATATCAAACGCTCCTTGAATCGGCGGCGAGGCTTCCTGTATTTGTCGCACTTGCACAGTTGATTTCAAACCTTCTAGTGTTAGCAAAGCACTATTGTCAGTGGAGGTCTCCCCCCGGGACGTGCCTTCGACGTCGATCAACGGCAGGGGGAAGCCACAATTTCCAGGTAGTAAGCAGATTGTCCAATTTCTTTCTGAAGTCTTTTCGACCGCAAAGTCTTTGATGATAAGGCCGTTAGGCATAACAGGGCTTCTTGTCGGAGTTGCTAAAGGGATGAAGGAAATATCACGCATCAGCAGGACTTAAAAAAAATTCTTAAGGACTTTTAAATCTACGTAATCAGAAACCCAAAAAGTGTCTAGCATAAATAAAGTGTCCTATTTTCATACTCGGTCATTAGCAGTGTATCTTGTATACGAAAGTATTTGAGCGTGGAGAATCAGAGAATACCAAGATTTTGGTCCACGCGTTTGTCACATGTAGGTTGGATAATGGGAAGGTATTAATCATTATTGTATGGACTTCCAAAATATCTCATTGCAAAACTTCAATCTGTTCTGAACTGTGCTGCCAGTATAATTTTATGTAAACAGAAATATGGCCATGCAACTCCTTTGTTAATCGAGCTTCATTAGCTCCCATTCACTGTTTTAGCCGCGCATTATTTTTAAGACTCTGGGATTTTAATCCTATATATTTCAATTCTTTTAATCCTATGGCGTTTCTGGCAGACCTATCAAGCCTCCTTGGCCGAAATGAAATGGCTGGATGCGCGCACTTCTATCCCATTAACAAAAAAACGCCATTGGTACGCACGCAAACCCGGTTGAGAATTTTGTGTTTGTAGCTTAATTCGAGCTAGAATCTAGACAGCGGTTCCCCTTATAAAATGGTCAGACTAACCTCGCCACTACACGCCTGCGCATTGAACATTTATTGAAATTTAGACAGAGCAAAAACTACCAATTCACTACCAATATGGCCAGTCTCCAGCAAGTCAAAGGCCGCCAGGAAACGATTACTTGGAGCCTCCACATGTGCTGTACCCTTGAATCAACCCTTTCCTGTAAAGAATTATTTTTAACAGGCTTTCTCGCGAAAATACATTGTTTTCGAGGACGTCTGCATTTCCACCCCCGTACGTTTTCCGCCATTGTTGTCAAATTAAAGGTTTTTCAGAACACAAAGAAGCATATGTAAATGAGCATGACTGAACTGCGCTCTGATTGGTTGATTGGTTATTGGTTAGGGCGTGACAAATTTTCCGCGAAATCTGTTACTTTAAAAATAACTTTTCATCAGAAAGGGCTGACTCCAAGGACTTGGACGGCAGATGGAGGCTCCTAGTAATCGACTCCTGAGGTCACTAAGACGCCCGCGGTAAAACAGCGGTTAATTAAAAAAGGCTGGAAAACGCGCGAACCACTGACGTTTCTAATCAACTAATTCCTTTAAGAGAAAGCACCGGGAACTAAATTATTCAAGAATAATTTAAAAATTTTTCTTACCAGAAAATTGATTCCTGCCCAAATACACTTCATCCACGTAGATATCGCCGTCCGAGCCCGGATCACGACTGATTTCAATTCTGTACATTTGGAAGTTTCTTTGTACCGCGACTGTATCTCCGAATTCTTCCTTTAGCTTAAACCATACATTCTCCTGATAGAGACGCCACGAGACGAGTGAAGGGGGTTGTTCCAGCGGGTACCAGCGAGTCATTTCTCCCTCTTGGCCGTCATCTCTGGTATATTTTATACGGAACTTGATTTCCCGGTGAAGAGGTCCTTTGTATGCAAAAAATACCTGTGAGAAGTAAGGAAGAGACTTTTAGTTGGTAAACGCCTAAATTCAAACCAAGAGAAAATGAGGTACCTCATTTTTTCTTGTTCAAACATATTCAGACTCTGCAGAGTTGTGCGCAAATTTTTTAGCAATTTATACTTTAATTTTGAACCAACTTGTGAAGTAGTGGAGATTGTGTATGTTGAGCCTGGTGCCATCCATTTCCATTATACGGAGTCCATCGGAGTCTAACAGAGAGCCATCGAGGCCTCTGGAATTCTGGGAAGTCTGGTTGTAAGGTACCTCCACCCAGAACCCATGAACCCAGACAAGCACACTACAAAAGTAGTGTACCTCGTTCTTTATGCCATGACCCGATACAAGCCCTCTCACGTAGATATACCTCTTTCTTTAAGCCATGACCCGATACAAACACGCTACACATGTAATATACCTCTTTCTTTAAACCATGACCCGATACAAAACGCGCTACACATGTAATATACCTCGTTCTTTAAGCCATGGCCTAAGAGAAGCAAGCCACACATAAAATGTTTTTCAAGATATAACCTGAGACACTCGAGTCACTTCACCAGCTTGCCTCCGGCATTTCTTTTAATACGTACCCATTGGAATCTACTGATGGTGTATGTTATCATAGGCTCCGGATATATGTAGGAGGAGATGCCGGCTCCCCAGAGGAGCTTGACATTCTTAAGGGAGTAGCGGCCACAAAACGGTTCAACGTCCGAGACTCTTTCGCCGTCCTCTGTCCCAAGGATATCATTTTCAAAATCTCTATAGAAAACTTCTCCTGTTATGAGAAGAGGAAAAAAAAGAAAGTAATTGTAGCTGGGAGTCTTTAAAAAAAAGAAAGAACTGCATTTGCACTCGCCGCATGTAACTAAAATGAGGCAAACAATAAAAAATGTTCATCGGCTCTTGAAAGAGCAAATAGCCTTTTTAGTTTGCTTTTGAGTGTGCACTTCGAAAGATTTTGCGAAACCCATTTTTAAAAAGTGTATAAGAACCGAGCATAGAGCGCTCATGGCTCCGATGTGCATTAACAGTGGCGTCTTACAGGTTCGGCAGCCCAAATATCGTAATAACAAAACACAACTAAACATTATGACTCTGGAAAGGTATAAGGTTAAGAATCCATGAAATGATGTGTATGATTAGGTCAAAGTACAAAGATAAAACGCTCTGAACACCTGCACTCGTAAATCTAAACATCGGCGAAAAACACATGGATATATACGCGCGGTAAAGTTCTTGGGGTGCATTATTGTCGCTTCTTCGTCCATATAAGCTACAATATGGTCACAGCGTTATTTTATGTATGTGTATTACTCGAAACATGAGCTGCATTTATGCGTTGTTTTAACCCCTAAACTATATCTGCGATTTCTTTACGATTAAGCAACATTCAGATGTAGCCTTCCGACACGTGCTATTTTTCCCCTTGCGCTATTTTTCAGGAGACCGAAACATAAACAGTCCAGCAAAACTTAGCTTGCGCAAAGTTAGAGGATTAAGATGATTGGTTGTCTCTACAATAACACGTTCATAATGATCTTTTTGAAGGTATACACGAAAATATTTGAAACGCGTGACTTGGCCATGTCGAATTTGCGCAAATGTAGCGAAGTGAACCCTTCGTCGAGTTCCATGTGTAATTCAATCATTTCGACCGGGTTATCCTTTCTTACCTTGGAACAACTTTTCACACGGTTTAGAAAACAGGTCATTTAGAGCCTCCAAGATGTCCTCAGCGCTAGATGACAAAGACAAGGTCAGGGAAGATGTGTTATCGACCAACAGAGTGAAGTCTTGAGCAGAGCGTCCTTGTTGAATGCGTGTTATATTCAACGCCAGTGTGTCATTATCTGTGCTGCTGCCGTTTAACACTTCAAGGCCTCTCGGGTCAGCGAACGCAAATAATATACAAAAAGCTGTAACATTTGCTTCCGTTTCATTCACTGATGTTACATTAACGCGACCAGCCGTCTGAATTGTGCTGAGTTCGTTTAACTTTTCTTCAAGAACGGAGCTGTTTACGCTCTCTAGTGACAGCGTGGTACATTCACCATGGTAACATAATGTAAAGTTATCTGTTCGGGTTTCGCAGGACGTGATGTTGCTTTCCACGCACTGCAGGCGTTTCAGGTAGAGATTTTGGATCTCGTAAACTTTTTCGTTTTCATCCCAAGCACTAAAGTTCAAAACCTACAAAAAAGAAACCTAAATCAAACACCAAAGATCCTCCCAAGTACCAACTAGAATAATTAGCAGCGTTCAACTGAATTACTCTTTTATACCCTGGTCAACACAGTAATCGAAAGAATTAACTTTCAGGCGCATGAAGGGAAATTGTAGCTTTGTTTTATCATGGTGAGGTTTGTTGTTTTCAAACAGAAATTTCGTGTTTTCTAACAGGAAGCTCTTATCTTCAAACAGGATTTTCTTGATTCCAAACAGGAATTTGATTTGACGATTCCTCGCTCAACAATTCCTTTGACGCTTGCACTGTCAGTTGAATGTGGAGGGGAGGAAAGAGATTAGACTCCCCTCCTTATTTCACGTGGCAAAAACCAAGCGAACCAAAAAATCCAACAAGGCCATCGAACTCTACAAATTGAAGCAAAGTCTAATATTTACTCGACAAAATGAAACTGGGAATTCAATTCCTGTTCAGTCCCTGGGAACAGTGGACTACCCAAACAAACAAACACACACACACACACACACACACACACACACACACGCACACACACATACACTCACTATCAAGTTGAAAACAAGAAAAAATGAAACTTAAGAAACCTGTTTTTCCCACTGCACCACCGAGTCTATGATGATTTTCTGTTTTTCGTCTTTTGCTGCTTCAAGTGTAGAACTGGTGTGATCGGTTCTGTCCATGTGAACGGCAATTTTCACGTAATGGCCGCTTCCATAGTCTTGATGAAGCGTCATTAAGTAGTACAACTTGTCAGCTTCTAAAAAAATCGGTTCCGACTTGTGCGCATTGCTCCAACTGTAAGATGCTTGAGTGCAACTCGCAATTTGAACCTGATGAGGAATAATTATCTATCTCAGAACTCAATGGCTACAACGTTACTACCTAAAAAGAGAGAGAGAATACTTCAAAGGGAAGGTACGTTTTTACTTGGGGGGGAGGGCTGGGAAATTTTGGTATTTTTTTCCAAAAAAGTGTTGGCCCTCCCTCGCGTTTTAACAAAATAACTCCTGACCCCACCCCCCCCACCTTTAGGTGACTGACAAAAGTGCGACCCTCCCCTCACTACTACATGGTATGTTCCATGCTGTAGAAACCTCAGAACGTTTCGCTTGTGAACGCAAAGTGTTTGAATACAAATATATCTCGATATTGAATGTGTGCGCGCTGAAACAAGGAAAATCCGAACAATCAGTGTGAGATATTTACGTTTTATAGCTGAAGTTTGAATATGGAAGTATAAACCTTGACTATTATAAAAGTTTTGAACATAACATGTCTAAGGGAAAATACACGCGCTTCTTTCTTCGACTAGCCGGCATTGCTGTTTGTTATTTTAACAGCTCAGTTAAGGTTTATTTGTTTAGCATGCGAAATCTGCCTCTCAAAAACAAATATTTCCTACATTTCCGAATTCTGTTAAAGGCAGACAGGCCTCTGTGGGAAAAGGAAACGTCTCGCACACGATTGAAGCATCATTACAAACTAACCTATGAAGCCAAACAGCATTTAAGGGAAAGAAAGATGACAAAGTGAAGGTGGTGAAGGCACATATTGGCAGTAAGATTTTGACTTCTATTGTGCAGGACAGTCAGAACAACATTCAGCCAGCCTCTGACTCAAATTCAGAGATTCAGAGTCTGACAGTGACAGTAACAGGGTAGAGCGCATTGTTGGATCTACCAGTACCTCGTCAGAACCAAACGACTCAGGAGATCAGACATTAGATAGGTGAACAGCAAGAAGCTGAAGAAACGATACATGTGTCAAGCACTTCTCGTTCCGGACGAAAAAGGACACGAGTCCTCCGAGAAAACTATGTGCCATGGCATAATATACATGCAGAAATATATTAAACCTAGTACCCATAATAAAACATGAAATTAAATCAAAGTAGGTGAAAAGAAAAACTTAATCTTTAAGAAAAATGGAAAGCAACGTCACAAAAATTCTCATTAGAAAATTCTGGAAAAGATGTGTGACCCTCCCTTCAATAGCTGACATGAGGTATGGCCCTCCCCTTTTGGTGCTCACTGTCACTGATGACCCTCCCCTCTGAGGCCCAGCCATCCCCCCCCCAATAAAAAACGTACCTTCCCTAACTACGCCATTTTACCATTTCGCTTTCGTAACCCTATCTGCTCCTAAGTGATTTCTTGTGGATCGATACAACTAGGCTAGATACAACTCTTCAAAGTGTTTGAAAATTGATTGGTGGGGAGTCTTTGCCACTATTTATGAATATATATGAATATCTTGGCATCTGACTATGTTGATTACATAACAGCGAGGATCTTTTATAGAGCTGTAGATTACTGTTACCGCAATACCTTATCAGCTGGGTCTCCTGTGAGACTTAGGTACAAAACACTTCTATCGTCAGAAATGATGTAAAATGTATAATGGTCGTCTTGAGATGGCACGAAAAATCCGGTGACCATGGAAACGTAACCGGAAGTTTTGAGGAAAGTGTCTTCTTCAGGAGACCTGCTTTCAGGCCAGTACTCTACATGATGGCCAGGATCATCAGAACCAAGGGACAAGATTTCTTCCAACTCAAGCACCGTTGTGTCCATCCAGATCTGACGATAAAATCCTCGAGAACCTAGAAACAAAAATTACCGATTATCTTCTTGTTACATATTTTCGCAGGACTTAAATTTCGCGATTTTATTAACTAGCAAAATTAAAGTCCGAGTAAAAAGGTTTTCGCGAAAGCTAACCATACTTAATTCAATACCCTGTTATATGATTTTTCGAATTAATTCTAAGTGAGGACCCGTTTCACTAAATTCACAATGTCCTTCAGCTGTAAGTGCAATATGACGGTGCATGTCATCTAATAACCTTGTTTAGTATCACCCAACTAGTGGACTAATGCAAATGCCGCACTCTGATTGGCTACGCTACTAGAGGTCTATTAGTAATAGTCCTCGAGTAGCGAAATTCGTGGCGCTTCCTTTTGTTTTATTCCCAAATAAATCTTTCTTCGACCTGCATTTGCTAACTTTATTATTGCTTTTTCTGTCCGACTAGTTGGGTGATACTAAAACAATTAGACCCTTCGCCCTCAAGGGCTACAGGTCAATAGCCCATTCGGCTTCGCCTCATGGGCTATTGAGAGAGGAGAGAGATATAACATCTACCTTCTCCGAAGAAGATGTGAAGACTCTACCAGGACTACTAGAGAAGATCAGCCTCAACACCCAGTGAGCCTTCGACAACAGAAAAGAGCGACAGAAGCGGAAGTTTGAAAAACTCCTTCACGAGAAGGAATCATCCACCAAGTCAACTGAAACAACTAATGTGGACCAAGTTAACTGGGTTATTAGCGGAGCTCCACAGCGGCTCGAAGAGCCGCAGAGCGGAGCCCCATAACTACCGTGCGAGGATAGAAATTGAGAAAACCATGCGTTTGAGTTTTCATGGCCATCGTGGCTAGCGGCATGGCTCGCGCGGGCGCGTACGCCTAGCGACGACGACGACGGCGACGACGTTGCCCCAACATGGCGGCCATAGTCATCCGGGATATTTAGAAGGTCTTAAACCGAAACGAGGCTTTGTTTTTCGCGCAATGGCTCTTCCGTTGAGTCGCGAGCTAGATGTTTTTTTTTGACGATTTATTTCAGCTATCGATTCTTCTTTAAGTAGTTGCGTACACCAGGCGTATTGAATAACTTTAGTGACAGCATTTTCAATGTGTGAGGGTCTGTGTGAGGAGCTCCGCTTTTAGGCTTGCCTAAATCTATTTAATAATTTATCCTCCAGGACGCTCAGCGACACAGAAACCACCCTACTGCAAGAACAATAGCAAGATCGAAACGCACCAATCAGAGCAGACCACACAGCTAAAAATGTGGTGTGCCAGAATCAGTCGACCACATCGCCTGAAGAAGACTAGCAGTAAGCAGTCGAAACGTCGCGATCAACATCCAGTGACTACATCTTGTGACAAAAAAAGAATTTATATTATCATCACAGTTCTCCCTTGTTTTGCTTACGGAAGATAATACTTACCGGCATGCACAGCGGGTGAAGCAAAGGGTTGAGGTCCGGTGCGACATTTTATGACAGTGTTTGTAGTGTAGAGGACTTCACAGGGTACGCCTTACATGAATAAGAATCCACAAAAGTAACAATAGTTATCACTTTATCGGGCATTGCGCCGCATTTTGCGAGCTTAACCCTCCAAAGTCCCAATATCAATATTCATCTTCTCCTAACTGTTCTCATATATTTGCTATGGTACTAGTGAGGAGAATTCGTTTAAATATCAATAAAACTATTTTTGGCGAACTAGGTTTTGGTGAACATGAATGGTTGATGGTAAGAGATCTCATGTATAAACCCACCACGAGTCCCATTGTATGTTATTGGTTCCCTTTGCAAGCAGAGATCTCATGTATTTACCCACCGCGAGTCCCCTGTACATAATTGAATGGTACATTGACGTAATTGAATGGAGCATTGAATAATTTAACGTGTGTTACGTAGTTGGGGACTCGTGGTGGGTATATACATGAGATCTTTCCTAGTTGATGAACAGTGAATATTGTAATGAGAAATTGGATGTTGTTTACTGCTGGGACTTACAGGGTTAAATGGATAATTTTTGGCCAAAATGAGTCTGAGTTGGGCTCAAAACATATCTATGCCTATGCCATACTGTCTCGCGCAATTTTTCCAACCCTTGAAAAGTTTACTTGCTCTTGTTTATTTCAAATTGCACTCAAAACCATTTAATGACCCGTAACGACTGCATGGCCTCACAAACTCTCTATTGCGTTAAATTAAGGCTTTAACTTCACCTCCCACAGTCACGTGTGCATCGTCACTGAAGCCCCATCCGTCGATTGTCAGTTCCGCTCCACCTTCAGTGCTTCCACAGGTGGGCCACACACTTGCAATATCTAGAGTAAACAGACCATACCCAAAGAAGTCAATAAATACCTAGAGTACAAAGTCCATGCGACAAATAGGAGACATTTTATTGTGAGTCGTATAATATGGCTTGATATTGTTTTGTGGTGGCAGTTATAACTATACAGTTTACGGTTTGTAAGTGTAAATCTACAGTTATGACTGCTACATCTTTCTATTTATAATTTCTTTCTGGAACAGCTCTAACCGACCACCACACCAGACACCTGGGCCATTCCATAAAACTGTTTTTTTTTTTCAAACAGTAGCTATCCAAAGCAACATTAAGTAACACTTCTAAAGAAGCTATCAGAAATTTTACCATAGATATGTTTTGAATTAATTTACCTGAGTGTGTCTGAAAATTGTACGGCTCTTGCTTCTTGTCCACACGCAATATACCTTTATCTGATTGAGACCGACCGATCTGAGAGACCAAGAACGACACGAGATGGGAGCCTGAGGAGAAAAATGCTATTTATGAAGAGATGGAAACCTAACAGACCTAAGAAGAAAATGATTAATAAATTTACATCAAAACGTACTTCCACCTTCATATAATTTAACCTGTGGATTATTGAGTCATGTCATATGATATGGGACAGTCCTTTGATACTCACTCAATCACCCACTTACTCATATGCTCAATCATCCACTCACTCATATGCTCACTCACCCACTCACTCATATGCTCACTCACTCACTCACTCACTCATGCACTCGTTCACTCACGCATTCGCTCGCTCAACCACTCGCTCATTCATTCACTCAGTCATTCATACTCACTTATTCACTTTGATTCACTCACTCACTCATTCTTCTACCTTTTTCCGTCCCTTTATCACTCAATTATCCTAATGGATTTATTCGCGCCTCCATCCTGCTTAGTGTATTGTTTGTCCTCAGAGTCCCCTGAGCAGAAATGTCACACCCATTCAAGGTTACACAAAGCACACATTCAATTTTCTTCATCTGGAAAACTAGATATTTATGATAAATCCCTTACCGGCAATATGGACTTCGGGAAGACAAATAAAATATCCATTGCAAATTGGACGCCAACTGCAATCATCTATATAAGCACCGAATCTAAAAACAACAATTATCTTATAACAATTCGTATTTCACGAACCTTTATCAAATCACCTTAACACCCTAAACAATAATATTATTTAGTATATACTAAAACAGTGGATAGCGTTGAAGGTGCGTTCTGATTGGCTAGTCAAACTCCAAATATACTGTGCTATTTACCTCCGAGCAACTTGCGAATTTTTCGCTCCGCCGCGCGAATATGGCGGCCCGGTTTGTATCCATGACAAGCGAAGAAATCATCCAAATTAACAACGAAGCAGTCCCTGAAAACTCCAAGAAAGCGACAAAATTTGGCTTGGCCGTGTTCAGAGGTAATGGATTATGTTTTTAACCCGGCGTTTAGCGATAAAAAGCAACGAGAAAGGCTTTGTTTACAAATGCAAATTAATCTTGCATAACCAAATTTGATGTCGCTTGTTCACTTGAGAACCAAAGTTGAACTATATTTTTACAGAATGGTTTCAAATACAGAAAGGGTTTGCAACTCCATTTGATGAAATGTCGCCACTAGAGCTAAACAAATTTTTTTCTCTCAGCGAGAAAACGAGACGTTGGATTGTCATTTGAGAAGTCCTCCATTTTCCAAGCCCTTTTCTTTTTTTGTGTACACTTATCTCACTGTTTTAGTATATACTAAAACAACCATTCACCTCAGTGTCGGTGGCTAGTGGTGGATATTTACCTCGCCGCTTCGCGGCTCGGTAAATATCCACCACTAGCCACCGACACTGAGGTGAATAGTTGTTAAATATCGCACTTATCATTTTGTGAAGAAAAATTGTCTCGTGACAAAAAGATAAATAGTACTGTAATGTGTTTTATTTTGCTTTGTTTTATATTTTGCTTTGTTTTACTATACAGTGTGGTTCTAACATGGTCATTAGTGGATCAAACCATGCAGAAGATCTACTGATCAGTCGCAGTACTGTGGTACTGTTTGTTTTACTATAGAGTGTGGTTCTAACTTTTTCATTCCTGAATCAAACCATGCAGTGTGACCATTCTTAGGAAAGCTACTGAACAGTTCTGTTAGTAGAAGCTCAAAATTCACTACCTTCATTATTGAACAAATTGCTTATTGTTCATTTCTGGCACTGAGAGCACCAAGGCGTACTGTCAAGAATTAGTTACTACTTACAGTTCGTTTGTATGGACATTAAAAGGATTACACGGAAGGCCAGCATAAATCCTGTAAAAAGGGAGCAGTTAGTAATATTACAGGTGTGCAGCTGGGAAGAGTCCTGGAGTGCCGTGAGACTCAAATAGAGTAATTTATGTTACGTTAAACTTCATTCATTTATGCATCTATTTTGTAGGCTTGTCCCTCTCCCAAGCTCACTGCTTATCTGAAAAAGTGTCACTCTTAGTAAAACACAGCGTGGATGTCGACATGTTAATCTGGTAAGTATCCTGGGTGTGGCACAGTGTAACCCCCCTTTTGAAAAATCCTAAATATGCCGGCCCCTGTATTAGTCAAACATACCATTATCAAACTGGGTGATTTGTATCTAAAGAGTGGATTCCTCTCTTCTACATAACCATATAGACATGTTCAATAATAAAAGGAGTGGAATTATAAAATAAAGGGGCCACACGTTGTGTATCGCCTGATCCGACGCCAGTGTCTTAAGGTGCGTTCCTGTGGTATGATCCGGATCAGAATTTGTGATCTGAGATCACAAGGATCATGGAGCATCATAGAAGCCGATGAATCCACTCTGGATTTGTCGGTTCCATGATCTGAATGATCTCGGAGCACAAATGCAGATCCGGATCATACCAAAGTAACGAAGTCTTGGTTCAATGTGTTACCCAAGGGAGCGCAGCTGGCGCGATCTTCGGAAAAATCTGTAAGATGCTATGACCCGTGGATCACATGAGGTTTACTATCAAAGCGAAATAAGCTCGCAAAACAAAAAATTAACAAAAAAACACTTTAATAGCTGACACAATTACTGGTAACCCAGTGGTTTACATTGTGGGCTATTAACATAAACTCTTTGCTAAGAATCCCAACTGGCGGAAGGCAGACCAGTTGGTTGTTTACAAGCGTGGCCGATGATGTGAGGGATTTGAAACTCGGGATTACCGTATTACATATCCATGTAGTGGTCAGGACTGGAATGGAACCCGGGACCGTGACCAGGTTACAAGTCCAGCGCCCTAACCACTCGGCCACGCTGCCTCCCTAAACAATGACATTCAACCTCTATATTTCCTGTCTGCTCATACATCACTTCTTTATTTGACAAAACAGGATATTTCGCGCAGCCTCGTGCAATAATTGCTTATTGCAGAGGGTCCTGAAAGGGAGGGGGTGGGGGGGGGGGGTACCAATCCCATTTCCCAGCCCATTTATGTTTCCGAGATTCCACCTCCACTGCTCGAATCCCAGTCCCAATGACTTACAACTCATTTTCCCAGGGCAACACCCGGTCAATACCAATTCTCATTTTACCCTTTCGGACCCTCATTGCACGCTTTAGTGTGAGGTATATATGCCACACTTACCTGGTTATCTCGATTTCATTTGGATCGAAATCTGGCGAAAGTCTGTCAAACTGCTTAGTGAATGTTTTCCCAGAAACTTTGATTGGCGTTCCTGCAGCGTTAGCCGAGAAGAGTGATAATTAATTCAATTTAATTAGGAAAAGCACTAGCAACAAGGGCATCGTATATGGCAGAAAATCCAGACAACAAAGGAAAAAGAAACTACAATAGGCGAACTCGGCTTGATATGAATAATTATTATATGACTAGCTCCGTGAGCGGGCAAGATGAACCGAATCTCGCGCTGTGATTGGCTACCCGAGCGGGCAATATGGAGCTATCTTGCCCGCTCGGGATAAGGGCTTTGTCCCGCAAGGAAAATTCATCCGAGGCGAAAGCCGGTTTACCAAAATTTTCTTTCTTAGTTTTTCCCTGAAAAATCTTTTCCGTGACAGTTAAAGATTTCCTGTGGTTTGTGTATCGATGGAGCTGGAAAACGAGAAAACTTGATTTTTGCATGTAACGGGCTTCCTTTTCAGTCCTTCTAAATAAACACGTACACGGATCATTTTTTGGTGTTTTATCCCATATAATAAATCCTTTATTGACCAAGCTTGTTCTGTCAAGATGGCTGGATATTGGCCTCGTTCTTTTTTTGCGTGTTTATGGACCTCGACTTCGTCTCGGTCCATAAAAACGCAAAAAAAAGAACTTAGCCAATATCCAGCCATCTTGACCTCACGCTTGGTCAATAACCCATATTTAATATATCTCTCAGTTAGTACGCGCGCTGTGATTGGTCAATTTAGCGGGCCGTACTTCACTGTACGGCCCGCTAAAGTTTGTTTTGGTCGCCAAAATGACTCCAGAGACATAATAAATATCTTATTAACCTCGTTTTCTCGGTCCGTACTGTAAAATACGGATCCTCGTTTTTTCCCGTCGATTTATGGCCCGCGCGCTTCGCGCTTGGGCCATAAATCGACGGGAAAAAACTCGGTCCGTATTTTACAGTACGGACCTCGAACTCGATTAATAAGAGGTATTTATGTGCCGGTTTATAACATATATGCGATTGTCCATAATAGAAGCCACGGTATAAAGAAAATTCAATGTACTCTGAAATCTGTTGCTTTTCTAAGCAATAATTTTGAACCTTTGCGCATAGAAAACTATACAGACGTCTTAAGGGAAGGAAGTCTTAATTCATTGTTACAAGTAATTTCGCTGTCGAATGATTTTACGTTAATGGGATAGCTGTGATTAGCTAAAAGATGATTTAGCAGCCCTTTTTGAACTAAGAATAAGGTAACTTACCTTAGACCAATTGTAACTAGCTCGTAACAGTTCTTACTGACAAATCGTTTTGTTTTGGTTCTGATTGGTTTTAACACATTTGCATTTGTTGAAACCGGGTATATGAATTTGGACTGGGCTTAAGAGAATCCGCTGAAAGTTGCACTATAGTTCTCCACTAAGTAAACATGGATCTGGGTATTAAAATTTATAGTCAATGTATTATTATTATTATTATTATTGTTATTATTATTATTATTATTATTATTATTATTATTATTATTATTATTGTGAAGTAATAATGTTAATTAGTACGAATCTACTAGTATTCTAACGTAAATGCTGCGATCTGATTAGCGCAGCTGCTGCAGACTATCAGCCATTACATTTGGTTGAAGATCGTTTTCTAAACGGCGCCGTCTTCGCGCTTTAGCGAAAATTCACAGGAAGATGTAATATTTTGGTCTTTTTTTCACCGACACATGATTCGTTTATTATGATTTTTACTAAAACAATTATATTATTCGCTGTCGATTTCCATGAGGTGATAGTTGCAATTTATGAGGCCAACACCCCATAGAAATCTTGAGCTCATAATCTAAATATTAATGACTTTATACAGTCCAAAAGTCATTATCTAACTATTAATGATTACTAAGACATACCTGGCACAGCCCATATAGGTTCAATGCTTTGAATTGAAGGGGTTGCCCATTTGTAATACTATGTATAATAAATAAACAAGATAGACTGTGAGACAGTGGTGAAGGTAAGGGTCAAGTAATATTCAGGAAATGACGTAGTCTACGTCATCATGGACTTGGGCATATAATCAATGTCACGTGACATACAGTACATGACCAGAGACTGAAGTTTGAAAGCTGTTTTTCGGCGCTCGAGTCTCCGTAACTATAAATATTTATCTTTAAATACTGTTGCAATCATGATAATAAACTCCAACCAAACGGACCTATCGATATTCTGGTCATTTAGCGACTAGAGGAAAGCCAAGGCTAATTCCCTTCCGCCCTTTCAACGCTGTAAAATTGTATATAAGAAACCTACAGATGATGATAAACAATTCTGTGATATGTGAATGGCAAAGGTAATGACAAGCACGACCCACGAGGAAACAAAACAGGCGGTCGAGCCCTTCCGGTTCCAGTAACATGAAGCATCTAGGATTAATGGAATGAATGCCAATGTATCAAAGTGTTCGATCGCCCCAGCATTCGATCGCCCGACCCAATTTGTACATCCAGATGGAAAGACGGTGTCTAAAAACACAGCGAAATCACGTGGGTTTGAAACCAAATCAGTGCCTTTTTTCTAATCAGTTCATTAAAAACACACACAAACAAACTTGAAATAGTTTACTAGTGTAATCGTTTGTAAACAGACCTTAAAAATACACTCCCCTCGCCAGCCGCAATTGTTTGTTACCAATCTTCCGTTGACCTTCATGACCAGTCTATACTCTCCTTCAGAACTAGTCGGAGATTTGCTGGAAAAAAAGGATGAAGCCAAATTTTAGACTTAACTATCTCTAGGTAGTTGATTATGGTTTATTCCACATGTAAAAAAAATTTATTTATAACCACACTGCATATTGAAACACATAGTGATACCATACAGTGCTGAGTTCGGTAGCTGTCCAAAGAATCGTCAAATTGCATGGTTTGTTCCACAGATGAAACAATTAGAGCCATATTGTATTGTAAAACAAACAGTACAGTATTGATCAGTAGTTTTCCATAGAATGGTCACACTGCATGGTTTGTTCCACAGTTAAAAAAGTTAGAGCCACACTGTATAGTAAAACAAACAGTAACACAGTACACTGAGTACTGTTCAGTAGCTTTACAAAGAATGGTCACACTGCATGGTTTGATCCACAGATGAAAAAGTTAGAACCACACTGTATAGTAAAACAAACAGTACCACAGTACAGTACTGTTCAGTAGCTTTCCAAAGAATGATCAGTCTACATGGTTGGATCCACAGATGCCGGAAAAGGTTAGAACCACGCTGCATAGTAAAACAAATAGTGCCGCAGTAAAGTACTCTTCAGTAGCTTTCCAAAGAATGATCACTGACTATAGTAAGGAGCCCTGAGAAATTGTATATGGAAATCGTAGAAAGAGAAGTTCTAAGTCCGAGAAATTTGAGAGTTTTGTCGTTGTATTCCATATGTACTGAGTGAGTCTTAAGTATAGATCTAGTTTTAGTTTTCCTTGCGTCGGATAGAAGGTAAAACACTGCCAATCTTCGGTGGTTTAACTCTATAGGAAAACAAACAATACCACAGAAGAGGGCTGTTCAGTTGCTTCCAGGTCGCAGTGCAAGGTTTGATCCACAGATGAAAAAGTTAGAACCACACTGTATGGTAAAACAGTACCACGGAAGACTACAGTCGGTTAAAAGTCATAGTATTTTCTAAAGATGGTTGCTCCACGCTTTGTTATAAGCATAAACTTGAAAATGGTTAAACTTGTGTTCCTTTTGAGTCCAATTTGGCGGCTCTGCTTAACTTTATTTCTTTTTGTTTGCATACCCTGTTTCACAAGCAACTCTTGTTGGCGATACGTCTGTTGGCGTTATTTGACAAACAACCTCATGTATGTCGTTCATCAAAGTTATCCAGTTTCCAGCGTTTGGGTCGAGAAAATTGAACTGACTTTCTGCGAAGCCTAGTGGAATCAAAACAAAGACGGATAACCAATAAAGTTGTCACTTACTTCCAAGTGGTCTATATCCAATGGCTGATTAATAATCATCATTGGAAATAGCGCATAATACCATCTAATACTTAGTTAATGAGCTATAAAACCAGGTTAAATGAAATAAGGAATATTCCGCAACTTTGAGTTGGAAAATTGTTTTACTATTCAACAAGATAACTGTGTTATCATCCCCCAAAACTAAAACATGACTTATAAAATTTCACTCATGACCTAAATTTGAAATATTAGTTAACATTTATTTATTATCTAGTTGTAAAACCTTCTCACCCCTCCCCTTCCCCCTCAAAGCCACTTTTGTACCCGTCGGTAGCCGTCACTACTGTTCAGCTTAAATTCAGTTTGACAATAAAAACAATTCAGTATTCGTACCACTGCCATAAACGTAAAGCATCGTTCCTCCAGCTATGCTGCCCCTTTCTGGCTCAATGTGGCTGACCACAGGCTCTGTTGGTTTGAAGAAAATTTTAAAAGCAGGGAATATTAATGTTATCAGCTTATTCAGTGGAGATATACAATCATGATTGCATCACAGAAGTGTATACTCATTTTTGTACAGTGGAACTTCGCCATACGACCACCCCTTTATTCCGACTGTTTTCTCATGGACCGATCAAACGCCCACACATTCTCTTATCTGTAAACCCCGTTAATCAGGCCACCCCGATATTACGACTAACGACCATCTTTTGGAGTCCTCAGTCGTTATTTTCTTTATAACATTACCCCATTAATACGAGTGGTTTGATTGAATGGTTAGAAAGTTGAATGAAGACTGACACAATCTGTCAAATAACGCATTATGGGATGGACCATTTTATTTTTGTTGGGGGGGGAGGGTTGGGCAAAACAATTCCTGCACAGCAAAAGCATAGAAAAAAACCATGCACAGTGGATCAAGAAAAAATATAGGTTCTAAAAAGACCAAGGTGCTAAAAAATTTCTCGCACAGCCCAAAGGGGGAAAAAAGGTCTTAACAAGACAAAATGAAATATGAAAACTGCTAACGATCTCTCAAAAGTTATAGATTATGTACAAAGTGATTGGGTAAGCAAAGGTGGAGCCAATCGAAGCTAAGCTCACAGACGTTTAAAAACGTGCTGTTAGCTATAACAGAAACAAAGAACGGCTATTTGGGATATTTTACGAGAGGCTATATCCCGTTGAGGAACTGAAAGACGTTATTGTTTTTTTGCATTGCATTTACTAGGTTTTGTTTAATTGCAATGAACAAGCACCCGAGTAAATCGCGTCAGAAATAAATGCCGTGCTATGTAAGTATATACGTATGTACGAAAAAACTTACTTAAACCCGGAAGATCATCAGTTTAAGTTAAAACTAAGACTATTTAAAACTGCTTTACATGATTGCCGTGTGGGAATCCCATATGTTAGGCACGTTTTTCAGTATTCCCCTAAATTGCAAAACAGATCCGGCATTTTGTAAGCTATTGGGCAAGTGATTCCATAATGTGAACCCAGTTTTGGAGAGGCTTTCTCTCAAATAGTTAGTTCTCGGTTTTGGCAAAGCCAGCTTTCCCTCAGAGTTTCTCAGGTTGTAATTAGAGTAACTGAGCGAAAAGCACGTTAAAGACATGGCCAGAAATTCAGACATCGCAACGACGCACGCGCGGGGTTAGTTGGCAATATGGCCAACAAACACTCAAAGGAAATGTATGGCAGAAATAAAGCAAAATAAAATAGAACAAGTTCTGGTTTACCGGGAACAAGTGCCGCGATCCGATCGAGTTCCTGAGGGTTTCCTCAGCTATTCAGATTAGCTGCTTTTTATCAACAATCGTTACTGGCCCCGCTTTTCATCGATGTTTATTTTCGAAGCATGGCTCATACAATGTTCTATATTACAGAGGCTTGAAATCCAATATTTGCATCCCAAACAGATTTTGATCCTCCATAGCAGACAACATAATCGGGATATCCCAAGTGGCCAAGTGCCGCGATCGCTTGAGGAACAGCACAGTATGATATATTAGTTGACGAATTTTCACCTTCGGTGGTGATTTCTTCGCCTTGCCAATTGCCTTCAAAAACAGTTCAGAGTAGCACAAATCAGTTCTACAGAAAACAAAGATATCAAATGTCACGCGAGCGTCTTGGTTGTGTTGATCCAAGGACCACATGTCGTATTCTTGGGAAAATAACTCGCAATTTGCAGTAAACTCCGCCATGTTTGGTATCAACATTTTCAGTGGAAAACAAGCTTTCTAATGCTGTAGAGCATTGTGGTGTACAAGGACAATAAATGGTACTTTTGACCAGTAAACATCCCCATGGACGCGTCGTATTTTCGCGGGCAATATTAAAATTTTGCACGCAACCACTAGACCGGATCGGTTTTTGTTTGCTAAAAATATACTATTTTTACCATCGGAAAAAATAAATTATTGCTAAAACCAAGTTTTCCATTGTTTTGAAAAATTAGCTTTGATGGCTCAGGCTACATGTAAGGCGACCAGGGCTTCAAAAAATGACTTACCGAATGTACTTTTCGCCGTTCTATGATTCTTTCAACCAATTATTTCTTCCCTGTCTTCTTTCTTTTGGATGTGTTGTAAAGAACGACAGAAGATAGAGCATTTAGCTCTGAATAATCAAGAACATTTCTCAATGAACGGCGACTCGTATTTTCCGCCATCTTGATTTCAGGGGTAACACCGCAGATAGCATACGGGCTCAAATGTCGCTTTCGTTTTGCTCAGTGACCACGGCTAAAATGTGGGCGCCGCGGGAACGTGATTTCCACATTATTGCTTTCAGTTCCCGCGAAGCTCAAGTTTGTTCTGTTATTTCATTGGCTGGCGGCTTCTCAAGTTGACACATTCCTCTGTGAAGGCGTGATATGTATATAAATCTTTAGAAGGCGAAAACTCGCACTCGTTTTTCGAGAGAACCCTTCTCTTTAAATGAACTAGACGATCGTGTCGATCGTGAGGTCGGGCTGCGATATTGTTGAACATTATGCAGGTGTTCGATTTATAGACTCGTACCAATTAAGCTGTTACTTCTTTCCTCCTACGAACGTTTGAAGGAGCTGATGTGAAGGGGAGAGTAGAATTTAAAGTCAGCTTCATCTGTAGGCAATTTTTCGTTTTTTTCCGCTTCGGGTTTCCTGTGGCTTTGGGCTCCCATGAAAGGATAAAATGAAGGTTGGCTGTGGAGGAGGCTAAAGAACAAGTAACGTTTATCACTTTGTTCTTTTCTTTTGCCTTTCCCCTAATGCATTGTGCTTCTTTCAAAAGCTGGAGAAGCAGCTGGGTACTAGTCTGATGGAAAATATATATATCTATGTACCGTAAATGCTCTATTAAGCCCTCCTCTCAAATAAGCCCCCCTCTCTATAAAGCGCCCCCCTTTCCACCGGAAAAAATTTATTAAGCCCCCCTCTCTATTAAGCCCCCCCCCCCCAACCACTCACCTTCTAATTCTACAACAAAAGAAACATGTCTGACGGATCAACCAGGGACATTTAATGATATATTAAGTGCAATACAATCAGATGTTATTAGATCATGTAAATACATCATACGTTAACGTCATACAAGATTAAAGTCACAGTTGATCGCTTCCTAAAACAAAACAATGCCTTACTTTGCTTGTTCTTATGGTACTTTGCTTTGACGAAATTAAAAGCCTCCTCTCTATTAAGCCCCCCCCCTCTAGAGTGCCAGAAATAAATAAGCCCCCTGGGGGGCTTAATAGAGCATTTACAGTATATCTATATATGGTAAAAATACATATGAGAGTGGGATATGTGCTGTTCTGGTTAAAGGTACACTGAAAATGGATGACATGTGCAGTAAGCTATGGTTAGCTCATCTGGGGGCAGCTCCTTTAGGTTATCAAAGAAGTGAAGAAGGGGGTAGGGGGATAAATATTCTATAATCTCTAGCCCCTCTTCCCCATATCCAAAGTTTTTTTTTCTTTTCTAATAACACAGGAATTTAGATGCATTCGTTCTTACTCTGGTATCTTGGATTTGCAAACTGAGAAAAGATAGCTTAATTGTTTTTCAAGTTTACCCCTCACATAGATTTGTGCATGTTGTCCTTGATTTACTCTGTGTATATTGGTATTGAAGAGTAAAAGTAAAGGTGTCACAAAAATGTTCAGAGTTGGTAGTTTAATTACCATGGATTTGAAAATGTATTTAAATCTTTCATTTTTCAGGGGCACTAAAAAGTACTATATGAAAAAAATAATATAAATCATTGTTTTATTTGAACACAAATTCAACTTTTTTGAAACTTTAAGAAAATAAAAGATTAGGATTTGCAAATAGAGTGATAAACAGTCCAGGTATTATAACATTTTATTATTGTTATTATTATAACACAACATAACTTACAAGCAAACTTTTGGTTCTTTGACACCAGTTAGTTCATGCATTGTTATAATAATTTTGAACACAATGTTGCAGAGATTGGCAATAAAAATAGTAATCAAATAGTGAGAATCGAGATAAACGTTAATATAAACACAACATATTCAACTTACATGCATAACTATTGGTTCTTTGACAATACCAGTTTGTTCATGCATTATAATAATTTTGAACACAATGTCTTTTCTTCTGTTATCAGCAATATGGACTTCTGTATCATAAATTGTTAGTTTTTGTGGCAAAGTATTAAAATTAAAACACTCTTGACTTAATTCGACCAGCTTATTCCCTTGCTCAGAAATATAATCCAAAGTATCTGACTTCCAGTAACTACATGGTTTTATAATAGAAAAACATATACAATAAAATAATATAGCAGAACAACACTTTTGAGTGATATCACTGTTTATGCTTGAATTACTAATAGTTTTACGAGTATCACTGCAGTTATGTTTATCCTTCCTTGGTTCACTATACTCTTTGCCTTGAATATCTTGTGCAAAATCATTATTCAGCATTAATTCACAAATACGCACACCTCAAAGTTCGAATGAAATACTATTACTTTCATAAAATTTCTGAAAGTAGCTTACTAGATTATTATTGTTATCAACATGCAGAAGTACACAAGTACCTTGAGGGTGTGGTAGCCCAAACAAATCTCTTGCATGAGAATCAAAAACCTTGAATTCACCATTACCTTTGCAATAAATAGCTACTGTGTTACACTGAACAGTCATTATTAACATATCATAGTTCTCTTGCATCAATATTTGTATAGCATTTCCCAGTGGCATGCAAAACTCAAAATCAATGGTAGATGATATATCATGTATATTACCAGTATAGCTTGGACTGTATTGCATCTCATAATTGTGATCAAATATGTTTACATTATCTGGTAATTCTGTTAATAGCAAAAATTCTTGATTGTATGATCTAGATAGTACTTCATATAACTCATTTCCAACATTCAGTATCTTTTCTAGGTCCAGAGAGGAAGATATTGCAAGACAGTGTTTGCTATAGATCAATGCACAAAGTGACATGTAGCAACACATTGTTTCCCTGCATTCAACCCAAATAAACTGATTTCACCTTGAGAATAGTGAGCACAAATTGTTTTGCTAGAATTAATAACTGTAGAAGGTCCTGGGTTTTTCTCCACATCTCTACTTAAAATAAACTTAGAATGACTGACTTTATGGTCGAGACTTTTATAAGGATCAGGGATAAATATTTGTACATAACATTTTTGAAAATGGGATTTCTTGAATGCTCCTTACTGTACTTTGTCCCCATTCTTACAGCATTATGTACATGTACCCTGTGTTTCATTCTATTTTGATTTCTGAACCCCTTTGTTTTTATTCCCTTGAATTTGCAATGTGTTAAGTGAAACCCACTTTTATTAACATGGCAATGTATTCTAGATGACATAGGTACTTTCTTTGCAATATACTTACGGATGACCTTTCTTAAATTCCTGCTTTTCTTCATTATACGTGCTAGTTGTTTAATTGGGATTCTCTATCTGCCGTTGAATAGCACGAGGTTTGTTTACTACACATTCCACGGCACATTCAGAAGCAAGAAACTTTGCATATCTAGACCTCAGGCATTGTTTGGACATATAATTTTTATTTATTGTATTTACATCAACAGACAATTGTACAGCTAACGACATTAACACATCGTTCATGGACTGTTGTATTCTTATACGAGCAGCGACATGCGACACGAGCAAGACAAGACTAGCGACTACTAAAATGCTGAATAAAATCACTTTTTTATTTAACAGTATTACGAAAATATAACCATTCAATAGACTAAACGAGCTTACAATAAGTAAAAAACAAGTAAATAATATTAAAAAGTTTGTTATTTTGGTGTCCTCATGACTTACATGAAATACTGTAGGTTGTTGTTCTCCAATGTGACGGACGTCTTCGAGCTCAGTTCTTCTCTCAGTTTGACCTTGATCTCTTCACATGATAACTTGCTGCTTTCCATATCTTGTGAGGACTTCACTTCAGTATAGTTCATATTGTCACTGTCTTGTATTGTCATTTGTGATATTTTTACCATGATAATCAACGATCTGGTGTGTAACTAGACAGTCGTTGAAACAACCCGGGTCGAAATATACGCTCAAAGAAATCTTTTAGTGTCGGTCTATCAAGGACGGCGTGTGCATTTGTATTTAGGTTGAGCGTCTTAGCAGGTAATTTTTCCGACATCTTCAAGAAAATACTTCGTAAAGTCGTAAACACTCCAATCGACCATGTGACAGCTCATACCATTTTGTCGAGTTTGAAAAGCATCATGGGGGACTATATGCGACGTTGCCAGATAGACTGCCAAAGGTAAAACTAAAGTCGGGCCGCCACAGGCAGCCCGACTAATTAATAGGTTAAGCAGATTTTAAGGTTTTCCATGAAATTTGATCAGAACATTCACTGATAGATATGGAACAAAAGAATGTCATGGCGGCCTCTAACGCAACAGGTCACTCGAGCTTTTCAATAGTCGAACTTGACAGATTAATGAAAAGATAACCAATACAAATAAAAGATCAAAGGCTCCTTCGAGCTACCTCATGGTATGTGGTAATTATTCCATGAAGTGCTGTCCTTTCCCCAGACCACAAAGCGTTCATTCCGAATAGTTCGTAGTTTTGTGCACTCTTGCTACGACTGATCGATTACTCGTCGTCCAAATGGGAGACATCGTCACTTTTAAGACTTTAAAATCCATTTCTTTGCCCTCGAGCATTCTTGAACACATTTCCTGTTCGTTCGCGAGATCTTCAAAAGTGTATTTTGATCAAAGATGGAGCGAAAGGAACGAAAACCCGCCTTGACTATCTTTGCGTTGGCTTCAACACAACAGACGCCATTTTGTAAACATGTGCTGCCGCTTTGTCTCACTCCCTCCCCCCACATATGTGAACATAAAACAATTGCACAACTTTGTGGACGAAACCAAACCTAGCAGGGGAGATAGGGGAGAACCTGTTTCATTCACATTTAATGCGGATTTAATGCATAAATTAATTGTCTAACGGGAATGGAGTGACAAATCCAACCATTACTATACCTCATGGTATGATATACATACCATGAGGTAAAAATGCTGACACCCTTTTGGAGATTTATGCTTTGTGATTAACACTGCACAGTTATTTTGTTTGAACAATCGCATTTGATACCCGATTAATTCGCTGGAATGTCAGTCGGTCATTTTGGAGTTGACGGCTTCTGCCGTCTTTGGAAAGCAAAAGCGAACACAGAACATAATTTTATCGAATCGTACGTTTTATATCCTTTCTGGTGATATACAGTTTGGGGGGTTTCCTTGAAAACAGCGCGCGTACGAAGGTTTGAAGTAACCTTAAGTGATGGTGGTAAGCGAGTTCATACTGAGTGTTTGTGTTAAGATTCTAATTTTTCGGTACCAAGCTAGGCGTGCAAATAATCCACGTCAACATAGTAGTTATCGCACTCATAGAAAGCAACTCGCCTATGTCAAAACGAAATATCAACATTCGAATTGTCTTCACTGACTATTGTCTAAAAGCTACACGTTGCTGGTGTCGTAAAATGTTCGCGAAAACAAAAACAGCTGTCGACACGAATTACTGCGATTTTTCTAGAAAACGCAGAAGTTTTCAGTATTGGTTTTGTTGTTTTTTATGGTACGCGCTGCAAGTCGCCAGTCTGTGATGAACAAACATTTTGGAACAAGCTGAGCTGTGCCGTCAGACTATTATAGCCGAAGGAAAATAAGAAGGGTAGACTATTTCTGATTTTAAGCTTCATGGCTGCAACGGTTGTGTTTTTGGAGTTTGAAGTGTCCGTCTATGCTCTAGGGAATC
The DNA here is from genome assembly GCA_949710005.1 of Ricordea florida. NCBI lineage: Eukaryota > Metazoa > Cnidaria > Anthozoa > Corallimorpharia > Ricordeidae > Ricordea > Ricordea florida. The sequence continues at coordinate 4,117,254 of OX453275.1, forward strand.
ATTTGACACGAGCTAGGAGTATCAGAAAAATGACGGGCCAAACGAAAAGGAAACAGAAATGCTAAAACACTGTACAACCAGTGACGCATACTCTATATCTCGGCTGGAACCTAGCCTCGGGTAACTGGCAACTAGACGTTATTTGCTGAGAAGAAAAAATGAGGTAAGAACTCGAAGACATTCCATGAAATGGCATCAACAATAAAGCAAAAAACAGACCGGATGTTTACATAATAGCTCACCGTGACTGTAATATTTCTGGAATATAGTACAGTCCAACTCTCCCTTACGGAAAACAAACAGTACCGTGTGAAAGTGTACTGTAACAATGCTCTGTGCTCAGTAGCTTTCCAAAGAATGGTGACACTGCATGGTTTTTGATGCAGAAGTGAAAAAATAAGAATCAGGCTGCATAGTAAAACAAACAGTACCACAGTACAGTACAGTTCAGTAGCTTTCCAAAGAATGGTCACACTGCATGGTTTGATCCACATATGAAAAAGTTAGAACCACGCTGCATAGTAAAACAAACAGTGCCGCAGTAAAGTACTGTTCAGCAGCTTTCCAAAGAATGGTCACTCTGAAGTAAGGAGCCCTGAGAAATTGTATATGGAAATCGTTTGCCGTTGTTTTCCATATGCATTGAGTGAGTATAGATCTAGTTTTCCTTGCGCCGGATAGAAGGTAAAACACTGCCAATCTTTGATGGTTTAACTCGAAGTGAGAATTTACCAAAATTATTTTGTGCCACTTTTCACTAAATGTCAGTGTTACAAATTGAAAACGAGATTTTGTGTTCTATGAACGATGCATCTACTTTCAGTTCTCTAGTTGAGGAGATCAAAGGTCTTCAAAGAACTTAATAAAAATAAAAAATGAACATTCATCGTGTCCTTAAGTAATAATTTTAGGTAGGCTTGATTAGAATTTAGCAAAGTAAGCATGTACGTGGACACCAAGAGGGCTTAACAGTTCACGGTTTTATTACAGTGAGAAATCTTGAACGCATATTGTTTTTCTCAAGCTAAAGAGAGACTTTTTCCAGATTGTCGGTGTAAAGAACAGAGATGTCCACTGCTGGGTACACGTATGTTGTTACACGTTATTGTTTAGCTTCGTTTTCAGCGGAACACAATGCTCTGCGCTGTGGAAGAGCTTCGCCGTCTTTCAGCGGACGAGAATCGGCAGTGTGAATTGGTAGAGCCTCAATTTGAAAAAACGACAACAACAAAGAAGGCCTGTACTGCCAGCTTCCATTTCGAGTTTCGTCAGAGATAGTCATGAAACTCAAATAAAATTTGAATTGATAACAGTGTTATCCAACCTCGTTCCCAGGGTCCTCTCCCACGGGGGCCGAGTAGGAGAGGACCCTGGGAACGAGGTTGAGTGTTATCGAGAAAGATTGACTTATGGACGTATCAAATGTATATTGTAAAGATTGTACTGAAAACCGTGTGAGTCAAAATGACAAGCTTGAAACGGCGCTCTGCCGTTCTTTGGCGTATTTATTTTGCGATGCTGTGATCAGTGTGATCAATGGCTGTTGCCTTGGTGGGATTCACGGTCTGGCGTTGTGTCGCGCCGTGCCGTGTTAGTGACCAACAAACTCTTGTAGTATAATGCTGCATAGTATTCAACGCTAGCAGTTGGAGATTTCATGTTTGCTGGTATTATCTTCGCTTCTCAATTATGAGACTCAACACTTTACTTTGTACAAGTACCTGTGTCATTTATTTCCGATTGCACGGCCTTTTTCACGCTAAGAAAGCGAGCCATTCTTCCCAGGCAATACTCAGTGGTAGAATTGAATTGCCTACAACGATCGCAGTCATAAATTTCCGCAGCACTTTCATAGCCCTGGCTACACTAGTTACAGTTTTAAACACTGCGTATAGACTCAAACAATTAAATTGCGTACATGTTTTGACACCCATAGAAGTGGGCTTAATTGCAGACACCCGTTGTTCTATTCTGAGAATAGAACAACACGAGAAATTTTAAAATACTTGTTTTATCATATAGCAGCAAAGACTTAATAATCAGCTCCGCCTTTACTCTTAGAAACAGACGATTTCTACCATGAAAATCATACTAATCACAGTTCAATTCTTGGAAAACTTTTTCGGCTTTCTCTCAGGTTTATGCAACAGGTTATCACAAGCCTCGAAATAATATCCTTTTGTTCCAACTCTGATAAATTTTGTTTACCATTAAGCTTTCAAATCCTGGTAATAATGATTTCTCTCATGCATTAAACAAAATATCATAGTTTTATGCAAACTCGTGAAATATTTATTGCCTGGCTTGAGACGTCCCGATGCGATATTTTCCAACAATTTGTGATTGGGTGGAATATTTATTTTTTTCATACAGAGATGGGCGATAAACAAACACTGTCGATGAACGAAGGACAAAACACTTACTTGTGTGAACGTCGTTGACTTCACGGAGACAATTAAACAGTAAACGTTAAGAATACGGAAAATTAGAGTGTGAGAAGAGAACTGTTTGGATGGGATTGCTAGTTTTAGCTTGAGATTGATCGATTTTGTCTTTTAGAATTTCGAGACTCTTACAACGGAAGGATTTTAGGCAATAAAGCAGACTGGTTCAACTAGCGCAAAACAGGGTCTGTTTGTTTGTCGTCAGGGGGTGGGTTTTACTCAGGTAACAATATAGAAAACTTTTGAGAAAACCTAACTGTTTCAAATGAGCCAGTCTCTCTTTTTTTTAGGGCTCGAAGTTTTCAGTAATAACATTATTCGCTCGAATGGTTGGCGATAAAAGCTAACAAAGTACAAAAAATAGATCAAGGTCCGCTTTCTTCATTAAATTTGCATGTTTCCTATTCCTATACGTACAGCTTAGAAATATATGTCTGCTTAACCGTTATAACTTTTCTACTATCACGCAAAGTAAAGTTAAATTGTTTGGAAAACCCTTCTTGATTTTTGGAGACCAATTTTGCGCGTGAGTTTCCTGAGAGTTGAAGCAAGTCATGCGTTGCGAGCTTACTCCTCAACAAAAACTGAAAAACGACACATCCGTTTAAGGTGCTTGTGACAAGTGGATGAGTCATTTCCCCCGCACGACTTGGCTGCGGGCACGTACCAGTGTCCCTCCATGAAAGACAGCATCAGCGCGCACAACGGTTAACAGATTGAAGCGACATGTATTAACCCTCCGGGTTTGAACACATGTATTTATTTAACCCTCCGGATTTGAACCTGTGATCATAAGATTAAGAAACGGCGCTACGAAGCAATTGTTATGCTGACAGTTCTTTAAGGTCCACTTAATATTCCGGCACTGAAATTTGTTTTTGGTCTGTTTTATGAATGCAAGGGATCGTACATCTTCGTGTTCTATCTACGATAAAAATCAACTGGAGCTTACATACCATTTACAGCAGAAGCCACGGAAGCTGGGAAAAGAGAGGAACAAATTGGTTTACGCGTTAGTGAATCGGGTCATACTGAAACTTGTATAACAAAGACACACTTAGCAAAAAATGCCCGGCCGAGAAACTCCCATTACCTAAACTAAAGTAGATCAATACCAAGGCTAACGTTCTTGCCATCATCACCCTCGCAGGCACATCTCACGAGTCAACTAGCAACCGGCCTTTCCAAATACGCGAATGAAACGGGATTGGTTCAGCACGCACTTTTAGCTCAGTTTGCGGCGCGGAAAACGTCACTTTATTGCAAGCTCGAATAGTTTTCTGTATTGTTATACAAATCATTACACAACAAAAGAAGACATAAATGCAACTGAGCCTCCCTTCCCATCGAATAAGAATTCCATCTGGCAACGAGGCACGGAGGTAAGCCACTTGTGAGCGCTTCTACGATGGATATTGTGAGCAAAAATTGACATTTTTGCGAAAATCATTGGCAATTTCACAAAGTTTGGCATCAGGCAGCGTAATTATGGTAAAATGGTTAATTAAGAAGTTTTGTTGGAGCTTAAAACAATTAAAATTCATAGAGCATCACAGCCCCATTAACCTTAATTTCAAAGGAAACTTTGCCGCCTTTCGTATAAATTCCACAGGAACAAAAGGTTGCAAACCGTTACTAACCACCCAATTAACCCCTAGGGGACGAACGACGTCCACAGACGTCGAAAATTATGTCACCTCTTTTTTGTTGTTATTTTCAGTCTATCCTTAGGGAATGGGTACGAATCTGTAGTTGAACCGCTGGCTGATATAATAAGGTTCATTTGTGTGAAAACAGCTCTTCGAAACTCAAAATATAGGATTTTTGACTTATTTTTCACTTTGTTACTTGTTTATATCGCGTCGGCCTTTTAAATATCAGCAAAGGTCTAAATTTTGTTCCCATACCTAAACGAACCGATGAATTCGCAATCAAACAAGATGTCGAAAAATTCCTTCGCCGCGTCCAATTGAAAGCTTTTTTCCATAACAAAGACAACAATTCTGACACCTCAGAAAAAGTCATTTTTGAAACAATTAACATTCGAAAATCTAAATGGACTCCCCCAGAGGGCCAATTCACTTCTGTAGACTTCTTCGTCCAAAAATGCCGTTATGATGTTCAACAACTAAAATTCAATCGTAACACTAAATGTTCTAACCTTTCCACTGAAGAATGGGCGGCCCTAAAAAACCTTAACTTGCGGAAAGATGTTGTCGTTAAACCTGCCGACAAAGGCGGTGCGGTCGTCGTTTGGCGGTCTGACCTTTACCAACAAGAAGCTTTTCGACAACTTTCCGACAAATCTTTTTATGCCAAAGTAGACAAAGACCTCACCTTAACCAACCAAAAACTCGTCAAGGAAACTATTCAAGATCTAATTTCAAAACAAGAATTACCCGTCACGGCTAAGAATCTGATCATCACTACTCCTAGAACTTCACGAATCTACTTCAAACCTAAAATCCACAAACCGAACAATCCCGGCCGACCCATTGTTTCTGCATGCAGTTGCCCAACCGAACTCATCTCCAGCTATTTAGACAAAATCATGGTACCCATTGTCAAATCTTTACCGTCCTACATTAAAGACACCAACCACGCACTAAAAATTTTCCGCGACTTCAACTTCTCCGGCGAAAACAAGTTTATTTTCACTATGGACATCACCTCTTTATACACTGTCATACCGAACAACGAAGGACTTCTAGCACTCAAATTTTATTTCGATCAGCGCTCTACAAAAGAGCCTAGCTCACAAACATTACTTCGCCTAGCCGAACTAGTTTTAACACTCAACTGTTTCTCATTCTCCAACAACTACTACAAACAAATCAATGGCGTCGCTATGGGCACTAAAATGGGACCTAGCTATGCCAATCTCTTCGTAGGCTACATTGAAAATCAATTTTTCCGCCAATACAACGGACCTAAACCTAAACTATATCGCCGCTACATTGACGACTGCGTTGGTGCAACTTCATCCACCAGGGAAGAACTTGAGCACTTCATTAATTCTGTCAATTCGTTCCACCCAGCATTGAAATATACTTGGCAAATTTCAGAAACCTCAATAGCTTTTCTCGATATCAACGTTTCAATCCACAACAACGGCCTATCAACTAGTGTGTACTACAAACCTACAGACTCCCATAGTTATTTATTGCACTCGTCTTCTCACCCCACCCATGTTAAAAATTCCATTCCATATTCTCAATTCCTCAGACTTCGACGTTTATGTAGTGATGAGTTGGACTTCTCCAGCAAATCAGAAGAAATGCTTCAGTTCTTCAAGAACCGTGGCTACCCTGACTCAGTTGTGAAGACAGCTCAACAACGCGCTCAAACAACTGACCAACGCTCAGCACCACAAACGTCACAAAAGGAAGAGAACCAGAGAATACCGTTCACACTCACTTTTCACCCACTCAACCTACCTGTCAAGAACATCATTCTGAAGAACTTCAAGTTACTTCAGAATGACAACGAAACAGGCAGCATCTTCTCACTACCACCACTCATTTCATTCAAACGTAACAAAAACGTAAGCGATTTTTTAGTTAGAAGTACACTAAAATCAGACGAATCACCCGGCACTTTCAACTGCACACGCAAAAGATGCAAAACTTGCCCTTTCGTCCATAACACAAACAAAATAGCAGGACCTAAACGATCGTTTAAAATCACCGACCGTTTCACATGCACTTCCGTCAATGTTATCTATTGCATAAAATGCACCTTATGCAAGAAGATATACATCGGCGAGACCGGAAGAAGATTAGGTGACCGTTTCCGCGAACATCTGCGTGACGTCGAACGAAATGACAAAGATGCATCGAAACCTGTAGCGCGACACTTTAATCTACCTAACCACTCAACTCACAACATGGCGGTATGTGGACTTTCCATGCATCAGGGCAATACGGAAAGCCGTAAAAACCTAGAACAGAAGTTCATCTTCCAACTCGGTTCTCTTAATCCCCACGGTATCAACGAACGTTTCTCATTCATTTAATCATTCATCTAATTTATTCACTTCCATTCACACAATGCTATGGTTCCACCAATAGCATGGCTCCAAACTTCTCTATATAAATTGAACGTAACCCACAATCCTCTCATTCGCTCCGACGAAGGGCTAACGCTCGAAACGTCAGCACCTCCTTTTTACCTTACGGTGGTATAACTTACTTAATCAACTCGTTTGATTTACCCATTTTCTTGTGTTTCAACTTCCCACCGACGCAGCACCAGTTTCTTTAGAAACTATCCCCACAATACTTTTAAATATGGCGTCGCCATATGTTTGGCGTGAAATGTGCTAGCGAAATAATTCGAAATGGTGGCTGCAGAAGCGACTGGATTGACTTTTGTGGACGAAGACGATCTTCCCATTGCCTTTCTTCGTGTTGCCCACGTGGATTCTGACAACGAAGCCCCCTCGGATGTCGATAGTAGCGACGAAGAAGAATCTGCTGATGAAAGTGAAGAAGAAAGCGCTGATTATGAGGTCGCTGACGATCGTGACTACTATTATCTGATCTGTTCATCCCGGATAAGAACCCCACAAGACCGAAACTTCAATGAAGAGGTTGGTATGACAGTAGAAATGGAAAACAACAGCAGTTGTCTCAACTATTTTGAACTGTTATTCACTAATAATGTCTACCAGCTGATTTTGAGCGAGACCATCCGGTTCGAGCGCCAAAAATGCCACCTTGATCGTAACTCGCAAGGTCATCTCCACAACTTGAAAATGTAACGTACACGTACAACGGGTGGAAACAGTATATGAGTGTGCAGTTTGCCAAGTCCGAATGTGTCCAGCACCTTGCTTTCATCGATACCACACGTTGCAACAGTATCTCTTTGATGATACGGACAGAAATAATTCTGCTAAGAGACTCAAAGATGTGACAGGCAGACCAAGAGCTGGACCAGGCAGACCTCCACAGAGGAGGTCAAGATAAATATTTATGACTTCTTGCTTGCACAGCAAAGTTATGTTTCTTATGTTATAATAATGGTAAACTGAACTGAACCGAGAACTGGTTTTTAATTTCTTTATGAAAATTTAAGTTAACCATCCACTTCTGCTTTAAATATTTTATTATATTATATATTATGTGTTACTGTTGGGTGCTTTAGACATGCCTTTACAGATATAGCACTTGATATTAAGACAAATCCATGTACCAAATAATTTTATCATCCAAAACTCAAAAGTTTTGAAAAAAAAAACCCCTTAATTTTTGCTTTTCTGGATTTTTCATATTTTTTCTTTAAGACAGAGTAAGTATATTTTAGTACTAAAAGAAAGTGCAGGATCTCTTCTTTTCCAAAATGCAGGGGTTCATGGGGTTTTACCATATTAAAAAAAATTACAGTGGAAATACTCGTGTCATATCTGAAAATGAGGGAAAAACCCCCCTCCCCCCCCAGTCCTCGAGGGTTTGAACGTGCCGCAAATCATCGCCTCACAGTCAAATCAAACAGTAAGTACGAAGTATCTAACAATATCGATAGCTATCCTTTAGATTAATGTTGGATTCGCAATTCTGCAACAATACCGATATCTATGCAATGTGTTGCAATGCATTGCAGAGCACGTAGTATTCATTCCCAATTTTTATTGTTATTCATAAATATAAATATTTTGGATTTCGGTTACCATGACGACCTCTAGTAACCTAAATCAGTAAGTCAAGTCTCTCAACATTTTGAAATTGGAAAAAATCTCATGTGGAGAGTTGAAAAATCTTGAAGATTTTTTTCTGTGCTATGGAATAAACCTCCATGGGTCCTTCTGTGAGACGCCAGGTATCTGGTTAATTAAAGGAGCAATAACATGCTTTGTCTAATGTAATCCTTTTTATCTTTACCCGGTCCACCTTGCTTTGTGACAACGGAGTATAAAGATAGAAACAGCGGGCGTTCGAGACGTTGGCCTCCGTAGTACACACCCGAAGGGGATGCGTATTCGTATGTGGAGCTATTTTTTGTCAGCTTTCAAAAACTTAGCTATTTCGTAATTTGCCGGTTGGCAGCTCTCTGGAGAGTTTAAGGAATTTAGGGTCAAATGAGCCTGGGGCCGGTTGCTCGAAGGCCGATTAGCGCTTATCCAAGGTTATTAACTCGGATTTCTTTTCCTCTTGTTAAAAAGCATTTTCTCCAATAACTTTCTGTATTTTTTAGAGGATACAATCATCATATTGTATTCTAAAAGAATTGTACTGAATGTGCTTTTAAGCTCTCGTATCCGGCTGCATTTAAATTTCGCACTATCCCCGGGTTACCTTGACCCTACTTCGAACAACCCGGCCCTGATTGTCAGAGACCGCAAGTCTTAAGGTTCAGGAGTTGTCTTCAGTTACTGATGTGGGTTCGTGTAACTGGTAGTAGTGTTGAAGTCATCGATTATGTTTCAGACAGCACGGAAAATCGTAACTGCTTTGACGGAACCATCTAAACAATAGAGGACAACGAAAAAGCAAGAACCAAACGAGCATGAAGTTTGCAGAGACTAAAGCGCTGATTCGTCGCCGCCCCCTTTGGCATCAGGCCATGCAAATATACTGAGCGATGACGTCAAAAGCGTCTTCTTGTTTTCATGTTATAACAAACAGAAAGTGACTTGTGTTAAGTTGGGCTTAAATGAACATTGGAATTCGAAATCGTGCCCGTACTTGCAGTAGACCAAGGAAAATCCGAGAGCTTCATTTCTCAAGTCTCCAAAAACGAAGATTAGGCCGTTGAAGTTTTTTTCAGCCGAGAAACCTTTTTTCCTTCACTGAAATAAAGGAAACTGACAACAACGACCAAAGAAAAAAGATGAATTTCTTTTCCCTACTGTTAGTTGGCGGCCGCCATGGATCGTTTCATTGCGTTTCCATTCTTCTTTTGACTGATAACATAGAATCTGTACAGTTCTATTTTTGTTAATTTACCCAAGGCAATTAATTTTAACATTGTAACGTCAGGTCTTTGAGAGAGAGCTTGAAAAATGGTCATTTCACGTTACTGTTTTGCACTGAGAATACGGCCAAGGAACCTAATAGAATGTATTTTGAACGTGCCGTGTTTCATTGTCACGGTCTTTCGTTAGCATTATTCTTTGGTTCGACTTTGATGCCGTCCTGATTGACGTTGTCATCGTGTTTTGCTCAAGCTCCTCGATATGAAATTCAAGTGAGTTGTGTGTCATTAGGGGCTCGTTTGTTCTTTGCAGAACTAACTACACTCGAGAAACAACTAGTGAGAGCCTGGCCTCGAACCATTCTTAATCAGGGAGTGAGTAAGAACTGCGAGATTAGATTAAAACTACGTGACCGATAAGTATAAACAACGAATGACGGTTCAATTTGTGCCCATTTATTTCGGCCTTAAGAGCACTTAACGCACTTATATTTGAGAAATTTATTTATTTTAACAGTTGTAACTTCGATTATGAGTGATATGGCAGCACTGTCAATGATGATTACAGACGTTTTTTTTCCTGTAATAAGTTGCGGGGTTGGTTGGTCAATACCACCTAAGACTGAATGCCATTGGGTAACCACTGTGGGAGAAGATAGGGATAGGTGAGATCGCTATTCTGTTCGCGCTTCTTGTTTCTGTCTTCCAAGGTCATTGTAACATCTAGGAGAAGTTTGGCATAGTGTTTGTTTACTGCACGTGTCGCTTTTTCATCTTGCAGTTGGTATCCATAGTCGAAGAGATTGTCGAAACGGAGACTGGCTAATGACATGGACAGATTGATCTCGATCTGGAAATAAGTAAAGTTAACGTTTTAATATTTAAAATAAGGCAATTTATATTAGGCCCGGGGTAAAGGTCGAACTTTACATGTGCCGAAACTAACGCAAATTAAGAAAAAGAATAGATTTTTTCATTTGCATTAGATTTGGTCTATGGAGTTTGACGTTTGAACCGGGCTTGAGTTAAAACTAATTAAAGAGGCTCATAATGCGCATAGTGAAGGGGTCGCATACAAGGGCTGGTGTTTGCTAATACCACAACTTCAGGTGTGGAACTAATCTGCGAGTTTGTCTGGACAACTAAATCAGAAAACTTAAATTTGTTATCAGGCGGTGCTCATTATCCATGATTTAGGAGGGTGGATGGGGACGTAATCTGCGCCATCTTCTATTCTCTGATTCAAGTACAAGGAGATTTTCCGGGGAAAGTGATTTTATGCAAGGTGGAGGGTTGTCAGTGTCTGCCGTTGGAAATGAGCTGGGTAAAAATTTTTTTGCTTAATTTCACTTCTAAGTGAAGACGATGATTTTCCTCATGTCCTATCATTGGGAACATTATTCACTTGGTGTAGTGTTGAAAATATCCTAACTTGTGTAGCATAGTTTATTACTAATGGGGTAGCAAAGGTTTAGTATGAGCAACTCACGCAGCAGATTATTATTTCTTGAATTTTTCGTCAGGCAAGGTCGTACTCAATATCGCTTTCATTTTCTGCCCAGAATTGAATTTGGCTCATAAGTCGGTGACTTATCTTGAACATTTGGAAAAGGATCTTCCAAGATATATATATATATATATGTCCGAGGTCCTGCGTTCGGCTGGAGGCCGAAGGTCAGTCAAGACCAAGGGCACAGTTTTTCCTATAGCGGGACCGACGTGGCTCGGTAAACAGCTTAAGTTTTTGGATGTCTTCTTTCTAAAGAAAGAAGAGACATAGGAATTTGGTATAGCGGGGAAAAAAATCCGGTCCGAAGGCTGTCTTGGAAAGCGTTGGACCGGTTACGCGCGCGTGAGTAGCCATTCAAATTCGATTATTTAGGATTCCGGCTCGCTCAGATGCTTGAGAAAAAAATAATTTCTTTCTTGATAACTTACCACGGCCGTGAGTTTGTTAGGCAGTCTGTATACGTTGAATTCTCCTGGTGCAACTCTGGTGTCGTTGTACAGTTTGGTCGGGTTGTTTGGTACAAAAGCAGCGTAGTCTGAGATAAGATAGTTCACTGCTGCATGTTGACCAGTTACTTGCCAGATTATTCGACTCAGAATCTCACGAAGCTCGGCCTTTGTTGTGATTTTGGGAGGTAAGCCTACAATCTTTACAGAATGGAAAAGGAATAAATAGAAGTTGCAGCATTATATTTACTTTCTTTACAGTGTAGGAGAATTTTTGGTTAGTAGTCTGTTGTGCATAATAAAATCAAAATTCAACGCTGTTACGCTGCTTAATGATAGATGCAGATAGTCTAACGAGTCAATCAGAAGTTATAATTCATATCGCAAATCAACGCCTACGTGTCAGTCATAACTGGATTGTGCATAACACGTGATTGGTAGAGAAAGTGTGACTGATTTACCTCAAAATTATAGTTATGCATTGTTTTTGAGGTACTCTGTTTCAGGTCCTGCTGAGAAGGTTATGAGCGCGCGTTATAACCGAAATGCGTTAGGTAACTATAAAGGGAGTTGGGGAGATTGGGAAGGAGCATTAATTTGAATAGAATTTTGTTGGAATTCTGGTACGCTACCTGACCAATACCACCGTATTTTCCAGTGCCATCGTTAGAAACTTCGTTAAGAAAATTCTTCAGTTCCCGATCGCTCTTGACGTCGCAGTCATTTTCGTAGTATCTGAAAAATTAAATTCAGTTATAATTATTAAGTAACTCGGCGAAGAAAGACTTATTAGGTGTGAGATTGTCTGATCTTTTGTTGGGCGATTTTATTTGTAACGACATGAATTAAAGAAATTTGAGGGAAGTTTGAGTTAATTCGGTATTGACGTTTCTTACTCACAGGTCTACATAATCTTGTACCATAGCTTCAATGGTTGAAAGGATTTCTTCGCCGTCGTCTCTGTATGGAAAATACTGTAGAAGATTCTTGTCGTCCAATCCTCGACTCTGTTTTAATGGTTTAAAATAAAAAGTTACAGACCAGAATATGGCTTACCGAGGACGCGCAGTGGCTTTCAAGGAAATTCAGTTCTAGGGCAGTTTCTTTAGTAAATAAGTAGTTTTCTTAAGGAACATTGTTTCGGAATCCAAGCCAAATCAAGTTTTGTAGTGAATTCTTGTGTTACCACGTCGAGAAGTTATACAGGTTTCAGTGTTTTTAAGTAGGTAAGTTCCTCACCCGGTTTTACTCTTTATTCAAAGAGTTTTTGTAAAGCAACCGTAAAGGTAAGAATCCTTTAATGTCACGTTGAAGTATGCTTCAAAGTAAAATGTTTCAGAATTTGTTATTATAAGTGACATAAGTGACGTTACAAGAGTGGTCAGGAATAGTATAGATTTTTACTCCTTCACTATGTAAGCAGGTTTGATCCCGAGGCGTGACCTTTACGGTTCGGTGTTCTAAGTATACGGTTTTAAGCCGTCTTTATTACATAGCTATTAATTGCGTTATTTAACAAGAATTTGGAAATATGTTTGAAAGTGATTCATATTTATTGATCTGCTTCCAGCGTAGACGGCTGGTTTTGCTTAGCTGGTAGAGCGGGTTTGAATGGTGTTCTAGCCCGTTTCTTTTCATCCAGGCCAAGTCGCTTAAAATTGCCTTAACACTGCTAGGCCAAAATCTTTCAAAAAATTGTGTTACTTGTATGTACAGCCCGGGCCTTACACTAAGCGCACCTTTATATTTTCTCTCAAATCTGTGACTGCCCACGTAGTTTTAGGACGCGCTCTTTTCAGAAGCTGGCCTAAGCCGTTCAATCCGTAGGCAAATAACTGGACTCGAGGACTGGTACGCCAAACTTGTTTGGGATGATGAGCTCGCGGCAGTGATATTTCAGAATTTGATTCAGCGGATGCAAAAAAGAAAGGGTTCTTTTTAAGCACACGCAGAATGGCTCCATCAGAAAGTGTACCTGTGGAATGAACAGATTAAGTACATGCAAATTATTTTACCTGACAGAGAATGGTTCATGGTTCTTGGGAGAAGGGTACAGAACTGAAATATTTGCGTAAGTGAAAGGTTCACTGAATATACAGTGGAAGTCTTTAGCTTCATACCTTGGCAAGGTGTTCAACAATCTGAGCGTAACCGAGGTCTGTGACTTGGACGTTAAGTTTGGCTAACAGCCAGTTATCGCCGTCAGCTGGAGTGTAAACTTGGGAATCTGAACATGATAAAATGAAACAAAGATCCAGTAGCTGTTACACTTGAACTGAGGGCCATAAGCAAAACCAGTAAAGACAAGTGGCAAGAATGATTCTAGCGTAAGAATTTTCGAGATTTGAAAATAATGGAGCGAAGGTGCCGTTGACTAGGCGTGAAAATGTTAATTTTTACAGGCATGATGCTGGAGTAAGTTCATGCTAGTAATGAAGTGAGAAGTGATAACAATGTAACGTGCACAGAGTACCACAGTACAATACAGTAACTGTTCAGTAGCTTTATAAAGAATAGTCACATTTGCATTGCTACATGCATATGGTATGATCCATAGATGAAGTGAGAATGACACTGTATAGTAAAATAAACAGTACCACAGTATAGAATAGTCACACTGCATGGTTTAAGCACAAAGAGAAAGCTAAAGCCAAAATGTGCAGTACAATGGAATTTGTAATGCCGTGTGGTTTCACTTGAAAAAACGTAGAATTGTAATATTCTTTATAATTATGCTGTCTCACGCGTAAGGACCTGGAGTGTGATCCATCTGGATTGCAAGTGGTTTCAATCCATCTTCAGGTCTCTCAGGATCGACAGCAAACAAAGCAATTGGCGATTTAAAACTCCACATGATTCTCCTTGAATCTTGATCAGTGAGATCCGGTCCTCTGGGCAAATTGTCGCAATCTTCATAACGAACGCCGAACACGTAACCATTCTCTATTGCCTTTTGGAACAGTAAAAAGGAAGAGTCTTCTTAGTTTACGTTTATTTCTGCCAACTGATCGTCTTTTGGGGATTGAAAGGGCAAAGCAAAGAGTATTTTTGCTAGGTGCTCCAGAAAATTTTACTATACAGCTACGATAGAATATAGCTGCCTGTTACATGTGCAACACCCAAACAAAGAAAGAAATTTTGTTTATGAAGAAAGAAAAATGCTTCGTCGGATTTTGGGGGGATTTTGAAACATATGGCTACCAAACTTCAATTACTTGAACGACTGTTCAAAGCTTAATCAATTTTCATCCTTGTCATCTAAAAAGAGCTATTGTGGTCCCCAATGTTTTGTAAACATTTCTGCTCGTGGTATTATGCATTTTTACCGATGCTAACATTTCGTTTCAGCTTTTTAAATAATATTATTCATTTTCTTAGAGTTCCCATGTATTTCATATAGTATACGAACGGAAAATTTGTTAGACTATCAAGAGCACCTCATTGGTGATTATGTCTTTATATAATAGTCTTATTTACAGTACTAGGGGAACCTTAATTATTCGGACTCGTTAAGCCTTGGGCAAATAGTAGTTGAAGTCATCAGTTGTATGTTTTTATATCAAAAGTAAGAAGAAATTGATGTTGATCAATATCGAAACTTCAAGTGCTAATAGTTAACAATTTGCACTCAAACTTGTTCTTTCATTTGTTCCTACCAATTCTAGCGATACACTCTCGCCAACAACTGTCTTCACGGCAGCCTCCCAATCAAATTGTGGATTCAGGTGATTTTGTTGCAGCTCATTCCAATCCAAGCCGATTTCTAAGAAAAAAAGCAAGTAGCGAATGAGACCGATTGTCATTGACGTGACTTGAAGGTAGCAAATCCCAGCAAGTTGCACCAACCTGTTCCCATAGTGATTTTGCTGATTGACATCGGGTTCACTCCCGCCAAGCGCTGTTGGGCAAATAGTTTATCACTCAACCAACTGTACTTCCCTCCGATAACCGGCTCATATGGTGATGGCAGTCTGAAATCATTCTGAAAATTAAGGAATTAAAACATGATTTTTAACATGTATCAGTGATTTTACCGATAAACTTCTGGAAATAATGAAAAATAAATCAAGGTATTTACCCCTAAAGTTGTCTGGAACGTAGCTTCAAAAAACCGTGATATTTGCTCGTACTGGGCGATATTTTTTATCTCATTAGGGAACCTTTTGAGATACTGTTTGGTAATCAAGTTCCCTACACCTCCCATGGTCAGCCATTTGTTAGCGTAGTAGCGAATGAACGGATCCAGCTCAATAATTTTCATCAGCTGAATCGGCTTCATGTCTAGTAATGCAAACGGAAGGTCTTGGGTTCCGGGGGCTAAATTGAAGGTTTTCTGTTTTCGCTTCAATGCCGTCTGTCTGATTAAATAACATTTGGACAGCATGGATGTGTCTTGAGGAAGAGAGACGTCACAGAGAGCGGCATCTGTGGGCCTGAGGACATGAAGTGTAACTTTATATTAGCCGTGACTAAAAGACATTCTACTGTAATCGTGAAGTCAAAACATTTGGATTAATAGGGAGCTTAAGAAAACAGGATGGCGACTACGCCGAGGACGGCACCAGTGATGAAGGGCTGTGTTGCCTTATCCTATTTTTGGAAGTATGCTTGTTTCATTGTGTTTTCATTTTTCATTAACTGTAGATTTTTTCCAGTTGTTACTGTTCATATTTCCTTTCGAATTTCTTCTTGGCAATTTTGCTGTTTTGCAGAGGACGACAAAGATACATACTAGACTGTATTTTGTACGTACATTTGCAGTGTTTTGTTCATCAGTGCCACTGTTTGGTTTCACTGTAGTCAACGTCTTCGTCGTGCTTTGCTTAAGCTTTCTAACAGTTCCCACATCACACCGTACAAAGCAAACTGAGGTGAATCGTTTAAGCTTCAAGTAAGCTGGGTTGAATGAGAGCGGCTGAGAATTCTTCTACTCACCTTACGACTGTGAACAAGTCTCCAACAACAGCTAGCAGTGAAAGCAATACCTTCATCTTCCTCATCGTCCCTGAGCACACAAATGCGAGCAGTGCTGATGCTTCTCCGAATTTATAGGATACGAAGACAATACAAGCACGTTGATGGCAAGTTTTACAATCAGGACGAATATTTTGGAGGAAGATTTTGAGTTGTGAAGTTGCTCGTTACCTGCCAACAGCGTGTGTGAGTCATCTCAACAGCTTTAATTCAGAATAATATTCGCACCCGAATACTTAAAAACTCTAATTATCCAAAAGAGGTGTTTGATTTAAGTTGCGGTCTGAGCGATAAAAGGGGTTTGCAAATGCTGTGGCTTTTGCACGCAAAATGGCAACTGTTCAACATGAAAAGCTTCCTTTTTTACACATTTTTCGCGTATCTTATAACACTGAGCCGTTAATGAATCCCTTTATAGTGCGGACAAATTACAAGTACGTTCACATTTTCCTCAGTGGGTATTAGAATAGGTAATAGCATGGTTTGTAGTGATACTTGGCATAAATACAACGAGGAATATTTCAAAATTGTTGTACGTAATTTCACGAGCCGTTAGGCGAGTGAAATTTGAGACAATTTTGAAATATCTCGAGTGGTATTTATGCCAAATATCACGTACAAACCATGCTATTATTTGTTTATACTACTACTTGCAAAACTGTAATTTTCACATGTAGTTATTTCAAATTAAGCGGAAATACCACTGCTCTTAGCCAATCAAATTACAGAAATTTCTCATGTAGTAGTATACAGGGCGAAATTCCTTAAGCATCATTAATTTGGCATACTATGAAATGTCTCAAAGGGTATTTTTGTCACGGCGATGAGAGTTGGAAGGATAGAATGTTAAGTGGAAATACTACAGAAATTCTTAGTTGAATATCTCTTTACCATCGTAAGTATGTTGTTTCCAGCGGCTTGTTCTCTTTACTAATTAAATATCCCCATACTAAGACATCCCCAACAAGTCACTTCAAGGAATGATTTCCGTACAGGTCCCTACTTCATTATGCATGCTGAAGCTGTCTTGTCTGGTGTAATGCATGTGCAAATATTTCTTGTGTCCGAAGAGCGAAATAGTATGGTTACAGAATGCATAATGAAGTAGGGACCTCACAGTGCGAAAATCTTACCCACTCCAATCCTCGATCGTGTTCAGTGAGGTCGAACTGAAGACTACAATTGCTTGGTAAGCTGGATTAAAGCAATTTCCTAAAACATTTAGCATCATCTGCATACATGGGGTTGCTTGTGTCAGTGCTGGTGTTATCAGCAATATCATTTATGAAAATGAGGAAATGGAGAGGGCCAATGATAGACCCCTGAGCCGACACCAGAAGGGGCGTATCTCCAATCAGAGGCAAACCCATCAATCACAGTTCTGTGACGTGTGTTGGTAAGATAACTTCTTAACCATGCCGAGAGTGGATCCTCACACCGACCGTTTCTAATTTGTACAGCAGTTTTTTGTATGGAACTTTGTCGAAGGTTTTAGCCATATCAAGATAAATTACATCAGTTTGAATGCCAGCATCAAGAGATGTGGTTATAGTGTGAACAAATTGAAGGAGCTGCGTAACACATGATCTCTGTTTCGTAAATCCATGCTATTCAGTTGGAGTGCAAAAGTCCTGAAACGGCATGTTGGTATAATCTTGTGTGAACTTGTCTCTAAATCTTTTTAGCACGCTAATTAGAGACACTATCTTTTTGACCAGATATAAAACAGGGGTAAGATTACACTCATTCCATTTACTTGGGAAAATTACGTCATTTAGAGATTTATTAAAAATATAAGTAACAAGAAGACGCCTGAAGGCGTTTACTCGGGATGTGTTGGTTTAAAATTGCTGACGCAGTATGTTTTTTTGCTGATTGTGCGGTCATGGATATCCATGGTGCAATCCAACCTGACGTGCACATGATTCGAAGCTACAGCCAATAAAAATCACACAATTTTCTAGGGACGGGCTCGGGATACGGGAAAGTTAAAAAAAAACAAGGCAATTTTTGACTCCCAAGACGACGAAAGGAATGCGCCACCGAATTTTATACGCTGGCTGATACGTCATCCCGCGTAATAAAGGGCAGGCAGTGTAACGTGAGATAAGCACTCATGAACACAAGCTATTGCATGGCAGCCAGGTGGTGAAGATTCATTATGATCATGATTGAAAACTGAGTGAAAATAGTTGAATAATATGTTGGCTTTGTCAATAGTACTGATATACAGGAGCAGCATCAAATAAGTCTCTTTTAATAGCAGGAGGGAGTCTGGGAGACTTAGTTTTACAGCAATAAACATTCTAGAAATTCTTTGGATTGGATTCAACCTTGTAAGCCACGTTCTTAATATAAGTGTTGAACTTAGATCGGATGAGTATCTTTACATTCCTTACATCCTAAGACTGTGTCGTCAAGCCAATCCTGGAAACAGTGACACTGATATCAAACTTGCCACCACAGTCCGCGGTCTGAAAATTCAAAAGCTTATTATGAAGAGAGCATGCATTTAGTCCTAAACAATTTAGGGACGGACCATTAGAAAAGTGATGGGGGAGGTGGGGAATTTTCATCTTGCACGAATTTTTTTTTCGCTCACTACTTGTGCAGGAATTTCTTTTTTTCAGGTGAACCCCTCTGCACGAATTTTTTTTACTACGTGTGAAAAAGTCACAATTGAACTTTCCTTCTGCGCGAATTTTTTTTTTTTACCTTCTTCCTTGCATGAATTTTTTTTCTTGGCATTTTCCCTTGCATGAATGTTTTGTTTTTTTTGTTGCTTCTTCGGATTCGCGTGTTTTCGCCACCTGAATTCTAGGGTCATAAAACAATTATCTCACCCCAGCACCCCCCAGCTATGCCCCTGTCAAGTTTTAACCTTTCCGCACTTGATGACACCATTGGTTGCACGTGTCACAGGAGAAAGCACGATGGTTCATTGCAACTGTATTTATGCACACAGGACGTTTGTCTGGACCGGGATCCATACTTATATTATCACTTCTAATTATCCTTGTTAGCAGGAAGGACGACATGGAATTCATATAATAGCTTATCCGAGATGATAGATGAATTCTGCCGCGGATTGACAAACCAAGATGGCGTCTCTGTTGAATCGATAAATGAGGATGAAGGTAGATAAAACCACGGCTCCTGAGAAAGAAAGTCCTGGAAACGATCCCTACACTGAAGAACAAATCTAAATAGGGCTGACTTGAATAAACATTCCAATTGAAGAGAAATATACATGGAAACATACCAGGAGGAGCTGTGTGTATGGCGAGAACTACATTAAGTATTTAACTAGAGGAAATTTAAATCCGACAAGCTGTAGGGATACGAAGGTTAGTGATCCAAACCCAGATGATGGCACTGTATTGTTCAGACCGATTCCATACAAGTCAATAGAAAGGCACCAATTCTGCGTGGTCGCCCTGTTTGGCGCGAAAATTTCCGGCGTATTTGACATTGAAAACACAACGAATTTATGTATGGCCATGTTTAGAATGAAACATGTTGAAAGCACTTGCAAGTTGCGATAAGTGTGCGGATCAAACACTGAAATGACTTCACTTTTGACTTAGGTTACAAGATGAAATACATGAGAAAAAAGAAAAAGTACAGTCAGTCAGCAAAAAAATCTTCGCTTTCACGTATCTTTATTTAGAATGTCTGCCCAGTGCACTGATGAAGAATAAGACCAGCTTGTTTGCAGGATGTCGTAAAACGCTTTAAGATTCTAAAACTAAAACAAAACTAACTATACAAAAAAACAGACCTTAAACTAAAAAAAACAACAACAACAAATGAAGAAACTAAAAATACCAAAGAATGCATAAAATGTTTAAGAAACACTGCACTTGGATTAAAATATTTTTATCTTTTTCTCAAGCATCTGAGCGGGCCGGAATCCTAAATCCTCGAATTTGATTGAGTAATCACGCGCACGTGACCGATCCAGCTTTTCACGAACCGGATTTTTTCCCCGCTGTAGCAACTTCCTATCTCTTTTCTTATTTTGTAAAGGAGACATCCAGAAAAATAAATAAGTTATTTACAGGGCAAGGTCCATCCGTATGGGAAAAAACCGTGCCGTTGGTCTTGAGTACTCAAGGCCTCGTACACGGCTTTTTTCCCATACGGAACTTCCACCCGGTAAATAACATATTTTCTTTTCCAAGGATGGTCTGCTTTCTAAAGATACACCATTTTCCTTAGAAAAAAGCTTTCTTTTGAGAAAACATGGTAAGTGCCAAGCAAACAATGAGAGTTTTATCTTGCCTATTCGGGTGAGTCAATCAGAATACACAAATTGGTTTATCTTGCCCACTCATGGAGGCATATAATACTGGTACTGACCAAGAGTGAGGTCAAAATGCTGACTGAGCAAAATAAGCCCATTTTGCCTGCCAAGGTAGCCAATCAAAACTAAAGATTCACTTCATCTTACCCACTCATGTAACCAGCAATGCACCTAGATAATGTGCCACAAAAAGGGCCTTTTCTCTGGTTATTTATCTGCACTCTAACCACAAACAGTATCATTAGAAATGTTGCAATCGAGACAATCAAAGAATTCTTTCCAGCCACACCAATTACAGTCTATAATCATAGTTGTAAGAGATAACGGCCTTCTGCTTGTAGACTTTCTGGCTTCAACCAAAGCTTTTATGTAGTCATGTTTTCTGGAGTCAGTCCAGACATTGTAGATTGGAGTTGGAAAAGGTGTAAAAAAAGACAATGCGTAGCTACAAAGGAGGCGACACAGCCTTCCATTTCCATCCCCAAAAGGATGAAGATCAAGTAGCTCAAACAATGACCAGGCACAAGTCTTGAACAAATTGTAATAATCCTCTATATCCTGCAGTCCACCCTTGGTAGAAAAATCAAAGAGCAAGTTATATTGGTCAAGCAAGTTCCCCAAAGCTCCTTCTATATCTTCAGGATTTGGATATTTGTACTTTTCGCCTTCAAACATACACTCTCTTGGATTCTTGCACAATTCTCCTGGATGTGTAAGACCAGGAGGAGTAGGGATACCCTTTAAAATTACACCATGTACTTCCTTTAGCAAGCTGGTTTCCAAAAGCCCATAATCACTAGACTCTTCGTCTCTTGCGACCTTCCCCAACAAATGAAGATAGGCTTCCTTTAAGTTTACTGTTTCTTGTTCTTTTATTGATAATGATCGCTTTAGAGCAGTCTTTACTTCGGAATGAAGACCTCGCAAGCAAGCTTCTGTTTCCTCTAATGTTGACAATCCAACTTCTTCTTCCAGATTGAGATGGTATATGAATTTTACAAGGAACTTATAATTCACATTTTGAACCAATGAGTCATCATAAGTATTTAAAAGTTGTGCCTCTTTCCACCTTCTGTGACAGTCCATTATTTCTTTCAACATATCCCTCACGGATTTTCCAGCATTTTGGCGCCATGGCGGATCTTCCCGTGCTTCAAATGCAAGAAGATTCCCTACTACACAGCCTTCTTCCTTGTCCATGATTTTTACTCAGGAATCCAACCTGGTTAAAATTACAAAAATGTCCATACAAACAGGATTCTGAAGGAAAACATTGTAATAAATTAGACTAGATCTCTGTGATGCCAAATATCTCATTATGCATGATGCAGCTACACTGTTTAGGAAGATCCATGTTCAAACAGTTCTATTTTTCAAAGAATGAAACAGTATAGAAACAGCATGCATAATGAAATATGGGGTGGTTGGGAAATTAAGCCAAAAATTTAACACCAGACAGCAATAAGGCCATCCCCATCAAATGTTTTGTTGTGTTTGACGAAGGAGAACACACCCTAATCCAGGCGAATTTGAAATATTTGTGATTATGTAGGCATGTATGTATAGACACACTTTCCGCCCTCAGCAAATATGGGCGAGAACTGGTTTCTAGGACTGGTTGTTTGTGTTGTTGTTCATCCCAAGGGGAAAGAATCTTGCGAATAATATATGACGGCCTGAAGATCAAAGAGGGAATGCTCTGGTGCAAGACCAATTCGCCTGAGGAATGAATTAAAATTGACTGGACTCGCCAACATCACCCAATGGTTTAACTACCTTTTCAAATATTATATTTTGACTTCGATGATTGAAAACATGTGATCAAAAAACGATGCAAATTTATGTTTAGTACTACAAGTAATCGGAGATTAGTACAAGTATCTGTTTTGAGGAAGGCTGGAACCAATATCGCCTGGCCACAATGAAAATATCTTTTTAAAAACAGAGCACACAATAATCAAAAGTGACCGTAATGTGGATAAACAGAATATATGTGAATAAAAAACATTGCGGATTCTATAGTTTAGTATAGTTGGCATTCATTCAAATTAACTTGGACGATTTTATAGATCATGAATGGAACAGGAGATTAAAATCTACATTAAGATCACTGCAAGTGTAGGTATACCGAAGGTACGGTTCCGTTTAGTCTCCTTCGCAGCCGTTTTTAGGGGAGGAGCATTGCATGATGAGACTAAGAACAGCTGCGAAAGAGACTGTTCCATTCGAGCCATGAAAATTTTGAAATATCAGACTGTAAAGTTTTGTTCAATGGAAAGTACTGCGCACTCATACTAAGTTTCCCGTGAAATCTCTATAGTTATGAAAGCAGAAGTTGCCGGGCTCAAACTGACTTACAGAAAAAAAACAACTTGAGCAGTAGACAGCTAATACACTAATACAGTGGGCATCACCTTATGTTCTATTATTCTTAGAAGTGTTTTATGTTTAGTTAAATTTTAATGCCAAACAAACTTTTAACGATTCATTACTTCTAGTTTAACCTTAATATTTTTAACAAAAGTGGGCCTGTTGGTCGGGAGAAAAAATGGCCGAGGGAGGCTGAGTCCCAGAATAGGATAGATGCTAAGTATGAAGGCTTGGTTACATGTGTCCTTACGTTTACAAAATTTTAAGATTCTTAAGATTATTTGCGATTTATATTCAGGCTAACTAGATGTACCTCTCGGCAAGTGCCAACGAGGTGAAATAATTTCCTTTCTATGGAACGTGTGGAAAGCTAGTTTTGTGTTTTGTAGATTTTGGAACATTACACAGAGGGTACATTGATTTCTTTGTGTGCACACATGCTGTATATAGCATTTCAAAAACTTCATTACGTTCCACGTAGGCAATTGCGTTTTTAAAAATGTAACAGCTCAATTGCATAAAACGGTCAATTGCACAGGAGAGCTTTCCTGAAACATCTAAGCAGTAATTCTTGAAATGCATTTGCACTGCTGGGAGCTTTGAAGAACACAATGGTTCCGATAATTCTTTAGTAAAATATTTCTGAAATTGTGGTTTGTTTGGTGAAGTTTTATGGCCGTTGGATTCCTTTGATCCTGCTGGATTTCCATTAACCATATGGGCTTCCTTACTTGTAATTATATAAGGATTGAAACTGCCATTTGAAGCATGAGGAATTCTTCTAAACATATGTTTTCGCTTGTTTTGAAAATGTATAATTCACGGCGACGAAAGGCGGACGTAAATAAGCATAGATTGCACGATCTAAATTGTCCTAGCTGTACATGTGAATCTGCTGTAATACGAGAACACGAAGGTTTGATTATTGACCAACTGGTTCCATAAAGGGAAAGTGACAGAATAAGCATGGTATAGTAAACGTAAAACATGGCAAAATAGTACGGTGGATGTGTCCTTTAGTTATAGACTTAAGCTTAATCTTGACAAAGTTTCGGTAATTACGTGTAGTGATTATCATGTTCGAAGCACGGTACAAGACTAAATTCGATTTCGAGACGACACTACCGCCAATAGAGTCATCTCAACAACTTTAATTCAGAATAATATTCGCACCCGAATACTTAAAAACTCTAATTATCCAAAAGAGGTGTTTGATTTAAGTTGCGGTCTGAGCGATAAAAGGGGTTTGCAAATGCTGTGGCTTTTGCACGCAAAATGGCAACTGTTCAACATGAAAAGCTTCCTTTTTTACACATTTTTCGCGTATCTTATAACACTGAGCCGTTAATGAATCCCTTTATAGTGCGGACAAATTACAAGTACGTTCACATTTTCCTCAGTGGGTATTAGAATAGGTAATAGCATGGTTTGTTCGTTCAGGTAAATAAATTCATCAGGGTTGTGCTGAGTGCATCTTACTTTTTGAAACAAAATTATTCATTTCCTATGGCATGAAATTATGAACAGTGGCCAATGCTAACCTATAAACTGTATTTAGAAGTTAGTTTCTAAGACATTGGATGCGTCGGTGAGCAGTGCTTTGAGTTTTGGCTAAATCTATAAATTAACGCTTAACTCACCTTTAGAAAACCATCGAAATGAAAGCTAAATTTGCGTAGTCCGCAAAACGAACACCAGCAACTGTTTATGGCGTCATTACTTTCGTTTGCGCTCTTATGATGTCTGATGTCATAACGGCCAACCGAGGAGTGTTTTAAAATAAAAGCGTCGTATAACAGTCATGGATTTCTCGCACCACGTGCTTGATTACAACATGGCGGACCCCAAGCGAAAACCTCTACGAGAGAGTCAGTTGGACAAGAAACAGGTATAGACTAATCTAGGATGTTGTTTTGCGCTTCATTCTAAGTCCTAAATCTTTATTTGTTTATCCTTCTGTAGGTCGAACGCGCAGTGCCAGCGCTAATGAAATATGTCAGCCAGAAAAGAAGAAAACAGCTGCAGTTACTCGATGAATACGAGACAATTTTGTTGATATTAGCCTTGAAGAAAATTCCAGGCCCCGACAAGAAGCCTCGAAAAATGTGAGCGAAGTTTGCCTTAGTTTTCGTAATTTTCATTCCCTGATCATGCCAATTAAGTTAGAACACTGCATGTAATACCGTTCTTCTAGCCTTATCAGCACTTATTTAGTACATGTACTGTAGTCCTAGCTATGATGTCAACTCCATCTCTTGCCTTAATATAAAAAGATGGACTCTGAAATGGCTACTTTGTATCTTCATATGCTGCATGTACATGTATTTTGAGGAGTCTGAGGGAATTCCAAAGAACGTATGTAACTTTTTCGGTTAATGGGCACTGTAATGCTTTCACACACAAAATAACAATATAATTTTTGATATATTTTGATATATATTTGACTCAGTTCAAATTTTTCTCAAGAGAGCTACAGTACAACCTCAGTACTTCTTTACTCACTTTGTTCTTATTTTTTCTTACTCTAAGACCGTTACCACATTCCCTGCACGCAGATGCTGTGGAAGTCTGTCTATTTTCTAAAGAGGAAGGCTCTAAGACAAAAGAAATTTTGAAATCAAAGGGAATACATTGTATTAAGAAGGTATGAAGTGTATCTATGGATTGGCTTGCTTCAGTTCATTTTTTTTGTGTCATGCAAGTAAGCCACCTTTCCTGAGCTTTGAAGAACTTAAAAAGAAAAATGGGTTTGGTTATTATCTCAAGTTATGTTAGCTTTTATCTTTGCTAGCTGGAAATCATTGTAAATAGTCATTTGCTTAAATTGCCTTTAGCTCACTATTTTCTTTTTATTAAATTAAATTTGTGACTATCTCTATTTCCTTTTTTTAATTAAGGTCCATTTCTTTTCTGGACCTCACACCCACTGTAATTACTTATAGCACTAACAGTAATTTGAAGTATTCTTGTTATACCCTGTATCTTGTCCTACAGGTTATTTCACTGACCAAACTTCGCAAGAACTACCAGTCATTTGAATCAAAGAGACAGCTTGCTTCACTCTATGACATCTTTATATGTGATGACACTATCTACCATCTCCTTCCAAAGTTGCTTGGAAAAACATTCTTCTTCAAGAAAAAGTGAGGATAAATTTAATAGTTTGCTTTATTCTAGTACTGTAGTGTATAGCATATGGTACTGCACCAAAGTTAGTTTGTCTGCAGTTGGAAAAGTGCACATTGCAACCAGGTGGATGATCATTCATGGTTTGATACTATGCTGTGGGGATAGTTTCTAAAGAAACTGGTGCTGCGTCGGTGGGAAATTGAAACACAAGAAACTGGATAAATCAAACGAGTTGATTAAGTAAGTTATACCACCGTAAGGTAAATGGGAGGTGCTGACATTTCGAGCGTTAGCCCTTCGCTGCGACTAAGGGCTAATGCTCGAAACGTCACCACCTCCCATTTACCTTACGGTGGTATAACTTACTTAATCAACTCGTTTGATTTATCCAGTTTCTTGATACTATACTGGTTTGAAGAAATGAATGTAACTTAAAAAGTTACAATTCATCAACCCATTTATCGCATCAAACTGTGTCTGAGTAATATGGTTATGTTAACACTAGTCTTTCTCGAGACCAAGTTGGAATTTTTGTTATTCAAGCTCTATAGTCAGTGTGGTTCACCAGTTTTTTTCTCTGGAGAATACTTCCAATCTGTTTGACTTGTTATTTTCATATCCCATTTAGGTTTCCAATCCCTGTGAACATGAAGAAGAAAAATTTAAAGGGAGAAATAGCTGGTGTCCTTAACTGCACTCAGTTAAGCTTAGGCCATGGTCCATGCAGGTACAGTATAACAATGTTGTTTATTTTGCCTTCTTTGCAACCTTGTTAACTGCATGTTTCAATGCAAAGAAAGTGATGGTAACTGAGGGACATAGCAGCTCTGATACCAAATTTTTCAAACTAATGTATGAAATGGCCAATTTATTGGGAGTACTTGTCAGCCCATGGGAGTTGATGGGCCAGTTATGTTGCAGTGTTCAATTAAATCTCCAGTTGGGAAATGGAAAATTTTTGCAACTTGGTAATCAGCTATTGTTATTCAGTGATCAGGTACTGACTACTTTTTCTGGTGTGGCAAAAACAAGGTTAAAGCTTAATTTAGAAAACAGTCCTAAGCAAATGTGCTGATTGGTTAGAATTCATGTTTCTATTAAACAATTAGATTATGAGCTCGAGATTTCTATCACGTGCACCCTCGTCAGCTATCACGCATAGAAAGCGAGAGCGAATAATCTAATTGTTTTAGTATAAATCTACTAGTCGTTCAAAACTTTGTCTTTTCTGGAACAGCCTCGACCAGTAAACTGTCTAAATCTTCTTCACGGACACTTTGAAAACGTGAAGAAGTGGCTGCCATTTATGTAGCAAGGGCACACTGCTATGCTACTCACTATCTATCACAGCATAGATAGTGGGTAGCATAGCAGATCAGAGCCTGGCATTTGTGATAGAACGCTAGTAGATTCATACTAAAACTCAATAGAAACACAGAACTAGCATGACCTGTTGACGTAATGATAATGTGACAAAGAGAATTTACATTTTGGTCATAAAGGTAACAAGTTGTTTTCCTTTTTTTCATTCCGATATTTTCTAAAAGAAATAGGAAACATGTTCTCTGTGTTTCTATCAAGTTATAGAAACACTCATGAACATTTGGGAGAACTTGAAAAGCTGTGGAAACACTTGCCCGCAGCTCATGTTCCCACAGCATTTCTCGCTCTCCCAAATGTCCGCTCGTGTTTCTTTAACTCGATAGAAGCACGGTACATGTTTTCTGTTTCTTAATTAGACAACACTTAACTGGCCAAATGGGCTTAGTTTCCTTAGAATTAGCAGACAGTTTTGTGCTGTCTACATGTAGATGATGGAAGAGGAACAGTAAAAAGCAAAAGGGTACTGAGGAACTGTTTCAACCCCTTCACTCCCAGATATGGTCAATATGCAAATTCTCCTTTCAATATCAATGATGTTAACAAGAAAACGGATGATTGATCAACCTGAGGATACTGAGTTGATTTAATACCAAAACTGTTAACTAAGAAGGTATATGGCACTTGTTAAGGAAAGTTGCTGTTCAGATCTTGGGAGTAAAAGGGTCTAGAAGTTGTATTTGTAGACTTCATGAAAACATTTGGCCAAGTTTGTTCAATTTTTTTTTTAAGATACCACACTGCTCCTTGGAAATCTTGATTTCATATGACCTCAACTTGTTGCAGTATTATTGTTTGACTTTCCAGGGGTAGAAGCATATTTGTTTGTATTATATTTGTTGAGGTGTACTATATTGTCTTGTTGATGAATAACATGGAACTCTGCACCACACCATGTTTTATAAACTTGATTCAGAATGTACTTAGTTTAGTTTCAGTTCAGTGGGTAATTTGAGCTACAGTCTGCCAAAATACCAGAATTCATTGTTTTCTTTTCAATTTTTTTGAATTGTGGAATCTTGCACCACACCCCACAAGGATATATTTCCAAATGCAATACCTTGGGGTTGAAAAATAACATGATGTGTTATATCACTTGCCCCAACCTTGATAGGAAAGAGGGAAACTTAGATGGATGGATTGCGATTTGTTTTGAAGGCAAAATGTCTTAGATCTTTAGCAACATTTGTAGCTGTTGGTTTGTGTTTATCTAGCATGTCGTATGTCTGATTGTTATACAAATGACTGGTTTCCTTTCCCTCTTTTTCTCTTGTTGAAGTGGCATCAAGGTGGCACATACTGGACAGCCTGTGGAAGAGGCAGTGGAAAATATCATGAGCTCAGTGTCATGTATAGCTAGGATTGTTCCAAGGGGTTGGGATAACATCAAGTCATTAAATCTGAAGACAACTGACTCTATATCACTTCCAATCTATAATTCACTCCCAGACAAATCTGTGTCGGTAGAGTTGCCTCAACCACCGAAGAAGAAAAAGAGGAAGATGGAAATGGGGGAGATGCAAGAACAGCAGGATCAGAGTTGATTCCAGGAAATCGTGTCTTTTCTTGGGAGCAATTCTAGAACACCCCCAGCCACTACCAGAAACAGTATGCAAATTAGATGACAGCACAAAGCCTACATTAGTCGTCTAATTTGGATACTGTTTTTGCCAGTGGCCTGATATTCTAGAATCTAGCCAAATCTTGTTTGATGGGCATGGCTCAACAAAACCTTTTATTATAGACCCAAGATCTTATCATTGTCTGTAAACCATGTATCCAATAATTGGATAATGGTATCATTGACTGAGCAATGCCCAGTGCACAGTTTGTCATTATAATTTTAAATTCAAATATTTTAAGGAATATGGTAACCGTTTAGTGTCCTTGATAACAAAGGGCCATTTTTCAGTGGAATGTAGAGTAGTCGGTTTTCAACTATGTGACAAGGCTGCCATTTTGGCTGAGAAAACGGAAAACAATTATTTCTAAAAATGTGCATGCAATAGAGATACAGTATGGAGAGATGACTGTGCTCCTCTGAAATCAGGTAAATAGTGGCAGAGTATTACTAAAGCCACTATTCATCCATATTGTAGAGAATACAGTCGAAGCTCTCCTTGCGACCGCTCTCGTTAACCCTTTAAGTCCCAGTAGTGACCAGCATCCAATTTCTCATTACAATATTCACTGTTCAACAACCATTCAGGTTATGAGAATAACAGAAATGATCAACAAAAAAGAGTTGTATTGACATTTAAACAAAATCTCCTCACTAGTACAATAACAAATATATGAGAACAGTTAGGAGAAAATGAATATTGATATTGGGGCTTAAAGGGTTAAGAACCAGTTGTAGTTTCGACCACGTTTGTGAAATGTCAGTAAACGTCAATGAAAAGCTCTCGTAAGCGACCGCGACCACTTTTCAGAATTACCAACTGATCTTTTCCTTTGTTCTTTAGTTTTCATATGCGACCACTGAAAGAGTCTGATTTGCGCAACTGAACACTTTCAACAAGGTTTCATGGCCGTACATTTGCAACTGATCTCTTCTTTGACAAGAAAAAATAAAGTGATTTTTTGAGCTACTAGACAATGACTACTGGTTTCTTTTTAGTGCAAACCTTATGCTAATTATATTAAAACTCTTGTTATCGACCAGGCCATATTATTTCATCCCGTGGTCGCTTTGGAAAGCACGTTCTCGTAAGCGACCAGCTCCAGTTACGAACGTTTCTCATTCATTTAATCATTCATCTAATTTATTCACTTCCATTCACACAATGCTATGGTTCCACCAATAGCATGGTTCCAAACTTCTCTATAAATTGAACGTAACCCACAATCCTCTCATTCGCTCCGAGGAAGGGCCAACGCTCGAAACGTCAGCACCTCCCATTTCTTAAGCTCCAGTTACGGCCACTTTTTGGAATTCCCGAGGTGGTGGCTCACTAGAGCTTCCACTGTAATTGTTTTAGTATTAAATTTTAGCAATGAAGCAACCTCAGTGACTTCTCCGGAAACAGCTGAAAAACGGGAATTGACGCCGGTCATTTTTTCTTTCTTCTTTCGTAAGGATCTCCAAGAACCTCCGGCAATGGAGAGACGAAAATGGATTGAATGAAAATAAAATGCGTTGCAAGTAAAACAAAGACAGTTAAAAGTTGTTCTCCAATCTTCTCAAGTCACTTGCCAATTAAGTGGGTTTCCTGAACAAAATCAAAGCTGTTTTCCAAATAATTAGTACGATCGCTGAAATAGACATCAGTTCAGTCTTGGTGATCGCAGCAAAATCCTGGGTAAGGAAAAAGTTATCTTGCACCTCGGCCCGCCCCCTCACCCCATCCGCCCACAGGAGTCGAAACGCGTCTCATAGGAAGCTCTGAATCTTTATTAATACAGTAGTTACGTTTTAAGCACATCTTTTTAATATTGGCCAATGTTTAACAAGCTTTTTACGATTAGCCCCCCTTCAGTGGTGATTTGTGTAGTATTTGCATTAATCTCACACTTGTATGGCGTTTGGAAGCCACCGTGGGATGAAGTACGGATATGTGAGATCGCCATCTTCCAACCGCTTCTTATTCGTCTTTTCTAACTTTGGTTGAAGCCGCGTCAAAAGGTTACAGCGGTGACTGTAAATAATACCACGTGCCGCGGGGTCCTCGAGTAGGCTTCCATAGCCAAATATGGTGTCCCATCGGAATCTGCCGACATTCATCATAAGATTGAGGGCCCACTTTAGAGAAGAAATGAACAAATAAAATCAAGAGTGAGGTGCAAGTTACTGAATAAATAGTAAACTAAGTACATACTGTGCACACTGACCCGGCTCATCTTCTAGAATGCCATGGAATTAATGATCAATCAAAGCCTATCGCCTAACCCTGCATTAGCGCTAATCTGGGATTAAACAGTAAGAAAAGCTTAACACTAGTATAAGTCTCAATGAATTTTCAAGGAGCCGGGGCATACTAAGGCTTAACGCTTAAGCCTGTACTAGAACTAACGGGATCACTAGTAACGGAATTAAAATTTTCCGGTCATAGTGTTAATCATATGATTTGCACTGCCCCAGGGGTGCTTCTACTGGAAAAATAAAAAACCCCGTCCTTGTGCGAGGGCCTTATGCAATGGCGCGAACAGTCTGGCCCTCCCTCTCAGTCAATAAGTACACATTTAGTTATCTTGATTTTGCTTTCCAATGAAAAAGTGTCGACAAAAACGTTTAGGCTGGAAGAGCGTCGCGCCAGCGGTGTTTGCGTGGTACTCGGTTCGAATCCCGTTCCAGCCTGTTCTTCATGACAGTTTCTTAAAATTGCGACAATGCTAGCTGCGAGTCTCAACTCTTCAATTGGTAATAAAGCGGTTCGATCACCTTAATAACTTCCATTATTTGTCGATCGATCACCAACATACCGGCCACCTTGGCTTTTCAGCAGATACCAAGCTAATAATATACAGGCAAAAAATTTCAACGTGCTGAGAGCACTCTAATCAATCCCAAATTAGGCAAAAAGTTGAAATTGAGTGCC
The DNA here is from genome assembly GCA_949710005.1 of Ricordea florida. Lineage (NCBI taxonomy): Eukaryota > Metazoa > Cnidaria > Anthozoa > Corallimorpharia > Ricordeidae > Ricordea > Ricordea florida. The sequence continues at coordinate 4,149,266 of OX453275.1, forward strand.
GACATTTAAAGTTACATTTTTTGCAAGTATATCATTAACACGTAATCAAGTGGTTTCAAGTGCAATTTCACTCGTACGTTTTTTAAAGACAACAAATTGCACTCGCCCTATAGGCTCGAGCAATTTTTCCAGGCGGGATGTGGGATTTGGCCTTTTTTCGAGGTGTTATTCGGGATTGAGCTGAAAACAGGGGCGGAAAGCGGGAATTTCCGTTGCGATTGGGAGCAGGATTTCGTGTTTTTATAGGGTTGGGATACGAGATTGGCAAGGGAAACAGAGAGGGATACGGGATTTCAATTCCAATGTGACTTCATCCAAAAAACCGCAAGCTGGCGAAAATGAACCTTTTGTGCGTATAGCTTTGTCAGGTTTCAAGTAATGAATAGCAACGGCCCTGCCAGGACTTGTCAGACGTTTCCATTATCGCTTACCCCACTTTAGTATCAGACCGAATGAGGTCTGTGAGTCCTATTGCGTTAATTATTATTTAACAAATTACTAATTAACGCAAAAACCTCTAAAATAAATAGGGCGGGATGGCGGGATCAACAGGGAAAAATGGGCGGGAAAGCTGGATTTGAGAACCATGTAATGGACCCTTTGAAAGATGTGCTTGTACTCATTTATTCCAAATTGTACTGGAAACCATTTGATTTCCTTCACAAATTTAACTTGTTTTAAATTGTATTTTTGCTTACCGCTGAGACGTTTCTATTTGGTAAGTTAAGAATGGAGAAAGTCTCAGGCTCCACTCTTGAGTCGTTATACAGACGTGTTGGCACATTAGGTACGTAAAGCGCATACTCGGGTAGGGGAAAATCAACCGCTGCATGCTGTGCTGTCACTTGCCAGATAAAGCGGCTCAAGATATGTTGCAGCTGATCTCTTGTTCTAATCTCTGCTGGAAATCCTCTCACCTGATGGCAAGAAATAATACTAATACTAATACTAATACTAATACTAATACTAATACTAATACTAATACTAATAATAATAATAAAATCACTACAAGGAGACTCTATGTTCAAGGAGTTTGAATGAGGACTTTTTTGAAAGTTCTTTGAAAACATTACCATCTGTCGAGTCTGAAAGACCGAACCGATCTTAAATTAAAAGTGGTTTGTTAATTCTGATGGCGATTGCCAAAAGAGGGGGAGTTTTTCGCGCCAAAAATGGAGGCTTCCTATCAGGAATCAGGCCTCCCATTTCGGGCATGTGGAAAGCGTTCTTAGTTTTTCTAGTCTTTTCAGATTTTACTCTCAAGTTAGGCCGTTTTTAGAACAATTGTCCTTTTTTCTGGTTTCGTGTAACGTGGCAGAAAGATAAGGCGCTCTCCAGATTTGAAACAATTCTTAAAAGCCACATTTCGCTCCAGTGATCCATGTTTCGTGTGCTGTACTTCGTGATAAATTGTGAAAGTATGGTAGCATAGGGACCAGTATAGGTTTCCCCAGAAATTCCAGCTTTGCTTCACATTTTCTTTAAAACTTTTTCCTTGTGCAGCCTCCTCCTCTCTCTTAGAATCCTCAACGGGTTTTTTGGTCGCGAAATGTGATTGGTTAGACAATCTCATGCCACTTTCTCACCCAACTGGAAGTAGAACTGCAGCATGTACAGTTAGCCAAACTAAAGTTTTTCAAAGAACTAAGTGATGTCCTTTATCCGTATCAGATCTAAAGGTTATTTTTAACTCACTTTTCCCAGTCCTCCAGTTGGTTGACGGTTTCCATCGATGGAAACTTCATCTGCAAAGTTTTGCAGTTCGGTATCTTTCCGAATGGCTTTGTTATCCTTGTAATATCTGCAAGTTAAAAGAAGAATGAGTCACTAAGTAATAAAACCGTACTACAAAACCATAGGCACTCTCTTTTATCGAATGAATTCTATTGTATTCAGCATTGTCATTTTATTGTTATCGTCAAATAAAAAATAGAGGACATTTCTTTGATAGAACTATACTGAACAGTACTATGCTGTGGTACTGATTGTTTCACTATACTGTGTGGTTCTAGCTTTTTCATCGTGGATCAAACCATAATTATACAGTGTGACCATTCTTTGGAAAGCTACTGAACGGTACTGTACTGTGGTACTGTTTTACGATCAATGTGGTAAACAAAACTACAAAATAATAAGTCAACAAAAGTTGAAACATAAATAAACAATGAACAAAATTATGGTTTGTTTACTTGTTTACATAGCGACTCATCGCCGCTTCAATTGACTGTAGGATAACCTCGCCATCATCTCTATAAGGGAAGTATGGGATTCTCTCTTTATCATCCAATCCACGGTCCTGTGTACAATGTGCAACGAAATTTAATCAATTATAATCTATACAATCTATACGTAAATAAACAGCGTAAAGAGTTTCACGTCGTTTAATTTCATATTTGTCACTGAGTTTCCGGCATTGTTACTGGAATTCCGCTTGAGATCGAATTGATAGGTTGGGATTTACAAACGGGACCTTTGTAGATTCTTTGAATAAGAGGATCTTGGAATCTTGTTGAAATTTTCCTGTTGCAGATTCCACGACGGAATGTTCTTAAGTGATTTTTAAATGACATGTGAAACGTAATGGCAGGAGAAGTTGCATTGGTTAACCAGCTGCACTCATTAATGTTCAGGGGCCGGTTGTTCCAAGGCCAATTAGCGCTAACCCAGGGTTAAATTTTAACATGGGTTTCTTTTCCTCCTGTTGAAAAGCGTTTCCTCCGATAACTTTCTCTATTTTATTCAGAGCATACAATCATAAAATTGTATTCAAAAAGAACTATACTGAATGTGCTTTTTAAGTTCTCATATCTGCATTTAAATTTCGCACTAACCCTGCGTTACCTTAACCCTGTTTCGAACAACCCGGCCCAGTTGACTACAAATTTTCGTGGTAGCCAAGTTTCAAGTTTGGCCAATCGCAAAAGACGCACACAGTCCCATAAACCAATCAAAGTTCGAAGCAAATATACGTCATCGGCAACAAGCGCCGTAAAACGCGTGCTGTCACGATTTGTTTGCATTTTCAGTACTCCTGATTGGTTGAAAAAAGAGACGCAGGTTTGCTCTTAGCCAATTATCCCATGACACTCTGGTGGCTATAAAGAACGAGAACCACTACGTGGAACTTACCGGGGCCCAGTGGGACACGGGATTGCATAGATATAGTTAACCTCTCGCACCTCTCACGATGGAAGGTTCACTCAGTGTAGATAGCTTTGATAAGTCGCTCTTATTCTCGATACGTTTCATGATGGAAGGTTCACTCTTAAGGGCTGGTTCACACTTTGACATAAGCATAAGCATAAGCATAAACATAAGCATAAGAAAAATATGAGTGAACCGGGGTTACATAAGCATAAGCACAAGCATAGGCATAAGCACAAGGAATGGAACGTTTTCCATTTCCTTATGCTTCTGCTTATGCTTATGTAACCCCGGTTCACACATATTTTTTTATGCTTATGTTTATGCTTATGCTTATGCTTATGTCAAAGTGTGAACCAGCCCTAAGTGATCGCTCGTAAATTTGTCTCTCCAAATATTCACTCTTAAATTTTCGCTCATAAACTAGTGCATCGTAAAGGATGGGGAACAAAAAGCTATAATCTTTCTCTTGATTGTCCTCTATCCCTCGTGCTTTTCAAAATGGCGTAAAGGATTTCAATGAGCCAGCGAGCAAAAGTAACGAGCCAGCGATTTATCTCAGTCAGCGATATATCCCTAACAATGTAACGTTGAAAAAACGACAGAAACCGTCTGCATTCTATAACCGGTGCCAGCCTTCGGCTGGGCCCCGGTAATTAGGCAATCGACAAAGTTTGTTGCGATAAGAAACTGGAAACCGCTCTGGCATGTTTTTCTCGCCGAAAGACTTGAAAACCTTTCATGCTCAAAAAGGCAATGGAAAAAATATGAAGTACTTATTGTACGAATATGCTCCATTAACATTTTAAAAAGATGAAAATCTCGACTCCTGATGAAGTTTAATGGCTTAATGTTGTTGTTGTTGTTGGAGACGTCTTCTCCAAACTGTAACGCAAATCCTTGCCCCTGAAATTGGTCCGGAACGTTTCTGGGGCGCTTTTCTCGAATGTCCGGATAACTTTACCGGGACCAGAATCTAATTGTTTCGGTCGGAGTCTACCGCGGAATATTCTTGTAGCTTAACGTGTGAATTAACCTAGAACTGGATTGCTTAACTTTGAAAATTAGCAAAATTGTAATCCCTGTGGCAAACATGGAGATCATAAAATAGCATTTCGGGCCTGATAAGTTTCTGGGCGTTGCATAAAACCGAGAAGCACATTTGGGCGTCAAGCATAAAGACGAGTTTTAAGCCTGGTTTCCATATGATCGTCCGGATCGTCCCGATCGTCCCAGTCGTCTCAAAAAGTGTTCAAGCGATCGGGACGATCATATGGGAACACTTCCCGGACGATCGCAGACGATCGCAAACGACCCGGACGATCAGGACGATCACGATCGTCCGGATAGAAAAATCAGAAGCGATCAAATGGAAACACTCTCAGACGATCGAAGTCTATCCCAGAAAGCATCATTCCCGTCACCATTTTTCGCGCTTTCGCGCGAAGATTGCCTTGGAGTTCGCGAATTTTCACCAAAATGGCGGCAACGTCGGAGCTCAACTCTTCTTTATTTATGGAAGAGGTACAGAAATACGAGTGCCTGTACAACAAATTTTCAAAGGATTATAAGAACAAGTTCACACGATTGAATTGCTGGCGGAAAATCGGCGAAAAATTTGACGTGGACGCCGCTGAAGCCGCAAAATTGAAAGAATAAGCAAATCATTGCCAGAAATCAGGGACATTTTGCTCCCGCGTTAATTGGTCAGCGGAGAGTCAAGTTCCTGTATGAATCTAATAAAAACAATGGTGGCTCGACTTTCAAGAAAGGAGCGAGTTCAATATAAAATGCTTCGTAATCTAAGCAGCTTGGACCTATTGTTACTGAAGTGAATTTGCTTCAATAAATTCAGTAAGTTGCTTCTTTTGATAAGCCTTTTGGTCAAAGACCTTTTCTCTTGATAATGTCTGCATTTCAGTTGTAGACACTAGCAGTTCGGTTTTGTCGCCAAAAAATATTATTTACAAGGCCCCGTAATGACCTGGGAGACTGGAAACTAGTTTACAACCCTGAATGAATTAAATATGGCCGCAGTATCGAGCAGTGTAAAGATTCCCAAGGTTTTATCTTTCTGTGCATTCATAAAGATGGCGCACTACCAGCTTTTCACGTACCGTAAAACTGGGGACATTCAATAGCTTTTGGAAGTATCTTATCGACAAGAAATGACTCCTTTTTGGACTCTTTGGATGCTGCAAACTTTCCACAACTTAAAGCGAGTCGGAGCTAGTTGACCACATCAAGGGTTGTTCCTCAAATCGACAAGTATTAGGGACGGATTTAGTGATATTTCAAAGAAATGTATGGCTGCAGGAACCTAAAACGTGGGTTGAAATGGAAGCCTCGCGGGAAGTAAGTAGACCTATGGCTTTTAATTTGTTTTTGTTTTAGAAGGATAGCTTAATCACTTCTGAATAAGTATCGAGTCGGAGCTAAGGAATATTCCAACTCGTTTGTCTTGTATTTTGGAAAATGTCAGAATTCCCATACATTTTCTCTAAGGATTTCGGCGCCTTTAAGGATGAAATGCGCATGCCCGTCTGCCATCTTGACCCACATTTCTGGCAATGAGCACGCGACGAGATTCGCTCTTCGATTAACATCCGCCATTTTGTTTGCGAATCTCGCGCCAAAGTTCTGTTGTCGGGCCCCGGAATTTTGCTGACGTCCGTGAGCTCCCACTCTTTGGGACGATCGAGGCGATCATTTGGAAACCAGCGATCGCCCCAATCGTCCCGATCGTCTCAAAAGTTTTTTGAAACGACTGGGACGATCGAGACGATCCGGACGATCATATGGAAACCAGGCTTTAACCGCAACTGTACCCGAGGGGGCGACTCCCATATCGAGTGGACGGGGATGCTCGTCGGAAATTTTGAATTTAACCCCTAAAAGAGACCAATCTGGGTGTGGCCGAAGCTTATGCAGACCCCTAAAATCAAAATCAAAATTCTTTCTGTTTTGTTATTTCTTCGCGTGCAACCCTTAACGAGAACTTGACGGCTAAAAATAATGACATTTTGCCCAGAACACCCTAAGCGAGACCAAAATCCAAAATTTACACCCCTAAGCGAGACGGCGAGGATCCCTGTCCATTCCATATGGAAGTCCCCCCCCCCGGCAACTGTAACGCATTTACCTGAAAACCCGAAGCCTAACTTCTATGATGGTGACCACTTAAACTTAATAATTTTACAAAATAATGTACTGTGCTCTGGGAATTATTATAACATTCTAAACTATATCTTGTAGGTTCCTTTTGTGCTTTACCTAGTGTTGTTCCGTTACCTTTATATCTTTTCTAAAGTCTGTAATATCCCAAGTGAACTTTGGGTAGATTGCCTTCATCATATGAAGTGCTCCTTCCCAACCACAACCGAACAATCTGTGCATGAACCATTTAGGTAGGATGGTCTTTGGTCCTCCGAACGTGGAAGGGACTCTTATGCCCCTGCAGTGGTACTTCAATATTTGATGCAGTGGGTGCCGAGACGAAAGGGTTCTCCACGAGATGATGCACAACGGTTCCATGAAAAAATGAGCCTTCAACACAGATAACAGAGATCAGTATTTTAAAATGGCATCCGCTGAAGATATGATGTAGAATGTCAAACACGAGATACAGCAGCGTTTAACCACATATGAAGCACTGAGAAGATAGTTAACAATTATTCTCAGAAATCGAGGTGAATAGTGGCAGAATAATTGTTTTAGTATATACCAATGAAGCAACGTCAGTAGGTAGTTTAGGCAAACACTACCTGAGGAGGCAAAACCAGTGAAAAAATTTAGTTGTTGAAGAGTTATTCGTACGACAAAAGAGACTTACCGGACTTAATTTTGCACATGCAGTTTTATTGTGTTATTCATTAGCGCTATTGGTTGGTTCTGCTTTCGTCAACGTTTCATCGTGATCGTGTTTTGCTTAATTTTGCCTGTGGCGCCACTCGTAAACAGCTCTAAAGCGAGAATCGACGGGCATTTTCCTTTCGCTTAGACGCCATTTTGTGTAATATTCAACCAAACTCAGTAGCACAAAGATTACCTAGAAGGCTCTACATTATTCACCTCATAGGAGGTGGATAGTGTTGAATATCCCGAGGTGGAGAGCCATCAGATTGCTCAAAATGCCAAGGTTGCTGAGCTAATATATACGAAATTCGAGGTGTCTGATATGTGATGAAACACATTTGCTTATGTAGCCTATCTAAGGAAATTATTTCATAAATTAGCCTTGTTTTATCAGATATCCAAACTCGCCACGGTGCTTGATTTCCTTTGTCGTCCACTCGTGCATTATGGGTGAGTTTGAGAAGAGTAAAGTGAAAACATGACAGTTCCCAAAACTTTCAGGAAATGCGGCCCATAAATGCATCTTTAATTTTTCCCTTTAAAATAATTATGTTTCAACAGCAAGGCTAAAGAATCGACCCCATATCCCAATACGCCTAACACTACGTCCAAATTTCTTCAGAACTTTGACTTTCTTCTCGATGGTTGATAAGTGATAAGACATCTAGCTCTAACAGGGGCGTAACTTGGATGTTTCAGACCGGAAGGGGGTGGTCACACTGTGCCACGCCCAGGGTACATACAACTATTTATTTACTATTTATTTATGTATTAGGAGACTGATAACAAAGTAAAGTTGGTTGTTCCGCAGATAGTAAAGGTTAATCGAGGGGGGCCAGACTTGAAATAGTTAAGAGATAAATTATACAGACATGTAACAAAACCGTAAAGACTTAAAAGTAAAGTAAACAAACGACGATAAGGACAGAGATTAATGTGAAGTCAAGAAAGAAAAATTATTTGAATATTCTTATTCTTATTTGAACAGTCTCGTTCTTTGCATTATCGTAGGGATTTCAAGATAGCCATTTTCATTGTCAAAAATGATAAAAAGAAGCTGGATGATTTTCTATCAGATTGTCATGTTGGCATCCACGCTGTGTCTCGCTAGATTACCACACAATGAGGAGGGATTGGAGAGGAAGGGAACCTTAGAACCCACCCCAGCTACACCCCTCTCTAACGTTGAAATTGTGGGTCCACTTTGCTGTCAAAGGCTCATCCATTTTCTCAGCTTGAGGAAAAATAGTTAACAGCAAAGGGTTTTTGTGTGGCTTACACGACGTGTGTAGCCACATTGTGGCACGATCAGATTTATCCATTTATTTATTTATTTTTCTACGAGAGTGGAGCGCCTTCCATCTTTAGTCGTTCTAGTCTTGAGAATTCACTTTTATAATATTCCAAATGACTTATTGTGAACTTTTCCTCTTTGATATTTTTGTCAGAATTCTCTTTCGATGGAAAATATGTGATTCACCCGAGCAGGTAATTGGGCTCTTTATATTCACCTTCACAAGGTGCTCTACTATTTCAAGATAAGCCGCGTCTGAGGCCTGAAGATTGAGTTTGGCCAGCATCCACTGTCCACCATGGTCAGGCGTGAAGACAGATGAATCTTAATTACGTGATGGTCAGCGTCACATGAAATGCAAACAAAGAAGCAAACATTTGACTGTCTATGGGTAGGTAAAAAAAAGAATGTAGATTTTTATTGACCGAGCTTGTTCGTTCTTATGTGGAGTTAGTTTCTAAAGAAACTGATGCTGCGTCCGTGGAAAATTGAAAGACGAGTTTATAAAACGAGTTCACAAATGTAAGTTGCATCACAGTAACTTGGTCTAACACAAAAAAGTTGTGCGTTTCAGGTGTTATAGTATTACCAAGTAATCAAATGATTTTGAGTGCAATTTAGCACTCGTACATTTTTTAGGCAACCAATTGCACTCGCTCTGCAAGCTCCTGCAGTTTTTCCAGTTTAATTCTGCTCATGTATTCCAAATTGCACTTAAAATCATTTGATTACATATACCAAGTTAGATGCGTCAGATCGAATCATGGTGTTTGAGTTGATCATTTCTGCGATTCTCATTAACAGTTGGTTTTACCTTGCAATTTTCTTGTATGGAGAGGTTGCTTGCTGATCACTTCTGGAAATGAAATGGTTAAAGCCCGCACGGCCCGAGCTTATCGGTGTCAGAAGCATGAAGCAGATGGGAGTATAATTGCCCCCCTTTCCCCCCTGGATGGAGTGTTTGTCCAGCACAGGGTTACCTTCAGCATTATCTCACCGGTATCCATTTATACACCTGGGTCAGGAGAGCCAGTAGTGTAGAGTGAAGTTTCTTGTCTATGGAACGAAACACCACAGTGCAATCCTTGTGTCCACAAAAAATAATCTACGAAAATGAAAAGTTTTTTTTTTTTACCGGGTGTGTAGTCCATCTGGATTGCCAGTGGTTTGAGTTCATCCCGCTCGCCCTCAGCTCCAGACACAGACAAAAACAAAGCTATTGGTGACAGAGTCCTCCACATCGTTCGTTTAGGATCAGAATCCATGATGTCTGTAGTGGCCTGCATCCATCTAATTCCGGATAACGCAGAACGTACAGTCTGTTTTGTTTAATGGCCTGTTGGAAAAAACGATTTCCGTCCAATTCATTGGAAATGCATGCGTGCTATTATTCACGAGTTGAATAGCATTAGAAGGCGAATGAATTAACTCAAGAAACGGAGGGTTGCCCAATACTCCGACAAATTTATGCTTTGCATTGTATTGTATTATATGGCCATAACAATAGTTCAACAATGCATTCGAGAACGACACAGTACAACATAATGGATTTTAATACAATGCTGTTCATAAATTTGTCAGAGTATTGGACAAGTATGAAGAAACGATTTTGATATATAAATTTGTGTTATTGGTCAAACACGAGGCCGGTCAAACTGCCAAACTGCTGTATATTTAAAATCATAAAAGTGTGTGTGTTGTTAAAAATGGCTGCATGTTGACCAAGTTAATTTTTACACTTCTAATGACCGAGACGTAGTCGAAGTCAGCAGAAATGCAGAAAAGAAGGAGGCCATTATTCAGCCATCCTGACCGTACAAGCCTGGTCAATAAAGGATTTACTAGTAGTACGGCCATTTTGTTTTAAATTGCTTTCAGTGGGACAACCGGTGAAATCCCGAATGTGCAGAATAGGCTCATTTTGTTTATTAATGCAGATCAGTATGTTGACAGTTGTCCCGAAATTTAGTTCCTTATAAAGGATTGTTTTAGACAAATGACGAAATTTAAGTCCCACGACGTACTCCCGTTACATTTTCGCGAAATCAAGTTCCCGCGAAAATAACTATAAATAAGGGAAATTAATGCTTCTAAGCCCTAATACCTACTAATATTGTTGTTATAATCCCCATTAGAAATTTCAGTCGATTAAATTTACGGTGAGTTGCAGGGGGAGATCAATAATAATAGTAATTACGCGGTCTTCGATCTGCATCAAGCAGCCATACACTAAATCTGCATTGCAAGTAACTCTATTTCTAATTGAAAATTTACCTCATTTAGCGAGATCTTGCCGATCTTTTCCACTTCTTTTGCAATCTGGAAACTTGGGTTTAAGTCTTTTTGCAGTTCAGACCACTTCAATCCAACTGAATCTGCAAGAAAGCAGGATTTCATATTTTTTTCGAGTTCCACCGTCTAGTTACCTACACTGAAGTTTGTACAGCCTGAGCGGAAATCATCATCAGAGTCAAGTGATTAACGTGTCATCAGGTGGTGTTATCTATGTCTCTGTCCAACGTTTTGATTGGTCGTTTGATCTTGAGATGTTATTGGCTGTTTGTCAGTAAGACCGTTGTGTTTGTAGCTGAAACTTGGCTTTCACAAATAGTGGAACACGAACACGAGACTTGTGATCGTGCTTACTGCGCACCAGTTCTGCGCAGCTCATCGTGCTCCACTTCTACCGAGTTGTAGCGTGTGAAGTCAAGGTTACCAAGCAGGAGCGAGTCTGATTAACCTACGTAACATTCCATATCGAGCAGTTTCAGTGAAAGCGAACAAAGATGCGTTTGCGTGCCTGATACTGAAGCAAATTTCACTCGAAAGCGAGGTCACCCCGATTCCCCCTTTGAGTAGATTTTAACTGTCGCTTAAATTAATATTATAATAACTGGCTTTTCGTGCATAAATGAAATTACAGACTTTGCATGGTGCTTTCACGTTAACGTAGAAAGTTAAACAGCACTCAATTCAGTTTACGTTTGCGTGGCAGCTCAATGCCTTGATATTGTATCTAGTTTTATTTACGCACGAAAAGCAAATTAAATTTACTCGTATATGTACGTTAAATTTACGCGACAGTGGAAATCCACTCTTAATTACATAGTGTGACTCACCTTCAAATGTAACTCTCGTAAGCGTCATAGGGTTCCCTCCAGCCAGTCTTTGCTGAGCAAAATACTTATCTTCAATCCATTTGGTTTTGTCATTCATGAAAGGTTCATAGTCAGAAGTCATTCTACCATACTCCTGTCAGTAAAAGTGCAGATCATGTGAATGAGCTTCTTAAGGAAAAATAACAAAAAGTATGGGAGGCAACGTGGCCGAGTGGCTAGGGGGCCGGACTTGAAATGAGGTTGTCCGGCGAGTTCGATTCTCGTCCTGAGCTCTAGCTTGACATCAGTTCTTTTAACTAAGCATTTACATGAACCTAAAAATCACGACGCAATTAAACTGTTTGCAATTCATTACACTTTTGAATGCCAAGAAAGGAAGGGGAGTACAAGTTGAATTGGCTGAATCATTTTGTCAAACGTTTGGAACAGTATAGAGCATAGAAAAGTCATAGAAAACTTCGCTTGGTATATCGAGTGAATGAGGTAGGAATGATATTTCACCGATTTGGCTATATGCCCCGCAAGTGTCTCTCTGCAGTTCACTGTAGTCAACGAATATCATTATAGATATAAACAAACCAAAGGAAAAAAAACCACGTTAAGAGCCCGCATTTTCTTGACCAGCGGTTGAGAACTGCCGATCGGTGGTCAAGGAGACGGGGGTTCTGGGAACGAGATCGATAAATAAATAAATAAATAATTAAATTAATAAATCAATGAAAATAGAACTTACGCCTATCATCATCTGACCAGTTTTCTTGAAGAACTGGAACAGCTTCTCGAACTCCTTGTAATCCTTCACGTCTTGCTGATCAGCGTGTTCCTTTATGTATTGTTCGCGTAATTTTTCATTAATTTCCGCCGAGGATCTGTACGAAACCGCATAATAGCGAATGAAAGGATCTTTTCTAATAGTCTCCATTAATTGGTCCGGCGAATGGTCTGCTAACAGGTATGGTTTGGTTGGATCTTCGGTTTTGAGCTTGTACTTCTCTTTAGTCGTTTCCAGTTCTTTTTTTCTCATTTTGCCACATGGAGACTGCTCGGGGACATTTTGTGGAAGAGACACACGACACGTTACTGCCTCGCATTTTCTGTACGTGGTGATAAGGAAAATTACGCACCATGAATTATTTTTTGTATCAATGAGATTGGAGAAAAAGTCACTTCGGGTTCGTATCATTGGTAATGGGCTCCTGTTTTCATCGAAGTTTTCTCTAATACAAAAACAACTTAAGATTGACCCGCTTCTTTGCGGCTCAGCACTATTGTTCAAATATGTATGTTAAGTAAATAAAGATTGTTGTTGTTGTTATTGTCAAGATAAATGTACTCAAGGTTAATTGTGGAATAAGAAACAACTTAAAGTGTAATTTTAGTGCTACCAACCAGTTCTGAAATTCCAAGTGAGTTTAAAGATAGTCATTGGCCTCTTTCCTGGTGATGTAATCAAGAATACTCCCGATGAATAACCGCAAGAGGAAAACAAAACTTCAGTGTCAGGCAATTAGCAATTCTCCAGCAATTATTTGTCTCACGAAGTAAATAAAGGTTTGTTTTATGACCATTCTAATAGAATCTTGCCAACAAAAATTTTGTGGACGAAATCGGTCAACTTTTTAAAATCTGACCTACCTTAAGTCTCCATAAAGGAAACAAAAGACAGCAACCATCACATAAAATAGCGTCATGATAAAGCTGCTTCCTGAATTTCGATGTCAGATCTGTGAATCAACTAACATGAGAGATAAGATAATTTTTAAAAGCTGGATAAGAATCATAGGCAAAGAAGCATTCACCTGCGATTAGGCGCGGGAAATTCTTGTTTTGTTTTAAGGTTTATTTCAAGACAAGAGTTTTAGAACTGAATTTCGCATCGAGTTCATCTAAATTAAATCGGAAACGCTTCGCATACCCCAAACACATTTCTTCCTTTTTTGAAATTCCTTGTATGTTTACACGCGCCTCTGGGCCAAATCCCTGCCAAAACCCTGCGGACGTAAAAAGTATCAAGGACGCTGGGTGATTGAAAGAGCGACGGGGAAGAAGCGGAAGTGCTACGATACAGACCGTCCGACGGCAGAATGGTTTCTCATTCTGAAAGCGTTGTTCCGACTACCGACAGCGTAACCGATGTTAACACCTGGAGACGAAGAGTAACCGATAGTGCGTACAACCAGGAGCGGCTCCTGGTACAACACAATAAATGGTCTAGTTTGGCCATTTTGAATTTGAAGAGATTCCAACGCTTTACACTGTTGTCTTCACGATTTGTTGACATCAATAGATCACGTGTTTTATGACGTAAGAGGCCGTCACGTGAATATCTGATCGACAGTTGTTGGAGAAGTTGATGTGTGTTGTTGTTGCATTGTGACCATCTTGCTTTAATTAAGCTGTAATCAACTAGTGTCCACCAGAGGTAGGTCCACATCAGGTGGTTTTGAGTGCCAAACCCTCCTCGAAAAAAACGCAAAAACTGCAAAAACTAGAACCCGCAAAAATTTCGTGCCACACGATGTTTAGCCGGCTATGCGAATTGATGCACTTTGATGATTTTAACCGTCCTGCCTTCTCCATCAGATCCTGGGCTCAAATTTGACTAAGTTTACTCACTCATGTGTTCTATTTGACACCTCCATAGCTTGCGGGTTCGAGTTCTTTATTGATGTACTTTGATGATTAGATGAATCGTCGTGCTTTTGGCATCAGAAACCAGGCACAAATTCGACTAGTTTTACTCACTGATATGTTCCAATAGAGTACTAAAGTGTGACGTCACAAATAACTCAATTTTTGAAATCATGGGATTTATTAAGATGTTTGCAAAGAGCATGATAACAAATGCCTACAAGCCAAAAATCAGCCTCTCATTTCAATTTTGGAGTGAGATATTGCAACTTTTACGCTCCAATGATTCCATACAAATCCTTCTAATTTTGTCTCTGTTCTAAACGTTTGGAACCGAGACAAAATTAGAAGGATTTGTATGGAATCACTGGAGCGTAAACGTTGCAATATCTCACTCAAAAATTGACATGAGAGGCTGATTTTTGGCCTGTAGGCATTTTTCATCATGCTCCTTTGAAATGTCTCAATAAATCCCATAACTTTAGAAATTTAGTTTTTGTGATGTCATCACTTTAGTACTCTAATAGAGTACTAAACAACAGGTGTGAGTTGTTTATTTGTAGCTCACCTCCGTGCGTTGAAAGAGCCATTTCACTGCTACTGATATGCCAATCTTCTAAGAACTGTTTTTGATGGAAGCGACAATAAGTGGTGATAATTCGAGAATCATGATCATGTCACCGAATGGTGTGGTTGGTTTGACACGAGTGCTCTGCCAAAGTAAAATTTATTTTGAAAGGAAACTGAACTGCTTTTTGGTTTTCTTTCAAGCGACCTCAACCCTGTGCATTCCATGATCAGTTCTGTCCCTACGAACTTGGTGAATGTTAACAAACCCATGACTTCCTTTCAGGTTGCGACGTTTTAAAGTGCATCGTTTTTAAATCAAAGGCATCCTGTGGTGAGCTCGTGGGGTACGATGTTGGGTCAGGGATCTTATTTTGCGATTACTGAATTACCATTTCATTGCTTTGTTCTATTTTGTTACCTTGAACTTGAGACAATCAAAAATCGATAGAATATTTTCTATTGTTTACGCTTGACATCCTGATTCCCTGACCATCCTGATAGCTCTCCACGAACTAAAATTGGCTACGTGTCATGTCCTGCTGCACGTTTCCGAACCCGAACCGAACACGCAAAGATCACGTGAGTTCCGAATATTCTATTGTTTACGCCTGACTTCGTGATTTCCCAGCATCCACCACAATAGCTCTTGAGGTGAAGCTCCACGAGCTAAAAAGTAAAGTATTATCACGCAATGCGCGGGGTTAAATGAATTGATGGATGGTAATAATCAAGACTTAGATAATTGATTTTCGATAAAAATTTTTAATTGCAGTAGTTAGCTGTCTGGAGTAGTCTTTCGAAAAGGAGGAGAATAGGGGAGGAGAGCGAACTGTCAACCGTAGTGGTGGGTACATGTAGAGAAGGCATGTACAACTTGTCATTAAACTACTTTTCGCTGTTCTTTCAAGCGGGTACCAAACTGCCTGTCCGGCACAGTTCCTGATTACAGTCGTTGCGGGAAATAAAATAAACTTGGTCGCTGTTTTGCTCTTTTGTCAGAATATTTAGGCATGGCGAGGATACGATTCAAAGTTAAACAGAACGTTTGGGCAAATTTCTCGTTGTACTCAAAATCCTCTTGATTGGCTTAGTAAACTGGTACCACCCTGGGTGTAGATGACTAAAGCAAAGCGCACATGAACTTTCAGCATGAGGTCTTAGTGGGGTGGAGTATATTGAAAACTCTATTATGCGGACATCCTCGGACATTTGCGTAATAAAGGATGTCCGCTTAATAAAGGCTCTTAAAAATCGTGCAATGTTGGTTAACAATTTACTTTGAATGGTCTCTCTATACAGTAATATTTTTCCTATCCTGAGTCCAAGGTCGCTTTTTGAGTTTTTTAACAACAGAAATTACCAAATTGTTAGTATCCGCGTCCGCATCAGTGAATAGAGGTGTCTGGTGAATCTTGTTCAAGGTAAATATAAAACGCTAATTTCGGGACCAAGCTAAATCTACGTTTAACTAGGAGTACGCTTACTAGTAATATAGGTTTCACAATAGATTTTTTTAAATAGCTATTAAGGGATTATTTTTGATAGTTGTTAAGGTTAAAAGCGTCGAAAACATGGCTTTACAGTCACTAGATAAACTCAGATGCTCGGCTCTATATAAATTATGTTCTTACTACGGATTTCATGTGACAAATAAGATGAGAATGAAGGCAAGTAATTATCAATTTAAGACTGCGACTTTTGGGTACGCCGTGTAGGTCGGTGTTTAGATCAGAAATGTTATCCAACCATGTTCGCTCAAATCGATTGCAACAGTTCTAGTGTAAATCATAGTTAGTAGAGGGGACTCATCTACTAACTATGTGTAAATTAAAGATTTTTCTGTTTCCCTTTGCACATCAAGTGAGACAGTAATCTACACGAAGCGTTTGGTTTTCCCGCCGAACAGAAAAAGGGAACATAGACTAAGTATAGAAAAATAGTAAAATAAATGGCTTAAATTAAACTGAGACAGTTCCACGTACCGACCAAACCAAATATCTCATACCATTTTAAGGTATGCAGATCTATACTTGCATAAGGGGCTTAGTTTCTAAATAAACTGTTGCTTTGTAGGTGGGAAAGAGTAAGACTCAAAATGAAATGGCTTTGTAAAACGAGTTTATAGCTTAGGTTGTACAAGTGTAAGATAGAAGAGAAGTTATCCCCAATAAGCAAAAATCTACTTGTAGACTAATGTAAATGCAGCAGTCTGATTGGCTGAGCTACTGCAGACTATCAGCCATTAGACAGCACTTGGTTGAAGATCGTTTTTAATATGGCGACGTATGGGCGCTTTTAGCAAAGTTTCGCAGGAAGATTGAGTATTTTGGTGTTTTTTCACCAACACATGATTTGTTTATTATGATTTTTACTAAAACAATTAGATTATTCGCTCTCGATTTCTAAGAGGTGATAGTTGATTCGGCCTTCAGTCTCATCAATACCATAGAAATCTCGAGCTCATAATCTAATTGTTAATTATCACCATTTTTAAGATCTATACCTTGTTTCCTTGGTTTGTTAACACCTAAAGAATTTTCTTGGCTTTATATATGGCTCAATAAAGGAGGGTCTTTAAATTCTTTTATGGATTACTTATCATGCACTTCACTTGATTTTATCATTCAAAAAAACTTTACTTTTGGTTAAGCAAAAATCTGAAAGCGGTGGAATTCAGTTACGACTCATCTTTCTTCACCACTTCAATAAGAATATCGGAATATGAGCAACCCAGCATCAAAGAAGAAATGTTCATGCAAGAAATACAGTCTTCAAATGAAGGCATTTATGGTAGGAGAATATCGCAGTGCAAAGGCCAAGACTTACCTATTCTGTAACACAGTGGCAGATTAGTGAAACGACTCAAGTAGACACACTGATCATGACAAAGTACTTGTCTCATTTATACCACTGGAATCAAAGGCTTCATTGCATGCTTAATTATGCATTTTTAATATTCGTGAAACGTGACCGATTCATGCGAAAATTGGGGGAAGAAAAGACGGACAACTTGCATTCTATGCAGGCTTCAGTTCTAGAAATAGTCGAAAAACAATTCCTAAAGAAATATTTCTGTACTATTTCTCAGTGAAAAAGTTCAACTTATTTCGCTAGCTTCCCGCAAAAAAACAAAAATGCCCTCTCTTTCCCCTTTATATATTATTCATGATCACACAACCTTGGCCATGTGCATTTCAGGGTCAATCTTCCTTTCATGTTGCTACATTTTCAAGTACTTTGCTTATCAAGGAACATGAAATATAATCACACGCTGCACGGGGCATCAACGAATCTTCAATTGACAGATTATCAAGACTTAGACGATTCATTTTCGTTAAAAGTTTAAACTGAGTGGTTAACAGCGCAGAGTGTTCGTAGAATAGAAGGAGGAGGAGATTTGAGGGGAGTGGCTTGTCAACATGTAGTGGTGTCACACGTAGAAAAGGTATGATGATTTATCTGACTTGCCAACAAACGCTAGTTTGCGCTTAGACATATCCAGTTTCCTTAATTGCGCGTAGAATGCCAATTTGAAGGTAATATGAGATCGGTGTATGCGAATAGTTTCCAAGCCTGACTCAATAGCATTCTTTCATCGCAGGGTCACCCCCAACATTGTATCGCCGGTACCCATTTATACACCTGGGTGGAGAGAGACAGTGGAGTTAGGTTTCTTGTCTAAGGAAACAACACAGTGTCATCACCAGGGCTCGAACTCCAAACCTTCTGCTCGGAAGTCCGACACGCTAACCACTACACTACTGTGCCTCCACAAGAAAACTGAAGCCAACCATTAAAAACCAGCTCTTTCTCAAAGCGAAGACATTTTTAACTCGTGGATACGCGAAGCGTATTTGCGAGTTTTTGTGGGGACTCCGATATGCAAATTGTCACTCACTCACTCACTCACTCACTCCAGTGTAGACATCTTCGTAACTAGTCGGATAGAACTCGGGGGCACCGATATGAAGACGACAATTGTCGTGACCGAAGTCACGGAAGTCTGTTGATGAAAGTTCACGCTGAAAGTGTATCGTACCGTTGCCAGAGTTTGTAATGATTTTGTAGCTTAAGAGGACGATTAGCGAGGCCCTGTTAGGGGTAAATTTCGAAAAGCGACATGGCCTTGAAACGGCGACATAAAGGACCTGAAATGGCGACGAACGACGAGCCGCTCACGGGAAATTACGACAGCGACCTTCGACCTTCCGAAATTGCGACGTGAAAAGGTTTGAAACTCAGACGCGCGACATAAAGAACCTCACTAACAGGGCCTCATTAGCGGTCTTACTAAAATCAAAAGGAGTTTAAATGTTTCCAGTTAGGACAATAACCAACTTGGAGACTGAATTTCATGAGCCTTTTACTCGGCCAGGCGCTAAAAGTGAACAGATGATAACTATTCGCTTTTCCGACATCGACCGCCCCCAAGATTACAAGCAGTATATGAATTTCAGTTGGCTCGAAAGTGATCTGAAGATGAGAAAATCTCTTGCTAATGTAGTAAGCTTTGATGAGAACTTATAGAGCGAAATTAGCACTTGAATGAGAACTTATATGAGCGAAATGCGTACTCGTTATTGAACGAAACTACTACTGAAAACAGAACTAAATTGACGAATCCATGATGTGAAACCGAAGAACTTCTGTGGCCAACCTGGATAAGAAACATCGCATGGAGGACGTTTCTACTGATTTAAGTGTTAGTACGAACAGGAATGGAGTTGGAGAAGTATTGGGACGGTCAAGAAGTATGTCAACGCTTACCATTTAATATGGAGGCGCATGCCATGGCGGAGAACCATGAAGATTACAATGTAAGAAAGTCATTAAAGGTTCGAAAAGAGTAAGTCATGTAGAAAATGTATTAAGCGTTATATTATATACAATACACCACAAGCCGTTACAATGAAAAGTTTTCTGTCTATTGATTTCCGAATTTACCTTGAAGTGAACTAGATTGTGTTGAAGTAGACATGTTGGAAAAATAGGCTTACCTGTTTTGCTTACTGTTGTGTGACTCATCATATTTACATTGTAAAAACAAGAAGTTATAAGGATAAAAACAAAGATGTATTGCTGTATTAATGATGGAAAGTGTGATTTTTTTTAAGTGCAACCCTGAATATATATACCACTGATAACCTAAAATGAGATGGTAATGTAAATAAACTAATTCAACTTGATAAAGGATTGAGAGTCTTAAGGATTTTAAGATCATCACTAACATACTTTGCAAAAATGCAAGAAAGACTTGTTTGGTATGATTCGTCAGCTGGGCTGTCCTACATGGTTTTGTTCATTATCAGCTGCAGAATCAAGGTGGATATTTCTGTTGAATACATTGAATAGACTTGTAGACAACAAAAACTATAATAATGATAAAATTGACAATGTCATGGCAACAAAATTCAGACCTTATTCAGAAGGACCCTGTTACATGTGTTAGAAACTTCGAACTCACAGACAGTGAGCAGCAGGATACCAGAACTACATTTGGTTTCGGTGCCATTTAATCCTGTACCCTTATGTTAAGTTATCAAATTTTTTAACAACTGTATGCTTGCCGCCTGCCTTATAACTGATGCCTAGTGTAGTCAAATGATTGGCGTCATGTACTCACTGTATGTTTATTTCAAAAAGCTACTCAGCTCCCTGGTCACTTTTATGTTGTGATTATAGATTATTAAAATTATCTTCAAGTTCATTCAATCACAACTCTGAAAAAACACCTCGTTAATTTTTAAGTTATTTCTTTTTTCTCTGTTTTGTAAACATATCCACGAGTTCACCATAGTCCTACTTTGATTATTATTTTGCTGTTTATGTTAACTTGTACTGGGCTATCTGTGGTACGCCCAGTCCAAAATTATCTTTTTTCCTGTCTCCTTCTCGAGAAAAGGCCATTCTTGCGCAATACTTAAGGGCCATGTTTTTTTTTTGTGGCGGTGAAATGGATGTAACACAAATTGTAGTTTATTCGGTCTGCAAACAAAATATGACCTTATGGGGCCGGAGAATGAAGCTTTAAATGTCATGACTATAAGCCGTGGTACCAATTGAGCTTTCCCTCGACTTACGGGTAAATTTAACCATCCAGATCCGATTTACGTCGCACTACAACTGCAAGCTCAGCTTGTGGTAGTGTTTTAAGTCATACCTTAATCGCGTCGTACATCGTCAACTCTAATTTGCTTTAAGTTAAAAAAAAAGTCGCCGAGGCAGAGGAAGTCGCTGGCGCTGGCGACCAGATCAGAGTCTGCCGTTCTCGTCGCCGAGAACAAAACGATGGACATATTTACTGCCAAGTATCCATAGCATGAGAGCGGTCGGTACGAGTGGTTCGCAGATTAAAAAAGAGGCCAAGTCTTAGTTAAATTAATATATTCCGTACTTGTTGTTGTTCCCAAATATCGTTTCTTCGCTTTCGATATTAAACTTGGTCAAACTCATAATGGCCACCACACCAATTAAAGGAAACAAATTCATGTTTATCTTACATAGTGTCGGCTTCAAGCAAAACCGTTGTCTTCGTTTAACAGGTTACAAATTTACTGAATGTGTTAATTTTTCAAAAAAAAAATCTCAGCTACAAGACGAAACCCAGTTATCAATGAAACATCAGTACAAATTTAGAAATCTTTCTGATAAAATTGCTCAGTTTAAAAACGACGTCGGCAAGAACTGCAGGTGCGATATACAGTCTGGTGGGTTTTTTTGCCGTTGCGGAACAAACCACATAATACCAACCTCAGATCGTGAACTGACACATTCAGCTTTGTTCGAAGACGTATTACACGGTGTAGCCCTAGTGAACGCTCCCTAGAGCGTCTAGCTCAGAGATATTTACGCTGTTTTAACGTTTTTTTAAAATTAAATATATTTTATTACCGCTGATCAGTGACTCGGTTAATTGACTCGGACTCACTCGGCCGGAGTCATTTTTGACTCAGGCTCGCATTTTACTCGATCAGCCGATAAACTTGAACTCATTATATTATGATCCTTGTACACTTCTACTGAACGGAAATGAAACAAATTTGAATGGTTTGATAAAACAGTTCCAAATAATTGAACCGTTTATGTATCAAGGCTTCACATAGGAAGCCCATTGTAGGCTTCACACAGGCAGCCCAGTGTAGGCATCACACAGGCAGCTCAGTGTAGGCTTCACACAGGCAGTCCAGTGTATGCTTCACACAGGCAGCCCAGTGTAGGCTTTACACAGGTAGCCCAGTGTAGGCTTTACACAGGCAGCCCAGTGTATGCTTCACACAGGTAGCCCAGTGTAGGCTTCACACAGGCAGTCCAGTGTAGGCTTCACACAGGCAGCCCAGTGTAGGCTTCACATAGACAGTCCAGTGTAGGCTTTACACAGGTAGCCCAGTGTTGGCTTCACACAGGTAGCCCAGTGTATGCTTCACACAGGTAGCCCAGTGTAGGCTTCACACAGGCAGTCCAGTGTAGGCTTCACACAGGCAGTCCAGTGTAGGCATCACACAGGCAGCTCAGTGTAGGCTTCACACAGGTAGCCCAGTGTAGGCTTCACACAGGTGAAGCCTACACTGGGCTTCACTGGGCTACTCTGTACTCGAAAGCTCATACCTTGTTCCATGCACCTACTGGAAGAGCAAAAAATTTGTTATCGTATTACTGTAAACGTTGTTTGACAGGTATGAAATGGAAAACAGTCCTTTGTTGTGAACGTCACGTAATATGTAACAGTAACTAAAACACATACATACATACATACATACATACATACATACATACAACCTTTATTTATACACGATAAAAGACGTCAAAGGTAACAAGCTTGTGGGGTCGTGTACTAATAAGATACATAAAATAACTACAATTAATAATAATTAATACAGTTAATAAAAATTAATACAAGAATTAAGTAATTCTTATAAAAATATAATGTTGATAACAACGACTGAGATCAATAGTTAAAAATAAATAAATTCTCTGATCTTTTGTTAATTATTTGTGGGGCTAAAACATTAAAATTAAATTCCTTAAAAGTGTTACAATTAACAACATTCTTCAAAAAAAATTTCAGGTCTGTGCTCTCTAGTATCGATCTATTAGTTCGCCCTATAGCGTTCCAGAGCACAGCCCCTCTATAGGAAATAGAGTTTTTAACGTATTTGGAGGCAAAACTCGGTACTATCAGCCCATGCATGCTTCAGTCGTGAAGAAGGTCTGTCGCAGTGGATAATAAACTCTTCAGCCAAAGTGCTAGGGAGCATGCCATGATAACCCTTGAAAAAAAGTTTAATTAAAGAACGTTTATACATATATGTTAAAGTGTTCCACTTAACGGTAGCTAAAACGTCAACTGTTGGCATGTCCGGTGGAAGGCCAAAAATAATTCTAGCAGCACGGCAATGTTGTCTTTCCAGTGTTTTAAATAACTCTGTCTGATTTACCCCGCCCCAGACGGGCATCGCGTACGTAATGGATGGCTGGATAACCTTTATGTAAAGTGACTCGCACACATGACTGGGTAGAAACTTGGATTTCTTCAAAAGGCTCAATTTGTTTGCAAAGTTTTTAATGACTTCTTTCAGGTGAGGTATTCAGCTCAGGTTTTGATCCAAGGTAACACCCAGAAGCCTGGCCGTAGCTTTGTATTCAATGATGGACTTGCCAATATAAATGGCAGGCAGCGGACCAATAAGCCGAGTTTTAGGAAGTAACATTACCTCGCACTTGCCAGGATGTGGAGTAAGGCGGTTGTTGACACACCAGGTGTAAAGTTCTTCCAGGGCACAATTTAGTAAATTACAGGCGACGTCTTGCGAGGAGCCTGTACAGAAAACCGTATTGTCATCAGCGTACATAAAACTATCTCCAGATTTAATGAGTGAAGGTAAATCCAAGATAGTGAACCAATCAAAGCGCGCGATTTTGTATAATCACCTGTGTATTTATACTAATGGCCATTAATCACAAGTCCCGCAATGATTTAGTCTCGGAGTTAGAGGCCAGCAGGTTGCAATTTAGGTCTCCAAGTATAATAATATCCAATTACAGAAGTAATACATCAACGAAGCTTTTAGCAAGAGTTTCGAAGCAGCTAGTTGGTGCATTTGGAGGTCGATAAATGTTACAAACTAAAAATGACTTATGACGTCTACACTGCACTCTCAGCCAAAAGTGTTGAAATCCATCACCACATGTAAAAGCCAGTGACATGTCATCCAGGGCAGTGACTTTTAGGTTTGACTTAGCATAGATGTATAATCCACCTCCATCTTTTTGTGATCCGCGATCTTGTCTGAAAAGTTGATAACCAGAGATGTCGAGACTTCCCTCGCTCACTGTTAGATCAGCCTTCGTTTCAGATATCGTGAAAATATCAAAGTTGTTTTGTACAATCGTGTTTTTCGGCAAGGCAGAAATGCACTCTAGATTTCAAGGAGCGGACGTTCAAATGAGCCACTTTGACATTTGATTTCAGTTCCTACGGTATATCAAACTTCAGGTCGCCTTGGTTTTCATTGAAGCAGATATCTCACTGAGTGTTTTAAAAGATGGCATTTTAAAACTGCTAATAACTTATAGTTAATTAATAACAGTAATTGAAACGTAAAACCACTTGAGTTAATGTACAACTCAAGCGGATATTAAAGATTTTCACTGAGCAAAACATTCTGAAGAAAATTTAGATATGTTTCAGTTGTTATGACTAGAATACATCCTTTCTCTTCACATAATCTTTGGTTTGGCATTTTGAGAAATAAACAGTAAGGACTCTATAATATGAGTCTTTTAACTGCAGGTTCATGATCACTTATTTAAAAGGAGGTTTTTGACTCAAGACACCATTAAGTTTGGCTGCCTTTCAAGTACATTCGATCGTTTATCAGAGGTGATAAAGTAATTGGATTACCAAGCAATTTTATAGTGCGATCTCTGTTAAATGTAGTTATATCAAAAATTACATTATATCTCTCATTACCCCCCGTCCCCTCACCCCACCCGCCCACAGGAGTCAAAACACGTCTCATTGGAAGCTCTGAACCTTTATTATATACCTAGGTACGTTTTTAGTACAGCTTTTTAATATTGCCCAATGTTTAACAAGCTTTTTATGACAAGCTCCCATTCAGTGGTTAGTTGTGTAGCATTTGCTTTGAACTCACACCTGTATGCCGTTTGGAAGCCACCGCGGGAGAAAGTACGGATATGTGAGATCACCATCTTCCAACCGCTTCTTATTCGTCTTTTCTAACTTTGGTTGAAGCCGCGTCAAAAGGTTACAGCGGTGACTGTAAATAATACCACGTGCCGCGGGGTCCTCGAGTAGGCTTCCATAGCCAAATATGGTGTCCCATCGGAATCTGCCTACATTCATCAAAAGAGTGATGGACCACTTTAAAAGAATCACAGTAAAGTCATGAGTGAGTAACTGAGTAAAAAGTCAAACTAAACACAGAAAGACCGCTCGACTGGTGCACACTGAAATTAAACACTAAGCAAAGTTTAACGCTAGTATTGGCCTCTTTGTTTTTTTCAAGGAGCCGGGTTGTAACTAAAGCTTAACGATTAAACCCGTTTTAGCTCCAAAAAATGCCATCGTGCGAGGGCCTTATGCAACTGCGCGAACAGTCCGGCGCTCAGTCAATAAGTACATATTTAGTTATTTTGATTTCGCTTTCCAGTGTATAAGTGTTGACATTTGCGTTTCGGCTGGAAGAACGTGTTACCTGTGGTATTCGCGTGGTACAGGAGTTCAAATCCCATTTCAGCATGTTGTTCAACACAATTTCTTAAAATTGCGATAATGCTGCGAGTCTCAAATCCCAAATTAGCATAAAGCGGCTCGATCACTTTAACTTCAATAATTTCTCGATAACTTTTTCTTACTTAAACAATCGATCACCAATACACTGGCTGCCTTGGCTTCTCAGCACTTACCTTGATTATAATATAAATATAAAAATTTAATGCACCGATTGGCTGAGAGCAAGCCAGCAAGTAATCCCAAATAATGCAAAACGTTGAAATTTAGTGTTGAAAGTTGAAATTGAATGCAGACATTTGAAGTTACATTTTTTGCATTTATATCATTAACAAGAAATCAAATGGTTTTGAGTGCAATTTTGCACTCGTACATTTTTTTAAAGACAACAAATTGCACTCGCCCTATAGGCTCCTGTAATTTTTTCAGCCTTTGAAAAAAGTGCTTGTGCTCATTTATTCCAAATTACACTGGAAACCATTTGATTTCCTTCAAAAATTTAGCTTGTTTTAAATTGTGTTTTTACTTACCGCCGAAATGTTTCTATTTGGTAAGTTAAGAATGGAGAAAGTCTCAGGCTCCACTCTTGAGTCGTTATACAGTCGTGTTGGGACATTAGGTACGTAAAGCGCATACTCGGGTAGGGCAAAATCAACCGCTGCATGTTGTGCTGTCACTTGCCAGATAATGCGGCTCAAGATCTGTTTCAGTTGCGCCTTTGATTTAATCTCTGCTGGAAATCCTCTCACCTGATGGCAAGAAATAATAATAATAATAATAATAATAATAATAATAATAATAATAATAATCATGAGGTATGGAGCAGGAACAATTAATTGGAATAAGGAGGAACTTCAGGAAATAGATAGGAAGTCTAGAAAAATCATGACAGTGAACAAGGAACTACACCCTAGAAGTGATGTTGCCAGAATATACGTACCCAGAAAGAAGGGAGGAAGAGGCTTGATCAGTTGCGAGTGTTGCGTTAGGAGGGAAGATAACAACTTGAGTTGGTATGTAAGGAATAGTGAAGAGGTATTACTCAGGAAAGTTGGAGATAGTAATGTAGTTAACATCTCAGACGCTGTGGACCCAAAGAAGTTCAAAGTGAATGAAGCAAAGGAGATGGAGAATGAATGGAAGCGGAAAAGAATGCATGGGCAGTATGTGAGAGAAAAGGAAGGGATTGATTGGGATAGAACTTGGCAGTGGATTGCTAAAGGAGATTTGAAAGGATGTACTGAGGCCCTGATATGCAGCGCTCAGGAACAATCTTTGAGAACAAATTATACGAGATTTCATATTGATCACACAGCAGAATCCCCTTTGTGTAGAATGTGCGGTAGTAAGGGAGAAACGGTGGCCCATGTGGTAAGTGAATGCAGTAAGTTGGCGCAGACAGAATATAAAGGCAGGCATGATAACGTGGCACGGTATATTCACTGGCAACTTTGTGGTAAATGTGGATTGGAAAGAGCTAATTGCTGGTATGAACAGAAACCGGAGGGAGTGGTGGAGAGTGAAAATTTCAAAATACTGTGGGACTTCACAATCCAGTGTGATCGGAAAATCGAGGCTAGAAGACCAGACATTGTCTTTATTGATAAGAAGGAGAGAGAGGTTGTTGTGATTGATGTTGCCATCCCAGGTGATGACAGGGTGAAAGAGAAGGAACTCGAGAAGGTAGAGAAATACCAACTATTGAAAGATGAAATTGCAAAAGTCTGGTGCATGCGAAAAGTCATCGTAGTGCCTGTTGTCATTGGGGCTCTTGGAGCCGTATCAGTCAACTTTAAGGAGTACATGAAGCGAATCGGCGTGAACGAGAAGCTGGAAGTTATCCAGAAAACAGCATTGTTGGGGACAGCAAAGATACTAAGGAAAGTGCTGACTCTGTAAAAAAGAAGGAAAAGAGAGTCCTGGGACCTGTGGTGACTTGTTGTAACCCGCTCCAAAGGACTACATACCAGGCTGAACCATCCTAGTTTAGCCTGAGTCTACAAGGAATGGACATAATAATAATAATACTATACATGAAAAAATTACTCGATTCTGATTGGCTGAGAGCAGTGCAGTTCAAGTGTAACACCAGTGTAAAATGTGTAACACCAGTGCAAATTACTCATCGAAATGCTGGATTATGATTGGCTGAAAGACAATAGGAAATTTTCTAAGCCAATAATATCACGTATAATGATGACGAACATTTTCTGCGGAAACTTGAGAAAAAATGGATACATGAAATCAAGAAAGGTTTACCCTGGCCAATACTTTTTTCATATTCAATTATTAATAAGTTATCTCGCAAGTACAAATTACTCGCAAGTACAAATTAATTCCCAATTTAACTCGAAACCGTATGATTACCATTACAAGAATAATGGCTCCTGTAGAGTATAAATGGGCTTCTTGCTCTTGTAATAATGAAAAAAAAATAACTACAAGGAGAATTCATGGCCAAGGAGCTTGAATCAGAACTTTTTAGTTCTTAAAACGTTACTATCTGTCGAGTCTCAAAGACCGAACCGACTAGTTCTTAAGAGTGGTTCTGATCAACAAGCCTTCAATTGGGACCAATCGTTCGTTAATTCTGATGGGAATTTTTCTGAAGTGGGAATTTTTCGCGCCAAAAATAGAGGCTTACCATTAGGAGTCAGGCCTCCCATTTCGGGCAAATGAAAAGCGTTCTTAGTTTTTCTAGCCTTTTCATATTTTACTTTCAAGTTAGGCTGTTGTCCTCTTTTTCTACAGATTTCAAAAAAAATTATTTCTGACCTCATTTCGCTCCAGAGTTCCAAGTTTCGTGTGCTGTACTTGGTAATAAAGGAATGAAAAACGCGCCGAGCTCATTGTTGAGTTAGATAAGCACTCGGGAATTTTTAAGAACATGAGAGAATTGCTTAGAGAAGCACTTTTTGAGTGTTCTTAAAAATTCCCAAGTGCTATTATAACTCAACAATGCACGAGGAACAAGTTTTTTTATTCCTTTTATAAAAATGCCCAATTATCGAACGTTTGTTTTGCCAAGGGAGTAAAGAGTGTGTGCAAGAGAATTGTAAGCCCACTAGACTTATAACGTTCATATTCTTGGCTAAAATTAATGTAAGGCGATCAATAAAATGGGACTGAAGGCCTTTACATTTTCTTTAAAACTTTTGCCTTGTGTAGCCTCCTCCCCATCTCTGTTAGAATTCTCAACTGGTTTTTTGGTCACGAAATGTGATTGGTTAGACAATCTCATGTCGCTTTCTCAACCAACAGGAAGTAGAACTGCGGCATGAACAGTTCGCCAAACCAAAGTTGCTCAAAGAACTAAGTGATGTCCCTTATGAGTATGCGATCTGTACAGGCCCGCAAATGATCCCGGCCCGCAAATGATCCCTGGACCGTAAATGATCCCAGGACCGTAAATGATCCCCAGATTGTTCCGCAAATGATCCCCGGACCGGAAATGATGGCCTCCCCATAAAAGAGGGAAAAGTGGGGACTCACGAATTTGGAGAGTGGATTGAAATTGACATAATCCATTTTATTTTCTCTCCCTCAAATACTCCTTTTGAATAGTCGCGAAATTTTTTTCCACATTTTCGGCAAGTTTCGTCTTCGGTAATTTGCCCCTTGCCCTACTTAAGTTTCAATTCTTCGGCAACATCTGCTTTCTTTTCGTCCACTGGTTGAAGGCGGACCATTAGAAATATCCGGGGGCGGGGGACTTTTCCCCAAGAGAAATTCCTGCAAGGGAGACTTGTCTAAGAAATTTCCTATAAGCGGTTGTGCCTAAATAATATTCGTACAACGGAGAAAAAAAAATCCATGGACACAAGTAGGACTTAAAAAAATGCCTGCACCAAAAATTGTTTACCTCCCCCTCCCCGGTAATTTCTATTGGTCCTTCCCTTAAAACACAAGAGTTATTAAAGGTAAGGTAAGCAAAATGAGCAAAATTACAAAATATTAAACAGTATTTGAACGATTTGAACCTAAATTCCATCCAACGTCAGGAATTACAATAAAACCGTAACATATTTTTTTTCTAACTAGTGTTACTATAGCTCCTCAATATGCACTGATTTTAAACGAGAAATAAAGTTTTAACAGTCCAACAAACGTTTTAACGGTGCAATGTGTTCAGTGCCTAATATGTTCATCAGTTTTGTTTTCATGGTTTGACTTTCAGCTCAAATAATCGGATTCTGCTAAGCAATCCTCACAAAACACAGAGTCGTCGGCATAGTCCTGCAAAAGGCCATTCTCTCCCTCAAATACTCCTTTTGAATAGTCGCGAAATTTTTTCCACATTTTGGGCAAGTTTCGTCTTCGGTAATTTGCCCCTTGCCCTACTTTAGTTTCAATTCTTCGGCAACATCTGCTTTCTTTTCGTCCACTGGTTGAAGGCTATGGAAATGGCTTTCCGCTACCTAACGCAAGTCTTGTCAGTTGTTTACTTCGAGTGCTGAATTACAGCGCGCGCAATAGCATTTAAATGATTTTTTTGACAATCTGCGTGCACTTGCGAGTCCGTTTGGCCACCCAACGCAAGTCTATACGCAAGTTCAACTTTCAACTACTTGCGTCCACTTGCGTTACCGTTTTTTACTTCATCATTGACCGGAGGTAAAAATCCTTCTTTTCATTGACACCTATATGACGTAAATGCACTCAGCCAAGACGGTTTTTGTGGAAATTATCACGAGCAAAATGTCTTCTATCTTCTTATTGCAATTGAATTTGACAAAACGCCGATGCGATTTTTTAGCGTTTGGGGTCCGGAAACCAAAGAACAAATCAAATTAGCGAAATAATGAATTCGCTCACTTTGATTTGTAGCCTTCAAAAGGCGACTTAACTTAGGCGCTTGTGTTTCCAGGTTCCTAAAAGATTTACATTTCATTCTACTACAAAATGTTTTTTATAGATTGAAAGCCAGCTCAATAAGCTTTAATTTAATATAGGGTTTAAGGTTTTTACAATTTATTCCGACTGCGCTATATCGTTTAGTTGCATGTACTGTCCAAGTCCAAGCCATTCTATTTTTCCGCGCTATCACTTGCAATAATCATTTCTGGTCCTGGGATCATTTGCGGTCCAGTTCGGGGATCATTTGCGGTCCCGGGATCATTTGCGGGCCGGGATCATTTGCGGGCCTGTACAGATCTTAAGGTTATTTTTAACTGAATGTAACCCCTCACTTTTCCCAGTCCTCCAGTTGGCTGACAGTTTCCATCGATGGAAACCTCATTTGCAAAGGCTTGCAGTTCGGTATCTTCCCGAACTGCTTTGTTATTCTTGTAGTACCTGCAATTTAAAAGAACAATTAGCCAATAAGTAATGGTTCAGTTCTTTCAGTTAAATTCAGTTCTTTATTTTTTTCCTCATAACTATTTTGTACAAAGTGGCCATGTCCAAAGGTAGCTAGCTGATACTAATCTAGGTGGGCCATGTCTTAGCTAAAGAGAGTAGGTAGACAAGTTTACAGGAAACAGGAAGATATTAATGGTAATGGGACTGAATGGAGTACAATTCAGGGAGTAATCTGGCGACGGATTTCAAATCAGCGCGAATTTGAAATTACGAACACTATTATCCTTGAATTATACGACACGAGGACCGATTATCAATTAATTCTGTCAATAACAAAATGCGAGAAACTCGGGAATTAATAGTGCTGTCAATATCTTAGGAAAACATAACTGAATAAAAATTATTGGACCAGTTAACTTCGTCCATGTTTGTTTTCAATCTGCATCTGTTAACCTACTCACTTAAGAAATTTCCTTGATTTTGATTGGCTAGGATAGGCTAGGTAATTAAAGTTTAATATTGGCTAATGGTATGAAGTGCTTAATTTACAAATGTTTGTAATCGTTTAGGTCAAATTGGGCAGTTTGGACTTCAAACAGCCAATTAAGCCATAAACAAGGGCTGTTAACAAACAATCATGTTCGAGCATTTTGTTATTGACACAATTGGAGATAAAACCGTACTACGATACCACGTGCACACTTCTTTTATCGAACGTGTTCTACTATTCAGCGCTGCCATTTTTATCATTCCTTAAATAGCTACTGAACAGTACTTAACTGTGGTGCTGATTGTTTCGCTATAAAGTGTGGTTCTAACCTTTGCATCTGTGCATCAAACCCTGATGTAGTGTGACCATACTTTGGAAAGCTACTCAACAGTTTTGTACTGTGATACTGTTTGTTTTAGTATGCAGTGTGGTAAACAAAACTACAAAATAATAAGCTTTCAAAAGTAGTAATACAAATAAATAAATAAATTAACAATGAACAAAATTGCGGTATCAGTGTTTACTTGTTTACATAGCGACTCATCGCCGCTTCAATTGACTGTAGGATAACCTCGCCATCATCTCTATAAGGGAAGTATGGGATTCTGTCTTTATCATCCAATCCACGGTCCTATGTGCAATGTATAACAAAATTTAATCAATTATAAATAATTAAATATGTGTGACGAATATGCACCAATGAACTTATAAATTTGTGATGTCATTCTCTTTTGAACTGTGACAGCAGAGTTTCTCGTGGTTTGATTTCGTATTTGTAAGTTACACCCATTGTTACTGAAATTACACTCGAGGTTGAATTGATAGGTTAGGGTTTTCACGGGATCTTTGGTAGAATCTTTAAAGAAGAGGTTTCTGGAATCTTGTTGAAATTTTCTTTTTGCAGATTCCACACCGGGATATTGTTAAGTGATTGTTAAATGAAATGCGAACCGTAATGGCAGTGGAAGTTACGTTGGTTTACCAACTGCTCTCGTTAAGGTTCGGTTGACAAAAATTTACGCCGTTACCACAGTTTCAAGTTTGGCCAATCGCAAAAGACGCCCATAGTCCCATAGACCAATCAAACCTCAAAGCAAATAGCGCGGGAAGCGCGGGAAAGCAGGTGCGACCAAGTTACGATTTGTTTGCATTTTCAGTACTCCTGATTGGTTGAAAAAAAGAACGCTGAGCTAATTCTGCTTTTGCGAACGGGTAGGCATTACATCTTAATGTTCCCTTTGAAGCTCCTTTTTCAGATCCCTCCTAATAATTATTGCACAGTCCCTAACGTTGAAAGCCAACCGCAAAAATGTACTCTCTGTTGCAAACATGGAGATCACAAAATAACTCTTCGGGACTGATAAGTTACTGGGCGTTGCATAAAACCGAGAAGTGCATTTGGGCGTCAAGCATAAGGACGAGTTTTAACCGCAACTGTAATGCACTTACCTGAAAACCCAAAACCTAGCTGCGAACATGACCGCCACTTAAGCTAGGTAATTTTACAGAAAAATGCACTGTGCTCTGGGCATTATGATAACATTCCAAACTTTATTTTTGGAGGTTCTTTTCGTGCTTTACCTAGTGTTGTTCCGTTACCTTTATATCTTTTCTTAAGTCTGTAATATCCCAAGTGAACTTTGGATAGATTGCCTTCATCATATGAAGTGCTCCTTCCCAACCACAACCGAACAATCTGTGCATGAACCATCCAGGTAGGATGATCTTTGGTCCTCCGAACGTGGTAGGGACAGTTATGCCCCTGCAGTGGTACTTCAATATTTGATGCAGTGGGTGTCGAGACGAAAGGGTTCTCCACAAGATGATGCAAAACGGCTCCATGAAAAAGTGGGCCTTCCAACACAGATAAAAGAGGTCAGTATTCTAAAATGGCATCCGCTGAATATACGATGTAGTATTAATATCAAACACAAGATACAGCAGTGTTTAATCACGTATAAAACACCGAGAAGATAGTTGTGAATATGATACGCATCGGGGTATTTTTTGCGGAATTTAAGGTGTCTAATATGTGATGAACACATTTGTTTATGTAGGCTATCAAACGAAATTATTTTGCAGGGGAAATAAACGATACATAAGACTTGTCACGGTGCTTGATTTCCTTTGTCTTTCACTCGTGCATTATGGATGGGTTTGAGAAGACTTAAACTGATAAACCTGACAGTTCCCAGAAAACTCAGGAAACGCGGCCCCGTATGAGCATCTGTAATTCTTCCCTTTAAAATAATTTCGTTTCAACAGCAAGACTAAAGAATGGATCCCACATCCCAAAACCGTTAACACTACGTCCAAAGTTCTTCAGAACTTTGACTTTCTTCTCGATGGTTGAAAAGTGATAGGACATCCCGCTCTAACAGGGGCGTAACTTAAATATTTCAAAGCTGGAGGAAGTGGTCACACTGTAACACGCCCAGGGTAACTATCGCGCTGTGTCTTGCTTGATTGCCACACAACAAGGAGGAGTTGGAGAGGAAGGGAACCTCAGAACCCACCCCAGCTACACCCCTCTCTAACGTTGAAAGTGTGGGTCCACTTTGCTGTCAAAGGCTCATCCTTTTTCTTAGCTTGAGGAAAAAAAAATTAACAGCTACGGGTTTTTGTGTGGCGTACACGAATTGCGTAGCCACATCGTGGCACGATCAGATTTATTCATATATTTATTTGTCCACAAGAGTCGAGCTCCTGTCACGTGGTCTAGTAAGCCAAACATGCATGTATTGCGGACCTATCTTTCAAGAATGATATACTTTCCGTTTAGAGGTTGATATACTCCCAACTGTGTAGTCTCAACCACCAAATGGCGCATTCTGA
The DNA here is from genome assembly GCA_949710005.1 of Ricordea florida. Classification (NCBI taxonomy): domain Eukaryota; kingdom Metazoa; phylum Cnidaria; class Anthozoa; order Corallimorpharia; family Ricordeidae; genus Ricordea; species Ricordea florida. Next base: position 4,183,258 of record OX453275.1, read on the forward strand.
TCTGCTCAACCTAGATCCGTTTTGTCCCATTAATCAGTTCCCCCATAAAAAAAAAACAATTTTTGATCACTGCGATGACGCATATCGTTGTTGATAAGAGTGCAGACAACGCTAAACCACATTCGATTTGGTTTTTACCGCAATATCAACGACAAAGACAATGTTTCTTTCCAGAGCATGACCAAGATCGTGACACAAAGGAAAACCAAGCGTTGTCTATAACTTTCTCGCAATCTCATTGGTTTATTCCCCAAAATGAGAGTATCTGATTGGCTATTCCATTGCGTGACATATTGACGCCAGCATCGTTGTCTAGGCTCTTATCCACAACGGCAAATTAGCCAATCAGATTGCGAGATAAGAAGCAATTGTGGTAAAATTTCTTTCGATGGAAAGTATGAAAGTCCTCCGAGCAAGTGATTGGGCCTTTTTATATTCACCTTCACAAGGTGCTCTACTATTTCTAGATAAGCCGCGTCTGAGGCCTGAAGATTGAGTTTGGCCAGCATCCACTGTCCACCATTGTCAGGCGTGAAGACAGATGAATCTTACGCGATGGCCATGTGACATGAAATGAAAACAAAGAAACAAACATTTGACTGTCTATGGATAAATAAGCACTCGTACTCGTACTCGTAAGACAACAAATTACACTCGCCCTGCAGGCTAATGCACTTTTTTCAACCTCTGAAAAATTTACTTGCGCTCATTTATTCCAAATTGCACTCAAAACCATTTGATTACCTACACCAATTTAGATGCGTCAGATCGAATCATGGTGGCTGAGTTGATCATTCAGTCTGCGATTCTCATTAACAGTTGGTTTTACAGTGCAATGTTCTCGTATGGAGAAGTTCCTTGGTGATCACTTCTAGGATGGAACGGCTAGTCCAACACAGGGTTACCTTCAGCATTATATCGCCGGTATCCACTTTTAGTATATACCAATTCAGCAACCTTGGCATTTTGAGCAATCTACATGGCTCTCTACCTCAGCATATTCAACATTATTATATCTGCAACCCCTGGACATGAGCAAACGCGCGCTCTGATTGGTTCTCTACTCACAGGCTATCAGCTCATATACCATTAGTACGGAAAACGGTCACTATGGAGAAATGATTTCTTGAATTAGACGGGGAGAAATTCAAGTCTTGCTTAAAAAAAATATACCAAAAAATACTACCGAAGCAAATAAAAATGTGATGAAATTATTCGACGGTAAGTGAGCACATTATATAGCGAGATTACAGCTGAAAGATCCGTGGAGGCCGTAAACTGAGTTTTTATTTTATTTCTGCCTACTTCTTCAACTTCTCAAATTCTCAATTCTCAACAAAATTTGACAAGTAAATTTAAGAGATGTTTAAGAACGAGCCGGACTAGTGTTTGAAACTTGTTTACACATCGGCTCGACAACATGTCGGCTCGAAAACATGGTTCTGTTTACAAACAAGTCAATTCTTGTCGTACAAACTATTTCCATGTCTCATAAGCGAGGGTTTAGAGATATAATAAAACAATTATTCCCCTCAATCTCGTCGTACATGACCAACGAGGCGCGTAGCGCCGACTCGATTTCGTAGAATTGTTAACTATCCATCTCCTAGAAGGTAAATAATGTAGGGGCTTCTGGGTAATCCTTGTGCCAGTAAATGGCATCCAAGAATATGGCTGCCGTCGATTTACACTTAAGAGCTTTTTCGAAATGGTCTTACAAGGGAGATTAAGCAAAACACTACCATGATGAAACGTTGACCAGGGCAGGACCAAACAATAGTACGAATGAACGACACAATAAAACTGCACGTGCAAAATAATGTCCATACGAATTACACTTCATGATCAGTAATTCAACAAATTGAAAAAAAACAAATTACACTTCAACAATCAACAATTTGCTTGAGCTCCTAACTGAAGTAGTTTCATTAGTATATACTAAAAAAATATTCTCTTCAATCTCGGTGAAATGCTAGTGACTTTAGGAATATTTACCTGGCTGATCTAAGGACACTAAAGTGCAATGATTGTGTCCACAAAAAATAATCTAGGAATGTTAATTTAAGTTTTTTTTACCGGGTGTGTAGTCCATTTGGATTGCCAGTGGTTTGAGTTCATCCCGCTCGCCCTCAGCTCCAGACACAGACAAAAACAAAGCTATTGGTGACAGAGTCCTCCACATCGTTCGTTTAGGATCAGAATCCATGATGTCTGTAGTGGCCTTCATTCCATCTAATTCCGGATAACGCAAAACGTACAGTCTGTTTTGTTTAATGGCCTGTTGGAAAAAAAAACGATTTCTCCAATTCATTAGAAATGCATGCATGCTATTTTTATTCACGTGTCGAATAGCATTAAAAGACGAACGAGTTAACTCAAGAAAAGAGAGAATTTTTTGATATATATAAATTTGCGTTATTGGTCAAGCATGAGGTCAACATGGTTTCATTTTGGCCGAGATATAGTTTTTGCGCTTTTATTAATAATAACTAGAAATACGACTCCCGCAAAACCTCGCGAAGCTAGTTTTTAAAGAACTCATGATGGTTTTTCCCATGAGGGATAGAACCCCAATTTATGTAACAATTTACTTATTATAATATATAGATTTAGCCAAGCCTAAAAGCGGGGCTCCCGTTAGTACTTTCATTTCACTTTAAACTGTAAAAGCATTCTAAAATATTGCGAAGGAATTCACAAACGTTTTTAACTATAGTTAAGTGTCGAGGTCGGTTAACTTGCAATGATTTTTGTCTAAACTTTCGTCTGCCATAAGTACGGTCTTTCTACCTACAAAGTCATGGAGTATACTCTACAAAAAACACAAATTATCAATGTACTGTATTCTATTCCTGATGAAATTAACCATTCTATTTGCGTAAATGTATTTAAAAGATTTGTACACGCTACTGGGAAATGCAGGACACAACTCTTGTCATTTTCGTGTTAAAACGAACACCTCGGTAAAATAAATGTTTACTCCAAGCAGGGTGGAAAGAAAATTAATTTTACAGATTGCCCTTCGGGCAAGCTGTAACCAACATCTACCAGCCCGAAAAACATTTTTCACGAGAATGAAAAAATAATTATTAATTATTCTTTTCTTAATTACATTGTAAGTTTAAAAAATTACTGCCTTCATTTATTCACTACAATCAGCTGTAATTACTTAACAAAAGAAATAAATAACCGTAAAAGTGTGAACTATAAGTAGACCTGGTCCAACGCAACACGTGAATGACTAACATACATTTGAGACATTTTACAATTTAGAAGAACATTTTTTACGAAAACAACGGCGTTGAAACCAAAGTTCTCAATCGACACACTAAATGACAACGTCGACAACGCGAAAAGCTGCCAGTGAAAGCGCTACATTCTGCAATTTGCCGCCAAGAGAAAATTCCCGCGGGAGTATTTCTTAGCCGTCGACAGGGGAGATGTTTATATGATTAAAGGACATAAAAATTTGAAATCTTTCATCAGTTTGCTTCTCATTCAAAAGTAGTGCATTCAGAAGATCATTTTTCTGAAGAAGGTTTGTTTAGAAGTCGGTTTTCCAAGTCAAGTGTCAAGTTTAAGGGAAAGTGGAAAGTGCGAGTGCTGAGTCACGCATCAGTGAGCAAATACTATGCAGACAAAACTTATGCAAATTTGTGGTCCATAGTACGGAGTCTTTCCACTTCTCGGCTTTCTTCGCTACAATTTTGTCTGTTTTCCACAGCACGGAGTCTTTCCGCTTCTCGGCTTTCTTCGCTACAATTTTGTCTGTTTTCCACAGCACGGAGTCTTTCCGCTTCTCGGCATTCTTCGCTACAATTTTGTCTGTTTTCCACAGCACGGAATCTTTCCGCTTCTCGGCGTTCTTCGTTAACATTTTGTCTATTTTCTCGAGCCCGGATTCTTTCTGCTTGTCGGCGTTCTTCGCTATAATTTCGTCTCCTTTCTCTTTCCCGAGCGCGCCTTCTTTGGCGATCTACTTCGCTCATTCTTCCTCAGTTAATTCTTGCTCTCTTTCCCGTTGCTCTTCACATGAACCCTGTGTTCTGCAAATTATATTTTCTCTGCTATTGTTTGTTGACATAGCAATAGAAATTGTTTCGTTTATCCTTTAGTAAAACTTTAACAGTGTAGAGTAGTAATATTGTGTCTCAAAAGACAATGAACTGAAAATTTCTTTTTCAGTCGTCAACGCAATTTCCCGCCAAAAATACGCGGGCTACCAGAACAGCTTCCAAATAAATCACGTCACCTCGATGAGTTGACACATGAGCCCACAATATGGTCATGTGATGCTGGTCAGTGGCTATCCCGTTTTGACAGCTGTCAATTGACCATATTGTGAATGTCCAATATAAAAGATGTGGATTTGCGAAGACAAGCCTGAGATACCCCTCCCTTCCTTTTGATAGTCTCCCCTACCCTACCTGTACAATCTGTAGACGCGTACGTACGGACGTACGGACGTACGTACGCTCGGTCAGTCACGTGACAACCAAAAGAAAAGAGGTTGACCATATTCCATGAGTATGGGGCTCTGCTCCACGCGCGCTTCGCGCGCGGGAGCCCCGCTATCATTATCATTTTTTAACTCGTGGATACGCGAAGCGTATTTGCGAGTTTTTGTGGGGACTCCGATATGCAAATTGTCACTCACTCACTCACTCACTCACTCACTCACTCCAGTGTAGACACTCTTCGTAATTAGTCGGAAAGAACTCGGGAGCACCGATATGAAGACGACAATTGTCACCGAAGTCTACTGATCAAAGTTCACGCTGAAAGCGTATCGTACCGGTGCCAGAGTTTGTAATGATTTTGTAGATTAAGAGGACGATTAGCGAGGCCCTATTAGGGGTAAATTTCGACAAGCGACATGGCTTTGAAACGGCAACATGAAGGAGCTGAAATGGCGACGAAATACGAGCCGTTCACGGGAAATTACGACAGCGACCTTCGACCTTCGGAAATTGCGACATGAAAAGGTTTGAAACTCAGACGCGCGACATAAAGAACCTCACTAACAGGGCCTCATTAGCGGTCTTACTAAAATCAAAAGGAGTTTAAATGTTTCCAGTTAGGACAATGGCCAACTTGGAGACTGAATTTTATGAGCCTTTGACTCGGCCAGGCGCTAAACGTGACCAGATGATAACTATTCGCTCTTCCGACGTTGGCCGCCGCCAAGATTACAAGCAGTATATGAATTTCAGTTGGCTCGAAAGTGATCTGAAGATGAGAAAATCTCTTGCTAATGTAGTAAGCTTTGCTGAGAACTCATAGAGCGAAATGAGCACTTGAATGAGAACTTATATGAGCGAAATGAGCACTTGTTGTTAAACAAGTGTTCGTACTAACACTTAAATCAGTAGAAACGTCCTCCATGCGATGCTTCTTATCCAGGTTGGCCACAGAAGTTCTTCGGTTTCACATCATGGATTCGTCAATTTATTCTGTTTTCAGTAGTAGTTTCGTTCAATAACGAGTACTCATTTCGCTCATATAAGTATTCATTCAAGTGCTAATTTCGCTCTATGAGTTCTCATCAAAGCTTACTACATTAGCAAGAGACTTTCTCATCTTCAGATCACTTTCGAGCCAACTGAAATTCATATACTGCTTGTAATCTTGGGGGCGGTCGATGGCGGTCGATGTCGGAAAAGCGAATAGTTATCATCTGTTCACGTTTAGCGCCTGGCCGAGTAAAAGGCTCATGAAATTCAGTCTCCAAGTTGGTTATTGTCCTAACTGGAAACATTTAAACTCCTTTTGATTTTAGTAAGACCGCTAATGAGGCCCTGTTGGTGAGGTTCTTTATGTCGCGCGTCAGTAGTTGCAAAAGGCGGGTTCTGGCGCACGGTCTTCAAGACAAACACACAAAAAATCCTGCACGCGTGCAGGATCCAAAATCGATCCTATCGTCTTAAAGGAATGTTACTATATATCCAAGCAACCATCATGCCGAAACAAAATGTCAAAGAGCTCCGCGCCATTGCCAAGGAACGCAAGATACCAAAATATTATAGGATGCGTAGAAACGAGTTACTAGAGGCGCTGGGAATGCCTGCAGAGGTACCTAGTGTTAGTAGTGGTAGTGGGGGAACATCGCATATTCTCGATGAGCCTGTACCAGAAATAAATGTCCCGATTCTGAGGCCTACCAAATATATACCTCCAAGTGCCCCTAGTCGGTGGAAAACACTTGTTTCGGATTATAACAAAAGAGTACAGAAAAAAATAAACAAGTTTGCAAATTGGATTTTGAATTATGTCCCAAAGAGAATCAAAAAGCCTGCGAACGAAAGAATCAGGAAGTTGAAGGAGGAAGTAAGAAGCATCTGGGACTTATTAGAGCCATTCAAAGTTAACGAAAGGGAAAAGGCACTGAAAGGGTTCTTCAAGACATATCGGATCGATGGGAAAAGGGGGTATGGTCCTTAAGACTTCATCAAGAAAATAAAACCAAAGGTCGTGGAGTTACTTTATACTATAAGTAAACCCATCAAGGTTAAGTTTGTATTAACTTGCACGTTCATAAAAGAGAATCTTGCTACGGGTAAGATTGAAGAGACTGAGGGGTACTTTAATAATAATAATAATAATTTACATTTATATAGCGCAAACCTCTATATGAATATATTCGGTTGCGCTTTACAATATCGTTATATTAAATTTATGCTAAAGGTGACTAAAGCATAAGAAACTATTAAAACCTACAATAAAAAGTATTAAAAAACCTATTGTAAAAGCCAACAATTAAATCTATTTAAAAGCTAAATTGAAATATCACACTAATACTTAATAATACTTTCACACTAATATTGAAATAGTAACGGATTCAACTGATCTATCTAACTTATTCGATGCAATGACGGAATTGCAACTTGAAAAGGTTGCGAGATTTGAAGGTGAAAAGTCTGGATGGCAATTTGATCGAGTTGAGTACTTTGATATATCCATTAATCCATTTGAGCCTCTCTCTGGGACTTCTTACATACCTCTACCAAAGGTTTTGGCTGAGAAGAAGGCTATAATCAATGTCAAGAACGAGAAGGACAATGAGTGTTTCAAGTGGGCGGTGACATCTGCTGTATTTCCCAAAGAGAAAGATGGTCAAAGACTGAATGATGAGATGAGAGAGAACTCTGAGAAGTTTGATTGGTCGGGAATGGAGTTCCCTGTTACACTAAGGGATCTTGTTAAGTTTGAGAGGCAAAACCCTTACGCTATTAACGTATATGGATACGAGTCTGAGGTAAGCGTTTTGAGAATTAGTAAGCAGCGAGATGTGACAGTGATAAATTTGCTTCTATTATACAACAGTAAAACGAACCACTACTGTTGGATTAAGAATTTGAGTAGATTATTAGCTTCACAAGTAAATAAACATAAATCCGTAGTACACTTCTGCCATAGATGTCTTAATCCATTCAAGTCACAATCCTCCCTGGACAAGCATCTTGAGTATTGCAACAATCATGAAGCAGTTAAGATGGAAGTCCCTATTAACGAAGATGGAAGCCCACAGTTCTTCGGTTTCAAAAATCGCAACAGAAAGATGGAGGTCCCGTTTGTTGTGTATGCGGATTTTGAGTGCTACACTGAAAAGATACATACGTGTTACCAAGATGAGAGTAGAAGCTTTACCAATAGATACCAGAAGCATAAGCCATCAGGTTTTTGTTACCTGATCAAGTGCTTTGATAACGCTATATTCGAACCCAAACTTGTAAGGCACACAGCTGAATCACCAGACGAAGATGTACCCAAGATGTTTATGGAGAGTTTGGAGTCGGATATCAAAGAAATTTATGATAAGTTCAAGCTACCTAAGAATCCTCATGTTAGTGAGGATGAAAAAATAGCCTATGAAAATACCACACACTGTCACATTTGTGGATTGAGGATTGGCCATGATAAGGTATTAGATCATTGTCATCTTACTGGAAAGTATAGAGGCGCCGCGCATGAAGAGTGTAACTTGAATTATAAGGTGCCCAAATTTGTACCAGTTATATTCCATAACCTATCCGGATACGATGGTCATTTATTTGTGAGGAACATAGGGGAATCGAAAGGTAAGGTAGATTGCATACCAATCAACGATGAAAAGTACATTTCGTTCACGAAGGAGATTGTTATTGACTCTTATAAGAACAAGGAAGGGAACACGGTTAGCATTAAACGGGGGATTAGGTTCATTGATAGCTTTAGGTTTATGGCAGCAGGCCTCAGAAGGCTGGTTGACAATCTACCAAAATCTTCTCTGGTGAATGTAACGAGTTGGTATGAAACGGTAATGTCACAAAAGGAGAAACTCAAGCATGAAGAGAGAATCATTCACAACATCTTAGGCAATGCTGATTTAGATGTTATAACAATGCGTATGGTCATGGAAGAGTTTTATCGTCGATTGGATCGTGAGGCTGTAATGAGTAGGAAGGAAATCAGAGCCTTTGTGGACGGAATCCTTCCAAGTTATCTTCAAAAAGAGATACCCGAGTGCCTGGAAGAAGATGGTCCAGACCTGCAGTTACTGACTAGGAAGGGGGTATTTCCGTACGATTGGTTTGATGGGTTTGATAAGCTCAGTGAAACTCATCTACCACCAAAGGATGAGTTCTACTCTAAGCTCTACGATGCTGAAATATCGGAAGAGGATTATCAACATGCTCAAAATGTGTGGAAAGCCTTTGGGATTAAAAGCCTCAGGGAATATCATGATCTTTACCTTGAGCTGGATGTGTTATTGTTGGCGGATGTCTTTGAAAACTTCAGAGATGTTTGTAGGAAGAACTACGATTTGGATCCAGCTTGGTACTACACTGCACCTGGATTGGCGTGGGAAGCGGCCCTGAAAATGACCAATGTGAGATTGGAACTTTTGAATGACCCTGACATGCTTCTCATGATTGAGAAAGGCATTCGAGGGGGTATCTCCATGATCTCCACTAGGTATGGTAAAGCCAACAATCCATATATGAAGGATTATGACCCATCATTACCAACAAAGTACATCACATACCTGGATGCAAACGGTTTGTACGGATATGCTATGAGTAAACCTTTACCAACACATGACTTTCGATGGTTGACTGAAGAAGAGCTTGTATTGAAGTGGAAAGATATACCATGCATACTAGAGGTTAATATGATGTACCCAAAGCACCTTCACAAACCGCATAATGACTATCCATTAGCACCAGAGAGAGTTACGGTGAATGGTGTGGATAAACTAATTCCAAACCTAAGACACAAAAACAAATACTGACATTGTTCACCACGAGACACTGAAACAATATTTAAGTCTCGAGCTGCAAGTCTACAAGATACATAGAGGCATCACATTCAAAGAGTCCGCGTGGCTGAAGCCCTATATCGACTTGAATACCGAACTAAGGACTAAAGCAACAAACGACTTTGACAAGGATTTCTTCAAGTTGATGAACAACTCAGTCTTTGGGAAAACTATGGAGAACGTAAGGAACAGAGTGGATGTTCGTTTGGTCACTGATGAGTCAAAAGCCAAGAAGTTGGTATCGAAGCCGAATTACCATTACAGCACGATCTTTTGCGAGAATCTAGTTGCAGTACAAATGAAGAAGACAAAGTTGGTGTTGGACAAACCCATTTACCTAGGCTTTTCAGTCCTTGAGATAAGCAAGACTATAATGTACGACTTCCACTATAACTACATCAAGCCCAAGTATGGTAGCAAGGCCAAGTTGTTATTTACAGACACTGATTCACTGGCATACGAGGTGGAGACGGATGATTTCTACAAAGACATTAGCCTAGATGTAAGAGACCGGTTTGACACCAGCAACTACCCTGAACATCATCCATCTGGCATTGAGGTGGGTGTGAACAAGAAAGTTGGGGGTATGTTCAAGGATGAAGCGGGCGGTCAACAGATCATAGAATTCGTAGGTCTACGGGCTAAACTATATTCATACATGATGGATGAGGGAAAGGAGGAAAGAAGTGTAAGGGTGTGAAGAAAGCGGTCGTGAGAAAGAGCATAAGCTTCAAAGACTACAAGGATTGCCTCTTCAATCAAAAAACACAGAGGAGGACAATGAATATCATCAGGAGTCGTCTGCACGACATGTATACGGAGACTGTGAACAAGGTGGCACTATCATGTGAAGAAGACAAAAGGTTGATCAAAGAGGATGGGATACACACATATGCATATGGTCACTTTAGGACGCTAACTTCGGTAAAAACTTAAGGATTTATTTATACATATATCCAATTAGACAAAGTCGGTATGAATTACGATTCAGAGGAAACTTATCACAGCCTTGCCGATCATTTTCAGTCTATGTTCAAGAAAGCTGATGAGGAAGACGAACAGGTTTGTAAGCATGAAAGTGTGTATAGGGATAACTCAGGGATTGTTCTTTGTAGCTTCTGTAAGACTGAACTAGAATCAATGGACTACTCTCAACGAGAATGGGTGTATGACGTTTCAGCTAGTAGGTGTGATATGCGAAGATCAAAACGAAAGGGAGTTCATACTATATTCGAGAGACATGACTTGAATGTGTCTTCTATGATGATCGATATCATAGAAGCCAAGATGCAAAAGATTCTAAAGTCTGAGTGTAAAAGACGCGGTCAGATTCGTGAGTCTTTGGTGGCTTTCTGCTTGTTTTATACATACCAAGAATTTGGTGAATATCGTACGTTAGATTACATTAGAAATTTGTTTGGACTCAAACAAAGAGCCATGACATATGGTTTACAAAAGTACTTGGAAACATTCCCAGAGGTGAGAACCAACCACATTACACCAGAGAAACTTATTCCCTGGATAATGAGACTTACTGGGGTTGATGAATCTCATCACAGACGTATTTTATCCATTGCTAAGTACTTTGAAGCAACATCAAAGATTCTTGAGCGCAGTACTACCACTATAATTGCAGCGAGTATTGTCTTCTTTTACTTATGTATGAACCAAAGGTATAAAAATCAAATAGGTATGACAAAGAGGGTCTTTGCCAGTAAAGTTAAAATTTCTGAGATTTCATTGATCAAGACAGTTCGTGAAATGGTGGACATCTCAATGTCACTTAAGTACTCTACCAGGTGGTAATTCAGTATCATCGGGAACAACTTGAAGTTCCTCGCGTACAAATCCTCGCTTTGATACTCCATCTAAATAATACACCACTGGCTGATCTGGTGAAATTACACTTCTAGCTATATCATAAACCTCAAGGCTCCATATAGGGTCAGTGGCTCTTCGTTTATCACCACCTTCATCTTCACCGGGTGAATACAAATACCTAACCTCAACTCCTGGGGGCAGCCTCTTCTCATTCAAGCCCACAGCTCTCTTATATTCCATAGGCTTAATATCAATCTCTTTCAGTTCCAACGCTTCATCGGGTTCTTTACCTGTTATACGTGTGGTTTCAGAATTCAAAGTCTTCATAATAGCGGGCAGCCTTTTCACCCAAACCCTGGACCTAACATCACTCACCATCTCCTGTGCATATTGATGACTAAATAATTTCTCACCAATCGTTCTATTAGCCCTCTCTACAAAAGCCTGCGCTCGATGATTACCAGCTTCACTTCGCTGTATGTCTACTTGATGTTTATTCATCAAGTGAGTCACATTACCCATGAATTCTTTACCGGGATCCACCATTAATGTCTTCGGCCACTTTAGCTTTCGAGCATAAATCCTCTCAAACGCCGTGGCCACTTCACCACTATCTTTCGAGGTCAGTGCCTCAGCATCCTTATACCTAGAAGCGATATCAATCACAACCAGCGCATAGCGGTATGTTTTTCTTCTCACTGTATCGTGAGGAAGAAACAACAAGTCCGCCTGATGAATTTGATTTGGCTTACTAACAACCCAATGTGGTCTGGGTATATATCTCGGTGGTGGAAGATATATTTGCCATAATGCTTGTTTCTCCAACCAATCTCTAGCAACACTTTCAGTTACTTTGGCTGCACTCGCCAACTTTGGTATGGCCGAGTATCCTTTCCAGTATCCATCAGTAGAGTAGTATAATCGACTTAAAACATCATCATTAGCCATTTATAACAAGATTCAGTGCATTTAAATGGCTGGAATATCAGACATTCTTGATCCTAATCGTGTTCCCAGGATGCGTAAAGGTTTGAGGGCAGAGGCCTCATTAAATCGGATCACGCTAAATCCCTCATCAGCCAATCCTGGTGAGACATTATACATTGAAATACCAAAACTGACTGACAACCTGGTGATTGTGCCTGGCAGCGTGTACATCACTTTCGATATGAGTGTAACAGGCCACAAGAAGAACACACTTGTTAATAACTTGGGAAGGAACCTCGTTTCACGATTCAAGGTTCTATTCGGGGGTGAAATCATAGAGGACCTTAATAGGTTTGATTTATTCAAGACTTATCACGATTTGTTTTTGTCAGAGAACGATCGCAATAACAGATTGAGACAGGGCATATCATCCGAGAATGTGAGGAAAATTAGAACCAATGCCGGGGACAAAGTTAGCTCAAATGCAGCAGAAAATACTATAGGTGTGGTCCATAACACCAGGTACGAAATACCATTGGACCACACAATACTGAAAGATCATGGAGTCTTCTATCCAAAAGCCTTACCACATCCACTCAAATTTGAAATAACTCTAGCTCCAGTTTCTGATGTCGTCGTTTATTCAAACACTGAAACACCACCTGATTACAAATTAACAAATATGGAGCTGGAGTATCATTGTATATCAAGTGACCGATTAGCCAATCAAGCTATTGCCTCGTATCAGAATGGAAGGGTTTTCTCGTATGAGAAGATACTTCTTCACAAAACGTTTCCAATCTCTGAGAATACTGATGGTGTGATTAATGAGCATATTAATGTGCCTAGGAAATCCATGACTGGTATACTATGTATTTTCACAGCTCCATATGCAGCAGGTGCTAGGGACTCTGAGAGTTTTGCAAACCCAAAGATCACATCAGTTAAGATCGATAGGGATGGAGTACCAAACCAACTTTATTCGAAAGGTATGATACCAACTGATTTATGGCAGGCCATAATTAAACGAGTTGGTATCAATGATTCCATCAAGGAGGCTGACTTCTATACGAACAAGTTTGCTTTGTGGATTGATCTGAGGAGTTACCCGGAAAATCATGTTCATGGAAACGGTTTGGAGCTAACTAGTACTCGTGATGGTATAAGAATCGAGATTAACAGGGAGAAGAGAGGAGGCAGGGTTCTTACCTGCTACATGTTCGTGGTTGCTGACGCCGCTATGTCTATTATTAATTCAAACTTAAACGAGATAGCGTACTAGATATAATCCAAGTATGAATGAGTTAGTGGACAAAATCCCATTCAACTGTATCATTACGGGACCTACGAATTGTGGAAAGACTCAATACCTGGTGGACCAGCTTCGAGGACACTTTAGGGGCGTGTTCGAGTATATTGTCTTGATTTGCCCCACTTATAGCCATAACAAGACTTACAGAGGATTTGCAAAGAGGGACAAGAGATTTTGGGTACTCTCACCAGACTCTAGTGATGAGGACGAAATTGACTATTTGCTAACGCTTTGCTCAACGTTATTCTCAGGTGAGAACACACTCATAATACTGGACGATTGCGCTGTTTCGAAAGACTTGAAGAACCGGTCAAACAGATTCATCAATCTGGCGTTTTCTGGGAGGCATCTTGGGATATCTGTGTGGGTTCTCACCCAACAACTCACATCGATCGCGAAACCGTTCCGAGAGAATGTCGCATGTGTGGTATCGTTTTACAACCCGTCTGAAATCGCGATGAAAATGTTATTTGAGGAATATGGTGGTGCTTTGGATGTTGATAAACGCAAACGGTATAAGAAGTTACTCGAAAATGAAAAGTACGCCAGACTTTGCTTTTCACTACGCCACCCGTTTGAAAAATATTTAGAGATACCAGCGTCTGGGGCATAAACATGGCTACCCCTGAAGATATATTGAACAGTCAAGCATCAGTTGGTGCAACAACAACACCACCAATCATTGATTTGGAGTCAAAGAGGGAATCTCTTTCAATCTTAGCGTGCCTAGGTTCAACTAAAGAATACACTGGTGTGGTTATGGACCTCTCTGATACAACCAAACTATCGGATAAGGATGTGGAGAAGTATTACAAAAGGTACCAAGTAGTGTCCGGCAAGAAGATTGCCGATGGCTTGGCGGACTCTTCTTTTCAATTGATAGCTAAGGCTGTAGATCAGGGTTTGAGCAAGTTCGGAAATATAGATGATCAAGACGCTCTTGTGAGAGACTGTAAGAACGATCAATTGATAATGAAGGAGATCTCAAATATATCCTGGTTTCTTGTACTGAAAGGTGGAAGACTCACAGCATTACTATCAGCATTTATTCAATTTGCAAAGCACTTCAAATTAAGAGAGCATGGATACAACAGTGATCCAACACAACTTGAGCAAGACCTAAGCAATACTCCAACACAACTTGAGCAAGACCTAAGCAATACTCCAACACAATTTGAGAACTAAAATGGATTCTGGGAAAAGTGTCTTCAAGATTGGTTGTACCATAAGCAAAAGCATAACAACAAGATGCAACAAAACGAACTTGAGTTTCACGTATTTACCATATATGGTGAGAATGACTCTGACTTTGAGAAGTTCTTCGAGAGAGTAAGACCAGAGATTGTTAATGCCTTTGAGGGAATCAACCCTACTTTCACAAGACTTGAGGTTAATTTTAAGCGAGACGCATATCAATCCATAGTAGACCATTATGATGAGACTGACTCTGCAGATACCCTAATCGCACGTACTGTGAGAGTTTTGAGAGCGAGATTGAGATATGCTTTCAGGGATGCACTTCAATCCCGTTTTGATTATATACATGAGGACCTCTATGATAGACGGTTTGATAGATGTATTGACCACGAGGAGAGATACAGAGCAGAGTACAATGGGGATTGGGATGGAGAGGAGTGTTTGGAAGATACTGGTCTGTATGGCGCTATGGTCAAGGAGTTTGCAAAAGATATGGAGTCTGAAGTTTCATACATTACAATCAAAATGTTGAATGCAGACAGGCACTACCATAAATCGAACTTCTACAAACGTCTGTGGGATGAACTAATGCCTATAGCGTGGCACCCCGATCGTGTGTGGGATTGGTGTTTCGATAACGAGCAAAAGGGAGAAGCCGAGCAATTATGGACTTAATGACCCAACTTCCATATGAAACACTATTGTAAACCTCTTAATAGAAGACCTGTTAAGAGGCTTAAAGTGAGCTATTTACTATATCATAACCAAAAGGTACTTGTTGAACATGACTGATCCAATCTTCATTTCACTTGACTCTGATTTTGACTGGAACACCATCGTTGTGTCCGAACCTAAGAAGAACTCTTTCACCAAAGGCAAAAGTAAAGTACCAAATGAATGGGTTACTTCAGATGTTTATGTAGAAGAAGGTCCAAACGGTGTGAGACGCCCAATATTCATTGAATTGGCCAAGCAATTCTTTTCAGGCATATCTGGCGTATGGCCATTTGGAACCGAGAAAAATGACCGCATACTTGAAACATTGGAGGGGTTCCAGATTTTCTACCCAATGACATCGATTGAGACTATAGATAGCCCCACAACCGAAGAGATGAAGACTCGCGAAGCATTAGATAACGTGATGAAGATCACATTGAATTGACTCAAGAAGTTTTGCAGAAAATCCAGGTCTGAGCGTTTAGTACCACCCGCCACTTTCAATGCATATACAACTTCCAAAAGTAAAAATGATTGGTCTTATGCTGTAAAACCAATATACGATTACACAAACATCACAGACCAACTAACAGGTAAGAAGACAAAGGATAAGTCCAGTCCAGAGCGGGCTTATCTAAAGTTCATGACCTGGGGTAAGGGTAAGGACATAAAATCCAAAACTTCTGTATATGGCCCAGATGATAAAATGGTTCACCCACTTGAATACATGTGGCAGCCTGATAATTATGTAACCGGTTTTGGTCATCCTGTTGTCCATTGGGATGGTATATTCTGGGGGTCACACGGGCAGTCCAGCTATGGCGCTTCAGCTCGTCTTCGTGTTTCTGAGATGAACTTCACTCCAAATGATAACAACAACAACATGACTCGTTTTCGCATGTTGGGCCCCAATAAGGCTAAGGCACAAGAACCAGAACCAGAACCAGAACCAGAACCAGAACCAGAACCAGAATCAGAATCAGATGATGAAATTGTGATAGAACAATGAATAATTAAGAGACTTAAAAGTTAATGATAATAGGGATACAAACATGGCTAACACAGAAGTTATTGATAGAGCGACTGTGGATAAATATTGTGAAGAATACTGTAAAAATAATATATATATATACAGTGTCGGGAAATAATAGAAGAAGATAAAGATGAGGAAAGAAGAGAGATTAAGGAGATGACTGATAGAATATATTCATATTTGAAAGGTATGATGCTAGGATTTGGAATATATTGGTTTTGTACCCGTCGGTTTGTTCGATAAATGTTAGTTCAAAAAAAAAAATCCCCTAATAGAAACCCTATTAGGAGATTTAAAGCTTAGTGATAACAGGGATACATAAATGGCTGAACAAGCTGTTGAGCAAATCACAAGGGAACCCGCTGTCAAGAATAAAGTGAAGGATCCCAAGAAAGTGGAGGCCGGGAAGAAACTGGCTGACTACCACAAGAAGGCTAAGGAGGCATTGAAAGAAAAAGAGCAGCGGGATGCATTGATAAATAATCAGAAAGAAAAAGAGCAGCAGCAGCATCAGGATGCATTGATAAATAATCAGAAAGAGGATAATGAAGGATCTTCCATGGATGTTAATGCCTGGATACCAAGTTTATCGTTCGGGAATGTGTTTACAATCGGGTCCATAATAGGAGTAACTGCTTATTCCTTATTCACGAGTTATAAGGACAAAATAGCCGACTTACGCGTACCTGCTCCAACCTTCAATCCGCCTCCTGTCAAGAACATGAATGAGGTCAAAAGCGAACCAAACAAAGAAAATAGTTTAAATGATGAGTTGGTGTAATACATAAAATGTCAGAAAATAAGCTTGTAAAGACTGTTACAGATTCTGCAGTTCTCGTGGGACTCGCTGCTGCTGTGGGTTATGTGGGTAAAAAGGCCCTGAGAGAATCGTTCATTGGAGATCCATCGTCCAGTATCATGAATTATGGCAAATGGGTCGTTGTTTTGTCCGCAAGTATGTACCTCAAAACTTAGTTAGAAGATCAAAAGATATTACCAAAGAGCCTTGAGTAATGAGTACAATGAAATTTGATCATATAAGATTCAAAGTGGCGTTGGATGGTCATATGAGAGATGAGCCCATTTTGAGGGACTTCATAACTAAAGATAGTAATGGGTCCGTAATATCCTTTGACGAGAAAGGATTCAGTATGGCTGTACTCGATCATTTGAAGAATACTCCCAAGTTGGAGCACTTCACGATTGAATGAAATGTATTAAGAAATCCTACAATAGATTCATAAATGGCGAGTATAGCGATCATGCTTGGAGGAGCAGTCCTCAATGCAACTGCCTTCATTGGTGGGAATTATATAGCAAAGGCCCTAAGTGGGTCATCATCCGCTGATCTGCAACTCGAAAGGGAAAGGCATGACAAAGCCATGGAGAAATACCAGAAAGAGTATGCCGAGTACCAGGAAAAGAGGTTGGCTTACATTGACTTTATGAACAGTAGGAAGAGTGACGCTGATCAGGTCTCTGAGATCATATCGAAGACGGATGAAGCGCTGAAATTGTACAATCAAATGGGCAATCCTCCCAAGTTCTCTGACTATTACAGACCGAATGGAGACCAAAGAATGGGTGAGATGGTCTATGTCTCCGGTGGGATGTTAGCCCTGGGATATATAGCTAGCAAGTGGGTGTGATAAATTAACTTAGAAGTTCCCATATTCGACACCAAATATGGCAACTGCTGATCCTGATGAAAACGATCCTTTCGGGTTGGGGGAAGAAAACAAACAAGAAGATCCTGATGATTTTGAAAATACCCCACTGCTTGGTAGGCAGCCCACACCAGATAAAGTCATAGAAACATCCACGACTAAGGGTGCTAGACGTAAATCAGGGTATATTCAATTACCACGTGAAGATATAGAAATGGAGGCTATGGAAGAAAACAAAGATGCAATCTGGGCTAAGATTGTAAGTAAATTCCCAAATGCCGAACCTAAGTTTATTTTCAAATATGATGAATGGGGTAGAATCATTGTAAAAATCACTGGTAGAGATCCAGACAAAAATGTATGGCATCAATTATTCGATGCGTATGGTGATGTGAATAAAGGATTACCCAAAACAATTACAAAAGGGCTAGGCCCAAGCGCGGAAGAAATTGTGGAAGCCAACGATGGTGAGATAACTAAGAAAAAAGGGTTCGTTAGTAAATTGAAAGAGACGGTAAGATTCCATCGAGATAAGGCATTGAAAACCCCGGAAGAAGTAAGTCAAATAGAGACTATCGAGAAACAAATTGGTGAGCAAGAGCAAGAGATAGCTAACTTGGAGGGGGAGAATGAGCAAATCCAGGAGCGAATGTCATTGCGGGACCGGGTGAAAGCGATCTTCAAGAAATATGGGTTCGGAGTATTTGCCGTTGTGAGTGCCGTTAGTGTGGTAATTGGCGTTATCGTGTCTAATCTTTCCAAAGGCCTATCCAAATTGGGTAAAGGTGTGGGGGATGGGCTGAAGACCATCGGTAAGAAACTTGGTGAGATATTGCCCGGTATGGTGGGGGCGATCGTGAGTTTCCTGTTCAAGACCGCCGGGGAGGTCATTTCATTCCTGGGTAAGAACGCTTGGCTATTGATCCTCGCTGTTGTAGTGTACTTTGTAGAGCAATTAAAGAAGAGGCGTCGTTGAATGTAAATGTTGAGCGTTACCATGTACGAGTCTGAAACCAGGGTGTACTTGGATCCTCCCCTGGACAAGATTCGAGAGATACAATTCCTGGATTGTAGTATACAAACCAAACGATTGGTGAATTTCAAGGATAGCCAGAGCGTAATGAAGAAGGAGGATAATCAACCCCTAATAACATTCCAACCTGGTACATATTCACTATGCAATATAAACGAGGTATTTATCACCGATAAGGATAGGGACAAGCTCAATATCATTGAGACTAATACTGGTGACTATCTTTACTCCCACAAGAGCTTCGACGTTAAACTTACGAGAGGGTTACAAATTGCTTTAGGTGTACCTGAAATCATAAGATCTCGTAAACTTCACCCCATAACTTTCAGGATCAAAGAGCCCTTAAGACTTATGTGTAGTCTAGTGGATAACCGATCATCCTATATGAATAATGCTCAATTTACAAACCCAGTGAAGATCTCACCCTCATACCTCCTTGCCTACATACCATCACAGGATTATCCAGTAATCCCGGTTCATAATTCTAAAACTCCTATAAATCACTTCGATCTGAGCATCCTCGTCAGTGAATGGAACAAATTGAATATGAAGGGGTCTCCCATCACCTTCAGTTTGAGATTCAGATAACATTTTAAAAGTACGTGATAACCGTAACTAAACATGGGTGAGTACAAAGGAATCTACCCCAACTTACCTCCAACGGCGCCTCCTCCTACTCCTCCTGATGGTTCTACTTTCAGATTACAACAATGTTGTGACATTTTGAATAAGCTGAAGGCTGAATCGAAGCATTATGAGACTGTACTCAAAAAGTACAACCGGTTCAAAGGCGCGCTCATAAACGCAAGCTCGACCTGTGGTATCCTTTCTTGTATTTTGGCGGCTGGTGGATTGGGTACATCTCTGAGTGGTGTGGGAATTGTGGCAGCTATACCCTTGGGAGTGACGAGTGGAATACTTGTTTTCACATCCATAGCGTGTGAACAAATCTCCAAGAGACTGGCAAAGAAAGCGGTCAAGCACCAAAGTACAGTTACGCTGGCCAAGGCCAAAATAAACACAATCGAGGACTTGGTCTCCAAGGCGCTTCGTGATAATAAGATCTCTGACGAGGAGTTCTCAATGATAATCGAGGAGCTCAAGAAGTTTGAAAAGCTAAAGGCTGAGATACGACTCAAGGCTCAAAAAAATTTAGTGAAGGAGATCGATCCTGTGGCCCTGAAACAGAGGGTGCGAGAAGAATTTATCAAAGAACTAAAAGGAGGGTCCTAAACATAACTTATGATAAGGTGTATTATTGAGTTAAACACTATAACCCTTCTACCCAAACACTGGATAGAAGATGGGCTTACTCAATGACTTCAGGAATAGGTATCCAAAGGCTGATTTGAGTCAATTCACATTTCTGAGCGATATCTATGGAGGTTACATTAAGTGGAAACATAATGGGATGACGGTCATGTCTTATGATGACCCCACTGGTAAGACATGGACTGAAGGTCTCCAACCCGGTTTGAAAATACTACTATGGTTAGATTTAGGATTGAATGATAATGCATTGAGTTCATTCCCAAAGAGTTTGACTATGACCGATCGCTTGTACCCAATACCAGCCATTGACTTTGATGACCTCACCAGTGACACCACAAGCATGCTGACCTCATTGGATATATACGTGTCAAATACCAAAAAGTTCACCGCTAAGATGCGTAACGTATTTACATCCCAAGTTGTGACTTTCAAGTTTGGAAAGCAAGGCCGAAAGTGGTTGAACGCACCTGATATGAATTATTGGCCTCAACAGCTTAATTTTGCAGTATGGTGTGCAACCTCTGGATGTGGTATTAGCCCCTTTGAAAGTTTGAACTACCCCAAAGTGGTGGCTGGCTTCATAAAGTTTCACACCTACTTCACCATAAGGCGAATATTGTATGAATTGAGTGTGCCGCTGCCTGATGAACAACCATTCGACATAGCCAACAATCCTTACAGTAAGGTTGCTTACCAAAGATTGCGCGCCGAATTCGGGATCGCTAATGATTCTGATTTCAGATGGAAAGGCGGGCGAAACCATGGTCTGGGTGATATATTCCTTGATTATGGAGCTGGTTATCATGGACGGGGTGGTGGATTTCAGAATGTCCACATTATTAGGAATTATGATGAAGATGCAAACCAATGGCCTGGTGATGGTGGTAAGAAAGAAAAAGGTAACCTCATCTCATTCATTCGCAATGATGACTTTGCTGGGTACAAGTATGCTTGGTTCATTCCAACGAGTGGTTATGGACTCACCAAGGCTGGGCTGGGTAGACTTAATCGATCTGCTGAGGCATTCGTTTACTGTGCATTAGGATCGCAAGTTAATACACGAAACTCGATTGTAGGCACGGGTGGTGGGGCAATTGAAACGCAGCAAGAGTTCTTGGCTCTATTTGAAAGTAGTGTGATCGAGAATGATATCTCAAGCTCAGTGCAAAGGTACCAGCTCGCAACTCAGGAAGCGAAGTTAAGATTGGATCTGGCAATTGCACCTGGAGTTTGGCTAATGCCCAGTAATATGATCATAAACACAGAGAGTGTGGTTGGGTATAACAACAACCTAATGAAGGCCACTGGTGATATGAAGTTTGGAGTTAACTCAAATGTAAACCTGGAGACCAAGACTGTAGGGATAAGCCATAACTTAGGCTCTTCAAAAGTTAAGTTACCACATGCAGCTGCCAGAACTGAAGCTGTACAGGTGAAAACATCAATGATGGATGTTAAACCTGAAATCAAAGAGCATGACCCAGATAAAACCACACAACATGAAAATAATATGATAGCATTGACAATCACAGTTGGTGGATTGGCGGCTTGGGCTTTGTTACGTTGATGGACTCGATATAATTTTTGTAACGTGGTTCGCGTTACAAAGATGCACACTATATTACTATAACTTACTAAGATCGCGGCAATCTATACAACGATCTTTACGTTTGTAATGAACGCATATGCCCTTTCCCCCACACTCTTTACATCTGTACCTAGTTCTACCATGAGAACATACTTGGGAACCCTTACAATCTTTGCAAGAGTACTTTACTCTACCATGAGTACATATACCCTTACCACCACACTCTTTGCAATATGCTTTCTGTCTTAGATGAGGGCATATTTGTGATCCCATACAATCCTTACACTGAACCTTACGCCTGCCATGGTTACATTTTCCCCCACTACTAACACTAGGTACCTCTGCAGGCATTCCCAGCGCCTCTAGTAACTCGTTTCTACGCATCCTATAATATTTTGGTATCTTGCGTTCCTTGGCAATGGCGCGGAGCTCTTTGACATTTTGTTTCGGCATGATGGTTGCTTGGATATATAGTAACATTCCTTTAAGACGATAGGATCGATTTTGGATCCTGCACGCGTGCAGGATTTTTTGTGTGTTTGTCTTGAAGACCGTGCGCCAGAACCCGCCTTTTGCAAAACCTTTTCACGTCGCAATTTCGGAAGGTCGAAGGTCGCTGTCGTAATTTCCCGTGAGCGGCTCGTCGTTCGTCGCCATTTCAGGTCCTTTATGTCGCCGTTTCAAGGCCATGTCGCTTTTCGAAATTTACCCCTAACAGGGCCTCGCTAATCGTCCTCTTAAGCTAAAAAATCACTACAAACTCTGGCAACGGTACGATACACTTGCAGCGTAAACTTTCATCAACAGACTTCCGTGACTTCGGTCACGACAATTGTCGTCTTCATATCGGTGCCCCCGAGTTCTATCCGACTAATTACGAAGATGTCTACACTGGAGTGAGTGAGTGAGTGAGTGAGTGAGTGAGCGAGTGAGTGAGTGAGTGAGTGAGTGACAATTTGCATATCGGAGTCCCCATGAAAACTCGCAAATACGCTTCGCGTATCCACGAGTTAATGAGATGATAATGTAAATAAACTAGTTCAACTTGATAAAGGATTGAGAGTCTTAAGGATTTTAAGATCATCACTAACATACGGCAAATATCGGTCGATTAATAGCTCAACAAAATTCAGTTCAGTCCGTTCAATCTATTCTTGGAACTATAGTTCTTCCACCTGTTTTTTTCTTCGACCTACTCAGCGCCCGCCATTCAACAACAAAGCCAAGTTTGCGAACAATCCACTTTTAACGTAAATCCTCTAACAACACGAGATTTTCCAATTTCTCTTTTTCATGGGTATAATTTCTTTCGCAGTGCTAGTGGTATTGTTGAATTTTCTTTTCTAATACACTGGAAACGTTTAACTTTGACTTCCCGAACAACGCAGTTGACAAAATAAACCAAAGTGACGTGTTTTCGAGATTTTCATGTAAGGGGCGTTGCGAGAGTATGTTCGACATGACAGCTTGTCAAACTCTGGTCCAATCACAGTTTACGTAAAACAATTTTAACCAATCAATGTACGTGCAGTGTTTGCGTCAGTCGCAATCCCAGTCAGACGACTTGTTTTTCTTTTTCTTCAACACGTTCAAAGTAAGAATCAACTCGCGATCGCGGAGGGTTATAAAATAAAGAAACCCCTTTCTGGCTTACTGGTATATATATCTTTATTATATGACTAGCTCCGTGAGCGGGCAAGATGAACCGAATCTCGCGCTGTGATTGGCTACCCGAGCGGGCAATATGGAGCTATCTTGCCCGCTCGGGGTAAGGGCTTTGTCCCGCAAGGAAAATTCATCCGAGGCGAAAGCCGGTTTACCAAAATTTTCTTTCTTAGTTTTTCCCTGAAAAATCTTTTCCGTGACAGTTAAAGATTTCCTGTGGTTTGTGTATCGATGGAGCTGGAAAACGAGAAAACTTGATTTTTGCATGTAACGGGCTTCCTTTTCAGTCCTTGAAAATAAACACGTACACGGATCATTTTTTGGTGTTTTATCCCATATGTAAATCCTTTATTGACCAAGCTTGTTCGGTCAAGATGGCTGGATATTGGCCTCGTTCTTGTTTTGCGTGTTTATGGACCTCGACTTCGTCTCGGTCCATAAAAACGCAAAAAAAAGAACTTAGCCAATATCCAGCCATCTTGACCTCACGCTTGGTCAATAACCCATATATATATATATATACATATATATATATATATATATATATATATATATATATATATATATATATATATATAATAGCCACGTGCCACGTGGTCTGACTGGAAACGACACGATTAGTAACCTCGCTTCGCGAGGAATAATAATAAAGGTCTTTATTAAATTACTCGAAACAACAAACGTGTTTAGTTACAATAATATACATTAAGTCATACAGACAACTAATGACTAACTAACCAACTAACAAATCAACTGGAGAAGAAGCATCTATTTATAAAAGTTCTCTTAAATCGCTCAGTTCTGGTGATGATATATGAAAGACGCCTCTTACGTAACGTAACCGATGATAGTTCGTTCCGGTGGCAGAAGCTCATCTAAAAATGTGGTTGAATTACTGTCGGTGATCTTGTATCCTAATTTCTTATCTACCAGGGCGATAATATTTTCAATTATTAAACTTTCAACCTCGAATATTGCATTTCTAGCCTTCTGATTGGCTCTGTCAATCTCGGTTATCAGCTCATATACATCGTTTTGATCATATATGGGGGACGATTACGTTAAGCGATGCTAATATGAAAAATCTGGCGAAAATGGAGGAAGAAAAGCTTAATTTTTCGGCCACTGGGTTTTTGTTCACGTTCTTTTACTATCCATAAGGTGTCGGAGGGGCATGGTAAGGTAATGGCTTTAGTCGTTGTGAGGGCTTGTTGAGCAAATCTGAACTTATGGAGAAGGCTGTCGTTCAAAGGGAGCTTATGATGTGATCGTAGCCCCGAGATAACGCTGTCAAGGGGGTCGATTAACGAAAAACAGTCTGGTAGGACACGGCTGAGGGCATTCTAAGATCCGATAAAGGAGCGCATGCCTTTGAAGGTTATGGGTGGAGGACAAGAGGACAGTACAGAAACGCAATGAGTACTTGCAGACAATTTGCCTTGGGACCACACCCATACTAGGATAGTGGTAGACTACAGTTTACAGCAGAATACAGTTTTGATGGGCGAGAGTCTGAGGTTGGAATAGTCAGGCTGGTTAAGTACTCGTGTCCAGGTGGATAGAAAATCTTCAGGGCTGGCACCTCCGCAATATAAGTCGTCAGCTATTTTGGTCACACAACCCTCTTGGATAAGGTCGCCGAGTACTCTCCACATCATCTCTTCCAGAGCGGTTTCCGATCCAGGCATACCCGTAGCAGATCAGCGGTAAACGTGAATGCCGGGAAATGGTGTAGTTACTCCACAGTATTTCCTTGACGCCTTAGATAGAGGAATCCGACAGAAGGCACGGGAGAGGTCAGACGTAATCAGGAACTTCCATGGTTCAATGGTGCGAAGGATAGAATCGACATCTGGCATGAGTGATGGTTGGAATTTGCTGTAACGATCAACATCTTCGAAGGTTGTAACAAGACGGGGTCCATCTGAGGGTTTCTTCACAAGGAAGGAAGAGAGGGTTTAAATATTCTACTGCCACCCCGATGTCTTCAGGTTTTTGGAAGACCTGTTCTTTCTCGAGTTCGTCAATCTTTTCTTGTAGCTCTATATGTTGGCCTCGGGAGTACTGGGGGAAACGCCCTTTCCGTTGGGGGCTTCTACAGATCCCACGTTCACATGGGCTTCTATGGGGAATGCTGCTCCATTGCATCCTGGGATATCTGGCTTGAAGACGTCGTCGTATTTCTGGAAGTGGTTACGTATGGCGCCAGGGAGTAGTTTATCACGGTCCAGGAGTACACTGCTAGAACACTGCTAGAAAATGGCTGATCGGGTGTAGGCCGGTTGGGTTGCTGCTGGAGGGGTTGCTGGAGTAGTTGGACGAGCCCGAGAAATGTGTTCGTGGCGACGAACAGTATATGGTTCATCAAATGTATTGACTCCCAGCGGATCCTAAGACTTGTGGTTGGGGCCTCAACTTGTTGCTGACTGGGTGTTTTTCAGGTGAGGCGGTAACACACTGAAGCTCAACAGCAATAGTGGAGTCAGTTCCAAGTTCAGGGGAACATCGATGTCAAGGTAATCTCCAGGCCAGACGACAGTAGTTGGTCCTGATGAGCGCAACACATGACGTGTCTGCATGAATGATGTGGAGTTTTGCACTGTTCTTTTCGTCGATGTGGTACGGGAGGGTTTCAGAGCCTTGTACAGTTAATTTCTGAGTGGCTGGGCGTACAGAGATGTCATTGCTTGATCGAATCAGGAATAGAATGCCAGCCAGGATGTCAACATCTAAAGCGTCTACCAAAAGAACATCAAGGGTGAGTTGCTTATTGGAGCGAGAGAGAGACGTGAACCTCCTCGACAACAGCTAGTGGGGTTGTACCATCGGCCTGTAATGCTTGTTGAGAGGACTTTTCTATGGTGACACCAAGTGACCGGGCAAGCGGTCTGAGCGCCAGTGTCGAGATCAGACTGGGTGTTGTCGGTAGAAAGCATTGAGTTGGGGCGAACTTCTTTTGCTGACTCTTCGTGACACAGCTTCTACCGATGGTGGGTCAGTTTTCCAATATCATGAAGCTCGAGTGGGTCAGTAACTGGGTTATCGCTATCTTCTTTGTCTTCGAATTCTTCGATGACTGTTGTCGATCTGGTTTTAGTGAACAAGTGAAGGTGAGTAAGGTGAACTTGAACAAGGTGAAATTGCTTTGCCCGACCTGAGCAAGGTGAACTTGCCAAACACTACCTGAGTAATAAAAACATCTAAAATTATGTCCTTTCGTGTTGGCGTATTCACCATCTGCAATAAGTTTAGTTGTGTGAGAAAACCCTTGTAATCTAGCTGATTGAGATCACAGCAAATTATTCGAGTTAAAGAAGAAGAATGAGTAGAAATAAAATGCAAATTTGTAACTTTGTGGCGAGGGCGTCTGCGTTTGGTTGTTGATGAATAACAGCGGTCAGAAACGTGAACTGGAATCTTGCGATGTTTTTGACGAGATATAAATCAAGAATTAACACCAATTCTGCATCCACTAGCCCTGTAGATACCCAGTGATTTTAGGCGCAGAGAATAATCCAGTTTAACCTTCGGACAACAGGAGCGGAGTTGTAATAAGTTACGTCGACTGTGACAAAACCTTGATCTCGAACTTTGAGATAAAACAGTTGGCGAGTAGGTATCATATTCTGGACCTGGATTAGTTTCAATGTCCACTGCAATAGAGAGATCCTTGATGAAACCGATTTCAGACAGAGCAGCAGTTGTCGAACCATGCTTTGACCATTTGGTAATTGGTAACTTAGTTGAGCGTCTCGGAGCAGCAGGCTTTTGACCTCAATAAGAAGCAGGACCAAGTCAGTAGAACATGGTAGAAACGCAAAAAATAACGAGGCCACTATCGAGGCAATTATCGAGGCCATCCTGACCTTATGGCCATTTTTTCTCGTTTTACTTTGTGGGATAACTCGTGAAATCCCGAACGGGCAGAACAGACCCATTTTGTTTATTAATGTAGATCAGTGTTTTGACAATTTTCCTGAAATTTAGTTTCTTATAAAGTATATATTGTTTTAGACAAATGACGAAATAATCCCGTTCCATTTTCGCGAAATCAATTTCCCGCGAAAAATAAGTGCTAATAAGGATAATTATATGAATTATAATAATAATCCCTGAAAGAAATTCTAATCTACGAAATTTACTGTGAGTTATATTACAGGGTTTTCAACAGTTTTGTAAAGTAGCGGACATATTTCTGAAAGTACCGGAAGTGACGGTGTTTGGCGTGCGCAAATTGAACTCTCCAATATTGGTCGCAAAGAACCAGACATGGAATGGGAAATGACCGGGCGAAACTTTCAGCCTCCGGCCTTAAACGAAAACTCTGGAGTTACAGGGCGAGATTAATAATGATAGTAGTTACTTGATACCCTAGTACTTTACAGAAGGCAGGAATAATACAAAAAAAGAAAAAAAAAGATAGAAAGAAAGAAAATAGGATAACTTGAGCCTGCGCGATCTACGTTCTGCATCAAGCAACCATACCCTTTAAATTTGCATTGGAAGTTTCTTTGTCTCTAATTGAATTTTACCTCATTTAGCGTGATCTTGCCGACGTTTTGTACTTCTTTTGCAATCTTGAAACTTGGGTTTAAGTCTTTTCGCAGTTCAGACCACTTCAACCCAACTGAATCTGCAAGAAAGCAGGAGTTTATTAAGGTATTTTTTGTCGAGTTCCACCGTCTGGGTGAAGGTAGTTTTGAAAATAACTGCTATTTACTTAGACTGAAGTTTTTACAGCCTGAGCGGAAGTCATCTTCAAAGTCGAGTGATTTACGTGTCCTCAGGTGGTGGTATTTGTCTCTGTCCAACGTTGTGATTGGTCGTTTGATCTTGAGATGCTTATTGGCTGTTTGTCAGTAAGGCCATTGTGTTTGTGGCTGAAAATTGGCTTTCACAAATAGTGCAAACACGGTTACGAGGTTTGTGATCGTGATTACTGCGCACCAGTTCTGCGCAGCTCATCGTGCTCCACTTCTACCGAGTTGCAGCGTGTGAAGTCAAAGTTACCAAGCAGGAGTCTGATTAGTAATCGGACGAGGGAATTTACAATACAAGCACGATTATCCATGAATTGTAGGACACGAGGTCCGATTATCATTTACAGTGCAACAAACTCAACCGGGGCCACAAACAGTTTGAAACGTGAAGCAACGGTTCTCATTTTTGATTGGCTAATGAACTACTGAAGTCAGACTTCTTTGTAGTGATTGGTTTTTGATTGGCTAACGAACTATCGAAGTCAGACGCCTTTATTGTAGACATGACGTGGGATTGGCCGAATTCCCCGGTTGCGTTCCTCACATTACACTGTAATTGTGACAATAACAAAATGCGAGAAACTCGGGAATTAGTAATGGTGTCAAAATCTAAAGAGAACATATCTGAATAAAAGTCATTAGACCAGTTAATTTCGTCCATGTCTGTTTTCAATCTGCACCTGTCAACCTGCTCACTTAAGAAATTTTTCTTGATTTTGATTGGCTATGATGGGCTAGGTAGTTAAAGTTCATTGGCTAATTGCACGAAGTGCTTAAACTTTGGTGGCTCCGAGCCAAGAAGACTGGTAGCCACTATCTCAAGTAAGTAAGAGTGAAAACTTGACGCTCAAAGGATACTGGGATTTCAAGTATTCGGACAACTTTCGAATTACGATCGACTTCAAATGTTTGTTCAAGATGACTTGAATTACTATATTCAATGGCAAAAGAAACTGATATTTGATTTTTTTAAGCTTTTATGGTTTTGAACCGAACCATAAGGTCCCATTTTGACGAAAAAGACTTCGGGTACGAACATTAACTACGATGAAACTTGAATTATTCTTAATAACTAGCGAAGCCAACCAATCCAATTCGGTAAAAACATGATCGACTTCTAAAACGTTTTGAGTATGTCGCGCTTTGCTCTTCACGTGCTCTCGGAGACTGACTCTGCAGGTAAGAGAGTCAAAATTTACCATGGTTTCTTGTTTTAGTTGTTCCCAGATATCGCTTTTTCGCTTTCGATAACCTGAGATCTACTGTGGCCCACAAGGGTCATCCTGCAAATTAAAAGTTGCTGCTAATAAAAATAGTTGCTGCAAATTTTCAAAACGAGTTGCTGCAAATTAAAAGAATGTTGCTGTAAAACATCAAAAGTATGAGCGCGCACTGAAGGAAGGATTACGGTTTGCTAGGATTTGGTTTTTTTTTTAGTCCGAAGCTGTCAAATTTTATTCTTAGCCTGTGTGACTATTCGATAGGCCTGTCCCGATTGCTCTGGGCACTTTTTCGGCACTCTTTCAGATCTGGAGCACTATTTTACATTTCCAGCACTGTGGAGCACTTCATTGACTTTTGAGCAGAATGTGAGTATTTTCCCTCTTTTTGGAAAATATTTCAGCACATTTTTCACAGTTTTACATATGTTGGGTTCAAGTTTTTTATAGCTGCCACACCTATTTTTTGATAGTGCCCCGCCCTTTTTTGCTAACGAATTCCAACAATTTGACCACAGTCGATGTGTGCACGATGGCGCAGATGACCAAGACAGGGTGAGTTTACGTATTTATCGTTTGGTCCTTAAAAAAAGGCAAAGGCGCACAAGAGCCTTTATGGCCCACACGGCCGGAGCTTATCCTGGTTTCCACAGCATGAAGCACCTGGGTATTATTATTACTCCCCCCTGGGTGGGATGCTAGTCCATCGCAGGGTCACCCCCAGCATTGTATCGCCGATATCCATTTATACACCTGGGTGGAAAGAGACAGCGTGGAGTAAATTTTCTTGTCTAAGGAAACAACACAGTGCCCGCACCAGGGCTCGAACTCCGAACCTCCTGCTCGGAACTCCGACACGCTAACCACTACACTACTGTGCCTCCTTAAAGTCGTACTTTTCCATCGTGAACGCGTAAAGTTGAAAACTTGTTTTCTCCGAACTCTTATTCACATTGTCCTCACGTATTGACGCTTAGACCAATCAAAGAAAGTGGGTGTGGATATCAAACAAATTGAGAGAGGTAGCGATATGAAAATTTAGGTTCTGTCCTCGAATATCGGTACACGAGGGAATAACCATTGTATTCTCTTTGTTTAGGAGACATTGGTTAGCTGTAATGTATTGTTTGGTCTATTTTATCAGCTCTTGTGTACCGGTACACGAGGACAGAACCAAAATTTATGCCCATTCCACTGTTCAGTGATTTTCATAGTGTCATGAATTATGAATAATTCCACCTTGTCGCCTGACTGGCTGATTGTTGTCCTGGAATTACATGAGCTATAGTTCTTTTCACCGTGGGAACACTCGATTTTGATTGGTTCGTGACTTCGTGTTTCTCAGAACTTCTTTAGCGCTCTTTTATGTTCACTAAAACCGTTCAGTGCAGCTGCTGACAAAAGCATTGTTTGTGTTGTATAGCAGTGTTTCTAAACCGGTCAAATAGCGTAAAGATGGAAGCAAAAAACCAGCTCAGCGAGTCTGAAGACGAAAACATTATTGACCTGATATAATAGATACAATAGATGGAAGAGAGACTAACAACAGTTGTTATATACCTCGTTTTTTATTCAACAAAACTGTGATTGGTTAATTCTTGGTCACATGCCCCTAATCAAATTCAAATGTATCCCGACCGTGAAGCAATTGCGCAGTTGTTGCCCGCGCGCCAGTTGTGCTGTGTTTCTTTGTTTGTTTTGCTATAATTGTGTTTAGGGAAAGTCTAAATATACAAGGAAGCACTTAACGACTTCGTTTCGAGAAACATCAGGAATCTCTGGAAAAAAAACTAACTGTTTCCCTCGGGACCATACATTAAGTGTGTATTGCTATACGTTTGATTGCACACAGTTCTGTGATGCTGTGTAAACTATGTTTATGATAAGGAGTTTTTATTCGAGAAACAAAAATTGATAAAACTAGGAATATGTGTAAACACCTGCCAGGAAATAAAAATAACGTTACTGCGGGCAACTTTCTAAATTTCAAGCATGTTTTATAGAAATTGAGCATATTTGAGCTCTTTTTGCCATATTTTGAGCACTTTTGGCGATTTTTATAGCCCAATCGGGACATGCCTACTATTCGGACAAATTTCGTAAAATTTTTTGCATTTCGTACGGTAGGAAATGCCCTTTAACCGACCTTTCCAGCCATGTCATGAGTGCCAAGACTTTGCGGTACCGTCAGTGGAAGTGTTAATTCTCTCTTTATGTTCAGAATCCCCTCCCTCAGCGCCAGAATTCCTACATTGATCTTTACATCCGAGTTGTCTAGTTGACGAGCTACTTTTGTTCTCTTCGCCGGTCGTTTACTACAAAATTATCCTATTTTATCTTCCTCTTTCCTGGCTTTAAACTGCGAGAACGATATTGTAGATGAACTGTTAGCGCTACTCTGCCGGAAACACGAGGAAAGAGCTCCACTCTCAGCTTATCTTGCGCATCTCTCCTCGAGTCCTGCTCCTAACTCAAATTAAGTTGCTGACCACATTGATAACAGAAATTTGCGATTGAAGTGGATTCCCCACCACACAAACTTCAGAGCATTTTAGTAAATTTGTCCAAATAGTCACACAGGCCAAGAAAAAAATATGGCACAGCTTCGCACACATATATAAAATATAAAAATCCTCGTACACACTCCTTCGTCCTTCAGTGCGCGCATACTTTGATGTGTTTATTTGCAGCAACATTCTTTTAATTTTCAGCAACTCGTTTTGAAAATTTGCAGCAACTATTTTAAATTTACAGAAACTTTTTTTAATTACAGGAACTTTTTTTAATATGCAGCAACTTTATTTTATTTGCGGCAACTTTTTTTTAGTTTGCAGCAACTTTGTTTTATTTCCGGCAAATTTTTAATTTGCAGCGTGTCTTTTGTGGGCCATCGTACAAATCGGACCTAAAACAGCCAATTAAGCCGTAAATAAGAGCTGTTAACAACCAATCATATTCAAGCATTTTATTATTGACACAATGAAGGGAGGTAACTTTCCATAACGAGCAGTTTCAGTGAAAGCGAACAAAGATGCGTTTGCATGCCCGATACTGAAGCAACTGTCACTCGGCCGGGCGAATTCACCCCGATTCCCTCAAAGTAGATTTTAACTGTCGCGTAAATTCAACTGGTTTTCCGTGCATAAATGAAATTACAGGCAATGTATGGTGCTTTCACGTTAAAGTAGAAAGTTAAACCGCTCTCAAATGTTTAGGTTTGCGTGAAAGCCCCATACATTGTATCTAGTAACGCACGAAAAGCCAAGTTATATGTACGTTAAATTTACGCAAAAGTGGAAATCCACTCTGAATTACATAATGTGACTCACCATCAAATGTAACTCTCTTAAGCGTCATAGGGTTCCCTCCAGCCAGTCTTTGCTGAGCAAAATACTTATCTTCAATCCATTTGGTTTTGTCAGTCATGAAAGGTTCATAGTCAGAAGGCATTCTACCATACTCCTGTCAGTAAAAGTGCAGATCATGTGAATGAGCTACTTAAGGAAAAACAACAAAAAGTATGGGAGGCAACGTGGCCGAGTGGCTAGGGGGCCGGACTTGAAATCAGGTTGTCCGGCGAGTTCGATTCCCGTCCTGACCTCTAGCTTTACATCAGTTCTTTTGACTAAGTCTTGACATGAACCTAAACAACACGAGTGTGGTCAAACTGTTTGCAGGTCGTTTCACTTTTGAATGCCAAGAAAGGAAAAGGACTACAAGTTAAATTGGCTGAATCATTATGTCAAACGTTTGGAACAGTATAGAGCAAAGTCATAGAAAAGTTCGCTTGTTATCAAAGGAGCGAGGCAGGAGTGATATTTCACCGATTTGGCTATATGCCCTGCAAGTATCTCTTTATTTCAGTTCACTGTAGTCAACGAATATCGTATAGATACAAACAAACCATGGAAAAAAAAACTCATTTCGACAGACCGCGTCCTGTTGACCAGCGGTTGAGGACTTCCCGATCTGTGGTCAAGGAAACGGGGATTCTGGGAACGATATCGATAAATAAATAAATAAATAAATAATTAACGTAATGAATTAATGAAAATAGAACTTACGCCTATCATCATCTGACCAGTTTGCTTGAAGAACTGGAACAGCTTCTCGAACTCCCTGTAATCTCTCACGTCTTGCTGATCAGCGTGTTCAGCTATGTATTGTTCGCGTAATTTTTCATTAATTACCGGCGAAGATCTGTACGAACCCGCATAATAGCGAATGAAAGGATCTCTTTTAATAGTCTGTAGTAGTTCTTCCGGCGTATGGTTTGCTAACAGGTATGGTTTGATTGGATCTTGGGTTTTGAGGTTGTACATCTTTTTAGCCGTTACCAGTTCTTGTTTTCTCATATTGCTGCATGGAGACTGATCTTGGACATTTTGTGGAAGAGATACACGACACGTGACTGCCTCGCATCTCCTGTACGTGGTGATAGGGAAAATAACGCAGAACGTATTAATTTTTTTCTCAGTGAGATCGGAAGAAAAAATCACTTCGGGTTCGTATGAGGCCTATTCTGGGACGTTACGTCGCTGTAACTTTATATTTAGGCTACTTAAGGTGACCTAAGCAAACTTGACAGCAAAAAACATGGCTACATGAGGAGACGTAAGGC
Organism: Ricordea florida; assembly: GCA_949710005.1. Classification (NCBI taxonomy): domain Eukaryota; kingdom Metazoa; phylum Cnidaria; class Anthozoa; order Corallimorpharia; family Ricordeidae; genus Ricordea; species Ricordea florida. The sequence continues at coordinate 4,217,389 of OX453275.1, forward strand.
AATTTGAGTCGCCTTAAATCGCTTGGATTCAAGGTCCCAGAGAAGGCCTCGTGTCAATGGTAATGACTCCTGTTTTCGTAGAGTTTTTCTCTCCCACAAAACAACTTTAGTTTGTCAAATGTAATGCCACGTAGCTGCCACGTCGCTTTATGCACTCAACGTAAATTGTGCAATTAGAAACAACTTGAAGTGTAATTTTAGTTCTTCGAACCAGTTCTGAAATTCCAAGTGAGTTTAAAGATAGTCATTGGCCTCTGTCCTTGTGATGGAATCAAGAAGACTCCCGATAAATAACCGCAAGAGGAAAACAAAACTTCAATGTCAGGCAATTAGCAATTTATATTTTCAGCAATTATTTTTCTCACGAAATAAATACAGGTTTGTTTTATGACCATTTTAATAGAATCTTGCTAACGAAAATGTCATCATGGACGAAATCGGTCAACTTTTTAAAATCTGACCTACCTCAAGTCTCCATAAAAGAAGCAAAAGACCGCGGCCATCACATAAAATAGCGTCATAATAAAGCTGCTTCCTGACTTTCGATGTTAGATCTGTGAATTAACAAACATGAGAAATATAAAGTAATTTGTAAAAGATGGGATAAGAATCATAGCCAAAGATGCACTAACCTGGGAACGCGGGAAATTCTAGTTTCGTTTTAAGGTTTTAGTTCAAGAAACTAGTTTTAGAACTGAATTTCACAGTGAATTCACCTCAATTAAAAGCGCTGCCTCGACGGTATTGCCGACAATGTCTGACGACTGGGGATTTTATACCATATCAAACTTATCCCATAGAAACCTGAACATTTGCTTAAATTGGTCCCAAGCCTCCATATTACTCACCTAACATACGCATTGAATTAAATATGCAAAGAACACCAATGTTCAAAATGGCGGCCAATAGAGCGAAACGGGAATGTAAGATTCCGAAGAGATTTATTTACGAATTCGCAGAACCTAAGCCCAAGAATTACAAGAAGTTAAAAGCTACGGACAGAAATATTTATCCAGGGGAGATAACACAGGTTGACAAAGCGATAAACATGGTTAAAATTCATTTCAAAGGGTATAGTGAGAAATTTGACAAATGGAGGCCATGCTATGAAAATAACTTATGGCCAGTAATACGATTAGAACCGATGTCACAACCAACCGATGATTCCCTTAGCGATCGCCTGCAAGCTTTTTGTGAACGTGTTTACAGGGAGATCAAGCGAAAGTTGTACTCAGGGCGCAAAGAGGATTCCGAAGTACGTAAAACGAAGACGTAAGACCTATTTAAAAACCGACTAAATTCTAGTCAAACTACAAAAACAAGGACGGCTGGTTAACGAATTAACCTGTCAGGGTCCAAAAAACTATAAATCAGTGGGGTCTTCGTTTTGTAGAAAAGGCCAGGTCAAACTACAAAATGAAGACCCTCACTAAAACGCTTTGACGCAAGTCGAAAAAGACGAAAAGGATAGGGTCTTCGTTTCGTACAAAAGGCCAGGTCCCAAACAATATTCAAACCTCATGTATTATACATCAAATATCGCCAAATTTATTCCTCTTTTCGTATATCGTGGTTATAACCCGTTTTGTGCATGCGCCTTAGAGTTCTAGCCCCAGACTGTACGGCCAGTGCTTGCATGTGGCATGAACGTCTCTTCGATATGTCTGAAGCGCTAACCAAAAGTCTAAAAAACCCGAACGAAATATTTTAATGATTGCCTCCAGATGCAGTGACAAAGAAAGCTTATACATATTAGTTTTATAAACTGAAGGTAAGAAAGATAGCAATTCAAATGGAATACACGAAAAAGAAGAAAATGTTTGAAAATTAGAGTGTTTTTGACTGACCCCAGACTGCGTGACATGCCACGAAAATCTGTAGAGGCAGATGTTAAGCGTTAGTTTGATATCGAAGTGCAATGAGGATCAGTTTTTAAATAGGGAGCCTGACCGTATAAGGAACCTTGGCCTGAGAAAGCCACTGGTCATTTCACTTTAATAAAGTATCAAGATTTAAATGTTGCGAAGTTACAATTTGAATGCGGAATGACACTGCATACCCTCTTATATATGGTGCAATTTTGATGTATTTTGTTCTTTCTTTGATACCTTAAATAAATTATAGGGACGAATTGCTGTATTTATCCGCAATAGAACACTGATATGGTAGACATCACTGGCTGTTTCACGGTGATAGTACGCAAGACAAATGCACGCTTTGCGTACCTATAAATAAGCGGGGGCTAGGGGAGAGGGGGAGGGGTCAGTTGACAGATCTATGTCGGATTGCGTGCATGCAACGAGGATGCTTCTCAAAGTCATTTTGAAATTATTTAGCAACCTTATGATTATTGCTTTAACAGAACGAGTGATGAAAGGAAATTGCTCAAACATTTTCTTCGTCTAGTGATTAACAGGAGCTTGTCACTAGGAGTGTTCCTTAAAACCCGTCGGGCGAGCCCTAACTCCTTTCAGCAATCGCACTCGTCATTGCACACTGCAAGGAGGTTAACGGTTTTCATAGAGCGAGGTGGGTTCGTTTCCTCAGTAAAAATATGTTTATAGGAAAGCCACCCCAACTTGCTAAACTCTTCACGACTTGAATTTGAAGCAGTATCACAAAACTATGGAAGCTGTTATGAGGCGAAGTGCCAAGGACATCGCATTCCTTAAAATAACTAGGTCTGTTAGAACGCTCGATCCAATAGGTAACAGGGGAGAGGAACACTACTAGTGACAGATCCCTGTATAAACTAAGGTCGCGTTCCTTTGGTGTGATCCGGATTTGGATTTGTGATCCGAGATCACACGGATCATGGCACATCAAAAGAGCCGATGAATCCTTCTCCAGAGTGGATTCATCGGCTCCTTTGATGCTCCATGATCCGTGTGATCTCGGATCACAAATCCAAATCCGGATCATAGCAAAGGAACGCGCCCTAGATTCCATTTTGAGACGACATAACCCCCTTTGGCTTAGGTGTCACCTTTGAGTTGCACGAACTGCAGTCTGATCTGGAATACGTCTAAGCCCTTTCGTGTTCGTAACCTGTGCTCTTCAGGGAGTTTACGCTGAAAAGGTCAAGACAGGCACTTTGAACTCACCCATTCCCCGCCCCAACCCCACCCCCACACTATCTTAACCAATAGCGCTACGGAAACGACACAATGAAACTGCAAATTATAGTTTGGTTGGTTCCTTTGTCGTTCGCTTCAAAACAACAACGTGAATGCCCATTTATAAAGCAAGGTTTTCTTTAAGAAGTGAGTGTTAAAAGGCAGAATTGGGTGGATAAACGCTTGGAAATGCTGTAATTTCTGATAAAGGAAAATAAAACTCAGAAACTTGTCGCCAATTACACAGTAGCAATACGATTGTAAAGTTCTTCTAGCATGTTTTTTTCTTTGGTGGAATAAAAAATTCCTCGGCATTGTTGTTTTGTTTGCGTATGCTCCCTACAGTCAACTGTCTCCTAGCGACCACTTCTCGTAAGCGGCCACCTCTCGCAAACGACTCCTTTGTAAATAACCGTTTCGTTTCTTTGTCAAATACTGTTTCAAAAACTCTCTCGTAAGCCACAAGTACTCAAATTTCTTACGTGACTGCGACCACTTTTTTGGTCAAAAATTTAACATATTCTTTTGTTTTCTGTTTCCCGTAAGTGATCACCTAGCATGTTCACGTTTGATCGTAAAAAAATCATGACTCGAAAATGTCACAAAAGTGAGTGCTGCGAGTGACAGATAATAACAGATTGCTTACCAAAAATATGGCTCTCATAAAATGTTGACAAACAACCAGATTGTTACAGTCATTTGTTGCAAAATGTGATGTACATTCAGTCGACCCAAGAGAACTAGTGGCAGACCGCAAACGGAGCGAATAAATGCTGCATGATAAGCAAATGAAGAAGATTTGGAGTTCCGTTAGTGCGAATATCACGTGGAAGGTGCTCTGTTTTGATTCCCAATTTTGTTCGGTTAAAATTGAATTTCAGGTGAATTTGATTAACAAGTGACCCATTTTAAACTGCATTGCACTTTTCCCCGCGAATCGTGTTGCCTTCATAAAAAAAAAAACCAAATCAGTAGCAGGAAGAGGAAACGTCTATTTTCCTTATTTTAGCTCATAAGGTAATATATCTATGTAATTGCGTTAATCAGTTCAGTTTTGAGCCTATTTTGTTGATTTTCCCCATAAGCGAAGGGCCTCCTGTAAGCCAAAGATCTACTCTGTCGTGCACTAAGGGTGGCAGCTTACGAGAGAGTTGACTGGAATACGTGCAGTAAAATAACACAGCACATAGATGAATGATCCCATGAAAAGATAAGTTTAACATTGGAAAATTGGATAATTTACTGTACTTAGCATCATGTAGTCCCCGTTAGCCACCATATCGTGGAATGCTCTCAAGTTTGCCGTCAAGTGTGGTAAAGCCAATGGTATGGTTAATAATGAAGAAGGCAAGCAGGAAAAATATCGCAGGTATCCCAAGCATTGCCGATTGTGTATGCTCTTAAGCTTGGAAGCTGCGAAGAAGTTGGTCACGCTTATAGCTAGAAGCTGAGTTTGTCCGTAGGCTTGGCTTCTCATGGTTTATTTGGCCATTATTTGGTTTGAACATGTATTTAGGGCTAGCTTAGCCTATAAGAATTCATTCACTTTGATGATTTAAAAACTGTCCTGCTTTCTGCATCAGATCCTGGGCTAAAATTTGACTAATTTTACTCGCTGATGTGTTAAATTTGACACTCCCACATAGCCAACGGGTGCGAGTTGGTTATTGTATTTTTGCTTGTAGCGCATTTCCGTGCGTTGAACGCCATTAGTGTCACTGCTACTGATATGCCAATCTTCTAAGCACTCTTTTTGATGAAGGCCATGGTGATAATTCGAGAATCATGGTATCGTTAATTCGACACGAATGCTCTGCTAAAGTGAAATTTATTTTGAAAGGAAAACTGCTTTTTGGTGTTCTTTTAAGGTGACCTCAACCATGTGCATTCCTTAGTCAGTTCTGTTCTACGATCCCGGAGAATTTAACGATGACTTCCTTTCAGGTTGCGACGTTTTGAAGTGCATCGTTTCAGTTAAAATCGAAAAGTATTATCGTGCACTATGCGGGGTTGAATGAATCATCCCAACTTGTCATTAACTGATTACTTTTCGCTGTTCTTTCGAGCGGGTACCAAAAGTCTGTCCGGTACAGTTTCTAATTGAAATAAACTTGGTCGCTATTTGCTCAGTCGTTTGGCACAGAACGGCTTTAGGCTTGGCGAGGATACGACTCAAACTTTGAATCGTATCCTCGCCAAGCCTTACGGTTGAACAGATCGTTTGGGCAAATTTCTCGTTGTAACTACTTAAAATGGATTGACTTAGTAAACTGGTACCACCCTGGCCTGTGTACGGGACTAATGCAAAGGGCACATGAACTTTCACTGAGCATGGGGCCTTAGTGGGGCAGGCGTATATTGAAATCTCTACTATGCAAACATCCTCGAGATCTTCCCAAGTGTCTGCTTAATAAAGGCTCGTAAGAATTGTGGAATGTTGGCTAACAATTTACTTTGAATGGTCTCTCTATAATGTAATAATTTCCCTATCCTAAGTGCAAGGTCGTTACCAACCGGCTTTAGTATTGTTTGTAATCTGGAATCATCACTGTTTAAACGAATTTTCCAAGAACGTCATCCTATATTGCATTGTAAATTCAATTCAGCATTCACTTGTTTGAGTTTTTTAACAATAGAAATTACCAAATTGTTAGTATACGGGTCCGCATGCATGAATAGCGGTGTCCGGTGAATGAGGCTTTGTTACAAAGGTAAATAAGAAACGGCTAATTTCGGGACCATGCCAAGTGTCCATTTAATTGGGAATACGCTAAATAGAGGTTTCACTGTATATGTTTTTTAAATAGCCATTAAACGGGACTGTTTTCGGTAAAAATGTCGAAAACATGGCCTTACAATCACTAGATAAACGCAGATGCTCGGCTCGACATAAATTGTGTTTGTACTGCGCATTTCAATTGTCAAATAGGATGAGAACCCAAGCAAGTTATTATCATTATCAGTATATTATTAGCATTTTATTTTTGATTGGAGGGTGGGGCAATTTTGTCTTGTTAAGAAATTTTTTCCTTTTTGCGCTGTGCAAGAAATTTCTTTTAACACCATGGCCTTTTTAGCACCTGTTGTCTCCTTTGGCTCACTGTGCACGATTTTTTTTTTCTATACTTTTGCTGTCCAGGAATCTTTTTTTTTGGCAATTCCTCTATCCCCCTTCCCCCTCAAAAATATAATGGTCCATCCCTTAGATCACAAATTTCACTTTTAAGCCTTCATTCGCTTTGAAATATTTATCCACTATTTTGTGTGTATTTTGTGGAAACGATCAGGAGAAATGGTACGATTTATTGGGATCCGATACTAAGCTGGCAATTCAGTGAAATCTTACATTTTTACGAGGGTTGAATACATAATGCGCATTTGTCGGTTTTCCATGGCAAGGAAGATACATCATTTCGCAATGCAAACAAATGGGGTGATCTGATCCTTTTTGACCTAAATCGGATTGCTTTTCTTTACCTTTCCTACATTTATATTTTCGGGATTTTTTAGAAAATGAGGCACCAAGAGAACTATGATTCAGTTAAAAGAGCTTATCACGGGGTAAAACAAATATGTTTTAGGTTGGTTCTGTGAGAAGTCATCACGAGCACGTAAGGGACGGACCATTAGAAAAAGTGATGGTGGGGGGGGGGGGGGTGGGGAAAATAAAAAAAAAACAAAAAAAAATCATGCAAGGAAAAATGCCAAGAAAAAAATTCATGCAAAGAAGGTGAAAAAAAAATTCATGCAGAAGGAAGGTCCAATTGTGACTTTTTCACACGAAGTAAAAAAAATTCGTGCAGAGGGGTTCACCTGAAAAAAAAAATTACTGCACAAGCAGTGAGCGAAAAAAAAATTCGTGCAAGCTGAAAATTCCACACCCCCCCCCATCACTTTTCTAATGGTCCGTCCCCAAGGACTCTTTCTTTAGCAAGTGCGTTGTGACCTTCATAATAAAACGTACCACCGATTGTTGGGTTTCCTTGGGTAAATGGAAGCCAACTCCATGGACACGAGTTGCAAAAGGAGTCCTTACGCCGGTTATTATATTCCCTATAAAAAAAAAAGAAAAAAAAAATTAAGGAAGGTAGAAAATTGAAACAAGCCCTGTGACTTTTATCAGGGGCACCCAACGAATGATTTCGGTAAAATATCTGTTCGAATGTAAGGTCGCCTAAATTTTTCGGAAAATTTCTCCTCAAAGGAAAGAACACGTTGTCTTGATTTTCGGAAAAAAAAATTGCCCTAGAATTTGCGTAATTTAGGTGGTCGAGAAAAAGTTGTCCAAGACTTTTCGTAAATAGATAGTCAACAGAAAGTTACCCTAGAATTTTCGTTCGAGTTACAACTCGCAATTTTTGGACGTCGTCCGCAAGTTAGGGATGTATAACGCATGGGTGCAGAAAATCGAAGCAAGATTTATCTGAGAAGGCAGTCCAAATTCACCAAATCAGAACGTCTTTGTTTAACGTTGTACTCTCGTACTGACTTGAACGACCTGGTAAGCTTAATTCTCACAGTCTTTATGCTGTTGACCGACCATTCCGACGCGATAAAACTTAGGTCATCCTCATATTTTTTTTTTTCGTTTAGCGTCGAATGCGTTTTCTGATATTGGGTCGGTCGGTCGGATTGAAAAAAAAGAAAGTTAAAAAAAAAAGTCATAAGAATTATTTCAAGTGAAAAATGGTCCAACTACGTACTGAGTTACTTTTTTTTAAATGCCAAAAATTTGGGTCGGTCGGACGACGCTAAACGGAGAAAAGAAATAGGATGGCCTTAACGCTTATGGATAAGCTGGATATGTTTATACTAGATTTGTTTTCTCCTTGTTTAAAACGCTTTTCGGCGATCAAATTAAAAACTGGAAATTTTATCGGTTTCAAACATGTATAGGTAATGATAAACATTCACCTTACATCTAACTGATCTATGTGATCTGAATGCTTTATTTTTCTAAGTTATGGAAGATATGGTCGACGGTAATGTCGGCTTCTTTGTCTCTGTTCAGTAGCGTGTGATTTCTTCCCCTAATACTTTCGAATAAAAAAGTTACTCCCCTGCAATCTTCGGATGCGCGTTACGGTTTGCCTAAAATTTTCGGAATCTCTTCATAGACGCAAGCTTTTACAAAAAGGTCTCCTAAAAATTTCTAACGACAGCAATGCTAGCACGAGTTCTTCATTTTTCGAACAGACCTATAAAGGTAGCTAAAACTTTCGGATGAGCCAAAAAGGCCGCCTAGGATTTTCGAGACGAACACAGTTCCCCTAAGAAATCCGAACAGATAGATAGTTTTTAGGGCAGCTCCAAATTAATGAAACGGGCTTCTAAAGCATAGAAAATTCCATTTAAGGCACTTCTGAGGTATTTGGAAAAATTTGGTCGTTGGGTGCCCCTGTTTTATGACGGAAAGTGATTTCCTTGGCGACCTCAGCTTACTACAAAACTCCTTGCTCCATCAAACAATGGAATCTTAATGATGGTTTGCTTTGGGTCACGCACTTACTCACACGTTAAGGCCGAAGTTCGCGTACTAATTAGTTTACCAACCCTTTAAAATTCGAAATGGCTGGTGCCTTTTACACGTCGTAGGTTCGTTGTGCCAACTCAGCCATTTCCAGTTAAAATTTTAGTCATCATTTCGACCTTAAACTAAAATCCGTTTTGACAAAATCTTAGGAAAAACTGTTTACTTCCCAACTAGCGATTTGAGTTGGCGTATCAGGATTCTGCTTTTAAGATATTGATCTTTTCAGTTTTACAAAATTTTGTACGAACAAAGAAACCCTACTTAATTTCATAATTTTTTTATTGTGAGGTAGTTTCTAAAGAAACTGGTGCTGCTTTGGTGGGGAATTGAAACACAAGAAATTGGGATAATCAAACAAGCTGATAAAGTAATTTATACCACCGTAAGGTAAAAGAGTGGGGGAGGGGGGGGGGGTGCTGACGTTTCCAGCCGGTTACTCTTCGTCATTCGCTCTGAAAACGGGAGGCGGAGGGATTGGGGCCGTTTTGCGCTGGTGTCCAGTTTTCTGGCGATTCTTTCCTCGCGTTCAACGATCGAAGAAAAATAGGAAACAGTGTACGAATTTGGCACTCTTTTAACGGCACTCGAGGTGGCACTATGACAGAAATATATTTTCTCAGTCCCAACAAGCCTAGCACCACGATAGGTGAAAGACCGCTGTCTGGTGCCGGTACGGTGGCAGCGCTTAAGGTATTCCTGGAGGCTAAAGTGACTCTTTCAGATTGCCGTAATTTTTTTTTCAGCTAATAGGCAAGCTCAACATGAACTCGCACGCAAAGTTTCAGGTCGATACAACCAAACTCTACCGAGATATAGGCGAGCGAATTTTTGTTTCTAGGGCTGATTTTGCGGGAAAAGTAGGACACCATGCTGCGCCCAAAACACCATCATCTTGCTTTGGAATTCCCGAAGGATGATCTGGTTGACTGATCGCTGACATAAAACCATGTCATCCGATACAAAAGATAATGACAGGCCTACGTGGACTCCCCTCGTGAGTTGTGGTAGCGATAAATTTTAGCCTTCTGTCAAATCTTTGCTCTAACGAGCGTATATTTAAGAGATTTGCCTGTCTTGTATGATATAATCGGAGGCTTTGTATAGATGCTTTTCAGCAACTGCTGGTTTTGTATGACAACCCAGTTTTTCATTAAAATTTTCTTTAAGTCACGTACTGCTGGGTGATATGTCATGACAAATGGTAAAACTCTCATTTGAGTCTTTTTGCTTTGTTGGAGAGCCAACTTTCTGTCTTCGAAGCAGTGTTGGGAATTACTCAATTGCTGCCAACACAACTGATGAATCTCGGTATCCCAATAAATCTCTCGCTCGCTAGACGCATAAAACCACACTTGATATTGTTTTCTTCAGATTTTTGTATTCCTTCTAAGACATCACAAGGCTTCACTCACTCACAAAACACGCGTTACTCTTTGATTACAATAAAAGCTTTCATGGACTGTAATAAGCCTACTCCCATTGGTTTTGCGCGATTTTCTATTTCCGATCCCTGTCACTTAAAGTTAATTGACTGACGTTCAATTACACAGAAATGAAATCGCTTCCGGTCTTCGGTTACAATTAAATCATCAAGATAAAACAGAAACAAATTACGTAAATGGCGCTAATTCCAACAGCAGACTCCTTTTAGGGACCTCTCAATGAAGTTATTAGGGTATCCTCGCGTTTTGAGGCGTAGTTTGAAGTTTGAGAGGCACTCTTCAAATGTAATCTGTGAAGAGTTTGTTCTGAGGAGTCGTGTTGCTTCGCCTTTGATAAAACCTCGTTTTACACCCGGAGGGTGACATGAGGTGGAATGCGTGTATTAGAAGGTTTCTGTCGGCTTGTAGTGGGTCCTGATGTTCAGGATAGAGTCAGTTTGAAATCTACCATTTTTGTATACTATTGTGTCGAGGAAAGTGATTTCCCCCTCTGAAATCTTTGATGGTTCAGAGAATACAATGTTGTGACTTTCAACACGTTTAGTAGTAGGTTACAGTAGATATTGTCCCTTTTTCTTATATTTTTTCAGTTTTTCCACATTTTTCAGTCTTTATGTCAAGCCCCCTGTCAAGCACCCTGTCAAGCCCCTGTAAAGCCCCCTGTCAAGCCCCTGTAAAGCCCCCTGTCAAGCCCCCTGTCAAGCCCCCTGTCAACCCCCCTGTCAAGCCCCCTGTCAACCCCCCTGTCAAGCCCCCCTGTCAAGCCCCCTGTCAAGCCCCCGGTCAAGCCCCCGGAGTTAATTGTACGTCATTTTTTGAGTTATTTTTTTCAGTCATTTTATTGAACATTTTTCAAAAATGTTCCGATTTTTTATTGGACCAATTTTTATTTCCCCTTTTTAAAAATACACCGATTTTATAAAAATGATTTTTTACAAAAATTAATAAAACCCATTTAAAAGAATAAGCCTAAATTTAAAATATGAATGAAAAAAAAGAAGAAATAGTAAAAGAATTGAAAAAAATTATGGGAGAGCATGGTAAAAAAATTAGGGGTGATAAACTTAGGAAAGAGATGCTTAAAAACCCAAAAATTGATGATGAAGCGTTAGATAAATTTTTACCTAAAAAACTAACGCGAAGACAAAGGGAGGAGAAAGAAAATAAAAATGTAAGTGTGGCAGAAGGGCGGAAAATTTTTGAAGCTATTAATGAAAATGCAACAAAGAAAAACCTAAAGGAACAAAAACCAAAAATCAAAAACAAAAAAGTAAGTGCAGCTGAGAGTATAAAATTTTTTGAGTCCCGTAAGAAACTTTATAATGAAAAAAGTAGAAGAGATACAATCACAATTTCTACAACACCAAATAAAGTATCAAAAAATTTTTCGGTTAAAGATAGGGTTAAGTTTTATAATGAGCTTGAGAAATTAGCTAAAAAAGATGTTATTGTTCCTTCAAAGAAGCCCCGGCCTCCCGTTCCAACTCCTAGGAAAAATAAACCAGAATCTCAAGAACCCCCAGTTCCACCTCCTAGAAAAAGAAAAAATAAAACTAAACCTCAACCCCCTGAACCTGTTGATGAAAAGGATGAGAAGAAAGATACTGAAACTAAAAAGAGATTAGTGCCACCTACTAATTTTAAATTCACCCCGTTTGAAGTTGATGAAGCAAGAATACCAAGAAGGATTTTGGAAAATACTGTTTTTGTTATTGAAAATCTGAATAACGACATATCCCAATCAATTATTGATAGAGTAAGACCAGAAATTCATATGAGAACAAGGGTTGTCATAGGTTTCGTTTGTAACATTCATCGTGGGAACGGTGAAGTTGTTGAAAATTACGGAAAAAATTTTAGAAATGAGGGGGTTTTCACCACAATGGCAGAAATTGAAGATTACATAAGAAGGTGTGAAATGCGAAGGTTAGATTTGGATGAAGAGGAAATTTGGAGTAAAGCATATCTACCCGCATCAAAAGTTATTGACAGACCAGGGGTTTATGAGGGGAGAGTTGAGTTTACTAGTGTAAATGTAAGAATAATCCATACAGATGAACCATTAATGGGTTGCGGAAAATTACCTGATTGGCTAAAAAGTAAGAAATGTACTTATGCGCTTGAGGATTATGATGATAATTTATGTTTTTGGAGAGCTCTTCAAATCCTTTTTAATCGTATGAATAAGAAAGAAAGACCAGAAAAGAAAACAACAAGAGATGCTCTTAATTTGGCCAGAAAATTTTATAAGAACCCTAAATTGAAAAGAGTTGATGTAAAAAGAACAAGTTTTATTGAACTAGAGGATGTTTCAAAAATGTTTAATGTTAATATTAGGATATTTGAACAAAAAGAAAAAAGCAAAACGGTGTGGATGTTAGTGTATGGAAAGGATAAAATTAGGAAAGGGTGGCCTACCGCGGATTTAGGGCTTTATAAAGGCCACATATTCTTCATCAAGGATATGAAATTATTAACTAGCCTTTGGGAATGTTCTGGTTGTCACCAAAGATTCAATAGGCATGATAATTATAACACCCACTTTACAAATAAAAGCTGTTCTGGAGGTGAAACGGAAGTTGTTTGTAGGGGTGAGAAAATTAAACATATAATGAATAGATCTGAAAGAATATTTTATGGTGGAAACACACAATACAGTTATACAGGATGCGGGTGGATTGAAAAACAGTCCCTAATTCTTGGTAAACATATTCATCACGCATTATGTGGGCACGGTGGTGAAAGGGAAGTTGAAATTTCAGACGGCAAGAAGAAATATAAAATTCTTGTTGATGGTTATGAACCTGAAAGTAATAAAGTTTTCCAATATTATGATTGTTATTGGCACGGGTGCCCATGTCAAGAAAGAGAGGATGGTGAAAAATGGTACAACGAAACGATAGAAAAGGAAAATAGAATCAAAGCTGCGGGGTATAATGTTGTATCAGTTTGGGAGTGCCAAAACCCAGAATTAGTTTATGTGAGTTTTAAGAAGAAATTTATACCATACCCTTATTTCATATCATATGATTTTGAGTCTCTTAATAAAAACCTATCTGAAAAAATAACAGGGGATCTAACTTTTATAAAGAAACAAATCCCTCTTAGTGTTGCAATTTCTGATAATTTATCAAACACATCAACCTATCTTGTAAATAGGGACCCGAAAAAGCTTATTGAAGATTTTGTTATGGAATTAGATAAAAGGCAAAAAGTCATTTCCGAACAAGTTGGAAAAGATTACCCACTACCAGATCCAGAAAGTCTTCCAGATGATGTAAAAAAGCAGTATGAAGAATGGTGTAATCAGGTTCCTGTTGTTGGGTTCAATTCGGGGAGGTATGATATAAATTTAATAAAGGAACATTTTGTAAATGCAATTACTGAACTTACAGAAAAAGTAAAGGTTGCAAAAAAGGAAAATAAGTATATGTTCTTGAAAACCGAGAATTTTAAATTTTTAGATGTAATGAATTATTTAGCTCCTGGGGTGTCTTTTGATAAGTGGTGCAGAGCAAATAATTGTAAGACTCAAAAACTTGTGCTCCCGTATGAATGGTTTGATGATTATGATAAACTTGATCATGTTGGAACTGTTAAATATGAAGATTTCTACTCATCCATTCACAATAAAATACCAATATCTAGAAAACAGTATGATGAATTTATTTTTGAGTTCAAAAAACGGGGGTGTATTACAATGGGTGATTGGTTGCGAGAATATAACATTGCTGATGTTACTCCTTTTAATGAAGCTCTTGAGAAAACTTGTAAAAAATATTATTGCGATGAAATAGATATGTTAAAAGATGCAGTATCAATTCCGGGGATATCAATGACCCATGTGCTAAACACAAGTATAAAGAAAGGTGAGTGGGATTTATATGCTCCAGGGGGACCCTGCATCCACAAATGTTCTGATGAATGCCGTAATAGAGGTAAGAAGGGGAAAGCTTGCGAAAAGTGTAGAATTAAAAAGAAAGAATGCACTGTATGCCATAAAAATAAAGCTTATAATCTTTTGAAAACCGGTATGGTTGGTGGACAGGCTCAGGTGTTTTGTAGGCTTGCAATAAAAAATCAAACAAAAATTCGTCCACATAAATATGAAAATCCAAAAATATGCAAAATTATTCGTGGTGATGATGCTAATGGTTTATATTTATGGTCGGCGGCACAAGAAATGCCGTGTGGAAAAGAAAAATTAATTGAAGTAGAAAACCCAAAAGATCCTGAATATGTCAAAAAATTTTGTAATGATGTTCTTACAGGAGAGTTATTTGGTTTTGCGCAAGTAGATATTCATACACCTGACTATCTTTTGGAAAAATTTGAAGAGTTACCTCCCCTTTTTATTATTGATATTGTTCCAGATCATTTAATACCCAAACACATGAAAGAATATCAAAAAGCTACAGGCAGAAAGACTATAAAAGACTCAAAAAAATTAATAAATGTAACTAGAGCAAATAAAATTTTGCTGTATACACCCGAAATAAAATGGTATCTTGAGCATGGTTTAGTAATAACTGCCGTGCATAAAATATTAAAATATAAACCGGGAACACCTTTTGAGTGGTTTGCAGAACAAGTTAGTAATGCAAGAAGGGAAGGGGATATTGAGGTGCTGGGTGAAATGTTGAATGTAGCTTTTAATGTTAATAATATAATAGAAAAATTAAACAAAGCTGTTAACGACGAACAAAGAGAGGAAATTATGAATGAATTAAAAAAATTTACTGAGATTAAGGATGTTGAAAAATTACACAAAACTTTTAATATTGAAAAAATTATGAGCGAATTAAAACAATTCCCTGATGTGGCGCCATTGATTGAGGAGAATGAAGATGTTGGAGTATTAGCTAAAAAAATACTTACAAAGTACGCAGGAAAGAAAGAATTAGCTGATACTTATAAGCTGATGGGAAACTCTTTTTACGGTAAAATGATTGAAAATCTAGAAAAACACATGGAGGTATTTTTTACTAAATTTTGGGATATGGTTTGTGAAAAAATTAGAAATCCGTTCTTTCATGATTATGAAAAAATAAATGAAACAGCTGAAGTTACAATGCGAAAACGTAAAATTGAAATTAATAGGCCTTATCAGTGTGGTATTGCTGTATATCAATTAGCCAAACTTCGCATGTTAGAATATTACTATGACTTTCTGGATAAATATTTTGATAGAAGAGATTTTGAGTTGATTTATTCCGACACCGACAGTTTTTACTATGCTTTGTCTGATGAAAATTTAGATAATCTGGTAAAACCAGAATTACGAGAGGAATATTTTAGAGAAGGTAAAGAAAAATTCTTGTCAACATCATTATATCACGATAGAACACCAGGTCTTTTCAAGACAGAATTTACAGGGGATAGAATGATTGCTCTTTCACCAAAATGTTATTTCGCACAAGATAAGGACGGAAAAACAAAATTTAGTTGTAAAGGAACAATTGAACGACAGAATAATATGACGTGGAATAGGTACTATGAAGCTTTTCAAGGGGGGGTTGATATGGCAAAAAATACAGGTTTTAGAGCTATTGATAACGGAATTAAAACATATACTCAAAATAAATTAGGATTGAATGCTTACTATGTTAAACGTATTGTAAAAAAAGACGGAATTCATACAGATCCTTTGTATTAGCTCATTTCAAAACAGAATCTGGGGGTAGTTCTGTATCATAAGGTACAACTTGGAGTTCTTCACTTACAAAACCGCGTTTTGGACCATCTTGTAAATAATATAAAACAGGTTGGTTGGGTGAAACTGTGCTTCTAGAAATATCATAAACTTTGATACTCCAGATAGGATCTGTAGCTCTCCTTTTTTCACCACCCTCAAGTTCACCCGGGGATAATAAATATCTAACCCTTTCACCAAAAGGTAATCTAACCTCATCAAGACCCACAACTCTTTGATAATTTTTTGGTTCAATATTAACCTCTTTCATTTTTATAGCCTCATCAGGCTCTTTACCAGTTATTCTAGTTGGAGTATTATTCAAAGTTTTCAAAATAGCTGGTAATCGTTTCACCCATACTCTAGATCGATCATCACTAAGCATTTCTTGTGCATATTGATGACTGAATAATCGTTCGCTTAATGTTCTATTTGCTCTTTCAACAAAGGCTTGGGCTCTATGGTTTCCAGCTTCACTTCTCTGGATTTTTACATTATGGTAATTCATAAGTTTTGTAACCTCCCCCATAAATTCTCTTCCTGGATCAATAATTAATGTTTTAGGATATTTCATTCTTCTAGAATATATTTTTTCAAAAGCTTTAGATATCTCACGACTTTCTTTTGAGGTTAATGGTTCAGCATCTTTATATCTTGAGGATACATCAACCACAACCAATGCATATTTATATGTTTTTCTCCCAACTCTATCATGTGGTAAAAATAATAAATCTGCTTGGTGAATCTGATTAGGTTTATCTATAGTCCAATGTGGTCTTGGAATATATTTTGGAGCTGGAATATATATTTGCCATATTGCTTGTTTTTGTAACCATTGTTTAGCTACATCTTCACTTACTTTTGCTTTTTCAGCTAATTTAGGAATTGCAGAATATCCTTTCCAATAACCCTCAGTTGAATAATATATCCTACTAAAATTTTTTGATAACCTTTGGGATATGTTTTCGTTACTCATTTAAAGATTAACCAAAGTATCTTATAAATAAATATGACAAGCGTATCTGAAAAAATTAATCCAAACAGGATTCCAAGAGATCCACTCGGTTTGAAAGCGGAATCAACATTGAATAGAATTACACTAAATCCATCATCAGCTAATCCTGGAGAAACATTGTATATAAATATTCCTAAACTTTCTGAAAATTTAGTGATTGTGCCAGGGAGTGTATTTCTAGTATTTAACTTGACTGTTGAGGGGCATGAAGATAACACCCTAGTGAATAATGTAGGTAGTAACCTTGTATCCAGACTCAGGGTTCTTTTTGGAGGTGAAACACTACAGGATACACAAAGATACGATCTATTTCAAACATACCATGACTTATTCTTAACAGATGAAGAACGAGAGGATAGATTAAGACAGGGTATTTCTTCTGAAAACATGAGAAAGCTCCGGACAAATGCAGGTGATAAGGTAGACACAGACGCTAAGGAAGTAGCTCTTGAAGAAGTACACAATACCAAGTATCATATCCTACTAAATCATCCTATTCTCAACGATCATGGAGTTTTCTACCCAAAGGCGTTAGATCATCAACTAATCTTTGAGATTACACTAGCTCCAGTTAACGATATTGTTGTTTATTCTGACGATACTAAGGCTCCAACTTATAAAATCACAAACCTTGAGTTGGAATATTCTTGTATATTAAGTGAATACTTGGCTCGTGAGGCACAGGCAGCTTATCAGGTTGGTAAAGGATTCTATTATGAAAATGTCACCCTACACAAAACTTTCACCATATCCAGAACTACAGACAGTGTTATAAACCAGCATATTAATCTACCTAGAAGGTCAATTACAGGGATATTATGTTTGTTTACATTACCATATGGTAAGGGAGCACGAGATTCCGAAAATTTTTTCAATCCAGGTATTACCTCAATAAATATTGATGTTAACGGCGTACCAAACCGTTTCTACTCTAAGGGAATGGTACCTTCAGACCTATGGGAGTCGGTAAAGAAACGTTTCAGTGGTTCATCCCGTTGGTCGGTGAATGAAAAGGATTTTTATAGTAAAAAGTTTGCTTTGTGGATAGATTTGAGAACTCACTCAGATAATGAGATTCATGGAGGGGGTCTACCCTTAAACAATGCACAAGATGGTATAAAAATAGAAATGAAAAGAAAAGTTAGTGGATCTGGTATTATGACTTGTTACATGTTTATTGTAGCTGATGCATTAATGGAGGTAATGAATTCAAACTTAAGATCAATCATGTATTAGTTAAAAGAAAATATGGAAGAATTACGAGATAAAATTCCTTTTCACTGTATTATAACTGGTCCGACAAATTGTGGAAAGACAAAGTACATAATTGATCAACTCCGAGGACCATTCCGAAAATTGTTTGAATTCATTGTTTTAATATGTCCAACTTATTCTAAAAATAAAACATATCATAATTTTGCTAGAGGAGATAAACGTTTCTTTGTATTATCACCAGATGCTAGTAACATTGATGAGATTAATGAATTGTTAGCTGATTGTCAAAATTTATTCTCTGGGACAAATACACTAATAATTTTAGACGATTGTGCTGTTTCGAGTGATCTGAAAAAACGATCAAACAAGTTTATAGATTTAGCGTTCTCTGGAAGGCATCATGGATTATCAATGTGGGTTCTCACTCAGCAATTAACATCTATAGCAAAACCATTCCGTGAAAATGTAGCTTGTGTGGTCTCATTCCATAATCCATCACAAAAGGGGATGAAGATGTTTTTCGAAGATTATGGTGGTGATTTAGACTCTGAAACTAGTAAAAAATTTGTAGAACTACTGAAAAAAGAAAAATATTCTAGACTCTGTTTATCTTTACGTTATCCATTTCAATGTTATTTGGAGATTCCTGAAGTTATAAATTTAAAGGACTAACTGTAGGTAAGAAAATTAAAATATGGCAGAAGTTGAAGATTATATTAGTGATGTAAAAGATGAGGTAAAAAATTATAATTATACCGAACGAAGAGAGGAGCATGAACTTGAAATAAAACAGGAATCACTAGCTATTCTCGCAGCTCTTGGAACAACAAAGGAATATTTAGGGGTTGATATGAGTCTTGGTGATATAAAAAAATTATCTGAAAAAGACATTGAAAAATATTTTAATAGATATCAAGCAGTATTGGGTAAGAAAATTAATGGTGGATTAGTAGATTCATCCCTTCAATTAATTTCTAGAGTTATTTCTTACATGGTTCCCGTGGATGATATAGAAGCTCTTTGTAAGGATTTGAAGAATGATGATTTGGTTAATCGAGAACTGACAAACATTGTAGGCCTCTTAGCATTGAAAGCAGGAAGATTGGCAGCACTTGCTAGTGGGTTATTTCAGGTTGCTAAACACGTAAAATTCAACAAAATTCAACAAATTACAAGTAAAAATATAGATGATTCTAACACAACTGAGCATGTAAATGATCAGAACTGATTTAAAGATTCTTTACTTTGTGAAATAAAATAATAATGTATGAAAAAGTTGTTAAAATAAATCAAGAAATTATAAAGAAATCTATTAAAGTTATTGAAGATGCTTTAATTATAATAGAGCATAAAGACAAAAAAATTAAAGAAATTGAAAAAGAAGTTTATATGCTAAAAGAAAAAATACGGAATAATTATAACACAGCTCGTAGGGCACCCTGAGCACAACTGAAGCGATTTAAAGATTTCTTAATGATATGTAAAAATTATGTCTGAAGAAGTTGTTGAGCAAATTACAGCGGATCCGGTTGTTAAAGATAAAGAACCTAAAAAGAGAGAAAAAGACCCTAAAAAGGTTGCTGCTGGTAAAAAATTAGCCGAATATAACAAAAAAGCGAAAGAAGCATTGGCTAGGGAGATGAAACGTGAAAAGGAACAAGAGGATATTAAAAATGGAGATAGTGAAACTAAAGCAGAAAATGGAAAAGCATGGCTTCCAGAACTATCTTTTACTACTGTTTTATCTATCGTTGGAATAGGGTTTACAGCATTTGACATGTTTATGAGATATTACAAAAGTAGAATATCTGATTTATCCCAAGTTCCTACTAAAGTTCCACAATCAAATATTACTACCCAACTCCCTAATCCACCACAACCACCAAGAATAGGAATGATATGAGGAAAGTAGTTTAAAGGTTTCTTACTGATACAGTAAAAATATGTCAACCGAAAACAAACTTGTGAAAACTGTTACTGATTCTGCAGTCCTTATTGGATTAGCAGCTGGAGTTGGATATGTAGCTAAAAAAGCAATGAGAGAATCATTTATGAACGACCCATCCTCAAGTATTACAAATTATGCAAAATGGGTAGCTGTATTGTCTGGTAGTATGTATCTAAAAACATATTTAGAGGATCAAAATATTTTACCAAAATAATTATGGCAACAATAGCAATGATGTTAGGTGGAGCTGTACTAAATGCAACTGCCTTTGTTGGTGGATCATATCTTGCAAAATATCTATCTGGGGATAAAACAGATACAGAAAAAATACGACACGATAAGGCACTAGAAAATTATCAAAAAGATTATGCTGAATATCAAGAAAATAGACAGAAACTAATTGATTGGAAATTAAAACAAAAAGATGATAAATATCAGGCATCAAAAAATCTTTCAAAAACGGATGAAGCTTTAGAATTTTATTCTCAAATGCACGAACCAAAATTCTCTGATTATTATAGACCAAGTAACAATCAAAAGATGGGTGAAATGGTATATGTAGGTGGTGGAATGTTGGCATTAGGTTATACAGCAAGCAAGTTTTTTTAAAAAATTATTTTTTGTTATGTAACCAGTAATTAGGTTATATAACATAATTTTATTTCTTATTTAAGTTTACATAAGGCTTCCAGTATCTGAATCTTCGTCATTTTCCATAAAATTAGCAGCTGATTCGCTGTTAGAAATAATTAATTCTGTTTTACATTTACTTGGAATTAATCTTTTCATTTCAATTTTTGGTTCTACATTCGCTTCATAAAGTTTTACCTGAAGTGAAATACAAGACCCAATAAATATTGATTCAATTTTGATTCCGCATTCGGCGTGACATCCTTTATTCATTAAATCTTTAGGTTCTATTTCTTTATCATCTTTCATATTAAAAAATTTAGTGAGAAATTTATCTTTATAACAAATTAATTTTGCATATAGCGTTGGTCCTCGGTCAGGAACTCTACTCATAGAACTTTTACCATTTTCATCTGTTACTTTTTCCATTTTCCAATAAAGTGGATTTAAACCACCCTTGGTTTTAGTAAGATCTTTTCTTTCCAAGTCAAATTTGTCAATTTTTTCTTTATTATCTAACAAATGATCAATACAACAATTTACTATTTCATCAAAAGTATCAATCCATTTTTTCTCTTCAGGTGTTGGTTTATCTCCACTCCATAAACATAAAGGAAAGGTATATCCTGTAATTTTTTTTGTTTCTTGACTTAGATTTTCAGAAACTCCAAATGAATACAAACGTCCAGTTGGAATAACAAGTTCTCCTTCAGTTCCGTCTTCATTTTTTGTAAAAATTTTAATTCTTTTAAATTCAATCTTTGGTTTGCTACTGGGGATTTGCCCTGAAATTGGTTTAGAAAAAATCATACGTTCTTTAGGAATATAATTGTTAATATTTATTAATTGTGTGTTTTCATTAGTCATTTTATTTTATTTAGTTTTTTTATTTTTTTAAAATCAATTTTATAATTTCAAAAAACTTTAGATCTAAAGATTTCTTACTGATGAGTAAAAAAAATCATGGCAGAATCAGAAAAAACTCCACTATTGAGTCAAGATTTTAATGATTATGATAATGATGATGATAATGTCAATATTGAAATGAATCCAATATCATCAACAACTAGGGTAATTAACCCTGATGATGAAAGGGAAAGACCCATCCCAACACCCAGAACCCGTATAGAAGAAACATCGTTTGGTGGTAGGGATTATGAGAGTGAGGGGGCAAGACCTAAATCACCAAAAACTATTTTTAGTGAGCTTGAAAAGAATCAAGATGAATCTGGAGATGCGATTAAATCATATTTTCCTGATGCAGACACATCACAGTTTTTACATTGGTATGATGAGTATGGAGAATTAAAAGTAAAATTGAATAGGAAAGGAGCAAAAACTTACTCATTATTCAAAGGGGGTAAATTGAATGATGAACTTCCTGATACAATAATAAAAGCTCTAGGGGTTGATTATGAAAGCATGCTTAGAAAAAATGATAATATTTCATCACAACTTGAGGAATATATTAAAATAAAAAGTAATTTAGAAAATGAAATATCTGAATTAAAATCAGATTTAGAAAAAAGTAAAAATGTGATTAAACAAGATTTTACAGTCGAAACAGAAGAGTTGGAATCTATTATTGAAAGGCATAAAACCATAGTTTCTAAACTTGAAGGTTATTTAGAGGCAACTGATAAACATAATATGTTAGATAAATCTCAGATTGATGAACTTAGAAGTAAATTAAATCAATACAAAGATGAACTTGAAAAATATAAGAAAGGCCAGTCAAATTTACCAATGTTAGAACTTAGTAATGAAAGATTACAAGCTGAAGTTAATAAATTTCTAGAACAAACAAGAAATAGTATTATTTACAACCAAGAACAAATGGCTGAGATTGAGAGACAAAATGAAGAAATACTTAGAAATCTACCATTACGAGAACGTTTGAAGGCTATCTTCAAAAAGTATGGTTTTACAGTATTTTCATTCAGTTGTGAGTGCTGTTGGTGTTGTTATTGGGGTTATAGTTTCTAATCTTTCTAGAGGCTTATCCACATTAGGAAAAGGTGTTGGAAATGGTTTGAAAGCTCTTGGTAAGAAACTCGGTGAAATATTACCAGGTATGGTTGGAGCGATTGTAAGCTTTTTATTCAAAACAGCTTGTGAGGTTATTGGATTTTTAGGTAAGAATGCTTGGTTGTTGATAATGGCTGTGGTTCTATATTTTGTGGAAAGTCTAAAGAAGAGAAAGTAACAAATTTAAAGATATCATGTTGATCAGTAAAATACAATATGGATGACTACAAGGGAATTTATCCGCAATTACCTATGAATGGCGATCCAAATAATTTCAGACTACAAAAGTCATGTGAAGTATTACATAATCTTCAAAAGGAAATTAAACATTACGAAGATGTTAGGAAAAAGTATAATCGAGCGAGAGGAATATTTACAAAAATAAGTGTTTGTAGTGGGATATTTTCAGTTATCCTATCTGCAAGTGGACTTGGGACTTCCCTTACTGGTTTTGGTGCTATTGTTGGTATACCATTAGGAACTGTGGGTGGCATTTGTGGGGTAATATCAGTTGTTTTTGGTTCGTCTTCTAAACGACTTTCTCATAAAGTTAGTAAACATGAACAGACAGTCTCTCTGGCAAAAGCAAAAGTAAATACCATTCACGACTTGGTTTCAAAGGCACTAAAAGATAACGCTATATCTGACCAAGAATTTTCTCTAATTTTATCAGAGGTGGATAAGTTTGAAAAGCTAAAACAAGAAATCCGTCAAAAAAACAGGAAAGATACAGAAAAAAACTTAAATATGAATCAGATAAGAACAGAGGTTCGGGCGGAAATATTAAAGGAACTGATAGAAGTGAGGGAAAGAACCGATCCCACACATTAAAAATTTCATATGAAAGAACTGATGTGGGTTTTAATTG
Source organism: Ricordea florida (assembly GCA_949710005.1). Taxonomy (NCBI): domain Eukaryota; kingdom Metazoa; phylum Cnidaria; class Anthozoa; order Corallimorpharia; family Ricordeidae; genus Ricordea; species Ricordea florida. The sequence goes on from OX453275.1 coordinate 4,240,876, forward strand.
TTTTGCTGGTATTAGAAAAGAAATGTTTTAAAGACTTTACATCTTATTCTAAACACGAGGAATAAAATGTCATTATTCAATGATTTCAAAAATAGGTACCCAAGTGCTAACCTTGATAAATTTACATTTGTTAATGATTCGTATGGCGGCTACATTAGGTGGAAATATAATGGTATAACTGTAATGTCAAATGATGATCCTACTGGAAAAACATGGTCTGATAGTCTATCAACTAATTTGAAAAGATTGTTATGGAAAGATTTAGGTATTACCTCTGATGAATTGAGTTCATTCCCAAAGAGTTTAACCATTACTAACCAAAGCTATCCTATACCAGCTATTACCTTTGACGATTTTACAAGCGATATAACAAAAATGTTAACTTTATTAGATATATACGTTTCAAATACGAAGAAATTCACAGCAAAAATGCGTAATGTTTTTACCAATCAAGTTGTAACATTCAAATCTGGAAAACAAAGTAGAAAATGGTTGAATTCTCAAGATATGAATTATTGGCCTCAGCAACTTAACTTTGCAGTTTGGTGTTCTACATCTGGTTGTGGGATAAGTCCTTTTGAAAGCCTAAATTATCCTAAAGTAGTAAATAGCTTCATTAAGTTTCATATATATTTCACAATAAGGAGAATATTATATGAATTAAGTCTTCCCCTACCTGATGAGCAACCTTTTGTGATAAATAATAATCCATATAGTAAAGTAGCATATCAACGATTGTGCGCTGAATTTGGAATTGCTAATAATTCCGATTTTAGATGGAAAGGTGGAAGAAATGGAGGATTAGGAGATATATTCCTTGATTATGGTTCTGGATATCATGGAAGAGGTGGAGGATATCAAAATGTACATATTGTAAGGAATTATGATGTTGATGCGGATAAATATCCTAGTGAAGGTGGTAAATTCGCTGATGAAGGCGGAAAGAAAGAAAAGGGTAATCTAATCTCATTTATACGTAATGATGACTTTGCTGATTTCAAATATTCTTGGTTTATCCCAACAAGTGTACATGGTCTCACTAAAGCTGGACTTGGTAGATTGAATCGATCCGCTGAAGCTTTTGTTTACTGTATATTGGGCGCGCAAGTTAACACTAGAAATTCAATTTATGGTAATGGCGGTGGAGCGATTGAGACACAACAAGAATTCTTAGCTTTATTTGAAAGTAGTGTGATCGAGAATGACATTTCTAGTTCTATCCAAAGGTATCAATTATCTGTACAGGAAGCAAAATTAAGGCTTGATTTAGCTATTGCTCCTGGTGTGTGGTTGATGCCGAGTAATATGATAATCAATACTGAAAGCGTGACAGGTTTTAACAACAAACTTATGAAAGCTAGTAATGATATGAATTTTGGTTTGAATAATTCCCTAAACACTGAAGCAAAACAAGTTGGAATAAGTCATAATTTAGGATCTTCAAAGTTAAAGTTACCTCATATTCTCCTGGAAGGAAAAACTGAAACTAAGGCACCAAAACCCTCAACAAAAACAGACTCGATGAAACAGGAAAATAATATCAGCTCTGCTGCCCCCGGGGATATTGACACAACGCAACATGAAAATAATATATTAGCATTTATAATTGTTGCTGGCGGATTAGCGTGGTATCTATTTCGGTAGTTCATGAGTATTTCACGTGATTATTATTGTTTACAAATTAGTGTTCACGTGTAGAACAATAGATTGCATACTTTTACGACATAGCAACAAGCAAAATGAAAAGTGGTTTTAAAGTTTGAAAGTAGATTTTATGTTTACTTTTAAAAGGTCGGTTTCTAACGTCGCTCAGGAATGTGATTACGTCAATGCAAATTTAAAGATGAATATAAAGTAACCAAACAAAAAATGTTGAGCATTACCATGTATGAGTCTGAAACAAGGATTTATTTAGATCCTCCGCTTAAAAATATTCTTGAGATGCAGCTACTTGATTGTAATATACAAACGAAAAGATTGATTAATTTCAAGGATCAACAGATATTATTAAATGATATGAATCTAGGCTTCATAATAATTGAACCTGGTACATATTCTCTTCGTAATATTCAATCGATATTTTTTAATGATCCAGATAGGGAAAAGATAACAATAATTGAGACTGATACTATTGACTATCTATATTCAAATAAGAAATTCAACATTAAACTTACTAGAGCGTTGTCGATTGGTTTGGGGGTGCCCGAAATCATAAATCCTGGTAAATTATACCCCATAAATATACAGATTAAGGAACCTCTGAGACTTATGTGTAGTATAGTTGATAATAAGTCTTCATATATGAATAAAACAAAATATGGAGAACCTGTGAAACTCTCACCATCAAATTTACTTGCAAACATACCTTCAAAAGATTATCCAACAATTCCAGTTCGAAAATATGATAGCGTTATAAACCACTTTGATTTAACCCTCTTAGACAGCGAATGGAAAAAACTTGCTCTTAAGGGGTCGCCTATAACTTTTAGTTTAAGATTTAGATAAATTTCAGTCTTTTATTATGTTATGTTATGTAACCCTCACTTGAGTTATATAACATTAATTATCTTTCTTTTCATTACAAAATCCTTTCCATAAAAAATGTTCTTTATAATTATCGTGTCTGTTAAATTTATGATGACATTTGGAACATACCCAGAGACTTTTTAATACTTCGATATCCTTGATGAAGAAGAAGTGGTCGTTATAATAACCCATATTCACAATTGGTAATTCATTTTCGTTCTCTTCTTTACCATGCGTCAATACCCATTCATCTTTATCATTTAGTTCAAATACCCTAAAGTTAACACAATACATTTTTGATACCTTATCAATTTCAATAAAACTTGTTTTTCCTACCTCCCTAACTTTCAGTTTTGGATTGTCATAAAAAAAACGGGCTAGTCTTAATGATTTTCTAGTAATATCTTTTGCGGGTCTTGATTCTTTATTCTTATTACCGCAATAAATTTGAAGACATCTCCAAAAACTTAAATTATCATAATACCCATCGACCGAGTAAATACATTTCTTATTTTTCAACCAGGCTGGTAATTTTTTACAAACAATTAAATTCTCCATTTATATAATTTAGGCTTATTCTTTTAAATGGGTTTTATTAATTTTTGTAAAAAATCATTTTTATAAAATCGGTGTATTTTTAAAAAGGGGAAATAAAAATTGGTCCAATAAAAAATCGGAACATTTTTGAAAAATGTTCAATAAAATGACTGAAAAAAATAACTCAAAAAATGACGTACAATTAACTCCGGGGGCTTGACCGGGGGCTTGACAGGGGGCTTGACAGGGGGGCTTGACAGGGGGGTTGACAGGGGGCTTGACAGGGGGGTTGACAGGGGGCTTGACAGGGGGCTTGACAGGGGCTTGACAGGGGGCTTGACAGGGGGCTTTACAGGGGCTTGACAGGGTGCTTGACAGGGGGCTTGACATAAAGACTGAAAAATGTGGAAAAACTGAAAAAATATAAGAAAAAGGGACAATATCTACTGTAACCTACTACTCGTTTATTTGTGTTGCTTGACACAATATTCGTGAGTTCCAGGAGCCTTTTCTCCAATTCGGCTAGTTTTACATTGTCGTTGTTTACAATGTTGAGACGCCGATTGCGACTCAAAACGACTCTGCCTATTTACATTTTGCAATTGTTCTCGTTGGTGTTACGAGTTAATGGTCTGGGTTGCGATGGTGGAAGTGAATCCTCGGTGGTATCATTTAGTTTGTCCTCTGACATGTTTTCTTCGGTGTCCGAAAGCGGACACTACGAAGGTGTTTTTGGTACTGTATAACAGACATCCTCGTCACCAGGTGTATTTGGTCCGAGGTATTGAAGTAATTCGTTGTCTGTAATCATAGTTGCTTCAGCAGGACCGCTCCGTTTCGATTCTTTACGAATCGGACTGTTGAGCTCGATGTCGTTTGCCGTTCTTCAATTGTCCATCCTTCGTTTCTCAACTTTTCAAAATCTAAACGGATTCTTGCTTTCGAACCATAACCTCGGGCTTCGTGAGCCTTTTCCAATGCTTTTTTCCTGCTTATAGACATTTTCGTTTTGGGCATTGCGGAATCTTCGTAATATACGTTCTCCTCCTTTGCAAAACACTTTTTGTCGCTACATGGGGTTTCGGGCTGTCAACACTGAAATTGGAGGTGCTGTTGCTATGGTGAGGTGTTAATGTTTACTATCCCTGCATCTGATTGGTTTCGCGGGAAAAATAGGGGCACGCAAAGGGCGTAAAAGGCCAAATATGGGGCTCTATTTTGCGTTTTACCGCTGCAAACGATTATTAAAGACTCAGGCAAGATGGCTGCCATCGAATACAGCACAGTATTTGGTCTCCTAATCGATTTTTCTTCAATTTGCGGATAATTTTTGGACGTAAATGGCCTACAAATTTTGAGGAGAGCCTTACCAGTTGTAACTTCTTTGTGTGGTTTTGGCAGAAAGACTTGAAACTTGGAGGATATGAAATAAACATATATACGAATATTTCCTTGGCAGCGCGTCAGTTCTTCTCAGATATATGAATGGTGGTGGCTCCACGAAATTCACGGACAAGAGATATCAGATTATACGCCTTAAAATATTCTGGTTTTTCTTAATTTTGACGCACTGACAAAGCAATGTAGAGAATATTTATGTGCATCGTTTGGCCAAAGGTCAGGGGCACCCAACGAATGATTTCGGTAAAATATCTGTTCGACTGTAAGGTCGCCTAAATTTTTCGGAAAATTTCTCCTCTAGGGAAAGAACATGTTGTCTTGATTTTCGGAAAAAAAAATTGCCCTAGAATTTTCGTAATTTAGGTGGTCGAGGAAAAGTTGTCCTAGACTTTTCGTAAATAGATAGTCAACAGAAAGTGACCCTAGAATTTTCGTTCGAGTTACAACTCGCAATTTTCGGACGTCGTCCGCAAGTTAGAAATGTATATAGCATGTGATTTCTTCCCCAGTAGGTGAAAAAGGCGGGTACCAAGACAATTTAGCTTGTGAGCTAATTTTGATAGAGATTTTGATGGTAATATCAAGCCTATGTGAAATTGATGAGGATTTGAAACATTTTATTATATAATAAAAGATTTAACAAAGTACATGTCGGTTGTTTGGGTGGGTGGGCGGGCACTTTCTGTGATATTGTTAAGTTTATGATAATCAATGAATAGTGTGGGCAGGTTGCCGCCAAGCCGACACCAAGTTGATATCAAGCCTATGTGAAATTGAAACCGAGCTGGCGATGCGGGCTTCCAGGACAATTTAGGTTGTAAGCTAATTTTGACAAAGATTTTGTTAGTGATTTCATCAACGAGCGTAATTTGTGTTTATACTAATTTTGATAAAGATTTTTATATAAAAATGATTTCGGGTTCCAAGACAATTTAGGTTTAGCCTAATTTTATCAGAGATTTTATTAAAAAAAATTGAATTCTAAAATAGATTTAAAGGACTAAAATGATTTGATAAAGATGGAACAGAAAAACGTGAAAGAACTTAAACTTCTCGCTAAAGAGCGCGGGATACCGAGATATTATTGGTTGCGTAGAGAACAACTTATTGAATCTTTAGAAAATGCCGCAATCGAATATATAAAACAACCGAAAACTAATAAGTGTATTCATGGTAAAATAAAATATTACTGTATGCCATGTGAAGGATCACAAATATGTGAACACAAAAAACAGAAATCGCGTTGTATTGAATGTGATGGTGGTAGTATTTGTGAGCATAAACGGAGGAGGTATCAATGTAAAGAATGCGATGGGAGAGGAATATGTATTCATGGAAAACAAAGATGGTTTTGTGAAGTGTGCGAAAAATAAGATGAATAATAAAAAATTATGTTATATAACGCAAATAAGTGTTACATAACAATATAAAATTAATTTATGATTAAGGATTAGAAAAGATTGCAAATAAAATGGAAGACGGCGAACTTTATTTAAAGTTTTTTAATGAAAAAGGTTTTCTTATTCGTGAATTTATAGATTCAATAAATAAAGATTTGTTAAAAAATATATCAAAATATCGCGGTTTTATTGATGAAATAAATAGATATATTTATTTTGAAATTTATTATGATGATAATGATGGTGATGATGATGAATATAATGTTTATCATTCTATTATTTTTGAACCCGATATAAATTTTGGTGTTAATGGTATATATGTTGATAAGTTTTTAAAAGATTTATTAAATTGCGCTAATGAAAATTATGAAGAATTGTTAGAATATTTTGGTGAGGATAATATATTTTTTGGTTATTATGATAAGGAATGTAATATTAATAATTTTGATAATAAGTTTATCGTTAAAAAAATAGATGTTGTTATATATGTAAATGAAGATAAAATAAATCATAAAAATAAATTCTATAAAAACTTGTATGATGAATTAATGGCTGTAGCATGGCATCCATCTAGATATTTAGATTGGTGCACTGATGTTGAAGAGTTAAGATATTTGAAAAAACTATGGGGTGAAGAAGATTAATATTATATAATTATGTTATATAACTCAATAAATGGTTACATAACAAAAATTTATGTGAATCTTAAACTAAAAGTTATAGATTGCCCTTTTAGATCAAATTTTTTCCAATCAGAGTCTAAAATGGTTAAATCAAAGTGATTAATAAAGTTATCATATTTTCGAACAGGAATTGTTGGATAATCTTTTGACGGAATGTTTGCTAGTAATTGGGATGGCCGTATTTTTACATTTTTACCTTTATTCGTGTATGACATTCTATTATCAACTATACTGCATAAAAGTCTCAAATGTTCTTTTATAGTTATATCTATTTGACTTATTTTAAATAAAACCTCTGACACCCCCAAAGAATTTTGCAAACCCTGGGTAAATTTAATGTTAATTGTTTTATTGTTGATTATGTAAGCAAAATTATCACCGATAATCATTGCTATATTTTTACCCTTTTCGCTGAGCTCAATTAATATTTTTATATCATTTATGGAATATGTTCCTGGATTAAATATTACTAAAGGCTTATCTTGTTCATCGGTTATTTTTTCTTGATTCTTTAAAGTTATTAGTCTTTTTGTTTTAATATTACAATCTAAAAGTTGTAATTCACTAACGTATTTCATTGGGGGGTCTAAATAAACCCGCGTTTCAGAATCATACATTGTAATGCTAAACATTTTTCATTTTGAAGGTATATGTTTAGATTAATTTTTATCGAAATAAAAACCAAGATAATAATCCTCCGGCAAATATTAAAACAATAAGATTATTTTGATGAGAAGATGTTTCTATATTACTAACTTCATCTGTTTTTTCTGATTCGTCGCTATTTGTTATTTTTGGTTTCCTTGGTTGAAGATTGGTATTTAATAAAACTTTTGATGTTCCTAAACTATGAGTTATTCCAACATTTTTTGTTCCAACATTTATTGAATTATTTACCCCAAATTTCATATCTTCTGTTGCTATTTTCAGATTATTATTATATCCAATAACGCTTTCTGTATTTATAATTAAATTGCTTGGCATCAACAAAACATTAGGGGCTATAGCTAAATCAAGCCGTACTTTTGATTCTTGAACTGCCATTTGATATCTTTGATTTGAATTTGCGATATCATTTTCAATCACAGAGCTTTCAAATAAATCTATAAATTCTTGCTGAGTTTCAAATGCTCTTCCCCCATTACCAATAATTGAATTCCTAGTATTAACTTGGGCCCCCAAAACGCAATAAACAAAAGCTTCAACCGATCTATTTATTCTCCCTAATCCAGCATTTGTTAATCCATATCCAGATTCTGGTATAAACCATGCATATTGAAAATCAACAAAATAATCATTTCGAAGCATAGATATTAAATTCCCATCTATTTTTTTACCGCCATCATCGGAAAATCTATTTGCGCTGCTTGGCCATATATTAGCTTCTGTATCATAACCTCTTACAATTCTGACATCTTGATTTCCACCACCTATCGCCTGACCACTAGCGCTTCCAGGAACACTTCCTGGTGGTACATATCCTTTTCCATAATCAATGAATACATCTCCAACCCCATGGTTTGCACCCCCCTTCCATCTAAAATCGGCCAAAGGCTTATTTAATCCCTTATAATCTTGATTATTACTTAAACCAAATTCTGCGCATAAACGATTATAAGCATTTTTGTTGTATGGATTATTTTTTAAAGAAAAAGTTTGTTCGCCGGGTAATGGTACAGATAATTCATATAATATTCTTCTTATTGTAAAGTATATGTGAAATATAAAAAAACTTCTAATAACTTTTGGGTAATTTAAACTATCATTTAAACTTACACCGCATCCAGATGTTGCGCACCAAACCGCCATGTTTAATTGCTGAGGCCAGTGATTAATATTTGGTTTATTCAACCAAGATCTAGCTTCTTTACCACTAGTAAGTCCTACAGTCTGATTTTTAAATACATTTTTCATGGGAGAAGTGAAGCTGTCTTTATCTGAAACATATATATTTAAAATAGTTAACATTTTTGTTACATTTTTTGCAGATTCATCGAATTTAATACCGGGTATTGGGTATGTGTTTTTTGTAGATGATAAACTTTCTGGAAACGACCCTAAATCTTTCCATAATAATGTTTTCAAATTAGTGGGAAGATCATCGGTCCATGTTTTTCCAGAAGGATCATCATCAGACATAACTGTTACCCCATTAACTTTCCATTTAATATAACCACCAAATGAATCATTAATAAATGTAAATTTATCAAGGTTAACATTTGGATAACGATTTTTGAAATCATTTAAAAGCATTTTATTCTTATGTTTAATTGATCTTTAGATCGAGAATAAAATGTTAATTTAATTAACCTCTCTTCTAATTCCCGCAAAACAATTACAACCAACATCAGTTCTCTCATATGAAATTTTTAATGATCTGGATTTGTTAGTTCTTTTAATAGATTTTCGCGCACTTCTCTCCTTATCACAGACATATCCAAGTTTTTTTCTGAGTTTTTTCTAAATTTTTGTCGTATTTCAAGTTTTAGTTTTTGAAACTTTTCCAATTCCGCTAAAATTATAGAAAATTCTTGATCGGATATAACATTATCTTTCAAAGCCTTTGAAACCAAGTCATTTATAGTGTTTAATTTTGATTTTGCAATTGCGGCGGTTTGTTCGTGTTTACTAACTTTACCAGAAAGTTTTTTAGAAGCAAAACCAAATCCAACAGATAATCCCCCAAAAACTCCACCCACAACCCCTAAAGGAATCCCAACAATAGCTCCAAAACCAGTAAGAGATGTACTCAATCCACTCGCTGATAGAATAACTGAAATCAAACCGCCAGAAACACTAATTTTTGTGCATATGGTTCTAGCCCTATTATATTTTTTCCTTACTTCTTCGTAATGTTTAATTTCTTTCTCAAGATTTTGTAATACTTCGCTTGATTTTTGCAGTCTGAAATTAATAGGATCTGGATTATTAGGTAATTGAGGATAAATTTTATTGTAGTCATCCATATTGTATTTTACTGATCAGTGTGATATCTTTAGATCTGTTACTTTCTTTTCTTTATGTTTTCTACAAAATATAGAACTACAGCCATTATCAAAAGCCAAGCATTCTTTCCTAAAAACCCAATTACTTCTCCAGCTGTTTTGAATAAAAAGCTAACTATTGCACCAACCATTCCTGGCAATATTTCACCTAATTTTTTACCAAGAGTTTTTAAACCATTACCAACACCCCTACCCAAAGTAGATAAACCTTTAGAAAGATTAGAAACTATAACCCCAATAATGACACCTACTGCACTTATAACAGCAAAAACTGTAAAACCATACTTTTTGAATATATACTTTATCCGCTCTCGCAATGGCAAATTTTTAAGTATTTCATCTTTTCGCCCATCTATAACTGATAATTGTTCTTCAATTGAAATTGTTTTATTTCTAAGTTGTTCTTTTAATTTATCATTCTCAGCTTTTAATCTTTCTTTGCTTTGTTCTAACTTTGTTAAATTTGATTTTCCCTTCTTATTTTTTTCTATTTCCTCTTTGCATAATTTTAGTTCTTCAAAAAGTCTCTCTGCTTGTATTTTTAATTCTATATTCTGTTCAGCGGTTTGATCAAAAAGACTTTTATTTTCTGCTTTTTCCAACTGTTGTTTCTCAATGAATTTCTTAAGTTCTTTTTCTCTTTCGGCATATCCATTAATCTCCTCCGTTCTTGTCGCTAAAAGTGAATCTATTCCTTGTACTGCAGAAAGTAATTCATTATGTTTTGCTTTTTCTTCATTAAATTGTGATATGGCATCATTATATTTATCTAACATTGTTTCATAATCGGCACCTAGAGCTTTTCTCATTGTTTTTGGTAAATCTTCAAGCATAAGAACTTTATCTTTAGTAAGTATAACATGTGGTGCAGAACCCTTTCTATTACTAAATTCTGCTAATATACTACCATCTTCTCCATATGTTACATTAAATGTCGCATCATTAGGATTGAAAGTTGGTAAATAGCGTTTGAGTTCCTGACCCGCTTCTCGCCTTCTGTCATATTTCTCATCTCTTTCTTCAATATTTGGTGTTTTTTTCTCTTCATCTTTTATTTCCCATTGAAGTCGTTTTCTTTCTTCCATATATTCAGAGTAACCAAGATATCCTTGATCAATAGATGTAGATGTGTTTGGGGATAAATAAACTGTTTCATCATTGTTCTCGCCATCATCAGTTCCTTTTGGCAAATCTTCTAATGGTATATCCTCTTCCATGATTTTTTTACTCATCAGTAAGAAATCTTTAGATTGAAAAACTAAATTAAAATTTGATAAAGGATTAAAAAAAATATAAAAAAATAAAATGATGAACGAAACTACACAATTAATAGATATTAATATTTATAAACCTAAAGTAAGCATGGTTTTTTCTAAACCAATTGTTGGTGAAATTCCTGGAAGTAAACCAAAGGTTGAATTTAAAAGAATTAAAATTTTTACAAAAAATGATGATGGAACAGAAGGGGAACTTGTTATTCCAACCGGTAATTTATATTCTTTTGGTGTTTCTACAAACACAAACCAAACGGGTGTAATTACAGAATATACATTTCCCTTATGTTTATGGAGTGGAAGTAAACCAACACCTGAAGAGGAAAAATGGATTGATTTATTCAATGATATAGTCGACAATTGCATCGATCATTTGTTTATTAATAGAGTAAAAATTGGTAAATTTGAGTTGGAAAGAAATGAGCTTGAAAAACAAAAAGGAGGTTTAAATCCTCTATATTGGAAGTTGGAGCAATCTTCAATGGATAGAGTTCCAGATAGAGGTCCAACTTTATATGCAAAATTAATTTGGGATAAAAAACAAGACCAAATTTTAACCAAGTTTTATAACTCTAAAAATGATAAGTTAATTGATCCATTAAAATTATTAAATAAAGGTTGCCGCGTTGAAGAAGGTGTAATAAAAATTGAATCAATATTTATTGGGGCTCGTATTTCTCTCCAAGTAAAACTTTATGAAGCAGTTATAGAACCAAACAGAGAAATGAAAAGATTAACAAAATTTAGAGGTTTAACTATTTCAGATAGTAAATCTGCAGCTGAAGAAATGGATGAAGATTCTGATGATGGGAGTATTTTGTAAACAATAATAAATATACTTATGTTATATAACCAAATTACTGGTTACATAACAAATAATAATTCATAAGAATTTACTAACTGCATAACCTAAACCTAACATTCCAGCTCCAACATATACCATTTCTCCCGTTTTTTGTTCATCGCTTGGTTTGTAATAATCAGAGAATTTGGGTTCGGTCATTTGCCCATACAATTCAAAAGCTTGGTTTGTAGTCGAAATATTTTTTGATGCTTGATATTTTTCATCTTTTTTCTTCATTTTCCAATCAATCATTTTTTGCCTTTTTTCCTGATATTCTGCGTAATCTCTTTGGTATTTTTCTAATGCTTTATCGTGTCGTATTTTTTCTGTATCCACATTATGCCCAGAAAGACTTTTTGCAAGCGCATTACCGCCAACAAATGCTGTTGCATTCAATATTGCTCCACCAATCATCATCGCTATTGCTGCCATATTTAATTATTTTGGTAAAATCTTTTGATCCTCTAAATATGTTTTAAGATACATACTTCCGGATAATACGGCCACCCATTTTGCATAATTTGTAATACTTGAGGATGGGTCGCTCAAAAATGATTCTTTCATTATCTTTTTAGCCACATACCCAACTCCAGCTCCCAATCCAATAAGTGTCGCCGAATCAGTTACAGTTTTCACAAGTTTATTTTCGCTTGACATTTTTTACTACATCATTAAGAAACCTTTAGATGACTTTAGTAATTATTCCATTCCTAAAGATTTTGGGGTTAAATGCAATGGAATTTTTGAGGGTTGGGGTATTTGCGGAACTTGCGATAAATCAGGTATCCTATTAGAATATTCAACCCTAGCTTTTTCCTTATATCTCATAAAAAGATCAAATGCTGTAAACCCCAATCCAACAACGGATAAAACAGTAGTAAAAGATAACTCTGGAAGCCACGATTTCGCTTCGCAATGATTTGATTCATCATTTTGCTCTGTAGCCCGCAGGGTCTCTTCACGTTTCATTTCCCTAGCTAATGCTTCTTTTGCTTTTTTATTATATTCTGCCAATTTTTTGCCGGCCGCTACTTTTTTAGGATCTTTCTCCCTCTTTTTAGTATCTTTATTTTCAGTTGTGGGATCTGCCGTAATTTGCTCAACTTCAGATTGTTCAGACATTATTATTTAGATGCTACAAATAAGTTTTTAGATCTGTTTAATATACTGTATCAATACCTTCAGTAGATTGCTTAGTTTCCTGATCAGTTGTGTTAGAATTTGCTGATTCTTGTTGATTTTTGTTGAATTTTATGTGCTTAGCAACTTGAAATAACCCGCTAGCAAGTGCAGCCAATCTCCCCGCCTTCAATGCTAATAGCCCAACAATGTTTGTTAGTTCACGATTAACCAAATCATCATTCTTCAAATCATCGCAAAGAGCATCAATATCATCAACTGGAACTAAATATGAAATAAGTTTGGAAACTAATTGAAGTGATGAATCTACCAATCCGCCGTTAATTTTCTTACCCATTACCGCCTGATACCGGTTAAAATATTTTTCTACATCGCGTTCCGATAATTTTTTTATATCACCCAAACTCATTTCAACCCCCAAATATTCCTTTGTTGTTCCGAGCGCCGCGAGAATTGCGAGAGATTCTTGTTTTATTTCAAGTTCATCATTATCATTTACCCCGGTCTTTACTTCAGTTTTTTCTTCAATGTAATCTTCAACGTTTGTCATCTTTGTTAAATCACTTCGGGTATCTCTAAATAACAATTAAATGGATAACGCAAACTCAAACATAGTCTAGAATATTTTTCAGTTTTCAGGAGTTGTACAAACTTTTTACCCAATTCATAATCCAAATCACCGCCATAATCTTCGAAAAACATTTTCATACCTTTCTGCGATGGATTATGAAAAGTAACAACGCAAGCCACATTTTCCCGAAATGGTTTTGCTATTGATGTCAATTGTTGGGTTAAAACCCACATTGATAAACCATGATGTCTTCCCGAGAATGCTAAATCTATAAATTTATTAGATCTTTTCTTCAGATCAGTGGATACGGCGCAATCATCTAAAATTATTAATGTATTTGTACCGGAGAATAAAGTTTGGCAATCATTTAACAATTCATTAATCTCATCGAGATTACTTGCATCTGGTGATAATATAAAGAATCTCTTGTCCCCACGAGCGAAATTATGATATGTTTTATTTTTAGAATAAGTTGGACAAATTAAAACAATATATTCAAAAACTTTTCGGAATGGGCCGCGGAGCTGTTCAATTAGGTACTTTGTTTTTCCACAATTTGTTGGTCCAGTTATTATACAATGAAAAGGAATTTTATCTCGTAAATCTTCCATATTTTTGTGTCATAACATTATGTTTTTAGTACTTAATTGATCTCAAACTTGAATTCATTATTTCCATCATTGCATCGGCTACAACAAACATATGACAAGTTATTACTACTGAGCTTGATGATCCACTTTTTTTCCTTTTAATTTCTATTTTTACTCCATCATGTGTATTATTTAGAGCTAGTCCCCCACCATGAATATTATTATCTGGGTGAGTTCTAGTATCAAGCCAAAGAGCAAACTTATTTGTATAAAAATCCCCTTCTTTTACATTATACTTTACTATTTTTGGGGATCGTTTTTTAACAGATTCCCAAAGATCTGATATAATCATACCTTTAGAGTATATTCTATTTGGTACACCATCAACATCAATATTAACAGAAGTTATTCCAGGATAGAAAAAATTTTCTGAATCTCTTGCACCACCGGCATATGGGGCAATAAACAAAAATAATATTCCGCTCATTGATCTTCTAGGTAAATTAACATGTTGATTAATAACTTCATCAGCTCCAGTTAAAAATGTAAAAGTTTTGTGTAAAGTAACATTTTCATAAAAGAATCCTTTGCCAATTTGATAAGTTGATTTAGCTTCTTTAGCTAAATATTCACTTGAAATTGATGAATATTCTAACTCTAAATTTTTGAGCGAATATGATGGTGTTTTAGTTGTATCAGAATAAACAACAATATCAGAAACAGGGGCTAATGTAATCTCAAATATTAAATGATTTTCTAATGCTTTTGGATAAAAAACCCCATGATCTTTTAAAATAGGATGATTTATTGGTATTCTATACTTTGTATTATGTACTACCGCAAGGGCTACTTCTTTTGCATCAGAATCATCCTTATCACCCGCATTTGTTCTAAGTTTTCTAATATTTTCATCAGAAATACCTTGTTTTAATCTATCTTTACGCTCTTCTTTAGTTAAAAATAAATCATGATATGTTTGAAATAGATCATATCTTTGGGTATCTTGTAATGTTTCACCTCCAAAAAGAACTTTTAATCTGTAAACAAGATTAGCCCCTAAATTATTAACAAATCTATTATTTGCATGACCCTCAACATCTAAATCAAATAGAAGAGATACGCTTCCAGGTACAATCACTAAATTCTCAGAAAGTTTTGGAATATTTATATATAATGTTTCGCCGGGGCTGGCCGATGATGGGTTTAGAGTAATTCTATTTAATGTTGATTCTGCCTTCAAACCAAAGGGTTCTCGTGGAATTCTGTTTGGATTAATTTTTTCTGACGTCATTGTAATTTATAAGATACTTTGTCTAACCTTTAAACCCCTTCACACTATTATTCTTTAATTTTTCGATATGTTTTAATAAACATTCTCTCGCATCAGGAATTAAAATCATAATATTAAAAATTTTATCGCCATCTTCCATATGTAGAATTTTTTTTCTAATAATTTTTTTCATAAGATTAATTTGATATTCGCTAAAATTTTTTTCCTCCACCATTTTTAATTTATAAAATACTTTGTTAATTTTTAAATGATGTCAAAAATATATTATTCGGCTGGGGGGTATTGGAAAGGATATTCCGCAATTTCTAAATTAGCCGAGAAGGCGAAAGTAAGTAAAAATGAGGCAAAACAATGGTTGCAGAAACAGGCAATATGGCAAATCTATCTTCCAGCCCCAAAATATATACCTAGACCGCATTGGATGGTGGATAAACCAAATCAGATTCACCAAGCAGATTTATTATTTTTACCGCATGATAGAGTTGGAAGAAAAACATATAAATATGCGTTAGTTGTGGTTGATATCACCTCGAGATATAAAGATGCAGAGCCATTAACCTCAAAAGAAAGTCGAGAGATATCAGAAGCTTTTAAGAAAATATATTCTAGAAGATTGAAATATCCTAAAACATTAATGGTTGATCCAGGAAAAGAATTTATGGGCAAAGTTGGTAAACTCATGAATTACCATAATGTAAGAATACAAAGAAGTGAAGCTGGTAATCACAGAGCCCAAGCATTTGTGGAAAACGCAAACAGAATATTAGGAGAAAGATTATTTAGTCATCAATATGCGCAAGAAATGATTAGTGATACCAGATCTAGAGTATGGGTGAAAAGATTACCAGCTATTCTAAAAACTTTAAATAATACAAAAACTAGAATAACCGGTAAAGAGCCTGATGAGGCTATAAAAATGAAAGAACTCGATTTTGAACCTAAAAATTATCAGCGAGAGGTAGGGCTTGACGAGGCTAGATTGCCTCCTAGTGTTAAAGTTAGATATTTATTATCTCCGGGTGAACTTGAGGGCGGAGAAAAAATAAGGGCAACAGATCCTATTTGGAGTCCCAAAATTTATTATATTTCCAGAGGCGTGGTTTCGCCCAATCAGCCAGTTTTATATTATTTAATTGACGGGCCTAGTAGGGGATTTGTAAGGGAAGAATTACAGATTATTCCTTATGATACAGAACTTCCGCCAGATTCTGTTTTGAAACGATAATGCCCATATGCAAAAGTATTTATTCCATCCTCACAAATTATTCTCTTATCATCATCGGCAGATAGTGCAACTTTATTAACCGTTTCAGAATAAATATCATGTAAACGGCTTCTTATTACATTCATCTTTCTCATCTGGGGTTCTTTATTAAATAGACATCTCTTATAATCATCAAAGTTTATGGTCTTTTTTACTACTGATGTCTTTACCCCTTTATCCTTTTTTATCTCTTCTTCATTATCCATCCTATATGAGTATAGCTTTGCTCGTAGACCGACAAATTCGATTATCTGTTCGCCCCCGGCTTCATCCTTAAACATATTTATTACTTTCTTATTCACATCAGTCTTAATACCTGATGGATGATTTTTTGTAAAGTTGCTTGTGTCAAACTTATACTTTACATCTGGGCTTATATCTTTATAGAAATCATCTGTTTCTATATCATAAACAAGACTGTCTGTGTCTGTAAACAACAATTTTGCTTTTTCCTCATATTTTGGTTTTATATAATTATAATGAAAATCATACATTGTTGTTTTACTTAGATCTAGAATACACATGCCTAAATAAACAGGTTTATTGAATACTAACTTTTTTTTCTTCATATGGATGGCTACAAGATTTTCACAAAAGATAGTGCGATGTTGATAGTTAGGTTTTGTTATTAATTTTTTCGCATCTTTTTTATTTGTAACTAATTTAATGTCAACCCTATTTCTAATGTTTTCCATTGTTTTACCAAATACTGAGTTATTCATTAACTTAAAGAAATCTTTCTCAAAATCATTCTTTGCTTCAGCCCTGAGTTCGGTATTCAAATCGATGTAAGGTTTTAACCAAGCCGATTCTTCAAATGTAATTCCTCTATGAATCTTTGTTATTTTTAATCCCAAACTTTCGTAAAGTTTTAGTGTTTCATGATGAACAACATAATTTACCTTATTGTTTAGGTTTGGGATTAATTTCTCCACTTTATTAACTACAAGCCTTTCGGGGGCTAGAGGATAATCATTATGTAAATCATGCAGGTTATTTGAGTATTCTAAATCAACCTCTAATATACATGGTATATTTTCCCAGTCTGAAAAATCTTTATCAGTCATCCATCTAAAACCGTGAGTAGGTAGCGGGTTACTCATTCCACCGCCATATAAATTATTTGCGTCGAGATATATAATATAACTTATTATTTTGTTAATATCAAAGTTTTTCATGAATGGGTTGTTTGCTTTCCCATATCTAGTAGAAATCATAGATACGCCGCCCCGAATACCTCTCTCAATCATAAGCAGCATATCTATGTCAGTTAACAACTCTAAATTTACTTTTGTTATCTTTAATGCGGCATCCCAAGCTAGCCCGGGCGCGGTATAATAATGTGCAGGATCTAATCCATAGTTTTTACTACAAACATCTCTAAAATTCTCGAATACATCGGCTAAAAGTAATACATCTGACATAAGATATAAGTTATGATATTCCCTCATAGTTTTCATATTAAAAGTTTTCCAAACATTTTGCGCATGTTTATAATCATTATCTGATATATTTTCATCGTTTAGTATTGAATAGAATGCATCCTTTGGCGGAAGTTGGTTTGTACTTAGTTTATCTAATCCATCAAACCAATCATATGGAAATACGCCCTTTCTCAGCAATAAATTTAATTCTTCACCTTTACAGAAAATATTTAAGTTTTTGAAAGATTCTTTTGGTAAATTATTTACTAATTTATCTAGACTTGACGCCATAAATTTAAATGAATCTATGAATCTAATATCACGCTTCACCTCAATCTGCTTACCTTCTTTATTTATAAATTCATCAACCACAATCTGCTTTGTGAAAGAAATATACTTTTCCTCATTATTTGGTATGCAGTTTATTTTACCTTCTGTTACACCGAGATTCTTGATAAAAATATGCGCATCATATCCAGATAGATTATGAAATATTACTGGGATGAATTTTGGTATCTTATAATTTAAGTTACATTCATTATGGGCTGCTCCTCTATACTTTCCTGTAAGGTGGCAGTGATCTAATACCTTATCTTCTCCTAATTTTTCTTCACATATATGGCAGTAAATGGCATTTTCATATTCTTTTTTATCCATTTCTGACATATCCTCCGCCTTCTTATGATATTTTGTCTTATTATAAATTTCCTTAATATCTTTCTCCAAATTTTCTATAAATATCTGCGGTATATCATCATCTGGGGATTTAGCGGTATATCTTACAAGCTTGGGTGGAAATATTTTATCATCAAAAGACTTTATTAGATAGCTGAATCCTGATGCTTTATGTTTCTGATATTGATTAGTATAACTTTCTCTTTCATTTGGTGAGCAGGTATGTATTTTCTCTGGATAACACTCAAAGTCCGCGTATACAACAAATGGCACTCGCATTTTTCTATTATAATTATTAAATTTAATATACTTTGGATTGCCATCTTCATCTTTTGGCATTTCAATCTTAACTTCTTTATTTGCGCCGCAATATTCTAGATGTTTTTCCAACGATTTTTCTGACTGAAATGCGTTTAAACATCTAGGGCAAAAATGCATCTTAGATTTATGTTTACTAACTTTTGCGGCTAACAATCTACTCATATTCTTTATCCAACAATAGTGGTTATTTTCATCTTCTGATATTAAAAGTAGGTTGATTAGATAACCTTTTTGTTTTTTACTTATTCTTAGTGGGTATACATCATCATTATCATATCCATAGACATTAATCGTGTAATATGGATTTTGCTTTTCAAACCTATCAATCTGTTTTAATGAAGTGGGGAATTCTATTCCTGTCCAGTCGAAATTCTTCGAATTTTCAACCATTTCCTTGTTTTTTCTCTCTGGGTGAGTTTTTTTTATGTAAACAGCAGATGTAACGGCCCACTTAAAACACTCATGATCATTCTCATTCCTAACATTAATAATCGCATTTTTTACCGCTAATTTTTGTGGTAATTCAATATATGAACTTCCAACAAAGGGTTCGAAAGGATCGATGTTTATATCAAAATATTCAACTTGATAAAATTGCCAACCAGAACCTTCATTTTGAAACTTTTCAACCTTTTCAAGTTGATGATTTGTCATAGTATTAAATAATTCAGATAAATCAGTTGATGAAGTAATCGTTTCTACTGTTGAATGAAAGTATCCATAGTTTTCGTCGGTCTGTCTTGTGGCGGGATTCTTTTTTATAAACTTACATGTAAATAAAAATTTTATCTTTATCGGTTTCTTTTGCTTGTTAATTAGTTCAATAACTTTTGGTTTGATTTTATTAATAAATGTTTTAGGACCATACCCTTTTTTCCCATCTATCCTGTGGGTTTTTAGATATCCCCTCAATGCTGTTTGTTGTTCTTTTGGTTCAAATCGGTTAACCTTTTCATTCAATTCATCTCTAGCACTATCAGATATATTTACCTTTCTTTTGGATTTTTGTGATTTATTATTAGTAAGTTCAGAAATATTTTTATTTATTAGATCTGTAAGTACTTCCTCATTCTTTGTCTTGAATAATCGGTTAACCTTTTTCTTCAAACCATCAACTCGTTTATTTACAGTCTTTTTGATTGGTTTTGGGATATAAGATAGTATCCAATCCGTGAACTTTTTAATCTCTTTATTTATAGGATTGGAAACTTTACTTGCTAATTTTTTAAGTGAAATAGGCCGAAATGTTGGTTGAGAAGGTTTGAGAACAGGAATATTAATCTCTGGTACCGGCTCATCAAAAATAGGCCCTTGCGGGGTTAAAACATTTTCTAAAGCTTCAATAAGTTGCGCTCTTCGCAACCTATAATATCTCGGTATCCCGCGCTCTTTAGCGAGAAGTTTAAGTTCTTTCACGTTTTTCTGTTCCATCTTTATCAAATCATTTTAGTCCTTTAAATCTATTTTAGAATTCAATTTTTTTTAATAAAATCTCTGATAAAATTAGGCTAAACCTAAATTGTCTTGGAACCCGAAATCATTTTTATATAAAAATCTTTATCAAAATTAGTATAAACACAAATTACGCTCGTTGATGAAATCACTAACAAAATCTTTGTCAAAATTAGCTTACAACCTAAATTGTCCTGGAAGCCCGCATCGCCAGCTCGGTTTCAATTTCACATAGGCTTGATATCAACTTGGTGTCGGCTTGGCGGCAACCTGCCCACACTATTCATTGATTATCATAAACTTAACAATATCACAGAAAGTGCCCGCCCACCCACCCAAACAACCGACATGTACTTTGTTAAATCTTTTATTATATAATAAAATGTTTCAAATCCTCATCAATTTCACATAGGCTTGATATTACCATCAAAATCTCTATCAAAATTAGCTCACAAGCTAAATTGTCTTGGTACCCGCCTTTTTCACCTACTTCCCCTGATACTTTCGAATAAAAAAGTTACTCCCCTGCAATCTTCGGATGCGCGTTACGGTTTGCCTAAAATTTTCGGAATCTTTTTATAGACGCAAGCTTTTACAAAAAAGGTCTCCTAAAAATTTCTAACGACAGCATTGCTAGCACGAGTCCTTCATTTTTCGAACAGACCTATAAAGGTAGCTAAAACTTTCGGATGAGCCAAAAAGGCCGCCTAGGATTTTCGAGACGAATACAGTTCCCCTAAGAAATCCGAACAGATAGATAGTTTTTAGGGCAGCTCCAAATTAATGAAACAGGCTTCTAAAGCATAGAAAAATCCATTTAAGGCACTTCTGAGGTATTTGGAAAAATTTGGTCGTTGGGTGCCCCTGAAAGGTTATGCCCAATGGATAAATTTTACTCAAGATTTTTAAGAAAGTGTGATGTGACATGGTTTCGACCACGCCCACGTATACGTCAAATTCCAGAAATACTTTACATTCTTTCCAAGAAAAAACAATTTTGTCTGAAGGTACTTGAAATGATTATTCAATGGTGTCAATATGGCAGACTTAGCGTAAATATATCTTAGAAAATCCCTACAAATGATATCAAACAAAAATGCCGAAAATAGCCTCCAGGAATACCTTAACATTATTGTTAGAGCCGTAACTCCTGATGGTAACATAGGAGAGCTTGCAATTGAGTTAAGCTAAGGGTTTTCAGGAAGCTTTTGAAACGCTCAAACATGCTCTGATCTCTGCACCAATTCTTGCTTATCCAGATTTTACTCAGCCTTTTCATCTGTATGTTGATGCTAGCCAAACGGGCATCGGAATAACGCTAGGTCAAACCATAGGTAAAAGGGAAACTGTAGTAGCTTATGCAGGTAGAGATTTCAATGCGGCAGAGCGCAACTACAGTGCAACGGAAAGAGAGGCTCTCGCAGTTATTGATGGCATAAAACGTTTTCAATCCTATTTATATGGACGAAAATTCTATGTACATACAGATCCTAACGCTCTCAAATGGCTTATGTCAGTGCCAGACCCCACGGGCAGTATTGCAGGTCACTTATAAAACAGGCGAGTACATTACTGAGGCTCACAATGTTCTCATTTGTGGTCATGATGACATCAGTGAGGGATTTAGTGGTACCAGTGATTCCGCTTGTAGGTTTCTTAACCAGCTGGTTTAAGTTGAACGTTGAGATTAAGTCCCGCAATGATTTAGTCTCAAGGTTAGAGGCCAGCAGTTTGCAATTTAGGTTTCAAAGTATAATAATATTCAAGTACAGGAGTAATGCATCAACGAAGCTTTTGCTGAGCAAGAGTTCGAAGCAGCTGGTTGGTGTATCTGGAAGCTGGCTCAGTATATATGGGAGAATATAGAGCAAAAACAATTTGAAAGTGGAAAAGAAAAACAGAGAACTTGTTCAGTAGCAAAATTATAGAAAACGAACATCTTCAGAAGAGCAGAGGGCAACTGAAAAATTAATGTTTATTTAAGAAGTACTTTTTGAGGTCATGGAGCATCTAGGGCTTCAGCAGACGAAACAGAAAGATCTAGTGCTTACATAAGGCATTATAGAGTATCCAAAGCTTTGCCAGAAGAAAGAGCAAAAGCTGCTGCTTACATGAAAAGTTACAGAGCAAACAAAAATGATATTTTTAAGCTTAAAAACGTCGAAATCATGTTCGCTCAGGCTTTTACTTTTTCAATTTGTTTTTCTTTTATACTTTTTGAATTTTTTTTTTCATGTTTTCGTTTTTACTTTTCCAGTTTTCGTTTTGATTTAATTTTCTCGTTATTTATAATTAAATTTTGTTTTCAAGGTTTTAAAATTGAAGCCGCGCAGAGCGGGTTTGTTGGCGATGTCATATGAACTGTTTTTATGAACTGCGTTTTACAAAGAAATGTATGAAATTTTATCTCGCGAGTAATTCGGCTAGGCGAGATATCCCTTCGTTCCGGGATACCTTTATCCATACAAACGGGGCCTAACATAGGCGAGGCGAGACGTCCCTTCCACCCGAGCCAACTCTCTCCATGTAAACAGTTTGTCCCTTCGTCGCGGGACACGGGTCATAATTGAGCATGCTCAGCACTTTCCCGCGCATTATTCACTCGCCCCAGTCCATGTAAGGACTTGTAAACGAACGCCAAAAGTATCCCACAGCCCGCAGTGATCGTACCGGCAGGTCTAGTATCCGTTTATCTTGGATCACGTGATGAAAGAAAGATTTCACTGTGTCACAAAGTCAGGAGTGCATTCCGCTGTACACGATAATTATTCAGGGATATTTTTTCTCTGTAAAAGTTCCATTATAGTGTTTTAATCAAAATAAAATTAACCCTAAATAAGTTCCGCTGTGTTATTCAACTGCCACGGAGTTTTAGACGCATCAAAATGATGATTTCTCTGATTGGAATAGACGGGAGACACTTAAAATTCCTTTAAAACGAGAGTGTATTTGGTGTCTTGTCCAAACAGGAAAGGCTTTTTAGAGTATTTTGTCCGAAACAGGTTCGATTCAGTAATTCAAATACTCGAAAGCACCCCTATAAGAGGGTCTCAATGGGGTTAACCGTTAGCCGTAAAACGGGCAAAAATTTAGCCGTTAGGCGTAAATATTAGAAAAATTTTAGCCGTTAGCCGTAAAAAATGTTAACCGTTAGCCGTAAAACAGCCAAAAATATTAACTGTTATCTGTAAAACAGTAAAAAATATTAACCGTTCGCCGTAAAACAGCCAAAAATATTAACCGTTAGCTGTAAAAGTCATCATCCAATTGAGACCCTCCTATAACCAAACAGGGGTCAGGCACCCCCCCCCACCCCATCCGGGGGTTACCGTGATACCGTAAAACCGCACAGACAAAAGTGGAAACACCGCAATCACGCTGTAAAACTGCACTTTAAGGCGACTTAAAATTTGAAAAAACACAAACCTGTCAATATCTTCACAGGCAAAATTCAATATCATTGCAAATCCCAATAAATCTAATTTTCTGCGTGAATGATAATAATGCTGTAATGCCACAAGCCCTTACGTCTCACCAAGAGAACTTGGTCCCACCAGGAGCCCATTACCGGCTCCTGGTCCCACTCAATAACCAGTTTCTTACAAACGACTTATCGACGCTATCAGAAGAACAGAATTGATGAACGAATAAGTAGATCGACAAAAAGCAACTGACCAATAATCATTTAATCCTTCCTGTCAATCACATTAAGGCTTTACCAATCAACAGCCAGTAACATCGCGGCCTATACACAGCCAATTACAAAATGAATATAATATAACCAGCTGTTGATTATATTTTCTATGAAGTAAGTCTCCTAGTACCATGTTGTAGATAAGTCAATAAACAGCAATGACAGCACCCAATAACAGTTCTTTTTAAAAGAACTTGCATGCGCTATCGTAAAACCCCGTTAAATTGTCACATAGCTTTGGCTTTAAATGGAATTAAAGATCTTTCTTTTCTTGCACTGGCGAAAGTGACCACTAAAACTTCTGGGATACCAGTTGGTCGCGTTTAGTGCAAGTATAGCAAATTTGGCACTCTTAAGACGACGCTCAAGTCGGCATTATGACGGAAATATATTTTTTCCCAACGAGCCGTCGTCATAAAGCAGGTTGTGTCATCTCAAAATGGAATTTGGTTTATACAATTAGCGTTCCTCTCCCCTAGTACCTCTTGGATCGGGCGTTATAACAGTCCTAGTAATTTTAAGGAATGCGATAGCCGTGTGGCAAGCGTTCCCGTGTGGTTTCGGCCGGAGCAAACAAAGACCGTGCCACAATGAGGCGAGTAAAAGAGGGGGGAAGGGGAGGGGAAGATCGACAGGAAACGCGTTTCTTTCTCTCCTCTCCCCCTCCCCACTCTTTCATATTTTGTTGGCTCTCGCTCCATTTTTCGCGCGGCCAAAACAGAAAACGTGTTCCTCTTTCCTAGATCTTTCTTTCTTCCGAAACCGCACGGAAACACTTACACTTGCTACGCAGGCTAGGAATTAATGCGATGTCCTCGCCACTTCGCCTCACAACAGCTTCCATAGTTTTGTGATACTGCTTCAAATTCAAGTTGCAAAAGATTGGTCAAATTGAGGTGGCTTTGTTACAAGCAGATGTTTTGATAACCAACCCACCTCTATAAAGATCGCCAACTGGCCTTGCAGTATGCGACGACCTGCGCGATCAGGCTGAAAGGCGTTATGGGATTGTAAACTGATCATACTACAGTATGCCCTTAGCGCTTACTTGCCAGGTATATTGCTTTTGCAAACATGTGTGAACCTTGGAAAAAGCACCATAATTGCGCTGCAAAGGCTTTTCTTAAAAAAAAAAACCAGCCTGTCAAACGCCCGATCAAGAACATAAAGGAGGAAAACGGCGACAGGCCACTGGTTTCTAAAACCGCCAAGAGACTGAGTTCTACTATCAAGCCCATGCCTTTTTCTTCCGAAAGCAAACCTCGATATCAAAGCACGAGGCGCAGTGTTCCTCCATATTGGATCAGTGGAAGTGAAAACGTTTTTAGTGTAGCAATTTACTATGGCCTCCGTTGACGGTAATGGCTTTAACCTAGAAGATGACATTGGGGCGAAAATAAGTGGATTTCGAAAAGAGTATGATAATGAACGCGATGGAAGGGACGACTACGGTAAGCAAAGAGTGTTATCTCTTACTTCTCTTGTCGACTCAATTTATCGCGTCCTTTTCGATCTTGGTGTTGTGGAGTTGTTTTTCGTGCTATTTATATAAAAAAGGTGAAATCGGATTGGCATTCATACCTCATTAAAGTTGTGAAATGAGCCTTCGTTGTTGCAGAGTTTCGTGTTTTAATTTGTAAAACCGTAACTTGAATTGAGCCGTTGCTTTTTGCATGCAGTGGTCGGAACATGTAAAGCAAAATATTACTTGAAGTAACCTTGGTTTGGCGATAAGAGAACTCTTCTTGGCTAGATTTCCGTGTAACCCCGTACTTTATTATGTATTCTGTAGATCTACAGTAATTCGTGTACACATGCAAGCATTTATCTTTGAAGAACATATCATTGCTGCTACAGTATGTCTAATGGAGTATAGGGCAATGAGGAAATCTAGCCGTATTTTTTCCTCACACCCTTACTTGTCAAGTTATTTGAGGTACTAGCAGCTTGGAATTTCTTATTTGGCATTTACACTAGTGACATAAAGCTCTATCAAATGCAAGCAGTCTTAAAAGATTTTCTGTTTGATGCGCTGAAGATGAGAGAATTATACGGTAACCACACAGAATCCTTTGCTAAATTTTGATGGATTGTAGCTATATTTATATTCAGATGTGGAGCTGTAATGTGGTACTTGTTACTTTGTTTATTTTAATTACTGCAGTGATTCTTAAAAAAAGAAACTGATTTACTGTAACCATGTTTGCCTTGTCTCATGAAACAGGAAGTGGAAATGACAGATCAAGGGAGAGAGATAGGGACAGACGTAGGAGGTCACGGTCAAGATCAAAGAGTAGAGAAAGGGAACGTCGTAACTTTGGTGGTGGCGGTGGTAGGGATAGATACAGAGAGCGAGACAGATACAGGTATATACAGTACCACACAAATGTAAGTTACCACTTTCTCACGAGACGCATCTCATTTCTCTTGATACAAGTCTTGTTTCTCTCAATACAAGTCTCGTTTCTCTTGATGCGAGTCTTGTTTCTTGTGAAAGCCAGTCAAAGAACTGTAAGTGCGAAAGGTTAAACTGTACTTGTAGCCTGTGAACAGGTTGTCTTATGAGGGAGCATGACCTGCTAGCAAAGTGAGCCAGGAATAGTATTGCTGATTTGATTCATCTCGTTAGTCGTTAAGTCAGATCAAAACTTTTATTGCATGGTTTAACAGTTTGTGGGTTTTTTTCCTTTTTCACTTTTTAACACCAAAGAAAGAGGGCGGGCAAAGCAAACAAATGGTTGTTTTGCCAAACCATGAATTTTCGGAATCCTTTATTGTTGTGACTATACGCGTAAACTAGTGTAAACAATGGGTTGCCGGACCAGTGAACTTTTGCGGCGTTTATTTCACAAACATGTTGTCCGACAAGTTGAAGCTTTCTTCTAATCAAAGCTTAAATTACATAGATTAATAGTTTTCAGTTGATTGTCATCTTTGATGTAAGGCAATGAAAGAGCGTGAGCGAAGCAAGCAAATGGTTCTTTAGTTGAACTGAGAATTTTCGGCATCCTTCGTTGTTGCAACTACGCATAAACAATGGTTGCTGGACCGGTGCAATCTTGCATCTTTTCCACAAATACTTTATCTGACAAGTTGAAACATTCGTCAAATCAAGCCTCTCGATGCGCAGATCAATAGTTTTCAGTTTATTTGTGACGTTTGAATCACACACATGACAACAAATTGCGTGACTGTGTAAACAAACTAAGTGACACGAGCTCCTTGCTCAGCGTAAATTTCCAAAGGCTTGCTGAGCTTTATGGTGATGTAAACAAAAAAATGTTATAAATCTTTATATGCAAAAAAGACCTTTTGAAAGATTGCAAATAGATTGACTACGTCCACGTAGTGAAGGGTCGCTAAATTTGCCTTTTGAGATACTTGACTCTCACTACTTATGTAAATTTCACATTGCGTTGTAATCCATGTGTCGAGGTGTCGAGAATTGCTAGTCCACTTGGAACAAACGAAAACCGTCTCGGAGCTTACATGTATTTCATGGCCACTCTTCAGTAAATGACCTAAGGCAATTCTTCTGAGCTTTGAAGCTTTCGATTCAAAAATAAAATATTTAGGAATCATAGATAAAGGCCGCTTTCAGAGCTAGCAGTTTACTTCATCGATTTGGGAATACACTTACACAGTGCAAAGCCAGTATCTTTGATACATGTGTGGTAGTTTTTTTATGAGTAATATAATTATGCCATACTAAACAGTTCAGTGATTCTTGCCGGAAATGAGACTTGTATCACCAGAAATGAGACTTGTATCACCAGAAATGAGACTCCTATCGAGAGAAACAAGACGAGAGTGGTAACTTACATTTGAGTGGTACTGTACAATATTTTATGTGTTAGGAAGAAATGTGTTGTAGTAATGATACAGGGTTTTCATCAAAGTCTGGAAGTGGTGGGCAACTTGATTTGGCTCCTGGGTATACATTACTCAATGGTACACTTTCAGTTGAGTTGTGGGAAGCACCCAAGCAGAGTTGTCTTCAAAGCTTGTCAATTTGCCAGATGCCTGGCCCTAAATGAAAAAACTGCAGTATCCTGTAGAGAAATAACTACAGTACATGTAGTACTTTCCTTTCAAGGTTCAGAAGTGTTTGTGATACCATTTTAGAGAATTTTGTCCACAGTACATGTACATCCATGAATGTTGATACTGTGCAAAGATAATTGTATTTTTCTTTTGTTTAATTTTATCATAAGGTCCCCATCCCCAGTGAACAAGCGAAGAAGAAAGAGGTAGAAGTAATTGTTGTTTATATTGTAAACACTGTAGTTTAAAGCAATGTCATGGGGGGTATGGGGGTTGGGGGCCGTGGATGTTTTGGGGGGCGAGCAGAGGCATGTCTGCCCAGAAAAAAAAATGAAAATATTGTCTACAAATGGTTGTATCTCGTGCAATCATGAAAGAACATCTTCCCAACACTAAGTTCATACCTACTTGAAGTGATTGAGAAGCAAATTGGTGTTTCTGAACTTAAGCACTTTACTCACAGATCAAAAGGATCAATCCATAACATCCTCATTTGTATGGGGAAAGCTGTAAAAGAAATGTTGCTAGAAGACATGAGAAGTGCCAATTGCTATGGACTATTGATCGATGAAGAAATCCATTGTAACTGGAAGAGCATTGACTGCTGACCGTTCAGGCGGCTCATTTTCCCACGTACGGTGGCCCACAACTGCCACATCAAAAACAAATTGCTCACATCAAAAACAAATTGCTCACATCAAAAACAAATTGCTCACATCAAAAACAAATTGCTCACATCAAATTCAAATTGCTCACATCAAATTCAAAAAGAAACAAAATCATTAATCACTGGTCAGCGGCTAAGTTAAAAAGACTATCCCCAGTTTTCAGTCGAGTTTTCACTTGACCGCCATTTTTTCGTTCGAGTACCGTTGTTTTTACTTTTGTAGCTATTTGTGAACAGATTGGCGGAATCAGGATACGGTAAATGTATTGCAGTACCTGTGGCACCGAAATTGCCCAGATTTAAAAATAGTTGTGACAGGCCTGCATGACTCCCGCTGTTCGCAAGTGTGGTTTCTTTGCCTTTAGAGTTTGAATCTCACGAGTATGTCTTTGAGCAATTTTCCTGTTTGGTACAATATGATGGGAGGCTCTTTGTATATCTCACTCAGTAAAGGTTGATCCTGTATTAAATGCCATTTGCTCAATAAGGTTTCCTTAAGAATACTTTCGCTCAAGTTCTCTAAGTTCCAGTTTGTTTATCTCTACGCTACGGTAGTGGAATTTCTTTAACTGGCTCCTAACCTGGGCAATTTGTTTTTGATGTGAGCAATTTGTTTTTGATGCGAGCAATTTGTTTTTGATGTGAGCAATTTGTTTTTGATGTGACAGTTGTGGGCCACCGTACCCACGCAATGTGCAAGGCGTTCCTCGGCCCCAGTTACCCCGCCGCCCTGAAATATTCGTTCGCTCGTGCGTCCCTGTGCAGCTAGAGTCACAAGAAACGTTCATACGTGATTTTTAGTCACAATTTGATCTAGAAGAGGCTTCGTATCAGTTCGTTAAGAGCTTTACTGATTTATGGCAAGTTAAAACTTAAACCTGATATATTTAATGAGCTTTTAAGTGTGTAGTAGGCGGCAGATATTTCGTAGAAGGCGGCAAAATCGCCGGCTGCCGGCACATTTTGACTGGGCTGGATGACAGTTTTGTGAAATACAGTACCGTGCCAAGGTAAGTTGACACTCGATACTCGATACTCGCGAGAATCGCGTATAGAGTCGAGTATCGATACTCGATACCGTGAACTCGATACGGTCGTCTCGAAACGGTCATCGAACCGGAACAGTCTCGATTACGGGTAGTTAGGTTGGAAATGCCGGAATGCCAGAATGCCGGAATTCGGAATGACGGAATTCGGAATTCGGAATATGGAATTAGGATATATTTATTTATTAACTAAATTAACTAAATTAATTTATTAACTTAATTTCATAAATAATAAATAATACTAATAATAATAATAATGGCAATAATAATGGTAATAATAATAATAACAACAATAATAATGGCAAATGTGATGCAAGAAAAAAGTTAGAAAAAATTGCTTCGCAAATCATTTCTATGTACAAATGCCTAAAGCCAAATTAATGCGTTTTTTTACTGTAAGTAAATATTGGGGAGGGGGGAGGAGGGTGACGTGCTTGGCATTTATACGACGATGACTGATAGGACGAGAACTGGGGACAAGATTGCTATTGTTATATCTCATCAAACGTGCTCGCTTCATTTACACTACTTGCTTCAATTCACAATGGTTGACTCATGAAGTTACGCCGAAGTCGTTTCTGGAAGTGGTAAGTGCTGCATTATGTCTTAAATTTTTCTATAAAAAGTTAAAATAAAAAATTGTATATCACCGTGCTGGAACATCACCATGCTGGCGGCAACATTGTCTGACACCTTTTCACCCCCCCCCCCCCCCCCCCCAAAAAAAAAAAATATATATATATATATATATTTCTCAGTAAAGAGGCAGTGTTGTTTTTCTTGTTATATTGCTTCTCTTTTTTTTCCAAAGCACATAAATCTTTCTTTTTCTTTTTTTTTTTGGCTTTATGCATTTGTACATAAGAATGATTTACGATGACTTTTTTTCTGCTTTTAAGAATTCATTATATATTCCATATTTCATATTCCATCTTCCGAATTCCGTCATTCCGGCTTTTCCAAGCTACCATTACGGGTACTGTGGACGCCGTACACTGAAGATTGCAATTGATTACGTCTTCCTATATGGAAATAACTCGAAGTTATAGGCCCTGGAATGATGTTTAGCTCTCCATGCACTTTCGATTACGAATGGACAATGTGTTCGGAACAAATATGTTGATTGTTTACGTATAGGCGGCAGGTCATACAACAAATCACACAGAGAGTTAGCTGATTTAACGGTAACAGCCGGTTTCACTACTTGTCGAGTTCGCTACATTCGAGTTCGCTACTTGTTCGCTACCCGCATAACTGAGTTTGCTGCCTGTATCCTTCTAAGCATAACACCATGTAACATGGTTCGTACAGATTTTTGGTTGCAAAATTAAAGACTTGTATCTTGTGCAATAAATTTACCCGAAGTTTTGCTGATGTTGATCGAATCTTTGAGCCCGGTGTACCTTGTAAATCGAACTCTCAAGAACCAAATTTTAGGCTGCGTGTGTCTGTGGTAGAGAAGTTGTAGGAGCATTCACACGACACAACTTCGTTCTACGTTGTGTTGCATACGCCAAGACGCGCGACAAATCGCATCGTCTAAATCGCCCTTAATGTATCCACTCTAGTGACAAGCTCATTATTTTCTAATTACAGAAAAACACTTGCAAGACTTGATACTCCACTCGATCCTTGATTGTTGCATCTCGATACTCGCGAGTATCAGTATCGAGTATTGAGTCTGATACTCGACTCAATACCAAGTGTCAACTTACATTTGCACGGTACTGTAATTTATAGTGCATTGAATGCCATATCAAACTGGTTCGACCCTTTTATTTTCAGGGAAAGTTTATGGGATCGACCACCCATTGGTTATGAACATTTAACTCCCTTGCAGTATAAAGCGATGAGAGGTAATGACTGTCAAAAATAGATTTTTATTATTTACCACAGCACACTTGTGAGGAAGACTCGATTGGATAGTGCAGGGAACAAGCATAATATTCTTTGTTCTGGTCTACTTTAAGTTTAGCTAAAACAACTAGTCAATTATTAATCTTGTGTATCATATGTAAGAAACTAATGAGAGTCTTTGCCAGAACCTTATTGTCTTCACAGTGTGCACAGTTGACTGCGTTGAAGAAACAAAGAAAGTGACTGTGTTAAAAAACAAAGGAGTTGTGCATGTTAAAGAGCCAAGGTCTATTGTGTTAGCCCTGCAAAAACAATGGCTTTGAACATGCTAACTAAAGTCAATTGTTTTTATGCCCATAAGTGCATGTCAGGCATGTCAGGTCAACAGTGTGCGAATGTGTTGTAACATTCTGTGAGTGTGCGTTCCCCTTATTTCCTTATGAAATCCCATGGAGGGTCACAAATTCAGTGAGTCTCATGAGAAATGAGACTTTTACCGAGAGAAATGAGATGAGACTGGTAACTTACATTTGAGCAGTACCATATGTATGAACTAAATCATATATTAAACGTCCATTTTGGTTGTACATGTAATATATAAAGCATGAGATACAGTGTTTTATCACATAATTATCAAACACTGAGAAGAGAGCCTAAATTATGATGAACAAAGTAGTTTTTTTTAGTGAAATTGGTGATGTTTGATATGCAATGAAACACATGTATTAAGTATTGCATCTCAAATTATAGTAAATTCCATTATGTAGAAGGAGAAATTAATGATGCAAAAAATTGCTGTTATATTAGACTAATATCCAAACGCATCAAGATGCCAATTCCTTTGCTTTCTCTTAGACATTATTACTGAGCTTGAGAAATGTAATTGAAAGTTGAACTTTATTGGCATTAGCACAATCTTTAGCAATTTTGATTGCACTTAAAAAGAGGTCAGATTGGGATGTCTTGTGTGTCAAGCTGGTAGTCAAGATGTTAGGAGTTCAGTTACTAAAAATGGTGTTAATGGTGCAAGAGCCAAACATTTCAAATAATTGTTAGACATGCATGTTTACTCTTGTCTCGGCAAACTGTGTTATTATTTTAGCTGCTGGGCAGATACCAGTGAATGCAGGAGGTCCAGTCCCTGGGGGTACAGTTAGCAGCTTGCCACAAGGCAGCCAGATGACCAGGCAAGCACGTAGGTTGTATGTTGGCAACATACCATTTGGCATCACAGAGGTGAGTGCAGGAATATTTGTTTCATCTTTCAGGTAGTTACAATTGTCCGTTGGTTGTGTGTTATCCTGGAGGTTGGTCATATCAAGAGTCCTTGACTGAAAAACGTCAATTATTGCAATCTTGAGCTGTATCAAAAATTCCTTAGTATTCAGTTCACAGTCATCAGACAATGATAAGGTGTTTGTCTACTAACCATATTGCTTCTTTGGCTTATTCCTCATTGAATGAATACACAGCGTAACAGATACTGGATCTTCTATAGGTCTCTGCAAGACATGCCCAGAAATTGTACTTGGCATTAATTGCAAACTGACTGTGGATGACCTAAAAATAAAGAAATAAATAAAAACTTAGAAAGAAAAAGGAAAAAAAATGAGGTGATGGGTACCTCAAACCAAGGGAAAAATGTAGCACTGTAGGACTTACTTCACTTGACAGACTGTGTCAGAATTTTACACTTCATGTATTGTCTTTAAAGGATTGTAAAATTGTTGTTATCCATATATGTATCAAACTTGAACATCCCACTTTGTTGATTTTATGAACAAAGAACTTGATGGGTCGCTTATGTTTTTGCTTTCAACAAAAGAAAGCAGAGACTGCTGAAACATTTTTTGCATATGTTATTTATTGAAAAAAAAAAGAGGAAAATTGCAATTTTCTGTAAATTTTTGCAATTTTGATTAAATCAATGGCCACATGCAGAATTTCAGCTGAATTAGAGTGAATAAAAGCTAACTAATGACAACAACAACATACAGAGCCTTAAATAAGAGTCGTTTGGGTTGCTGTTTCGGCCCCCGTCATGTCAGATGCAGTTGGTTATCAATGATCAATGAAAGTGACCAGCTTGAATCTTCTCATGTAAAATAGTAGCTATAAACTGTGTTGATCTTTAAATAAACACAATCTCTTTACTGTTAATGTATGTAAGAAATGCAGTGAACCATCCAGGAGAATTTGGACTTGGATTATAAGCTTAATGCATTAACTTGCATTTCTTTTATGGTTCAGAATATCATGATAGAGTTCTTCAATGCAAAAATGCAAGAAGCAAAACTAAATACAGCTCCCGGTAATCCAGTGATTGCAGCACAAATCAACTTGGAACAAAACTTCGCTTTCATTGAGGTAAGATACTTTCTGTGCCCTTTATTCAAATGAACTGCCCTTCCTATTTCCATGTTTTAAAAGTCTTCATTTATAATGTAAAAAGGAGGTCAAAAAATCAGACTAAAATGTTTTGAATACATTTGAGGTCACATATATATGTACAAATTCAGTTAAAGCAGAAGTCCATTTATAACAGAATTATATGGCTGTTTGTGTGATTGGGCAAGATATGGTGAATCTTGAGTTCTGATTGGTTACCCAAGCAGGCAAGATGGGCCTATCTTGCATGGATTTACCTGTTTGTCCCATGAAACAAAGCAAAACAAAAATAATTGATGGCCTTATAGTAAATCCTTCATTGCCCAAGCTTGTTCAGTCAAGATTGCTGATTGT
Organism: Ricordea florida; assembly: GCA_949710005.1. Taxonomy (NCBI): domain Eukaryota; kingdom Metazoa; phylum Cnidaria; class Anthozoa; order Corallimorpharia; family Ricordeidae; genus Ricordea; species Ricordea florida. The sequence goes on from OX453275.1 coordinate 4,275,324, forward strand.
ATTCCTATTAACTATGTGTCAGTCAATAAAAACACAAAAAAGCACTCAACCAATCTTGACCTCATGCCTGGTCGGTAATACAGAAAATATATATAGATTATATTACACTATAATGTTACACATCCCTGGGAAAAGAATCACTTTGTTTCTTGGAAATGTTATGATCAGACATCTAACAGAAAGATATAGATTGTACCATAAAACTTTTACACTGTACAATGTAGCAGTGCCACTCCAATGATATTATCATACATGTACATTGCAAGAGGATGGCCTGTATTCAGTTGCAGATAAGGACTTCTGGTTATGAACTTCAAAGCTTCAGTACATGGTTAGAGTAGTCTTGCACTTTAAATATTCTTCATGTTGCACTGCTACGTTGTACCAGTGATGTACAGTAGCATTGCTTTAAATGCTTTGAACCCAGGAGTTCAGTGGCTTTGTGTGAAATTCAATTGTCAGGGAGTAGTTACTTCTGAAAAGAACTGTTGTTGGTGGTGTTGACTAACGCTTCGACAACCTGATGATGACTTCCACACAGATAGTCAAAATGACAGTCAAAGCCATGAACAAGCCCTGGCGATTCCACACCACAAACCACTAATGTAGCATTATAGTAGATATGAACACTACCAGGATGCTCTTTTATTTTGTACTAACTCATTACTTTATCAAAAACTGCAATTATTACAGTATCTTGCTACTTATTAAATCTCCCAGTTAGTATGCACGCTGTGATTGGTCAGTTTAGCAGGCTGTACTTCACTGTACGGCCCACTAAATTCAAAAGTTTATTTTGAGATGTAATAAATATCTTACAAACCTCGATTTCTCGTTCCATACTGTAAGTTACGAATCCTCGTTTTTTCCGCTCAAATTTATGGCTTGTGTGCTTTGCGCTTGGGTCATAAATCAGAGCAGAAAAAACTTGGTCTGTGACGTACAGTATTGACCTTGAACTCTGTTCATGCCTTCTGACAGGGTGCAGGAAAAAAAGAAAATTGTGCGGGTTTTGGATGCAAATTGTGTGGTAAAAAACGGCGATTGTGCGGGAATTCTGCGGGATTGCGCAATCATGTAAACAAACAAATATTCGATCATCGGGCCCAAAAAAACTGACATGGAGGAATTTCTGGATAAATGAAAAGTGCAACAACTCCCCTCTTAGTTTGGCAATTAAACATAAACCAAATTTCTATTTTGCTACAACTTTGGCCAAAGTCTGTATCAACAAAGTCATGTTGCGTGACACGATCGATAAACCGTAATTCCCGGGCGTAATTCCGCTTCGAAATAAAATTACTTTATGTTACTTTATGAAAAATCCCGACATTTTTGTACTTTCTTTGATATGTAGAGCGAATATTATTTCGTGAAGGTTTAAAACTCTTCACGCTTGATACCACAACACCGAAACAAGATTAGACTGAGACTAGTGCCCAGGCTGGCACGGAGCTACTGTATGAAGAGCTGCCTTGTTGTTTTTATATCCGCTCGAGCTGTTCAATCGCGAAATGCGACGGATTTCTCGATTGTTTTGCTAGGTAAATAGCCTAAAAAGTTTCTTTAAACCTTGGCAATCGATGGGAATATTGATTTAATTAGATTTTCAACCAAATATTTCCATATTGCGAGATTTTGCAGATTTTCAGAAATTGTGCGGGATTGTGCGGCTTTGATCGAATTGTGCGGTCCCGCACCCGCGCACCCTGTCAGAAGGCCTCTCTGTTAGTAAGAGGTATGTCTTTTATCTTGTGTTGATCAAGCCTTTCCTTCTCAGCTCCGTTCAGTTGAAGAGACAACCCAAGCTATGGCTTTTGATGGAATAATGCTAGAGGTGCAGTGATGATGATAATTCAATCTAATTTTTATCTTCACCAACTTTTTAAATAAGTTTGTATTTTCTGTGATGAGCAACTTCACTGGATTTTTCCTTATTTTTTGCTGTTTTCAAAAAGGATTATTATGCGGTGCACATACTGTTAAGTCTCAGTTGAAATAAAGTTTTGTTCTTGCACACTTAAGGAAATAAGAGGTGCTACTTTAAACTTTGGAAATATTTTGAATAATTATAATTGCTATAACTTACAGCAAGGTTTGAAATTGTTCAATTCAAACTTGCACATTTTGGACCTTTTGACCTTATTTTGTAAAAACACTAAAATTAAAGTAAGTTCTCTTAACCCTTTAACTGTTTAACTCCTAAGGGGTCTCCCTTTGGTGAGTAAAATTGTCTGCTATTAGCCAGCGTAAAATCTATAAAGTCACTCTTAGGAGGGAAAGGGCTAACTTCCAGTAAAGAGCAGCAGCATCCAATTTCTCATTACAATATTAGCTGTTCATCTACCATTCAGATTATGAGAATAATGACAAATTCTCCTCACCATTACCATAACAAAATATCTATATGAGAACAGTTAGGAGAAAGTGAATAAAAAAATATGGATATCCCATTGACAATTATACTGTACACAAAGACTATGGAATTGATCTTTTTTCTAGTATTGAATGTTACAACACAATGAGTGCATTAATATGCTCCCTAGTAATAACATTACTGACTCTGCTATTGCTACTGTAGAGATCTTTAGAACAGGGATAAAGAAAAACAAATGTGTGATGTTTTGTGATGTGTTTCATGGTATCTTAGGCTCAGTCTCTTAAAATCAGAAGACCCAAAGACTACCAGCCTATCCCTGGAATGTCAGGTAAACTAATTTCCTCTTGTCATACTGTAGTTCTGTTTATTGTAATTCCCCTCACAGAACTGTACTTATTTTGAACTGAACTCAGTTGTTCTTCTTGCATGGCTTCCTCCTGTAGTCATAATGTCTTGTGTGCAATAAAATCATGCTGCAGAAGATCTGAAAGCAAAATTATCAAAAATCAAAATTTGGTCACATTTTATAGTATAAGTAACGAAAATGGTTTACCAGCCCTTGTATTTATATATTTAGAGCTTGGCATTTCACTTTAGATTTTTCCCAGCTTTGTACAACTCTTTGTTTTCTATTAGAGTGATTGTATAGACTGAAATTAGACGTGTCTTGTTGTTTTATCGAGCAAAAGAAGATGTGATGTTTGTTATCTTCTTTTGACAGAAACTGCTACGGTTCATGTACCTGGTGTAGTGTCCACAGTAGTACCAGATTCACCACACAAGATCTTCATTGGAGGGCTGCCAAACTACTTGAATGAGGACCAGGTATGATAGGGGAAGGTCAAAACAAAAAAGTATTGTAAATGGGCAAGACCAGTCAACCCAGGGCTATATAAAAATAGATTGTGCTAAAGTTTGTGTAGACAAGGACTTGATTTGGAATCTTGTGTGTTTGCATGTTGTCAGCTGGCTTTGGATTTATGTTCAGAACTTAGTTAAAGGTGGGATGTTTGCAATCCTTTGGGCTCTAGGGACTTTCATGTACATCTAAGATGATCATTCTCAATGTAAAAATGCCAGTGTGAAGGAGCAGGCCGTTTGTTAGTATGGTGTGCAATTCCTTGATACAATAGAATTGTCTTCACAAGAATGATGACTTCTGCATCACGTTCTGGTGTTAGACCAGCCTTCACTTGCCTTCTGTTTTGTAAAACTGCTGCAAGATTCCAGTTTTATGTCCTTGTTTACAAATAAGATGCAGTTCACTTTTATGCAGTAAACAAGCAGTTATGACGCAATAGGTACATGTACATGAAAACCAGCAAGAACACTTCACCCATCCTTTTGAACAGAACCTGTTGCACAGTTTTGGCAGAACAAATAATCAATAAGAGCCAGTGATTTTTTGCCTTATCCATTATTCAAGAGGTTGAAAAATTTTTAAACTAATGTCCAAATTCTACTTTTGTTTTTTCAGCTGTTTCTTTCAGCTTTGTTTTTTTTCTAGGCCATCCAATTTGTACCTGCTGATCACAGGCTGAAATCTCGGCATTTTCTTTTACAGCTTTTTGTTTTAGGAGTACTTCATTTCTAGCTCTTCAATGACAACAGATCAAGCCTGGATGTCTTACAATATGATTATTGACTTAACAGAATATTTATTCATTGAGAGCTTTTTAGACAAAATAGAGAATAGAAAATAGCAACAGATAACCAGTCTAGACTGTTGATCCTGGCATGTTCTGTTCTGTCCTACTGTAGGATATGGAGCAATAATATGCATCACTATCGTAAAAGGTCCCAAAGTATTTTATAAACCAGAAGTATCATCACTTGAGTAATTCCTTTCGGTGGGGTTTCATTTTGTTGAACCTTTGAGACCAAGTCATTGATTTGGCCTGCAATGGCATACTGTAGTGCCTTAAAAGGCGATGTTTATTGTCATCATGCAACATTTTCATTGGCTTGCTCCTTGGCTATATAAATAGGCAAAGGTTTGAAATAATATTATACAGCAGAAACGAATTGAACAAATAGATAAAGGCTTTAATAGGCATAAGTGACCCTTGAGCGCAACGTGACGTAAACAAGTGAAAGCCAATGCTAGGGTGCAGTGTACAGCTCAGTTAATACTAGCGTTATCAGTTCAATTAAGACTGACTTATTTTGATTTTATTTCCCCCTCATTTAATCCCTAGCTTAGGGGGGACTAAAATGAGCTACAATTCTGGCTAAAGGCAAGTTCCTCTACATTGGGTACATGTGGAAGGAAGGCTTGATAGGAATCATTATGTGTACACAAGAAAGATTTGACATTGAATGGAAATTGTACAAGTTTTCTGCTTAAAAAAGAAGAAATGAAAACTTATGAACAAACTGCCCAGAGAATGCAATGAACAACGACTACAAAAACAACCAAACAAGACATTTTTATTTTTCTGGCTTAAAATATTTGGGAATGTTGTTCGACCTGCTAGTTTCCTTCTTCAAATGGCTTTGATACAGTTAGAGTATGCATTAGAGTGATTGAACGTGAGCATTGAGACTGGTCTGCTTTGTATGCTTGATTTCATATCAACAGCAAGGTGTGTCTGAAATGTCAGCAAGTCTCAGTTTTATGAATTTATAGCCAGAGTAATTTGTAGCCTAATAATTTTTTGGAAGGCTGTTTCTGCACGTCTCATCATCTGGAGAAACTCAAACTTCAATGCAAGCTCTGTGTGTCAAAACCATATTGAAAGTTAGACGTGCAAGTCTGGGTTATACTTGACTTGAAAGGGTTCGCAAGATGGGCTGAATTGATCGAACAGAATGACTGATTCTTATTCCTATCTTACAGCACTGGTAAAAATTAGATTTTTGTTAGACAGTCATTTCTGGTGTACACCTGTGGTACTTGCTTAATATTTAAGTTGTCCTTTGGCCATTCACATTACAAGCTATCAAATTTGAATGATGTTGTCTACAAAAGTTCTGCATCCTTTATCAGGCAATACCAGTAGCGCTTTGAACTGCCAGACAGAATAACTTCATTGCAAGCTGCACCAATGTCCCTTTGTTTAACTGTTTCTCTTATTATGTGATTAATTTCCTTTTTTTTGTTTTGATGGCTAGGTGAAAGAACTGTTGGCATCATTTGGAGAACTGAAGGCGTTCAACTTAGTTAAGGACAGTGCTACAGGTCTCTCAAAGGGTTATGCTTTCTGTGAATATGTGGATCTCACCATTACTGATGTGGTAAGTTGCATCTTTTTAGCTGTTAATCATAACTATAACAAAATTCTCAAATCTGATTGGCTATCAACTGCCCTGATTTCAGCCTTAATAGGACAGTTAAATAGGACAGTACGCGTCATGCCTGAGTAATTGGACAGTACGCGCCATCACGCGCGCGCTTAAATGGCTTTTTTTTTCACTTCTGGCATAAAAAATCTTGGAATTTCATGTGTTTTTATTAAAAAAAAGAAGTTTATACATCACAAATTTTGTTACAGTTATGATTAATTGGTAATAAGACTTCGTGTCGTCCAATTCGGTCTGCAATCATACTCGTGATTAAACAAATCGGACTCCCGCTACGCGGTCGTCCGATTTTGTTAATCACTCGTATGATTACAGACCGAATTGGACTCCACTCAGTCCTATTACCATTACTTATTACATCAATTTTGAAATCACAGGTGATCCCTGCAATTTGATTGGTTCATAGCAGTGTGATTTATTCCCAAATTGCACCATTTTTTGCTCTAAATCGCATCATTTTTAAAAAGTTACTCTTCTTCAAAAACTGGGCTTCCTGAAGTGGATAAATATATAAGTAGTGTTGACAAAAAGCTGTGATTTCAAAATGAGTGTAATAAAGTGGTAATTGAACTTCGTGTCATGCAATTTTGATCTGGAATCATACTTGTGATTTCAAATCGAACTCGCGCTATGCGCTCGTTCGATATTTGAAATCACGCGTATGATTTCAGACCTTATACTACTACGTGAGAAATTTCTGTAATTTGCTTGGCTAAGAGCAGTGGTATTTCTGCTTAATTTGAAATACCTACATGTGAAAATTACAAACCTTTTGCGAGTAGTAGTATAAACAAATAATAGCATGATTTGTACGTGATATTTGGCATAAATACCACTCGAGATATTTCAAAATTGTCTCAAATTTCACTCGCCTAACGGCTCTTGAAATTACGTACAACGATTTTGAAATATCCCTCGTGGTATTTATACCAAATATCCCTACAAACCATGCTATTACCTATACAAATTGCACTCCACTCAGTTCAATTACCATTATAAATTTCATTTACGTGGCCAACAATTAGAGGTAGATTTACTGTAGCATTTAGCTAACGACATAATGCACTTGCAACTGCGAATGAAAGAAACCATTTTACGTTTTACATGTAGCATTGTTGGGGACAAATTGTTGATTGTTTTCGTTACGAATTGACAGCAGTTCATGGAACTCCCGTGGTTTTCTCTCCCAAAGTCTACTGTAGAATCCCACATTGAGTTTATTGAACACTGTAATGTTATTCTTCTCACTTTGTTTCTACACTGTAACGTTATTTTTTTATCATTTTAGGCTATCACAGGCCTGAATGGAATGCAGCTTGGAGAGAAGAAACTGATCGTCCAGAGAGCAAGCGTCGGTGCCAAGACAAACATGAACAATGTATGTGCAGCCGAGTTTCAGTGATGAGCCCACCCCCACCCCCCCTCCCCCCCTTTATCGGAAGGTTAGGAGGGGGAGTGGAACATGTTCCCATGTTCTCTTAGTCTTTCTGCATTTTCTCTCTCGTTCCCCATTAATAAAATCAATATTTTTCTTAATTTTGATTCCTTTGTTCCAAATAATTTATGCAGAAGTTTCCTAATTCCCTTAAAATAATTCGAAAGAATCCCCTGTTCTTTGAAAATAACTGCGTCTGTTTTCTTGTTCCCTAAAACGCTGGGAGTGGCTCAGTGATGTTGATCTCAGTCCAGTTGCTTGTTGTATGGTAGTAACCTTGCGGCTTTTCTCTTTTCGTCACTGATTATTATTTTCTCCATCTCTCGTTCTACAGCCTGATGCAATTAACATGATACCAGCCCAGATGCAAATCCCTGGTCTTGACCTAACAGCCAATCTGCATAACACTGCCACTGATGTTCTGTGTCTGATGAACATGGTGGAAATTGAAGAGCTCATGGATGATGAGGAGTACGAAGGTAATAAACGCGATATACAGGATAACTCGCGCTCCAAGTGGCCAACTAACCGTACATGTATTTCCCGCAGGTTATGATATCAACTTGACCTTGTTGCCTTAGTTTTGAGAAAGAAATAGGAAATCACGTGAATAGGCTGTCGTCAGCTGATTGGCTGTTATAACTCGGCGATTTATGTTATAGACTTTTTTGTCTCACGATGTACATGTAGTCACTTTGGTGTGGATCGCGCCGTTTCGCCCGCCAACTGCTGGGCTTCTTCAGCAACCCAGCGATTCAATTTCGTGCGATTTTACTAGCTATGAATCTCTTATATACCAAGCTTGCTTGAGATTGTACTGGGAGAATATCGGCCCTCGGTTGTTTTGGTATTTCAAGAACTACGTTTATAAATGGCCGATGTTCTCCCTCGCGCTTGGCTAAGAAGATATACGGAGGGTGAACACTGTAGCCAACATGCAAATATTGTACATGGTCTGCGTTCATCCGCCTAAAAGTAAGTGGTATTGTTACATGGCTGGTTGCGCGAGTGGGCAGGGTGAGGTGAATCCTGTGTTCTGATTGGTTAACAGCGCGGGCAAGATAGACGGATTATCCCGCTATGTTCCGCGCAACAAAACAAAACAAAATGGCCATATTATAAGTCCTTTATTGGCCACGCTTGTTCGGTCAATATGGCTGGATATTGGCCTTGTTCTTTCAAGCGTTTTTATTCTCCTCCATTATGTCTCCGTCTATAAAATTGCAAAAAAAAAAAACCCGACCAATATGCAGCCATCTTGACCTCGTGCTTGGTCAATAACACATATATACAATGTATTCGCTTGGTCAATAACACATACATAGAATGTATTCGCTTGGTCAATAACACATATATACAATGTATTCGCTTGGTCAATGACACATATATACAATGTATTCGCTTGGTCGATAACACATATATACAATGTATTCGCTTGGTCACCAACACATATATTGTCCTCACGTGTGGTCAACAACGCATTGCACACAGGGTAACAAAGAAGGTGCGACACAGGTGACGTGTTTAATAAGGACATGCGATGTATTTGTGCTGCTGTGAGGGATATAACAAACTTTTCGGTGCTCTGGTCAGCTTATCAATCGTTTTAAATGCTGAATGAGTATATTCTTTTTATTTTAGAGATATATGAGGATGTTCGCACGGAATGTTCGAAGTACGGTAAAGTGGTGAGCCTGGAAATTCCTCGACCCGTGGAGGGATTTGAACCACCGGGCTGTGGGAAGGTGAGTTTTCACCGTTGATATAAACTACATTTTTTTTACCGGAATTTCTGCTACTAAGAAATATCGTATCTAAACACACGTAAAATACGATAGTTTTACGTGTGTGAATACGATAATTTTACGCAGTTTCACAGGCTTCGTGTTTCGCACAGTGACAAGAGTCGGAGTAGTGACAGCTACAGTGCAGCCCACAAGTAAGCGATCAACGCAGACGCAATGCAGACGCATGTGCGCGTCAGCGTCAGCTCCCACGCTTTGTTAAAATGGTAACTACTTGGACTACCGCTAAGGTCGAGCACTGACCCTTTCTTATGAAAAATTTATTTTTCAAATGATAAAGAATTTTGCAGAACAAAAAATTACGCCGGTCTGTCAAGCGAGAGCTGAGCTTTCAGAAAATCGATATCCGAAGTATCAATTTTCACACCTAAGGTGTCATTTCCAATTTATATTGCAGGCTCTAAAATTAAATAATTCCATATTTCTGGCCTAAATACCTCAATAGCTACGAAAGCAAAAATTGGAACTTCACTTCACTCCCGACAGTTTGCCCTCAAATTTTCACAGTGGCTAGTTTATCATATAAACGACAAAAAAATATCTGCGAAAGTTTTATTTCGAAATATTTTTTCTCCGAGAGCAATTTTTGTACAGTCACTTCACAATTTTGTAATACGATTTCGAAAATGTTCTATAACTGTTCACTGAAGCTGAGTATGGCAAAACGCAGACACGTTTTTTAGCGCTTTTGGTCCGGAAACTGAGGAGCAATTTAAATTAGCGAAAGACAAAATTCGCTTTGACTTGTAGCTTTGAATGGGTGATTCGGACGCTCGCATTTAGAGGTCGTGAAAAGTTCGACAATTCATTTTATTTCAAAATCCTTGGTATAGTTTTATAGTCAGCTTTATAAGCTTTAATTTGATATCGGGGTTTAGGTATCTACATCGCTTCTACGCGAGACAACCGTGAAGGTATAGAGCGTATGCACGTGACGTCACGGCAGCCATGTTGGTGTCCCCAAACAAAGAAAAGGCGGCCATGTTGGTGTCCCAAACTGATCCTCTAGGAATTAAATTACATTCTTATGCAAACATATTCTTTTGTTTCCGTTAAAAACATGGCCGCTGATCACGTGAGTGAATAGGCTCCATACCGGCTACTGTTACACCTGTTGGTATATACTATTTATATATAATAAATTATATGGTATAATTATAATAATTATAATAATTATAATAATAATTATATGGTATAATTATATGTTGGTATATATGTTGGTATACTGTTCCTTAAAGACTGCAATCAGTGATTTAGTGCAAAGAGAGAGAACAATGGCACTGGGAATTGAGTAGTAAAATAGTTAAGCATATAAGTTGTATGTTAACGTTTCATATTGTTTGCGTTTTCTTTATTTTACCCGTGATAGTATAGTAGTTTTAATAAAAACTCGGCATTCTATTTTGGGTTTACCTCGGTTTAAAAACCTGTGAAGTTTTAATTTTTTTTTTTCACTATTATTTTTTTTAGTCTCTTGTTTTGTCTCCTTTTTTTGTTCTACGTCACTCGTGAACGTAACAGGTTTTTACACCGAGGATGAGCCCGATCTTGTACGTGATTTTTTTCAACTTATTATAGAACATTTCCTTGTTCCAAGTTGGCCAACGTTTTTAGCGTTTTCATTCTTGCCATTCCTTGTTAAAATGAACAGTAATTGGTTTTAGTCCACTAATTTGATTCTAACGATGCTAGAGTGCGTTTCTTGATAGACCTTCACTTATCGGACCCGAAAATCTATTTTATGATAACAATGTTTTGTAATGGGTATTATAATTTTGTTGGTTTGAAAGGTTGAGCAATACGATTTTTGGTAAACTTGTACGTTATGCTGATTTGTTCCTTAGAAACTGCAAAAAAAAAACATTCGGTTGTCCTTGACTTAAAAACGGAACTCTGGGTCTTAACGGTGTAAAAACCTGGGCTATCGAGAAACGAGAGTCCCGTATTTTGAATAAATTTAAATCTTAAACATACGTCCGAATTTGCAAGCAGGTGTACGATCAGACAGCCTGTCCTGGTGAAGTTTATTGCATGTACCTTAAAAAGTGAGAATGTACCGATCCGACGTTTTGATACTCCTGTCTGTTGTCCTCCTCGGGGGCGAGCTTGTGGTTTGGCGTTGTGGCTCTGTTTATACCCTGCTTTAAAATGACATTTCTTTATGCTTTCCGAAGTTTGATTAAATATGGTAACAGCTTGTTTTGAACTGTCTGCCAGACAAAAATTAATTTTGTTTCTTATTATTGCAGATATATGTTCAATTCGTTACTCCTGAAGATTGCAAGTCCGCCGCCCAAGCCCTAGCCGGCCGAAAGTTTGCCAACCGTGTCGTGGTCACGTCGTTCTACTCTCCGGAAATGTATATGAGAAAGGAGTTTCACTAGACAGTACGCACAATGTACATTCACAGTCGTGGCACCCATGTCTGTTTAATGTATTGTAAAATGGCGAGAACAACTTGAAACAAACATTACTGAAGTTGCATTTACGTTCTTACCGGTTTGTCTTTACATACCTAAAAACCCGGTTAGAATAACTGCAATCCAACAGACTGCACACATGTAGTGTAATAGTTCCTTTTGAATCCACAGAGCGATGCTTTCGCGCGGTGCCAACGTTTGTTGCGAATTTGATACCTTTGGCACCTGTTAAAAAGTGTAAGTTTTCCTTCAGTAGGTTTTTATTGAATCTGTTCACATTTGTTTTGACAGTTTTTTTGCTCATTTTGTTTTCTCGCTTTGACGACTGTTTGTTAGGCCGTGTTTCGTTCACTTGTTAATTTGATCTTTTAGCGGCGCGTACGAACGCAAGTACAAAAATGCATTTACAGATACCGAAGTTGCTAGTGGGAACAGGAATTGTAAAACTGATTTAGTCGACTCGCTGGGGCTCAAGTTCTTTTCAGAATGCAGCCATTAAGAGTTAAAAAGCGACGAAACGTGACTTCGCCGTTCGCGAGATCTTCTATGTCCGGTACAAAACCCGGAGTCAAGCTAATTCTTTAATTAACAATTATTCGCCGATGGCGAAGTGATTATCGGTGAATATTCATCGATAACTGAGCATGATGCGAATAATTGTTTTAGTATAAATACACAGGTGATTATTTCAAAAAAAAAAATAGGAAAGAAAAAGCATTGTACCACACGAAAAAATTTTATTTCATCAAAAGTGCGCGATCGACTGGCAGCCATTTTGTTCGTCGTGGTGATTATCGGCTGATAAGTAATGGTAATAGGACTGAGTGGAGTCCAATTCGGTCTGTAATCATACGAGTGATTAAAATCGGACGGCCGCGTAGCGGGAGTCCGATTTGTTTAATCACGAGTATGATTGACGACCGAATTGGACGACACAAAGTCTTATTACTAATTAATTATAACTTTAACAAAATTTGTGATATGCAGTGAAAAAAAAGCCATTTAAGCGCGTGCGTGATGGCGCTTACTGTCCAATTACTCGGGCATGACGCGTAGTGTCCTTTTAAGGCTGAAATCAGGGCAGTTGATAACCAATCAGATTTGAAAATTTTGTTATATTTATGATTATCCGAGATAGCGAACCAATCAGAGCACGCGATTTTGTATAATCACCTGAGTGTTTATACTAACAGGCTTTATGCGAAGTTAACACCAAGCCTCCCAGTCAATTCAACATTTTGTACCTAACGAGAAGGAAGAGTCTGTAAGAAGAAGAGAGGCTAGTGTAGACGTGAAGATATTTTATCAGTTTGTAAGTTGAAACTCAAAATAAAATAACCGCAACTACTGAGAAGCAAAGCTTTATGGTGGCGTCAAAGTGAACTGTATTGTTTGCGCTGTTTCTATCTGAAACTCAGCAGTTTAATGCTGCGTTCACACCGGAGCTTAAACATGTTTAAAAGCTGTTTAGTTGAACATGGTTTGGAATCACTTTGAAAACGGCTCCGTGCAAAGCAGCTTCGCGTAAATTCTCTCTGACTTCAAAGTTATTTCTAATGACTCACTCAGAGACTCTCCTTCTCGCTATGTGTAAAGATTAGACTTTGAATCGTTTGGGAGACTGTTGTGAAAATTTCAAAACCTAGTATAACTAAACAAGTTTAGTTGGTGTGAACGCAGCACAACAAGACTCACTAATTAACGCAAAAGTGTTGTGCTAGTGCTTTATGCTAATTACATAGGTCCTGGTGCGAAGGTGTTACATAGTGTAACAGCTGTATAAAGGAGTTATTTTCAAAAGAAACTTTTGTTCCGCCGGTGGGAAATTGAAACCTACAAGAAATGGGTTTATCAAATAAGTTGATAATGTATAAAGATGTATTACCGTTACATTAAAAGGGAACTAATATTTCGACCATTAGCCCTTCGTCACAGCGAAGCAAAATCCTCTCTTCGTCTTTTTTTGCTACGCAGACTCGTGAGGTATTTTAACGCTCGAGGAGAAATATCGTACTTCCGTGCAGCCATGAAACAACCGCCATAAATAAAGATAACGGATGGAATCGACTTCTTCCACGGGAATTAAGTATGAAACTTAACGGGAAATATTTGTAAGAACTGACCAGTTAAAAAGGACGTTTGTGATAATGACAGCAAAGTGTTTTACGCGAAAGCAAGCAATGTGAGAGTTATACATGGGCGCGTGGAGATATGAGGTTACTCTTCAGTGTTCAATTCGATATCCATTTCAACACGGGAAGGGAAATTCTATATGTTCACGCGCCTCATGTATTATTCCATTTATTATTATATATACCAGCACCAGGTATTTACATGAAACAATTTTATTGCAAGGTTCAAGAAAGACTTCACGAAATTGATCAATCGAATGAAACTAAAAAGCTGTAAAGTAGTTGTTTTTCAATGTCAATATAACCGATTAACAATCTGAAACGTGATGTAACCAAATGCTGGACTGCCACTCGGACTACAGTCACTGTCGAAGACACGAATCTTACGAAACTGCGTAAAATTATCGTGTTCACACTCGCAATGAAATAGCCATATTTTTATTTGTGTTTAGATGCGATACTTCTCATGGGCAGAAATTCCTGTAACACTAGTTTCTGTAGGAAAGTGGTTTCAGTTCACACGCACGGTAACTGAGTTCCGTCATGTGCTCGGACGACGAAAACCAATTTGCAAAAAGTGTCGTGAAGTATTTGATGAGGAACATGTGAGGTATAATAAGTTGAAAAAATTAAAACTTGTAGCATGGACAATGAACAAATTGTGCAACACGAAAGCGTACAAAGTTCGTTTTCGTTACAAACCTTGGCAACCAAGGTAACTTGCAAGATTTGATTTTGTCTTTGGGCGCATGAGTAGAACCCGGAACATTTTCTTGATCTGGCTGGTTCAGTGGCTGGTTCTTTCTCGCCTTATTTTTAGGGAGCTGGGAACCTCTGCATGAATTGCTGGGTTTTATTTATGGGGAACAGAGAAAAGACGGCAAAGAACACGGGAACATGCACGTACTTACACCGACACCAGGGCGGGACTCAATAGGGGGTTGTTTCTTGCTTAGACAGATGACTAATGCAAAATGACAAATAATTTTCGCGAGGAAAAAGTGTTATTCTGCTAGCTTTTTCACGATACAGTATGACTATGAATACATCAAATATCTCTTGTCGATTCAAATCCCGTTGACTTGTCGAACCTTACAAGAAACAAAGGCTTTTTTGCTTATCTAAATTGTGTTTTGAAAGCTAGGTTGTTACTAAGTCACCTAAGGATTTATACATGCATATTATTGTTAGTAATTTGTTTATATAACATTGGCCTTCGCTAATACTTTCTCTCAATGGTTTTGATCATTGGGACTGAGAAAACTTGACTTCTGTTTTTCGCTTTCAGTAGTCTTTGAATTACCTTTGAAATGACATGTTAAAACAAGTTCTTTATTTGATCTTATCGATAGGATACTTCAGGGAGCTCCGAAATCTGTGCGTCTGTATTTTTCCTAATAAGACTTTGGGATGGTCCCATAAATTACGTAATAATTCTCGAGCCCAACGCAATGGTTTGAGATGATACAGAAACTAGTTCTTGACGCATTGCCAGAAAGATATAAGGGCTTTTTTGCGTACGTGCTTACGACGCAACAATTTTGACTGGCAAATGCCTGAAAGAATGAGAATGAAACTAGAAATAATTAAAATAATCTATGCCTGCTTCCATGGTTAGTTTGGTGGCTCGAAGGTGATCTGTCGCTCTCGGCGCTTAATTGGTAAATAGGTCTAAGCTGTCAATCAAGACCTGTTTTATCCAATCAGCGTTAGGTTAAAGAAGCAATATTTTTGCTAGTTCGTTATTCTTTTTCTCATTCCTGTTAAACTTTGTGCCTAAGAAGTTTATCCAAAGTTTGCCAGTGAAAGCGCCATGTTCCACATGAAGACAATTTCTGTGGTGACAGGACTACTTGCTTTTCTGTTTTTGGATATCAGGTTGGTTTTCGGCTGTTATGAGACATTTTTATCCCTTAACTCCCATGTGCCACTCATTCCAAAGAAAAAAGCATTCTAACTTTGAACGGTTGAATCTTTTAACTTTCAGACAGTTTTCCTGCAATCTTTCGGAAGCGCCCGAGTAGAGTTTGCATCAGTTGGAATGTTCAAATATTATCTGGACATTTTTTCGACGTTATTTTGGCGAAATAAGATAACAGCAAAATGAATGAATAGAGAAACGGGATCAAAACATAGAAGAGGGTCTCTGAGTTCAAAATTACCTGTTATAAATGCTGGAGAGTAATGACTGGTTTCGATCGTCACTCTCTTGTGATCACGGCGACTGCGATCGCTGAAAAATTTACGCGTAGCCCTACGTTAAATTTAAGAGAAAGGAGTCTTAAGATAAATATCAAACTGTACGAGTTAAGGTTCTCTTGAGAGGTTGCGTTCTCGTAACTCGAACGCAGTGACTTTGGGTAAGATGAGGCAAATCCTAAGTTCTGATTGGCTCCGCCATGATAAGAATTCTAGGACGAATTTGAAAACAAAATAGATTTGACTTCATGGCCTACAACTCTCATAGAGCATTTTAATCTGCCTTTCAAAACCGGAGTTCCGCCGATGGGGAAAAACGGACAAAACGCGGCTCATTCCCAAGTTCTTCAGCAAGCGAGGACGGTATGGAATTTGGTGTTGACGGTGACCGTTTCCAGGAGTTAAAAGACTCGATAGATGTTCTGAAGAAACTTTCTACCGAAGGACTTGCCGAGATTAACAGCGACCTAGATAAGCTTCGCCGCGAATTTAAAACAGAGATAGACGAAGTAAAGTCTTTCTTCAAAAACCTAGAACACAGCTTGAACTTCACTCAAGGCGAAGTTGACACCCGTTAAAGGGAACAATCCAAAGTACAAGCGCTTGACTTAGAGTTACTGAACGTAAAAAGATGCTTCTTTAGAAGAAAAGCTGAAGAACGAAGTTGAACGGACCATCAGCCTCGAGCAATACACAAGACGGGAAAACATAAGATTTAACAACATCAAGGAGTCTCTGGATGAGCACTGCAAATCTCTGGTGTATGATATCATGTCGAAAGACCTCGGTATCGACACGGCCGGAATGAGTCTATGCAGTACGCAGAATTGGAGAGGAAAACCAAGGTCGGTGTAGAGCCATAATTGCGAGATTTGTTTGTAGGGAAGACAGAGACCTTGTGTGGTCTACAAGAGGTAAGTTGAAAAATTCTTGTGGCTACCGTTGTCACATCCGGCTTTTCCGGTTGTAGTCACGTGACGATTCCCCTGAGTATTCGCACATGGAACGTTTGGGAAGACAGCGCGAGTTTGAGTTTTTTTAGTTTATTGTATCAAACAGTTCTTTTACGTGCTTTGCACGTTTTTTTTTTTGTTTATTAAAAGACCAGCTTACGGAAGTTACAGTAAAAGAACTGTTTGGATCTCAGGAGACAGCTATTTGGTTCTTAGGGGAGAACTTTACTTCGTGTTTGGATCGACTTGTGCGATTATTTGACTGTTCCGTTCTCAAGGGAGAACTGTGCTTCGTGTTTGGATCGACTTGTGCGATTATTTGACTGTTCCGTTCTCAAGGGAGAACTTTACTTCGTGTTTGGATCGACTTGTGCGATTATTGAACTGTTCCGTTCTCAAGGGAGAACTTTACTTCGTGTTTGGATCGACTTGTGCGATTATTGGACTGTTCCGTTCTCAAGGGAGAACTGTGCTTCGTGTTTGGATCGACTTGTGCGATTATTGAACTGTTCCGTTCTCAAGGGAGAACTGTGCTTCGTGTTTGGATCGACTTGTGCGATTATTGAACTGTTCCGTTCTCAAGGGAGAACTGTGCTTCGTGTTTGGATCGATTTGCGCGATTATTGATAATTATTTGGTTCTCGGTGGAGAACATTGCCTCGTGTTTGCATTGGATTTCGTCTGATCATTATTGACAATTATTTGGTTCTCGGGGGAGAACATTGCTTCGTGTTTGCATTGGATTTTGTCTCATTATTATTGACAATTATTTGGTTCTCGGTGGAGAACATTGCTTCGTGTTTGCATTGGATTTTGTCTGATCATTATTGATAATTATTTGGTTCTCGGGGGAGAACATTGCTTCGTGTTTGCATTGGATTTTGTCTCATTATTATTGACAATTATTTGGTTCTCGGTGGAGAACATTGCTTCGTGTTTGCATTGGATTTTGTCTGATCATTATTGATAATTATTTGGTTCTCGGGGGAGAACATTGCTTCGTGTTTGCATTGGATTTGTCTGATTATTGTTTGTGTTTGACATTATTTGTACATTGCTGCATGTTTAAATAGAAATGTCGGTTCAATCGCTGCCTGTCGGCCGCAAATTTGAACAAGGTGCCCGGGGGGCATCTTCGGAAGCTGAAGTTGGAACTCATTTGAGAAGAAGTTCCCGCATTAAAGTACCTTCTAATATTAATTTTGAAAGCAGAATGGCAGAAAGGGGAAACACACAAAAAAATTCCCGTTCAGGTTACATCGCAACCTTTACCAGACTTAGAGGAAACATTAAAGAAATAATAGACAACTGTGGAAATTTGGAGGATCTAAAATTAATTCAGGATTCATATGAAGATGCTTGGCGGAAGTTTGTTAAAGCCCATGAAGGGTACATTGAATGTCTTGATGTTCTTGGCCGTTATGAAGAACTTGAAAGAGCCAATGATAGCTACAAGGAACAGATGGCGCAGAAGGCAGCGCTTGACATTGTAATTAAGTCTTGGAAGTCCAAAGCTATGTCCACTAAAGGGCGAGATGATGACATAAAATCCTTTACAAGAAAGTTTAGCAAGAGTTCGAAAGGTGGGTCCTCTGGCTCAAGTTCAGCTTCTATGATACTAGCAAAGAAGAAAGAACAACTTGCCCTTGCTCAGTTGAAAACCAAACAGCTTCTGCGTGAACAACAGTTGCAGCGTAAGATGAATGAAATTCATTATGAAAGGGACTTAATGGAGGCCGAGATGGAGGAGGAGCGGGCTATGGCAAGCGTTAATGTTTATAAAGAGCTTGAAGACCAGTGCAGGGATAGTCAGTACGAGGAACCTTTACACCCCATTGAGCAGCAGACAAAGGAGGCAGCTGAGTCTCAGTTAAAGCAGCCACATGAGCAATCAGTGCAGCATTTGGAACCTTCACACCCCACTCAGCATCAGACGAGGATGAAAACTCAGTTAAATCCACTTGAGCAACCAGTGCTAAGGTCTGAACCTTTGGATGAAGTTCCTAAATTTAGAGACAATGACAGAATTAGGATCTCAGGTGTTAAGGCCTGCGAAGCAGTCCGTACTTCAGTACCCAATCCAGTGTTTTCTGCAACTGGACGTACACTTAATGTTGATGAGGCTGGTACATGTAAATATGCAGACCAACCGTACAATTTAAAGGACACTAAGACATTAAGAACACCACCTGTCAATCCACCAGTGTTAAGAAATGAATTACAACAAGTGCAGGTGCCATTAATGCCACAGCTTAAACCTGAAGAGATAGCACGGCGGCCAACCCAGGTACCATGGTCCCAGACTCCAGGTGCATATCCAGGTGAATGTCAAATGCAGGAACCAGCATCATTTACATCTGATAGCAGATTAGAAATGGTACAAGCATTGGGTCAAGTTGTCTCCACTCCGAAAGTTGAGTACATGCGTTTCGATGGAGACCCGATGAAGTATGTCTCGTTTATGCATAACTTTGAGACTTGCTTAGAGAAAGATAATCCTGACAACTCCAGAAGGTTGCAACTGTTAATTCAGCACTGCTATGGAAAAGCAAGAGATGCAATTAAAAGCTGTGTGAACTTGCCTGTAGATGAAGGTTATCATGCTGCCAAGAGTACATTACGTGAGAATTTTGGACTCCCTCACATCGTAGCCAAAGCACACATCAGGAAATTGGAGAGCCTACCCCCCCTGAAACAAGCAGATGGAGCAAGTTTACTTGCATTTGCCCGCCATTTAGATGTAGCCAATAGGACACTGTCAGGCATGGGGCCTGAATATGTCAGTGATTTGAATCACACAAATACATTGAGGGAACTTAATAAGAAGCTCCCACTGTTCATGAGAGTTAAGTGGACAGAATGCGCAGGAAGAATTATTTCACATGGATCAAGACCAAAGTTTGCAAATTTCTTGCAGTACTTAAAGGAAAGAGCTGCACTTGTTAACAATGAGTTTGGAGAAGATTTAACTCCCAGTCCTTCAAGGGAAAGGGACGTTGCAAAACGGAAGGATCCACAAGGTCGAGGTGCTCAGAAATGGACTACACTATTTGGAGGTGTCCAAGGTCAGAAAGGGCCTGGCAAACAGAGCCAGAAACTGCCAGCTTGTAGTGTGTGTTGCGGTCAACACAGACTGTGGAAGTGTGACAAATTTAAGAATCAGCCTCATCAAGACAAATGGAAGGTGGTGCGGGACCAAAACCTTTGTATCAAGTGTCTACATAGTGGACACTTTGCAAGAGACTGCCCCAAAACTCAGTTCAAATGCCGAGTGGATGGATGCAACCAGAGTCACAACACACTACTGCATCCGCCTGCAGAAAATCCGAGCCCTCCAAGCGCTGATGATGGCCAGTCAAGGGAAAGAGTGACAGGAACTAATACCAGCTGTGACACCAGAGGAGTGACTAGTGAGAGTAGTGCTGTGACTGCTACAACTGGGGCCGGCGAGCGGGTCTGTCTTAGTGTTGTTCCAGTTAAGGTTCTGGCTAAAGATGGTAATTCAATACCCGTTGAAACATATGCCTTGTTGGACAGTGGCTCAGAAATTACTCTTTGCCATGAAAGCTTGAAAGAGAGCCTAGGTGTAAGCGGCACCAAGTTGGACTTCACTTTGTCCGGGATAACAGGCTCAACCAGGGTAGAGAGTCAACAAGTAGACCTGATAGTGATGTCAATGGAGGAATCAGTTATAGTGGAGCTCCCAAAGGTTAGGACAGTTAAGCATATGCCAATTACTGAAAGCTGTATAGCCAAGAAGGAAGACCTTGAACATTGGCCACATTTGCATGATGTTGATTTACGACAATTGGACATTGAAAGTGTCATGTTAGTTGTTGGGCTCAAAGACAATCCAAGTTTGTTCTTGCCATTGGAGTGCCGTACTGGTAGAGAAGGTGAACCAGTAGCAGTGAGGTACAGTCTGGGGTGGACTGTGATAGGTCCTGTTGAAGGAGGAAGCTGCATTTCTGAACGCTTAGTCAACTTCTTGCGTGAGGGAGAGAGCTCTGTTGTCTGCACCAGGGTGTTGGAATCTGAAGATCCTGTTCTCTGCGATGGTTCCAAAGACAGTGTTGTGTTTTCTGAAATGTTAGATAATGGAGATGTTGTCAAGGTGCATACTGCAGACGAAGGATGTGGCCTAGAACTAGGACCTGATTGCAGTGAAAACGAGAATCAGTTACAAACAGATGAAACTGAACGTCAAGCTCAAAATGAGGAGCTGAACCAACAGTTGGAGAGACTCTGGAAAACAGACTTTGAAAGCTCTGAAGTTGAGACACGAGTGTGTGCATCATTGGAAGACAAGAGGGCCTTAGAAATTATGGAGAAAACGCTTAAGATGGTCGATGGGCACTTTCAGGTTGCCCTGCCATGGCGACATGATCCACCCTTCTTACCTAACAACAGGATAGTAGCAGAAAAAAGAGGATTTCTTCTTAAGAAACGACTTCTAAAAGATGAAGCTTTGTGCGAGAAGTACAAGATAACAATGACTGATTACATTGAAAACGGCCACGCCCAAAAGGTCCCTAAAGAAGAGCTGGAAGTAAAGGACAGACCAGTGTGGTACCTACCCCATCATCCTGTTACACATCCTTTAAAGCCCGACAAAGTGAGAGTGGTTTATGATCGTGCAGCAAAGTTCGGACAGACATCTTTAAATCACCAGCTGCTGCAGGGCCCAGATCAAACGAATCAACTTGTGGGTGTCTTAAGTCGGTTTAGACTAGAAACTGTTGGAATGGTCGCTGACATAGAAGCAATGTTTCATGAGGTTTTGGTAGACCCAAAGGATTGTGACACTCTAAAATTTTTATGGTGGCCAAATGGAGACTTGACAAAGGAGATGGAAGAGTATCGAATGGTGAAACATTTGTTTGGAGCAACGTCTTCACCGAGTGTTGCTAATTTCTGCTTAAGGAAGACAGCCCAGTGGCATCAGGAGGAGTTCGATGCAGAAGTGGTGGAGACAGTGAAGTGCAACATGTATGTAGACGACATGATGAAGTCGACAGGCACCACAGAGAAGGCTGTCGGTTTAGCCAGTCAGTTGCGCAAGTTGCTAGAGAAAGGTGGATTCCGTTTGACGAAGTGGTACAGTAATGACAGAGAGTTGCTCGCGACGATTCCAGAGTCTGAAAGAGCCAAATCAGTGGTTAATTTAGAGATTGAAAAACTTCCTACAGAGAGTGCACTTGGCCTCAAGTGGAATATAGAGGAGGACAAGTTTGTGTGGGAGGTCTTGGAGAAGATATTGCATTCAGTAAACCAGAAACTAATGACACGCAGAGGTATAGTGTCAGCTGTTTATTCCCTCTTTGATCCGTTGGGATTCATCGCTCCATATGTCATGGAGGCAAAGTTGCTCTTGCAGACACTAAGAGGCTAGGCTGGGATGATCCTCTGGATGAAACAGACAAAGGACAGTGGAAGCGCTGGGTAGACGATCTCCCCAAACTGCAAGAAATACAAGTAGATCGTTGTTTCAAGCCAAGGGAATTCGGCGAAGTTAAAGAAGTACAATTACACCTCTTCTCAGATGTTTCTCGTCAAGGTTATGCATCCGTTGCATACCTCCGTTTGAAAGATGTGACTGACCAAATTCACTGTGCATTTGTGATGGGGAAGGCAAGATTGGCTCCTGTACGGGAAATTTCAATTCCAAGATTGGAACTTACAGCCGCTGTTATCTCGGTAAAGCTCTCCAAGATTATTCGAGAAGAATTGGACATGATAATAGATCAAGTTCACTACTGGACTGACTCGACATCCGTGTTGAAGTGCATCAACAACGAATCAAAGCGATTCCATACATTCGAGTCTAATCGCCTAACAGTGATACACAATGGGTCTAAATCCTCTGAGTGGAAGTACGTAAACCGAGATGACAACCCTGCTGATGACGGTTCAAAGGGACTGAAGATAGATGCCATGTTCAAGGATGATCGTTGGTTAAAAGGCCCCAAGTTCTTGTGGGAAAACGAGAGCCACTGGCCCAAAGTGATTGAAGTTCCAGTGTTAGAAGACGGAGATCCAGAAATAAGAAAGGAAGCTCAGATTTATGTTTCCGCTCTCCAAAGTAATGTTGTGGATGACTTAATTTCGTACTACTCTTGTTGGTGGAAGTTGAAATGCGCTATTGCATGGTTGCTGCGCTACAAACAGTACCTTCGAGTCAAAGTTCAACTGAGAAAGAACGCTGGAATCGTAAATGATTCTCCAGTCAACTCCAGTGAAATGCCATTGATGAAATGCGGCCATTTGACAGTGGCAGAGCTCCAAGCAGCTGAAATGGAAATTCTCAGACGCGTTCAAGAAGTAGCTTTTCCAGAGGTCTTAAATATACTTTCAGCAACAGAATGTTGTGAGGACAACGGTCACCCAAAGAGGATTCTTCGGAAGGCAGGAGCATCGATACGTCAGCTGAATCCGCAGATAAAGGAAGGCCTGTTGAGAGTCGGAGGTCGACTAGGCAATGCCCCTGTTGGTTATGAGAAGAAACACCCTGTTATCATCCCTTACAAGCATCAGGTGACAGATCTCATTATCAAGCAGTGCCATGAAAGCTTGGGTCATATGGGCCAAGAATCTGTCTTATCGTCTTTAAGAGAGACATTCTGGATAGTGAAGGGGAGGTCGGCAGTACGGCATGTGATAAGAAGGTGCATGAACTGTCAAAGGCAGAGAAAAGCATGTCCAGGAGAACAATTCATGGCAAGTTTACCAGAAGATAGGCTTATTCCTGACAAGCCACCTTTCACGTATGTTGGCGTCGACTATTTCGGCCCGCTCGAAGTAAAGCAAGGTAGATCCCGAGTCAAGAGGTATGAGTGCCTCTTCACCTGTTTGACAACACGTGCAGTGCACATTGAGATAGCCCACTCCTTAGACACAGATTCGATGATAAATGCGCTTAGAAGATTCATTAGTGTTCGTGGGTATCCAGAGCAGATAAGAAGTGATCGGGGTAGCAACTTCACAAAGGCAGACAAAGAGCTGAAAGAAGCCGTGGAAGCATGGAATGAGCACAAGATTAACAACTTCTGTGGCCAGAAGAAGATTGAATGGATTTTCAACCCACCCTCAGCGAGCCATATGGGCGGTGTGTGGGAGCGGATAATACGTTCTGTGCGGAAGATCCTAAAGGCCATTTTAAAGGAGCAGCTAGTCTCAGATGAAGTACTCTCGACTGTTATGGCAGAGGCGGTAAACACCCTGAATTCCAGACCTCTCACCCGTAACAGTGACAGCCCCCTAGACGAGCAGCCACTGACCCCTAACCATTTGCTGCATCTCCGTCCCTGTCCAGGCTTACCACCAGGAATATTTGATAAAGATGACCTCAGCTACAGACGTGCTTGGAGGCAAGCCCAATATTTGGCTAATTTGTTCTGGCGCAGATGGACGAGTGAATACCTGCCAACCTTGTTAGAAAGAAAGAAATGGAATGCACCGAGAAGAAACTTAGAGGTCGGTGATTTAGTCTTATTAGCAGATGAGTCCTTCCCTAGAGGCAAGTGGCCACTTGGAAGAATTGAAGAGGTTATTCCTAGTCGAGATGGATTAGTGCGCACAGTAGGAGTGAAGACCAGTTGCACTGTGGCGACGCGCGCCAAACGACAGCGTAAGGGAGAACCAGTGAACAAAGAAGGCACCACCATACTTACGCGCCCAGTGACCAAGTTATGTTTGCTGGAAATAGACTGAACAGCCTAGATTAAGCAATCAGTTCAAATGATATATTGTGACTTAAAGAATCGAATTGAACTGTGGAAAGATGACTTTGAACAGTTGAAAACGTTCCGAACAGCTATTTGAGTTATTATGAATCGTGTAATTGCCTTAGTTATATACGGTAGCTCTTATACTTTGTATGTAAATGAGACTGTTGTTTACAGTCCCATTTAGGGGCCGGTGTGGCTACCGTTGTCACATCCGGCTTTTCCGGTTGTAGTCACGTGACGATTCCCCTGAGTATTCGCACATGGAACGTTTGGGAAGACAGCGCGAGTTTGAGTTTTTTCAGTTTATTGTATCAAACAGTTCTTTTACGTGCTTTGCACGGTTTTTTTTTGTTTATTAAAAGACCAGCTTACGGAAGTTACAATTCTACGTCACACCCAGATGCATACACGACACAAGATTGCGCCAGAGCAATTCAACAGGAGTGGACAGTTCTGATCATGAAGGCGAGGATGAAAGCTCGTGAGGAACAGGGTCTAAAACAGGCGAAAGCTTAAGTTAAAGGACGATATCTTCATTTAAACAATGATAGATATCATTATCAAAGTATTTCCGAATCTCTAAAATGAATGATTTACGTATTAAGATTTTCTGGACTTCTATGAAATATGCAGTTTTATATTTATAAAAGCACTTTTTCCTTTTTTTTTTTTCCTGTCCCTTCCTATGGGAATTTTTGGTGGTCAACGGGCATAATATACCACCTTTTGCAAGTGTGAAGGCCGAACTTTTCTTGAATATGCATTAGAATTCTATCAGGGAACAGTTTTTCATTAACACCTACTAACCCTGCTGGGATTTTTTCCTTTATAATGATGAGATGTCGGTGTTCTTTTTCTGTGTGGGTTTAAAACAGATGGTGGTCTGTTTTTTTCTTTCTTCTGTTTTTTTCCTTCACCAGCTCCGGTTTGTTATTCTCCATTACATGGTTTTTCCCCAAACTAAGTTTATTGTATCTCCTGTGCTATGACAGATCTTAAAGTATGTACACTTAATCGGTTCGAGGTCTAGGAGAACGCCGAAAACGAAGAGAAGTCTTCAACTGGCTCAGGGCAAAAAAATTCTCAATTTAAATGTTACAAGAACACTGTCCTGAAAACAAAATGACCTTTTGGAAATCAGAGTGAGGCTATAAGGCCTTGTTTAATTGCGGCTCTAGTGCCAGTGGAGGTGTTGGTATTCTTTTCAACAACAATTTTACCTTTCAACTTCAACGAACTTTCTTTGACCGGTCCGGTAGATTTATTATCTGCGATATCAAAACAAATGGAAAATTTGTCATCTTGGCTATTGTGTATGCACCAAATGAGGACGATCCAACTTTCTTTGAATGCTTTCTTAACCATTTAAAAGATTTCCAGTGTGATGAAATCATTATAGGTGGAGATTTTAATTTAGTATTAGATGTTGCAAAAGACAAGTCAGGTGGCCTAGCTCGGACCCACATTAAGGCAGTCAATATTAATAAGGACCACGCAGTCGAAATAGACCTGGTAGATGCATAGAGAGTGCTAAATCCTGATTATCATACCCGTAGGTACTCTTGGCGTCGAACTAAACCTGAAATTCATTGTCGATTGGATTTTTCTTAGTGAACCAAAGCTTAATGTGCAATATTCACTAGACCAAAAGCCACAATTTAATCACATTTAAGTTGCATTAAACAACCCTAGAACTCGGGTCTACATTTAAGTCTAGTTTAATTGTTCAAAACATCACTTAAATCAATGCTATTGTCATAGTGGGGTTTAAGTGCCCCTGAAACATACATTATACACCTGAAGCCATTTAAGTTCCTGAAATGGAGATTAAACATTCTCTAAATTAATGGTTGTGTTTTGGTTCCCATGAATGACTATTTATTGATGTATAACAGGAATAGTAAGAATTAAAATTGTCCAGTGTTTAACATCACTATGCACTTCATTGCTTAACTATTTTCAAATTGTCTCTTCTCCATAACAGAATCATAACACCAAAACATGAAAGAAATATAAAGGTGTCTTGACATTTTGAACTCAGTTCAATAAAAAAGTAATATAATCAGTTAAGAAAAAATATCATCTGCAACCTCCAGGGCAAGAAAAATGACCATATTTCACTAATAACACTAAGACAAGTGAATAAGGAAACTTTAATTTTATCTGTATATGTAGTCTCCATGTCCATACAATCTAATATAGTCAAGTACCTTTACTAGCTTATGCATCAAAATTTTGATACTGGTGCTACTCAAAATATATCTTGTTCATCACATTCATCGGAAATCCACAATCGCCGACGGCGACGCTTTAGCGATTGAGAAGAACATTTCGTTTATGTGTGACGACGATACGAAGATGAATGTGCAAAGGACTTTCCGCAAGTTTCCACTTATCACAGAAGAAAGGGCTTGGAGTGTTTTCGCCGAAACTTGTTTCAGGATAATCTTTGGCCATTTTGTTGATTATCAAAGACAAAAACCGCAATCGGTAATGGCTGATTTTGCGGCAAGAGCAATGAATGGCCCTATTGTTATCCCAAGTGCAATTTGCATTTGGTTTTTCTGCTTCATTGCAATTGGTTGGTTTTCGATTGTAAGCCAATCAGAAGGCGAGAGTGTCGATCGCGGGATGTATCTTTCATGTAGTTAGTGTCATTTGGAAGTTCGCATTCTAGCTTCGTTTCTTGCCGTGTGCTCGATCGTTTTTTACATTTGGTTACAGTTCACTGTTTTCGGGAATGATGACTCTAATAGGTGCTCAACAGGAACGACAGCTTCTTATTATTGAAAGGATGAGCGGAAGAATGGATGCGATTTGCTACAGTCAAAAGAGACTCGAGGATGCCAATGCAAGCCTGCGACAGGGGAATGAAAGATTAACATGGAAACGAATTGCAAAAGAAGCAGGGCAACCGACGTGGTTTGAGAAATTCACGGCGGAGTTCTACTATTGAAATAATCAAACAAGTTTACTGCAAGCCTGGGTGGGTTTGCTACAAAGCAACAAACAATACAACAACAAATGAAATATACACTGTACATGTAATGACCAAGTAAAAAACGCCAGTGTCTATGAAGGAATAAATTTGGTGGGTGAATTAAAAGATGCTTATGAAATGAATATGGCCGAAAAGATAAAGGTGAAGATTTCAAAATTACAATATAATAATGATCATTTAATTACCCTTAAACATGACTTTTACACACATTTAGAATGTGTTTAAGGTTCTAATTAAACATAATGTAAAAGTCAGAGGATATTTTGGCTGTATTTAACGGTCACTTAAACATACATTAAGCTTTAGCCTTAAGGGTGTTTAAGGCGGGTTTAAGTTGAAATTAAACATATTTTTAAGTTCTTAAACCTCTAATTAAATGTAGTAAACATAACTTTAAGCCAAGATTAATTCAAGTTTAAGACTGCTTAAATGTTCTTTTTCTACTTGTGATTACACACGTCGACATTGTAGCAGGCTTGAAAACAGATCCTGCAAGCCAACAAGACTAATAGACTATGAAAAACTTGTTAGTCATAAACGAAAATGTCCCAGCAGAAGCCAAAATAAATGACTTGCCGACTGTAACCGCTAGCGTGCTCTGAAGCGAAAACCACTTAAAAATCCCCTTTTCGATGCACCAACGTATCCAAACTGATAATCGTCCAATATAAACTACTTCATAGACGATTAGCGACAAATAATTTTCTAACAAAAATCGGCCTTTCAAAAAGCGGTACATGTACGTTCTGTAGAAGAGAAGAAGAATCCTTGACTCACTTATTTTGGCACTGTAGCGAAACTTCTGGCAGGGATTTAGGAACTGGCTAAACAAACACGACTTAACTCCAACAGGCAACAGTTTATCACTGACTACAGCTCTACGTTTGCAAAAAGACACCGTTTTCAGTACTCAACAACATTTCTACTTTTTGGTCGCTAGATACTTCATTTGGACTTGCAAGTTGTAGAAATGTCTTCCAAAAATAGAGAAGTTTAATTTTTTGTCTTCAGAGATTTTGAAAAAAAGAAAACGAATAAATGAACGCTAGACCTCCCAATAAAGTAAATATTTTAAAATCGCTTATGGGGAAAACCTCGTGTGGTGGGGAAAACAAAGAAATGGAGCTGACAGAGTGTATGTCCGTAAGGGACCGGTCATTATTTATGTGTGGGGGGGTGGGGGGTGGGGGGAAAAATCATGGGGTGGGCCAGGCTTATTTTTTTTTAGAGAAAAGGGGTGGGCCAAAAGAGAATTTCACGATGATTGGGGGTGAAAGTGAAAGTGAATCAGATGATGACAGTCATACTGTAACAATACAAGAAGGCACATCAACAAGAAGTGGCCGCAGAGTAGGACACTGGTCCACAAGATGTGCTGATTTCGTTCAGTGAACAGGAACTCCTTATAGAAGTATAGATTGAAGGGGGCTAGGGGTGGATCACCTCTTAAATAAAGTTATATGGGGGTGGGTCAAGAATTAACTAATGGGCTTAAAGGGGTGGGTCACGCTTTTTCTTTCATGCTAAAAAAAAACAAATCCCCCACCCCCCCCCCCCCCCCCCACATAAACAATGACCGGTCCCTAACTACTCCTTTCAGCTGTAACTAAGATGTAACTAACATGTCGGTCGATTTACTTTGTAATTTATCTGTGTTTTTTCTAACGGCTTAGTACGTTTTAACCGTTTGCTTTAAAAATGGTTGTGTGTTTCATGGTCACACCCTATTTAGCCCATGTAAAGGTATGTACATGGTCTGACACAATTTGGAAAAAGGATATTAAAACTCTGGTTATTCATTCTTTGGTATCAACATCACACTTTTACCAGCAAATGCTCGACCATTTGCGCTTTTATTCTCAGAAATGCAATAGAGAGCGTTCATGTCAAGTGGGTGATGTAGTTGAAATATGAACTTCTTCGTTTGCCCAACGCAGTAGTCACTTATATGTGGATCGCGACGTTTCACCTGGAATAGAAACGTTCATGTTTCAAGGTTTATTGACAACTTTTTTTTTTTTTTTTTTTTTTTTTTTTTTTTCCTTTATTATGGTTATTTACAAACGGTTACAATAGTTTAAAACATGAAAAAACAAAAGAACACAACAGATTGAAGGCTAAGTGAAAAATCATATAAAAACTACTATACTACAGCAATAGACCGAAGAACTCACAAAAAAAGTAAAAAAAAAAAGCCAGTATTTCCACAAATAAGAAACAACAGAGAAAAAAGAAAAGGAACAAGGACACTAAAAATACACAAAAACTACTAAAACTTTTAAACCTACTCAGGAGGCCGCCAGTCCAGTTATAAGAATTGAAAAAATAAGAGTAAAATTAGAAAGAAATTTGAATGGTAAAAGGGGAACTGCTAAAAAAAAAAAAAAAAAATGAAAAGGATTGAAGTCATAGTTCATTGGAATAGACTCCATTTTGTATTGTATTTCTTAACAGTGTTTGTCTTATAAGCATAACATTTTTCAATTTCCTGATACTTAAGCAAAGTTTGTGAAAATACTTGTAAGTTCGGGAGGGTATTCTTTATTCTCGATAAATAAATAATATATCTGCCAGTGAGAAGTGCATGGTGTAAAAGTATATCCTCTGTACTATCAACTAGTCCCAAGCAGATTGGTAAGGACAAAGAAAAGTTCTGTGGCTTTATCTGGTGCTGTATCAACCAGTGTTGAATATTTTGCCAAAACGTTTGAACGAAATCACAGTCCCAGAAGAGATGAATCAAGCTTTCCTTTTTTTGTTCACAGAATGTACATATATCTGTTAAGGAGATACCTATTTTATAGAGATAATCATTTGTTGCAATTCTTCTGTGCAAAAACTTAAATTGGAAATTCCGAAGTTTGGTTTCTTTCGTGCAGTAGAAAGGCAAAATGTATGACTTATCCCATTCTATAAAGTTTTTGTAATTTTCGCAGTCAGCTATCCATTTGCTTTGGCTTTTATCAGGTGATGAAGTAATTCCTTTGACAATTAACTTATACGCCTCCTTGCAAAAGTTTGAGGACGATAGTAACTTTTGACTACGAGTAAGTTGGTCTTCAGATTTCATCGTAGTCTGGTGTTGAAAAGACTTTTTTAATTTTGTCAGAGCGGAAACTACACCATAGTACCTTAAAAAAGTGGTATTAACTTTGTAGCGAGTTTTAAAATCTTTATACGTTAAAAATTCAGACTTTTGATCTAGCAAGTCTTTGACCTGATTAACTCCCGCACGAGACCAATCATAATAAGAGATTGGCTGGTTTTCAATTCTTATAAGAGAGTTGTACCAAACTGGCACATTAGCGAAATGTGATGGGTTTTCTTCATAGATTAAATTAAACCAGAATTCGATTACTTCGTTAGTAAAAGAGTCCTGAATGTTTAAACCAGCTACATCAGCTTGCTTCAAATTACCAGTCAGAAGTAATTTACCGTCATGTTGTTTAATGAAATATTCAAAAAATAATTTCCATTTTGCTTGATTGTTATCGTCAAGATACTTCTTTACCCATTTGGTTTTCAGAGCTTGATTGAAGGATTGAATGTCTAACATTTTTAATCCACCATCTTTATATTCGTTTAACATCACACTTCTTTTAATTTTATCCCCTCTCCCATCCCACAGAAAACTGTACAGAAGTTGATGTATTTCTTTCAGATGAGACTGCGAGACTTATTGACAACTTTAGTGATAAAAGTGTAAAAAGAATCTATTTTTCATCTATCTAAGAAAACGGCTTTTCTTGGCCTTCCTAAACGCATTCTGCACGGGATATAAAAATCTCTTCGAGTGCTCAAATCTATATTCCACGAGTGAGCGTAGCGAAATGAATGATTGATTGTCCTCGCCTTTGTACGATAGGTGATTAACATAATATTAATTATCGCAGTTTTACTTTCAATTTCTCACAAATAAATCTCCCCATTTAGAGCCATTTCTTTGCTTTCTAGAGCTATAAAATAGTCTTTTTTTAGTCCCAAAATTCATTTAATATCTTTGGGTCGCCCAAATATTTTCTCAATACTCATCAACCTATTTTGCCATGTATTTGAAGTTTTTCATTCTGAATTCTACGTTTCTGTGCTCCTTCCAGTGAACATTTGACATTACAAATCTTCAGCCGTATAATTTTGTTTTTCGTGTAAAGATAAAGTCATATAAATGTGTGGGACGATTTCTGACGTTTCCGTGAGCTCTTTATGTATCCAATGCGGACCTACGATCCCCCATGAAGACCTCGATACCATGATTCCCATTATTCTGAGTGTGTGAACAAAGAAACTTGAAACGGGGAGTTGTGTTTGAGACGACGTGGTCGTCGAGTTGTAGTTTAATCCGTTTAATCCGTTTAATCCGTTTAATCCGAAGCAATCCGAAGCAGTTCTAGGCAATCCCGTGGTTAGGTTACCACAATTTCTTTTCGAGGTTGTCTTTGCGGTCTACGAGGAGTTTACAGCGGTAATTCGCCCTTTGGTTCAGCGGTTTAACTCTCAGTGCCTTTTTTTTGTAGGAACGGTGATTCCACTCTCTGTGATGTGGCCCTGCCTCAGGACGTTCCTCTCCTATCCAAGTGCTATTTTCAAAGAAAGGCAGCATTGGAGCTAAAGAGGCACAAATTCAACATGGCTCCTGGCAACGCCCAAGTGCCGTACGCACTCCTAAGCATGAGCCCAAAGGAGCTACTGAAGACAATAGAGCTTGATCCATTTCTCCGTTGTTACGGTAAGGCGTGGCTGGCATTGGGTGCTACCAGTGCATTGACAGGAAAGAAGTACCTGGAGGCTTTCCCGTCAGAGATATCAAATATAACCCAATATGAAAACATAGCCGAGTTCTTTCGCGTGGCTTTCCAAACAGCTTTAGGGGTGAGTATAGGGTTTTATTGACTGTGCTATTAAAAATACCATATTATGCTAGTAGAGCTGCTCTTTTTCGGCCAAACTATGCTAAAATGATACTCGTTTTTCCAAATTATGCCACATTTTTTGAAATTATGCTCTATGAAAAAATTGCAAACAAGTCCAAAAATACTTTACTATTATTATTATTTGAAGCCGTTGGTCTGCAAGAAAGAAACGCAACGCATACCACAATGAAATTCAAATAAACATGTGGTTCAGGTTTACATGCACACTGGTACTAGTCTATACTGTTGCTCAGTATGTAGCTTATCTGGCATGGTCGACGCCCTTTTGTAGCCTTGACTAATGAGTGGTACTGGGGCCGACATGGTCTACAATGCAAGTTAATATATATGAAAGACCATATATTTGAACTGCGGAGTAATATTGTAATGACGTTGATTGATCATTCTTCTCTGTTTACGGGTATATTACGAACTCACAAGTCACAACATGACCAGCTCCCAGTTAACTTGATAGCTCAGTTGGTAGAGCACTGCACCGGTATCGCAGAGGTCATGGGTTCGAATCCCGTTCAGGCCTGAGCCTTTTTTTTCAGGCTTTAGTTTCACAGCTGCTAAAGTTAAGTACAAAACTGCGATGATCAATCAATGTCCGTTACATGGTCTACATTGTTACTTCCGGTTCCGGTGCACCCTTGCCCTAGTCCCCGGACTCAGTGAACTGCAACTGCTTCTAATTATATAAAAACATTAAACACCGAATAACGACAGCAAGTGCTTGGGACTTGAGATAAAAAAATGATTTAATGACAGAATCAAAACTGATCAGATAATTATAAAAATATGAAAATTATACTACCTGTGTTAATTTTTTAGAAATGGAAAAAAATTATGCCAGTTTGCTCAAATTATGCCAAAAATTATGCTAGCACAATCGATAAAAGCCAAGGTGAGTATAGTGTAAAGTTCTTCCCATGAAACCGGGAGCTGAAAAACACACGACGTACTGCAACGCCTTTTGTACTGTTAGTGTCGGGCTTGTTTCAGTTTCTTGTCTTCCTCCTAGTTAAGAATCGAAAAATTGTAATAACTTAGCCACTTAATGATTAACTCGTTTCCTCCGTAATTTTGACAAATTTAACTTCTTGTTATATCGCTGGCGCATTTTGACACGCGTGAGACAAAGGAGGACAGATTTTGTGAGACCGTGTGGTTCATTCCATGAAATTAAAAGGTAAAATTACTCTGTGTAACGCGGACTCTTTTGGATATAAACCGTTCTGCCGATTGGTAACACTCCTTTCAAATTGTAAAATTTACCAATTATTTACCGTTTGGTGTTTCATCCTGAATTCTACAGAGAAGTTTTGCCGTTGTTCCTCGAGAGATCTGGTCATTATGGTCATTTTGCGTTCTTGTTTTGCAGAGCAATGCAAAGAAACCTACCAGACTGTGCTTTGCACGTGCAGCCTCATTATATCGTTTCAGTATTTACGCTATTGTTCCGCCTCTTCCAAGTCGCTGGAAACACCGTTCTTTGCTTGATCTCTCTAATGTTTCCGACAAACGGGGCGATACGCAGCTCTCATCATCGGTCGACGAAGCAGTAGAACACAACTAGATAAATGAAACTGAAGAAAAAACAGTGCTCCTAGGCCTGACCTCAACAGAGCAGCTGCATTTTAAGATCGAATGTAATGAGAGGATTAAAAGAGCGGCGTTGTATCCCCGGCAACCGCCTCTTCTAAAAGAAATGGTTAAATATTTCGTAAAAGATATATTTTTAACATGTCGAGGCAAACTGGTAAAAGGAAATCCGCGTAATGCCAATGGGAGTCGAACCTGCGACCGGACGCTCTCTCACTGGGCTACTCTGAGACTCGTGGGAGCAAGGCAATTAAACTGGGTTCATGGGACAAACATCCTGCAAATTGCTTAAGGTTACTGTAGACCTTCAAAGGCTGAATTTTGCGAATTTTTTTTTCTGTGCTCCTGACATAGCTAAAACATCGATTTAAAGTTTGGTGAAAAAAGTTGTTTGAAATCATTCAATGATCGCGAGATTTCGGGGAAAAACTATTTTGGAGAAGAGTTAATAAATAACTAAAGGCGTTCTAATCCCATTAAACACATCTAGCGCCTACTGATTTTTCGCGGCAAATCTTATCCCGGACTAAAATTACAAACATTTGAATATTTTGTTTACATTGAAAGTTGTGCTCTGTCGCTTCCTTTTGGCCGTTGGTATCAGTGAATATTTTAATGTAGAATCCGTGAAAACTTACATATGAATTCATCGAAAAGAGAAAAGAAGCCTTGGACAAAACCTCGTAAGAAACCTGGAGAAAAAGGAGAAAGGCGATTTGTTTGATGAAAGCAGGAGGAAGGAACTCGCCGCCAGTGACAAAGGTTCCTGGTTTGACCTGCCTTCAAGCGATGTTTCAGGAGTCTCACATCCTTCAACTTCCAGAGAGGTTGGTGCCGGTAGCTTAAAGCTGATGGCTTCGAAAGCTGCTACCACTGGTTTAGCAGAATCTGACTCGACCAGTGGCCAGGAAGTGTGATCACGTTTTGTTTTGGATCGCGCTCGGTTGACTGAATGTTTGGTTCTTTGGAGGTCGCCTCAACTTTTCCTCCCTTTCGCTAATTAGTGCCTTTTCTCTTTAATGTTTTTCCAGAGGCTTTTCTCGTTGATTTAACTTTACCCACGTTCTCGCCGCAATCACTCGACGATGTTCGACTGCGACTGCAAAACTTCCCGCAAATTTAATGAGCTATTTTTGTTGCGGGCGCTCGGGGAATCCGAAGCTCGTGTTTCATTGGTCGGCGGCATGACCCAGTTGACAGCCGCTTTGATGAAGTGTGATAAGCCTTTAAAACTTTAGGAGTCTAAAACTCTGACTTTATTTTTACGTGGATTTCCTTGCTTCAAGCGAATTAATAGGGTATATAGATTTGACGGATTCTCATGAAATTTGGCCAAAATGTTCCTTGGTTATCAATGCAAAAAAGGGTGTGAAGCTTTTTTGATATTTCAAATACTTCTCCTTTTACGCGCTCTCATCTGACGAAGATTGGCAAATATTCAATTCGCCAACTTCAAAATAGATTTTCTCGGCAACCAGTCGGAATATCGAAAAAGCCTCACACTCTTTTGTAGGCTATCACCTACTGATTGACATTGTGCAGTTTGTTTGGTCGTACTTGCGAGCAGGAAGGCAGGTAATTCAGTTTAACAAATCGTGTCAGTTTTGCGTTTGAAGGCTAGCGCGCGCTTATCATTAAATCAAATCTTAAAAAAAATATTTCTTCTGATTCTACATTTTATTACCTTTACGATGATATATTTTTCTATGGTTAGAGTATAAGCGGCGCGCATACGAATGATTCTTCGGAAGACACCTCTGAAGGTCTACAGTAACCTTAACTTTGAAGGGCGATGTCCAGCTAAAGCCGCGGTTTGAATAAAATTGTACGGGATCGAAACTGAGGATTAATTTTGAGTAAGCAAATTCGGCATAAACGAAAAGGTTAAGTTGCAGCAAAACTAATTTCAATTTAGACAATTATTTTGTTAGGTTCGGTCTAAAAAAAAGGCCATGAATTTCGAGAAATGCATTTATTTTAGTGCATGGAAAACGTGTTATTTATTAGTTAAGGAGCCTTTTAAGAGGAGCTTTTGACTCTTAAGTATTTTACGATGATTCCATAAACAAGAGTTTTAGACGAGATTATTAATCAGTCCTTGTCAATCCGCAGGACAATAGCAAACTTCCCTCAGCGTATTCGACTTTCTCAGAGGATCGGTATCATTGGTTGAGCGATAAATATTTTGCACAGCAGCGATTGGCCGGAGTAAACCCGACGTCACTTAAAAGAATCTCCATGGGAACAGGTTGGTTAAACGAAATCATTCGAACCTATGAAGTCAAAATTGAAAATCACTGGCGAGAATCAATTGTTAATGAGCATTGGTGATTAAGAACTCTGAAACTTTTTGTATTTCTTGTTATATTAAATTAATCTGGATGAAAAAACAGTTTAGTACGGTACAGTAGAGAACAACTGAAAAACTTGTTTGAACAACTGAGGCCAGGCCTCAGTTGTTCAAACCCTGGGTAACTTTATCCGTTGGATAAATAACTATCAAGCTCTTAAAATACACTTGAACGTAAACACTTGCCAAGGTTTTTGTTCATTCACATACTTAGCTATGCATACAATATGTCTATTGATGGTTTGTTGTAGAAATGGGGGAACAGTTTGCATGTATTGCGACAGCTGAATTGTGACCTATCCACTGGGTAAAGTTATCCAGGCTTTGAACAACTGGGGCCAGAACGCTACACAACACTACACTTACAAAACAGTACTAAAGCGCCTAGTACAAGGACGGTCTTAAGGCGATTTTTTGATTCTAACCCCTAAGAGACAATAAATACTTGAACAATTGTTTGGAGACCGTGAAACAAGTCACATGTATGCCAGGTCAGAAGGCGGCAGCCGGTGCATCACAACAGAAACTTGTTTTCTCCTTTGTTCTTTTAGGGATTGGATTAGACTGGGATGAACTTCAACAGAACCTTAATTCAGATTTCGATTGGGAAGCCGCGGTTGAAAGTGTGCTTGCCGGGGACGAAACATTCCAGACAGTACGTGGGTTTTTTTTATATTGCCTTGTTTATTAAGTTTTATTATATACCAACTCACTAACCCTGGCATTTTGAGTCTGACCAGAAGCCCTGACTGGCTCACTATCTCGGGATATTCAACAGTATTATAGCTACAGCCCCTGGATAGGAGCAAAAGCGCATTCTGATTGGTTCCCTACTAACAGGCTATCAGCTCATATACCTTGTCTTAATAAAAGGACATCATGACTGAAGGATTTGTGGAGTTAGAGGAGGAGAAATTAAAGTCTTACTTAAAAGGAATATACCACAAAACACAACCAAAGCAAATAAACATGGAATGAAAGTATTCAACGGCAAGTGGGCAAATTATATTCGCGAAATTGACACGATATTTCAATTGTTTATTACGAACTAACCTGCCGGAAACTCTTTCAAACTGCTGCCATTTTGAAAGATCCGTGGAGGCCGTAAACTGAGATTTTTGTTTTTACTGCTAGCTATTTTCTCCACTTAAATTCTTAGAATGTTTCGCTAACTCGAAGAAATTTAGCAAGTACATTGAAGAGATGTTCAAGAAATAGCCAACCATATGTTTGAAGCTTTATTTTTTACACATCGTACTCGACAAAACATGTCGGCTTGACAACAACATAGTTCCGTTTACAAAACAACAACAAAACTCAATTCTTGTTTTGCAAACTAGTTCCAATTTGTCTTAATCGAGGGTTTAGAGGTTTAATAAAACAATTATTCCACTCGATCTCGTCGTACATGAACCTGTGAACGACTCGGTCTCGTGGAATAATCTATTCAAATTATTATTTCCATCCTACAGGCAGTACAGAATGGTTATGTCTTCGGTCTTCGTTATAAAGAATGCGACAATTTGCCCAAAGGACCTGACCTCACGGACCATGATCCTAACAGATCAATGTGGAGGTTCAACTCACCAATCGCTTTGTTTGTCGTGAGTCCTACTCAACATGAAGCTGGGCTACAACCAATTGCCATCCAGATGGATTACACCCCAGGTAGTCCTTCCTTCTATATTTTACTATCTTTTTTTTTCCAAATTCTCCCCTTTTAAAACAATTCCTAATAGAGGACCTCGTCTAGGTTAGGGACGAACCATTAGAAAAGTGATGGGGGGGGGGGAAACCAAAAAGATTCATGCAAGGGAAAATGCCAAGAAAAAAATTCATGCAAAGAAGAAGGTAAAAAAAAAAAATTCATGCAGTAGGAAGGTCCAATTGTGACTTTTTCACACGTAGTAAAAAAAATTCGTGCAGAGGGGTTCACCTGAAAAAAAATTTCTGCAAAAGCATTGAGCGAAAATTCCCCACCCCCCCATCACTTTTCTAATGGTCCATCCCTTAGTGGGAGCAAGGTTGTCCCAGTGATGAGAGCACTTGCCTTCAGCCCCTGTGACCCGGGCTCGATTTCGCGGTCACAGATATGGGTCGAGTTTGTTGTTGGTCCTCCTCAGACTTTCTACGAGTTCTCCAAGTTTCTTGCCTCCATAAAAATTATCTCTTCCGAATTCTAATATGATTAGAAAACAGTGGACAAAAAGCAACCTAGTGCTAGTGTTACTGCAAAAATCTGTAGCAATAATAATCAAAATCACAATCACGAGCACGAGCACCATCACGATAATGTTCGCGACGGCGATGGCAATGACGATGACAATGACATTACCAACAACAACAACAATAATAATAATAATAAAAATGATAATAATAATAATAATAATAATAATAACTGTGGGACTTCACAATCCAGTGTGATCGGAAAATCGAGGCTAGAAGACCAGACATTGTCTTTATTGATAAGAAGGAGAGAGAGGTTGTTGTGATTGATGTTGCCATCCCAGGTGATGACAGGGTGAAAGAGAAGGAACTCGAGAAGGTAGAGAAATACCAACTATTGAGGATGAAATTGCAAAAGTCTGGTGCATCAGTGCGAAAAGTCATCGTAGTGCCTGTTGTCATTGGGGCTCTTGGAGCCGTATCAGTCAACTTTAAGGAGTACATGAAGCGAATCGGCGTGAACGTGAAGCTGGAAGTTATCCAGAAAACAGCATTGTTGGGGACAGCAAAGATACTAAGGAAAGTACTGACTCTGTAAAAAAGAAGGAAAAGAGAGTCCTGGGACCTGTGATGACTTGTTGTAACCCGCTCCAAAGGACTATATACCAGGCCGAACATCCCAGTTTAGCCTGAGTCTACAAGGAATGGACATAATAATAATAATAATAATAATAATAATAATAATAATAATAATAATAATAATAATAATAATTCTAATTATTCTTATCAAGTTTATTTATATTTCTATTCTCATTATCAGATTCGAAAGTTTATACTCCAGCGGATGGCGATAGCTGGTTCTTGGCCAAACTTAATGTTCAAGTGACAGACCTCGGCTACGCTCAAATTGTCGAACATCTCGCATATGTAAGATCACTTAAATGTGTCTGATAAAGCACTTGTTAGGAGGTACCTTGGTGTTAGAATCACTCAGGAGCCCATGGGCTCCTGAATCACTGAAATTGGTAAAAAGTAAAATGCAATAACTTTGCAACAAAAAACGCAGTGATAACAAAAAAAGCTAAATGCGAAACTAGCACATGTACAATGAGTGAATTTATGGAGAGCAGAAAAATTTTTTGCTTTCTTAGGCAAAGTTCCTCAGGTCACATACACAGGAAGGAATATCATATTACAATTATGGGACTTTTGATAGTATTTTAAGAATACCCACAAAAAAATCCCAAATTTGGAAAACTAGAGCTGCTGCTCCTGATGGTAAATTTTATGTAATTCAGTCACTGACAAACAGCACAACCAATGCTTTTCAAGGCTTGGAGCTAGAATCTGGAATAAAATCCCTGAGTCATTAAAACCAAAACAATCATTCAACAAACACCTTCAGACTTGACTGTTGCACTTACCCCTCCCCTAACCCAATATTACCACTAACTTTTTAACTTATTATAACTTGTTGGGTTAGGGGAGGGGTAAGTGCACAGTTGCCTAGATACTTACATTGATCCGTTTTTCCTGTTACATTTGCGAAGTAGGAAAAGGCTGACTGAGTTCTTGGCAACAAAAAAATAGAGGATTCCCTATGAAGAAGTAGTTTATTTCAGTAATTTTTGGTCAACTTGTTTGATAACGCCAATTTTTATGCTGTTCGGTATTCCAGACTCACTTTTTGATGGAGCCCCTCTGTGTGTGCGCGAAGAGAACTTTGTCTTACCTGCATCCGCTGTACCAAATGCTCAGATTTCACTGTCGAGAAATTACCATCCCAGATAAATTTGGTTTTCCAGCCCTCCAAAAGATGGTTCCTCAGTTGTTCGCCTATGGGCTCGACGGTATGTTTATGCTCTTACAGAGAGCACGCGCTTCTTTTCATTGGATAAAATCAGATTTCAGAGGAAACATTCAGGTGAGATAACTATCAGAAACATTTCTGGCTGAATCTGTTCATTCGTTTTCGATGTTGCAGAATAGTTATTTTGTTCCCTCTGTGTTATGGTCTGGCACTATCTTGTGATTTCACGCCCTGTAGCATGCACTTAATTTTGAAACAAATTCAATTTTAGGTCATACTATTTCTGCGTTCTGTGACTCGTGGTAGGGTTTCATTTAGCACTATACTACTACTACAACTACTACTACTACTACTACTACTACTACTACTACTACTACTATTACTACTACTTCTACAACAGCTACCACTACTACTACTACTACTACTACTACTACTACTACTACTACTACTACTACTACTACTACTACTACTACTACTACTATTACTACTACTACTACTACTACTACTACTACTACTGCTACTGCTACTACTACTACTACTACTACTACTACATAACTATTACTACTACTACTACTACTACTACTACATAACTATTACTACTACTACTACTACTACTACTACATAACTATTACTACTACTACTACTACTACTACTACTACTACTACATAACTATTACTACTACTACTACTACTACTACTACTACTACTACTATTACTACTACTACTACTACTACTACTACTACTACTACTACTACTACTACTACTACTACTACTACTACTACTAGTACTGAGGTGCAAACTGAAGAGAGGAAAGACTTAAACTTCAAATTAAGGTTCCCCCTTCGATTCAAACCATAGCAGAGCGATAAACAGAATGCTCGAATTCGTTATGAGTCGTCTTTTCGTGAAGTGAGAAAACGCTCGTGATCCAGTGTCTTTTTTATGGAAACAAAAAAAAAATGACTGACACGGCTTTATACCGGTATGCAGAAGGAAGCCGTTATCAGCTTATGGTAAAAAGAACAAAATGTATCAAGAATTATTACATCTCTCAGTTAGTACCCGTGCTGTGATTCGTCCATCTAGCGGGCCGTACTTCACTGTACTGCCCGCTAAATTCAAAAATTGGTTTTGGTCGTCAAAATGTCTCCTGAGATATAATAAATATCTTACAAACCTCGTTTTCTCGGTCCGTACTATAAGTTACGGATCCTCGTTTTTTCCGCTCGGATTTATGGTCAGCGCGCTTCGCTTCGAGAACTCGGTTAGTAAGAGGTATTTATTTATACCCTATTTGAATCGTAAAGGTGAAACTATCTCATTGGCTTAAGACCGTTTTATCAAATCGTACAGATCGAAATAGATCTTGATAGACTTTTGAGTTGGACGCACGTGGCACTCTGTATTAACATTCTTCTCGGCGTCTTCTTTTCCACTTGTGCTTGTGTTCCTAAGACCTGAGGAGGGCCGGCAGGATTGCCGAAACGTTGTGACGCAAGACCAAGAACTTAGGAACACAAGCACAAGTAGAAAAGAAGACGCCGAGAAGAATGTTAAGATCGCAATAGAACTTTTAAGAGTTCTTGAAGAAGTTTAGAGGCATTTGTTTACAAGACAAAGACTTCTCTTTCATTAAAAGAGAACTGCTTCCGAATCTGAATTGCTGACATAATCTTCTATAAAATCGGCAGAGACGAGGGTTAGACGATAAAAATGTAGTGAAGTACTTTCCATACAGAGATGATGGCGAAGACATTTTTTCTCACATTGAAGCAATGGTTAATGACTATGTCGACCTGTAAGTAATACTATCTCTTATTTTAGTACGTCGATATGTAGATAGTGGTCTATAAGTCGTAGGTAGTAGTAAGTGCGTAGTGGATAGTGGTTGGTGAGTAGTGGATAGTGGTTGTTGAGTAGTGGTTAGTGGTTAGTGAGTAGTGGTTGCTGGTTAGTGAGTCTTGGTCAGTGGTTAGTGAGTCATGGTTAGTGGTTAGTGAGCCGTGGTTAGTGGTTAGTGAGTCATGGTTAGTGGTTGTTGAGTCATGGTTAGTGGTTGGTGAG
Organism: Ricordea florida; assembly: GCA_949710005.1. NCBI lineage: Eukaryota > Metazoa > Cnidaria > Anthozoa > Corallimorpharia > Ricordeidae > Ricordea > Ricordea florida. Next base: position 4,317,583 of record OX453275.1, read on the forward strand.
TCATGGTTAGTGGTTGGTGAGTAGTGGTTAGTTGTTGGTGAGTAGTGGTTGGTGAGTAGTGATTGCCGGTTAGTGAGTCATGGTTAGTGGTTAGTGAGCCATAGTTAGTGGATAGTGAGTCATGGTTAATGGTTGGTGAGTAGTGGTTAGTTGTTGGTGAGTAGTGGTTAGTGGTTGGTGAGTAGTGGTTAGTGGTTGGTGAGTAGTGGTTTCCGGTAAGTAAGTCATGGTTAGTGGTTAGTGAGTCGTGTTTAAGTGCATGTGATCAATGAGTCGTGGTAAGTGGTCGGTAAGTCGGCTATATGCTATATATATATTGTGTTACTATAGAATACGATTTTCGTGTATCAATTAATTTTCTTGTCGCATGTAGATAGAATATTATACTGGAAAGAAGACACATTCACGCTATGTTGATTTGTCTTGCATAAAGAAAGACATTTTCGCCTTTTATTAATGCGTTTCAGATACTATAAAGACGATAAGGAGGTCAAGAAAGACCGTGAGTTAAACAATCTTCTGAATGAAGCATCCATCAATGGTACTGGAAGTACAGGTGGTATTGGTCAGGTAGCTACTTCCTATCATGATTATTTAACAATTATTCGCCGAAGGGGAAGTGATTCTCCGTGAATATTCACCGAGACGAAGTCGAGGTGAATATTCAGCGAGAATCACTGAGGCTGAGGCGAATAATTGTTTTAGTATAAATACACATATGATTATTTCAAAAAAGAAAAGAAAAGCATTGAACAACACGAAAAAAATTGTTTCATCAAAAGCGCGCGAACGACTGGCAGCCATTTTGTTCGTCGAGGTGATTATCGGCTAATAATCCGAGATAGCGAACCAATCAGAGCGCGCGATTTTGTATAATCACCTGAGTATTTATACTAAAAATAATTATAAAAGGCCTTCCTTTAGTTAATTCAATATCCTTAAGTTACCAAGTTGGGGAGCGGGGTTTCTGTAGCGGTGAGAGCACTCGACTTCGATTCCATTTCTGTTTGGTTCCCGCCGCCTCATGTGGTTGAGTTTGTTGTGGGTTCTCTCCTTACACCGAGGGGTTTCCTTCAGGTTCTCTCGTTTTCCTCTCTGCATAAAAAACCAACACCAAATTCCGATTTCGATCTCGATGACATGTGTTTAATCAAGAGCATCTGGCAATTACTCGCCTCACTATGGCGTTATTTAATTCATTAAGTTCAGTTACAGAGGCACTATCTGTTTGCATGCGTTCCTGTTTTAATCGGTTAATTAAATTATATTATCTAAAGTATGTTAATGGTCAACAAGTGACTTTTCAAAACTGAACTTTTTAGTTTAAATGGCTTTTGTGTTTTAGTGCGCGGTGTTAGCTGTTGTTTGAATCCATTGTTAGCTTCGTAGCTGGTAAGGCCGTATGTTAGACAACTCGTAAAGGGTTAACGCGCTACCCTCATTAAATAAAGATATTTGATTTGATTTGATACTCCCTATAGTGGGTGGGTGTCATTTTGGGACTTATGGTCGGTCCGTATAGTGTAAAACTGTGACTTCTGAGATGAAAATGCTGTCCTCGACCCACACTTGTAAGGACCTCCCAAGCAGTGGATTATATGTACATGCGTCAGCCTGACATGCATTTACTTTCTTGTTGAAAATAAGAGTCAGTCTTGCAGAAACTTCGCTGAAGGCCCCTATTAAAAATGTATGGGATTGTCCTCCCCACCCCCTCCCCCATACCCCGTGTCTCAGGAACTTTGCTCATTCCCGCGCACAGATTCCAGGTTTGCCGCCAGAAATCACTACAAAGGCCGGGCTCTGCGATCTCCTGACTCGGATGGTATGGCAGTTATCTGGTCAGCATGCAGCAGTGAACTATCTAATCTCGGACTACGCTGCTTTTGTACCAAACAACCCGACCAAACTGTACAACGACACCAGAGTAGCACCAGGGGAGTTCAACCTGTACAGACTGCCTAACAAACTCACGGCCGTGGTAAGTACACAACGTATTTGATAATAGTAAAAAACGATGAAAAACAATATAAAACAGTAATTAAGATCATTAAGTAAACTACAGTATTTTACAGGAATCTCTGCCACTGAGAAATATCGTACCTAAACACCAGTAAAAATGCACAATTTTACGTGGTTTTAATAATGTTACGCTGACATTTTCGCGGGCTCCGTGCCTTAGACAGAGACAGTAAGTGATTTTAGGAGTTGTATGTTAACTTTCGCATTGTTAATTAGTTTTATTGGCTTTGTAAAATAATATTTTCAAAAATTTCTATTTGCATTCGTTTGATCATAATGTGTGAAGAGCTCTTTTTATCTTGCAATAAAATGTTTTTTACGTAAATCTCTCGCGTTCAAGTCGTTATCTGACTCGTATGATATCGATTTGAACGCTGGAAGAAAAATTTCGTATCTCCCTGTGTCAAGCTTTAATAGCTGGAAACGATAGGCATTAGATGATGTTTCTCTTTATCATGTTCAAGTCACCCTATATCAAGTCAAAACAACCGCGCAATGAGGCAAAAAATAGTGTTCCTTTCGCAATGAGAATTAAAAAGCAAGCTCTGTTAGTGGATTGTCTTTACTGTAAAGTGTACTCAAAGTTGTGACCGATTTCTCCATTTGCAAAAAATATTCATTCCTCTTTCTTTTTTGATCAATTATAATAAGTTGCAAAGATCCTCAACGACTCAGGGAAAGCCATTTTGAAATTCCTATTTAGTTATTTCTTTCTTTGTTGGCCTTTCTGCAGACTGAGGTAACTCTGACCATGAGTTTGGCCAGTTTCCGTTTTGATAACTTGTTTGACTATGGCTCGGAGCTGCACGACAGAGCTGCGACGCATTTAGTCGACAAATACTACAGTCAACTTATCGGAAACGTCGCTAAGATTCTGGAGGAGAAAAATTCACAGCGGTACAATAAAGGGGATCTGACGTACCCTTACCTTCTCCCACAGTGGCTGCCCAATGGCATTCAGGCCTAGATGTTACAGACAGTGTCTGTCTGTCTGTCTGACACACACAGTATCAGTGCATATGGGGAAATAAATATTAGCAACTAGATTAATACTAACTTAAATTGTTTAATAAGGAAAAGATAAAGTAAAGTTAAAAAATAAATTGTGATCAAGAATCGATCCGGTTTCAGTCGTTTTTGCTTGTTTTGAAATTCCTCGCTCAGCTAATCAGTACTCTTTCGTGGTGTGCAACAGCTACATTTGAGCACAAGACATCCGGGGGAGGCAGCAACCTCTGGAATATAAAACGACACTCGGTGCCCCCGCCACAAAACAAAATATTAATGAATAACGAGTATTTTTGACACAAATATCGTAAACTCTTCTTACAAATTCGTTTTCGTATTTTCCCAAGGAAACGCAAAAGTACAAATCTACGAAATCTAATTTTGGATTTCTTTATTAAAATCCATCTTCAGAAAGTATTTCGGTGCGGCTTCAACCGTTTTCGGATTTCGTGTTGGATTGCAAGAATTTGGGTTTGGATTTTGAAAATCTAAATCTGGATTTCCTAATCGAATGCATCCTAAGACTGTCTTAAAGTCGCCACAAGTTGACAATGGCCGCATTTATACTAGAGACGGCCTTGATAACTTGTATGACTTATACTTGATGACCTTAGGCTTCAAGTACGTCCTAAAAACTTTAAGTATAAAATCGAGAAAAAATGCTGACGACTTAGACGTCTGACGGCCGTAGACGTCTAAAATTAAGGACATCGAAACGATGCCCTTATCGTCGACCTAAGGGCTTGGCCGTCAAGCATAAAGACGAGACGACCGTAAAAACAGTCGTCCTTGCCAACATGAAAGCAAGGTCTCACGTGTAAAGCCAAGTGTGGACTGGTCATCAGTTTAAGTATGGCGGCCAAGCAAAAGCCAAAATCAGCAAAAAGGTGTAGAAAATGGTCGGACGAGGAGCTTAAAGAGTTTGCAGAAGTGCTTGCTGAAGATTATGCGTTTGAAGTAGAAACTTTGGCCTTAAAAAAGTCATCAAATGATCAAATCTTTCAAGATATCAAAGAGAAAGTTGACTTTCGCTTGTCAACAATCAAGCAGAGCGAGGGAGGTAAATAAATATCTCTTTTTAAGCTGAAAAAGTTCTTTAGTTTTGTGCTGACAAAGACATGAAAGCCATCCCAAGCCCCTACACATGGGAATTCCCAGTTTTCTAGGAAGGTTTTGAGTTCCTTTCTCCATTCCTGATCGTTGTTTGGCAAGCACACATATCTGTCATAAAGTGTTGCAATTAATGCAAAGCAAACATCATTGAAAATTACTGATATAGTTGGTTCAGCAACACCAAATAGGTCTCCAGCAGTGGTAAGTGAACAGCCATGGGCTAGCCTATAAAGGCAAATTGCTAGCTGTTTCTCAGGAGTTGTTGTTACCTATCGAATTTTCCCGCGATTATGATGTCATACTCGCACGCAGACCCCTCTCAACCGTCTGTGAGATCTCACCAAGGTCGTCTCGATTTTATACTAGACGCCGTTATGATTAACTGTTAAGGTTATCTAGACGTCTTAGCCGTCTTCTAGTATAAAAACAGCCAATCACAAGCACCCGAGTTTCATTTCCGTTTTTCAATTTTTCTCGCCTTTTTAAATTCACTTAATGTTCTCTGTTTTTCGTTTTTCGACTTCGTATGGCAGTGGAAAATAAATTTAAAAGTCTCGTTTTCCTTTTCCCTTTTCGACGTATGACATTGAAACTGTGGTTCATTCTTCACTTTCACCAATCACAATACCGACAGATTCTTGCGTAATGGATGCTCATTTTCAGTTCGTGGACAGTCCTTCCATCGAAGCAAAATGACTGAGGAAGATTGTGTGATATTATTTCATCGATGAGGGAGAAGGGAGGCCGAAAGGAGACTGAAAAAATCCCAAGTGACTACCGAAAGGTTGGCTTAAATGTTTGGGGTAAGTCATAGCGAAAAAGCTCTTAACTAGGCGAGTGTTTTCTGGAAATGCATGCTCCAACTAGAGAAGAACTAGTGCGGCTGTTGATGCAGGCACTTTAACGTAAAATACTTTGATCACCTCTCAATTAGATGTGTCAGGAATACACAAAAATATATTGAAAATCTTTTGGCACTAAGGTACACGGATTCACAAGATTGTCGTCTACGCAGAATTATAGATGGTGGATTATAATATAGGTAAGTGAAATTATTTGCTCTGCTTGGCTAATTTACCATGAACAATTATCCGATGGAGTACGCGGGCCCGGTGACGTCAGTGGCTTTATCACTCTGCTAAAGCATTTCTTTATTCCGGCAAGAATTGCAAAGAGAGACCTTTAACATAGATTAAACACTGCAGTTAATTAAAATATGCAGTCGGAAAGCCTATAACCAAAATGCAACCGTCACGGATTAGAGGTTTTCAACATCACCAAAATATAAACATATTATCATTATTTGGTGTAGCGAGAGTTCCAGAACCTGTGACCGTGAACATGGTATTTTTGTTTACCCTTCAAACACCTTAAGTGGTCATGTCTATTGGTCAGTAGGATCAAAATTTGAGAAAATCTTATGCCTGACAAGCAAGAACGTAAAAGGACAACAACAACAACAACAACAACAACAACAATAGCAACAACATCGTTATTTCTTGAATTACTAAATTATTCACAGTCGGACGGGCAGATAGCTATTTCTAATCTTGGCGGACTCGTTTATTCAGTTTACTTAGAGTTTCTATTAGTATTTTTTATATGTAATTATTTATAAGTGAAAATAGTATATAATGGAGAGAAAGGACTGATTTATGGTATAAATTTTATGGGAAGGTTAATATCACTTTAAACTTTGGTTGCTGAGGATTCTACTCTGGAAATAATTTTGCGTATGTCAATAAATGAATTTTCCATCGTCAACAATACTGAGCAGTATAATCATACCAAATGCAGCTTACTTGGTTTTCGCCAATCCATCGAGTGTCACCTTGATATCAAAAAACAGAAATGAATTTCTTGTTTGAAGTTGAAGCCTATATCAGGTGCGGTTACACTAGACCACTTGCCAATGGGGAAAAATGGGGTTATGGCTTGGGTTAGGTTTACCCTGGGTTATGATTGACTCCCCGTTTGCAGTTATACGCTTGTAAATTACCCAAGGGGAGGATAAGCGTTAACCTGTTTTGGCGCGAAACGTGCCTGTAATCAAGGAAGATCTGAACGATGAACTTTTCTTTGGCTTAATTTCGGTCATGATTGTCACGGCGCTTCTCTTAAATCGTCCACGTCAATTGAGTTTAGCTATTCAGCGCTTTCTTTTCAGAGGGCAACGAAGATGTCGACCTCAGTTACGCTTTCTCCAGTTCTTGCAACTCCTCATTAATATTTTGAGGCGCCGACTTGCTGCTCGATAGCAAAGGCGTGCTTCGGTTTTTCCACGTCCGCATAACGTAAAATATACTAACATCATTGCGCGAAAGCTAGCCATGTTGTTTACACAGTTCATCACAGCACGTGACTGGTTTCCTTCCGTTCGGAAATCTTCTGATTGGTTGAGCCGCTTTGGGGTCTTGTTAACCATAAGAGTTACATCTGGAACTGTCATGGGCAATTCTTTTGTTCTCAGTTTGACGTATCCAAGGAAATTTTCCGGAGACAATTTCACTTAAAGCAGATCGGTTACAAACAAAAAATTGCTTCCCGCGGGAAAACGCCACGTACCCAAGGGCAACATGGCTAGTGTAACCGCAGCTATTATAAAAGAAATGTTTAGCACTCAGAAAGCTTGAGTAGCACTAAACTTCGCTTTGTGCTCTCTTTATTAGTCGGTTATATCACTCATGTCCACAGTGTGCTTATTATGCACATTTTATTCGATCTTACGACAATTTTAGGAAGTTCATTCAGTTAACCTGGAAAAAAGAAAAAGGGAAATACGAGGTGAGCTTTCATGTGAAAGCATAGTTTCTTCCAACGTGAAAATATCATGTTGCTATTGTAACACAATAAATCACGCCTTAAAGTGAAATGGTTTGGTATTTCATTGGTGTTGATATTGTAAATAGAGCACTACATGGTTTCTTGAAGATACGAAATTACTGTTTTTGTACATTTCAACGCTCGAAGAAAAATTTGGTATCTACGCGCGCCCATGTAACAACCTCTGGATTGACAATGCACTCAAATGACGTCATGGCAACTACATGTGCCTTAAGCAAAACGCAAGTGAAATAGCCTTCAAGGAAAACTAGATATGATCTAGATATTTAGAGACTATATAAATGATATGAAAAAATAAATAAATAACAAAAAACATCACCAGCCATTTTTAGCAGAAAAACTCAACCTCACAAATCCATACCTGATCTCCCTGTTAGAATGCAAAAAAAATCTTACCAGTTGCAAACAGGAGCCCATCAATGTTGCAAACCAATATTAAAGTTTTTCGGTTTTCTTCTAACAATATTCTAGGTTTTCATTGTATTGGTCTTTGCGTCGCCGAACTGAATTCAGTTTTTATAAGAGGAATTTTTTAAGTTGTGTGGCAGTGTAAATTAGTTTAACGATACGTTTCATTTTCTAAACTGTAAGTCATTTATTGATACAGCCGTTGCCCACTCATTAAAACCTTAATTACTCTCAGATGCCTCACTGCGAACTCTTTGCACAAAATTTCAAAACGTTCCTTAGAGTTTTTTTCATCAGTTAAGTTTTTGTAAGCTCCTCGTGCTTTTGCCAACATGAAGTATAACATAGCTTTGGGAAAGACAAGAAACTGGGTAAATCAAACGAGTTGATTAAGTACGTTATACCACCGTAAGGCAAAAGGGAGGTGCTGACGCTTCGAGCGTTAGCCCCTCGTCGGAAACTATCCCCACAATAGCTTTGGGAAAGCCCTTTGACTGGCTAATACGCACGATCTTTTTGTCCATGGATTGGTGACGTCAGATTATGAAGTTGTGAAGTCTTATATATGTTATAATAGAAATTGTAAACGCAGCAGCTGTGCAACCATCGGGCTATGGACGCACTTGGGAGGTTTGCTTAGCACGAAAAAAGCGTAAGAGATGTTCTCGGCTGCGCCTCGAGCATCACCTCTTACGCTTCTTTCGTGCTTAGCAACCTCCCGCTTGCGTCCATAACTCGATGGTTGCACGCTGCACGTTTACCATTTTTTCGTCACTATTTTTGGCTGTATCAAAGACGCGGTCAAAACATACAGAAATTCTGTTGGAGTTGTTAAGAAAACAACACCACTTAATAAAGTTGTTTAGTAGCTTTCAAAATCGGTGTAACACTGCAATGGTCTGGTAGAGGAGTTCGCATTTAGAATCACACTGTACAGTAAACAAGCTCTCATCAGGCTAAGCCCTAGTACACAACCTTCAGGCCTGAGTGTGGAATTACTGCGGGAAATGGCTTTCCAATAAACACTAACAGCTTCATCCTCAAAAAAAATGCCGGAGCCACACTGTATTGTCCCGGCAAAACACAGCATTGTTAAGTAGCCTTTCAAAGAATCGTCACAGGCATGCATAGTTTGATCCACAGATAAAAACGTAAGAACCCGCCGGCACTGTGTTGTAAAACAAACAGTACTACAGTACAGTACTGTTCAGTAGTTTTCTAAAGAATGGTCACACTGCATGGTTTGATCCACAGATGAAAAAGTTAGAACCACACTGTATAGTAAAACAAACAGTACCACAGTACAGTACTGTTCAGTAGCTTTACAAAGAATGGTCACACTGCATGGTTTGATCCACAGATAAAAAAGTAAGAACCACACTGTATATTAAAACAAACAGTACTACAGTACAGTCCTGTTCAGTAGCTTTACAAAGAATGGTCACACTGCATGGTTTGATCCACAGATGAAAAAGTAAGAACCACACTGTATATTAAAGCAAACAGTACTACAGTACAGTCCTGTTCAGTAGCTTTACAAAGAATGGTCACACTGCATGGTTTGATCCACAGATGAAAAAGTAAGAACCACACTGTATATTAAAACAAACAGTACTACAGTACAGTCCTGTTCAGTAGCTTTACAAAGAATGGTCACACTGCATGGTTTGATCCACAGATGAAAAAGTTAGAACCACACTGTATATTAAAACAAAACAGTACTACAGTACAGTTTTGTTCAGTAGCTTTACAAAGAATGGTCACACTGCATGGTTTGATCCACAGATGAAAAGGTTAGAACCACACTGTATAGTAAAACAAACATTACCACAGTACAGTACTGTTCAGTAGCGTTACAAAAAATGGTTACACTGCATGGTTTGATCCACAGATAAAAAATTCTGTGCACCTACCCCTCCCCTAAACCAACAAGCTATAATAAGTTGAAAAGTTGGCGTTAATGTTGGGTTAGGGGAGGGATAGGTGCACAGTTGCCCAGATACGTACATCCGGATAATATACACGAGAAAAAGAAAATGGCTTGAAAAATGGAGGACTTCTCACAAGTGACAATCCAACGCAGCGCGAATAGCCGTAATGGGTTTTTTGTTGTAATTACTGCCATGCGTCTCGTTTTCTCTCTAACAGAAAATGTTTTTGTTTAGTTCTAGTGGCTACATTCCTTCAAATGGAGTTGCAAAATCTTTCTGTACTTAAAGCCATTCTGTAAAAATATATTCAACTTTGGTTCTCAAGGGAACAAAATGATTTGGTTTCGCAAGATTAATTTGCATTTGTAAACAAATTCTTTCTCGTTGGTTTTTATCGATAAACTCCTCTGAACACGGCCAAGCCAAATTTAGTCGCTTTCTTGGAGTTTTCAGGGACGGCTTCGTTGTTAATTTGGATTATTTGTTCGCTTGTCACGGATGCAAACCATATTCAAGCGGCGGAGCGAAAAACTCGCAAGTTGCTTGCTAGCCAATCAGAGCGTTCCTTCAATGCTATCCACTGTTTTAGTATATACTATGTAGCTGTAGGCGGAGATTTAGCGAGACCGAATCGAATGTCGAGCGGAATCGAGCCTAATAGACTTCAGCGAGGCAGGGATACGTTACAGACCGAATGACTGAAACAACACTTTAATCACCAATTCAAGTCGTAACATATCGTTCCCGCGACGCCGTGACTTACGAAACTTAAACTTAATGGATAAAAGGAACAACGAAACGACGTCCGTGCGCCACAACCAAGGACAGAAAACTAAAAAACCGCAAAAAAGTGACGCTACCTAATCAGCTAGGACACCCGGGGGTTAACGCCTGGAAAATATCAGTAAGCGATCGCGTAAGGACATTTACATACTAATTTCATATATTCATTATCATGAGGGCTTAACCCTGCCCAGGAATGGTTGAATTTCCGTATCGGGTCAGGCCTCGCAGGTTAAGTTCAAGTTATTTATTCCTTCCTAGATGTTCTTACTTAAAAGTCCTTACCCGCAAAAGAGCATGCAGCTAATCAAGGCGTGAAGTAGTAAAGTGAGAGTAACTAGTAATTAGGATTAAGTACAAAAAAGGCTAGGAAAAGACGCTCATTAAATTAAGAGGAGTGCGTTGGGGTCAATAAACTTGAAAAAAATAAAAAACGGAAAAGCAGCTCGAAAAATGATCTCAAACCGAAAAGCCAAACACAACCCCTACTGATGGTTTACACATACCAACTTCCAAAATCCTAATGGTCTCTAATCGATCTGGTATGTAGGTGACATCTGGAACATACCTGGTCTAGACTTTGTTCAATATTTTAGGAAAAATCACGAAATCCTCTATTGAATCGGATCGAAATTGAAGAATTCGGCACGGAATTTGTTTGACTTAGACGTTACTTTGACTAGATTGATTCCAAATCCGAAAACCATTTGTATTTTGCCGTCAACTGAGAACCAAATGCTAGCTAAAAACGAAAAAAAAAAACCCTACTGCCGAAAACCGTTAGCAGAAAAACAGAGCCGAAAATCCGTCAACGACCCCATCGATCTATGTTCCAAAATGGTTGCAAACTTAAAGGGACACTGTCACGGTTTGCGCATGCTCTCGCGGGCGATCGAAACTTGAAAAAGTCAGCCTGACTTTTTCAAGTTCTGCATTCACAAATTCAAGATGGCGTCGACAAGTGGAGGGTCTGGATGGGTGCCGGATGCGTGGTGGTAAACGTAACTCGGGACGAATACGAAAGATTCAAGACAGAGGTGAATATAACAAAGCGTGTTTGAGGAACCACAAGTGTATTTTTTGGAAGGAAGGATATTCAAGTCGTGGCTACAAGCAAAATATAATGCAGGCTACGAGACTTCCGACTTCGCGGCGCATTTGTTGTCTCTCGAATATCGTCGAAGGTACGACTTGCGTTCATAACCGTTTGTGTTATGTTCCTTGTAAAGTTTCATTTACGTTATCAAGTTATTGTTTTTTTTTTCTTTCAGGGAAATGGAAGATATTTTGAGTGTCTCAACAGCTGCGTTTGGCGAACAAAAACAACACGTACCTAACACGTGCGATTGCTTAAAGTGTTACTATCCTTCCAAAGAAAAATATAATAAATGTAGAGTGTATATATAAAATGTTTTGCAAAAACCTTCAACTCGTTAAAAGGGCATATTTTCTTAATAAATGTATCCTAGTATGTATTTTGCATGTTGAAAGTTTGTACAAAATTATTTTCGCTTCATGTGGAAATACAGATCACAGTTGTCCTGGTGTTTCATTTTACATTATTAAAACATGGGAATAATTTAAAATGACAATTATTCTGCAATATTAGTTGCATGTTTGTAATGGTTTTGTATGTGTTGCTCATGTATTAAAATGTTGTCTTTGCCAATACGTTTTAGGGAGCTCTTTGACTCTGCCATTAGAGAACTGAACCAGGACAACATTCACAATGTTTCAAATATCTATTTTCCTTCATACTTCTTTGAAGACCTGTTGTGTTAGATGTTTCATGTTAGGCTAGAATAAGTGAGTGAGAATAACATAACTTGTAAACATAGGTGAAATTCAGCTTTAGTGAAATATCTACATGATAATTATTATTTTTGGTCAGCCTTTATTATGTATGGTTATTATGATAGTACTTCCACTTTTACTCTGTATTTGTGTTTCCATTTTTTCTTAGTGTGGATTACAATCAAAATGCTGATTCGTTAGAAGGACGATGAAAATGAAAGTGACTCTGATGTTTCAATGTAGGTATTTTTCTTCATACCTCTTTGAAGAACTGTTGTGTTAAACGTGCAATGTTAGGCTTGAATAAGTGAAATGATGTAATAACTTGTAAAAATGGGTGGAATTCAGTTTTAGTGAAATCTTCACATGATTTAATATTTGCTATTTGTACTCACCCTTTTTTATGTATGGTTATTATGACAGTGGTCCCCTCTTTATACTGTATTTGTGTTTCTATTTTTCTCAGTGTGCATTACAGCACAAATGCTGATTTGCCTATGGCAAGGATGATGAACTCCTGCTACTTGATACATAAGTGGGTACTGGTGATGGTCAGGAAAATCAGGGTGGTGATGTTGCCAGTGTTGCAACCAAAACAACTGCAGCAAGTATGGAGGAGGAGCATGGAAACATGTCACTCAATACAAGCTTCCCACGTTTCTTGGCACCCACAATTGCTGCAAAGGCTCCTCCTTCATCAAATGACCAAAGTAGGTTTGACCTGCATTTCAAGTCTGCAGCAAGTGCCACCGAGGAACGTAGTGAGAACCCTCCATCCAAAGAACAGCAAAATGGTACAGCACCATGACAATGAAAAACTCTGCATGAATGTGCAGATATTATCCTGTGTAATTGCAGTGTATAACCCCTTTCAGAAATTCCCCTGCGTCATGGGGGTTATGTTATATTTTGAAGCCTTTAATATGCAATAATTGCTTTTTCCAAAAGGGACTGTGCTTTGATATTCACTATTGTTATGACAAATTATTTGAGCAAAAGTCAATGTCAGAGTTCCATGTTCACATTTATAAATATAAGATTTTCTAAATTACTGATGAATACATAACTATGATTATTATTAATGTTCCATTTATTCAAATAAATCAATGCATAAGAGATTGCCCAAATCTGATTTTGGGATAGTAAATTATGTAATAATAATTCAATAATAAATATAAATTTCTAGAATGCATTCATTTACATGTGATATGACCTAGTGCACATTATACCAAATTGGTAAGAGAAATAAATAAAAGCATGTTGAAATATCATCACTGCAAGAAACATGTTTTGGAAGACTTTGTAACAAGGAAGTAGTGCTCTCTCAACAGTTAGTGTTCCCAATACCCCATATAAATCCCAGTGACTGATGGGTATTACAAGCTTCAATTTTTAAAACAACGCATGAAGGTCACACATGCCTATTTTCTTTGACCAAATAACTATGTCAGGCCAATATAAATTGATGATAGGCAGTTTTCCTGAATGTGCATACTATTGACTTGGCTGTCATTCTTAATGTCACCTACACTTCTAATAGCAAGTTCAAGGGCATCAGTATCAGGGTATAACTTTGCAAACTGGGATGTGGTTGTTATGCACTTGCTCTGCTGACTGCATTTGTTTTCTATGGCCTGTGACATGGTTCTGTACATATCACAGACACACAAAGCTATTGCCATTGTGCTCAGTGGTGGGGCAGGGTTGGCTGTAGCTGTAGCTGTCTGGGTTACCTCAGCTTATCATTGCATCATCCAGGGTGAAAATGAACTCCTGTTGGTATTTCAAAAGACTTCATTAAAATCAAGTTCACAAAATAATCCAAATAATTATAATAGAATCAGTAGTAGCAATGTGTAGCTCTACAGGTAACTCAAATGCATGGCAACACAGCAATCGGAAAGAAAGTAAACTTACTATTCCAGTGAACTGTCATAAAGTTGACAGGAGAAAATACTGTCATAATTTATACCATAAATATTTACTTGCAAATGTACTGCCCGCAACATGCAGATGTGCCACTGTCCTTTTAGGGATTATATAGTGCTTTCATGCCCATGGCAAATGCAAAAACAATGGGCATATCTATTTTACCGACTGATAAAGCAGAATAAACTGCATGACATCAAGTGCAAAACAACAAACCAATAAATGGAGTAAGAAATTATTGTGAATCTATTTATAAAAATAAGTATTCAGATAAAATCTATAAAAACCAGTGCATCAAAAAAGACCAAGCAAGAGGAAAGTACCTTCACATCGTTATTCTCTTTGATTTTTTGTTGTTCCTCTGTATCAACGTCCAAAGAACCTGATTGGAGACGAAATCCGTCAATTCTTGGTCTCACTCTTCGTGCTCGTGTATCGGTTCAGAGGCGAATCTTGCGAGTCCTGAAAATGTAGCTAGTTCAATTATAAAGAAATTCTCCTTTTCCCAGCTTTAAAAAAAAGACAGGCGAATTTTTTAAGAATTCAACTGCACGCATACCTTGTTTCTCCAAGGTTTATTTGTGGTTCCACATTTGCAATCGATACCGCAAAGCACAATTCTTCCTTCGCAAGGGCATCCGCTAGAACTATTTTCCTTTCGCTTCGTAGTGGAAGCACTTTTACACTTGCAGAAAGTAGACATAGCTTCCAAAACAAAGGAAACAGACTCCTCAATCACTGGAATTTCAAAAGAACCGGTAAAATGCAAAATAGATGCAAATTATTTCCACTTGCCGGCAACTCAATCATGGCGAACGAAAAAAACGTAACGTCCCAGCGTGTCAACATAAGTGCGCTCTACTGCGCAAGTCAACCCGTGACAGTGTCCCTTTAAATGCAACAGATGATTAAATAATACCAATAACTGTCTGTCTTACCATATTAGCTTGTTGTTAGTTGATAAAACCTCAACAAAATCCATTAAGAATTACGATTGTGGAATAGCCAAACGATATCCATAAATAAAATGTTTCGCTATATTTCGAAGATGAAATTTAAAATAGCATGACTTTAAGGCGACACTGGAGTATTTTACTTGGCAATACAAGGCATTCATGGCTAATAGGTCGGCTTCCTCTAAATACTATTGGCCACGGAAGACACTTTATTAGAACTATATTGATCCCAACATTTCTCCTTCCGGCGAAATTAAAATAATATTTATTTTCATCATCTAACTGCTAGATATTGAGAATTTCGTTTTCATTTTCTTGGATGGGGAGTAGTTTTTTCATGGTGTACGTTGATCGTAAATCGGCCATTATATATCACAAAAGTGCTAACATTGAGTTTGGACGCCTTTTGTTGGTCCGGAAAGTTCATTTCTCTTTCAAATATACAGTTGTTAATAAATTGAAGTTGTAATCCTTCTCAAATTCTCTCAATCTGTAGCACAAATCAAGTATGATATTTAAAATTAATATCAATCAAAAATGTGTTAATCCCTTCCTTATTATGTTATATTTAAAGTGCGTGTCATTAGCAGTATCTATTTGTAAGTGTCCAAGCTCTTAGGCTAGGACTGTTTAGGACTAACTTCGCACTTTGCAAAGTTCGGAATTTTCTGAAACGGCCATCATGAAACCTCATTTGAGATTGATAGCTCTCATTGGAGGAGTTCTAGGGACCCTAAGGTGGGTTAACTGTTTTGTGACCATTAAGGTTTAAAGGTTATTAGAAAAAAATGAGTATAGCCTCGCTTGCGAAACCAAGTTCTATTGCGACATTTTTTTGGCCTTTGATGTTTGTTTTCAGTAAGCTAATAACAAATCTATTTTTTATTGCATTATTTCCGTAAAATGACTTCTGCACAAGTGAAAAAGTGTTCTTTAGTAAACATATCATGACAAAATGAGCAACTTTATTCAGGACTAGAGATGCCGTATTAAGGACTATCCAATCAAAATCCGACAAACACATTCAAACTTTTTCCCTTTTGTAGTTGGATTGAAAAATAATTTTCTGAATCAAAATCAAGAAGTCAAACGGAGATGAAGTGATGTTTCTTAGCCGTCAATTCATCGAATATATTTCTTGCTTTTGTGTTGTTTGATACTGAACCTTGTTTGATTTGCAGAAACGAGAACTTTTGATCCCTTCGATAAACATAATTGTATTAATGAACTATAGACGGATTTACCGCCCACGAATGACAAATAAAACCATCCCTTAAGATTTGTAAACATCAACTTGTTTTTCTGCTTTCGAAGCTATCTCCGGGTTGTATAGATCTTTTTGAAACAAGGAAATTAAAACTCAGCGATATCATATGATTGTCTGTAAATAAAGATGCTAGTTTGTCTCCGTCTTGAAACATTTTTGCGAACAGCGCGCAAAAATGATTAAAACCGTTCCAACTGCTGGCAAAATTCTTCTTTAGGTAGTTTAGTAAATTTTTAATCTTTGGGAAAAATGAATAAACTGTCGCCGGTGTTTAATTAAGGCATGGCAGAAAAAAAATGCAACATTTCCGATTTCGGTGATTCAAATTAGTGATAAACACTTATCTCTTTTCGATGAAAACGTTTTTTCCTTTCACTTAACATTTTGGCTATTGCTTTCTCTTTGCGTGGGTGTCCTTAAAAAGTCGGCATTGTTAGCCCATTCTTAATTCGGTTTTCTAAAATTACTTATTAATTATTATTTTTTCAGCTCCACAGCTTTAGTTTTCTCCTCTTCCTAGTGCACGTTGCCGTTTAACGGTAGGATTTTATCATCAGCTGGTCGCGTAATAAAGAAATAAACGTTTTACGTTGTGGAGAGAACTGATCTGAACCAACTACAAAAACAAAAGCGTTTTAACTACGCATTCTGATTTATTGTCTGGTTTCACTAGAAAGTGGTAACTGATCGTTTAAATTTAATTTCAATTTAATATGTTTTAAATGTTCAGGCAAAGAACGCTTTCATTATTAAAAAGGATAATATCATAGGTGACGAATTACTCCTTAATTTTGGCGCGAAATTTCAGCGTTAATTTGTAATTTCACATGTGAAATTACAAAATTGCCATAGCAACCCTTCCGTACGTCTTAGTGTCAAGATGGCGACGAAGTTTTAAAATGCCGTGAATGAAGATGTCAGGGCACAAAAAGACGTTTTAGAAAACCTGAACACACAAGAGAACATCAAGAAGGATTCTAACAGGTATTTTGCCGAAAAAAGTCTGAAAAATTCTGAACTTTATAAGCCAAATTTAAGGTCTAAACATTTGAGAGAGTAGAGTTCTCGATCGATACGATCCAGGATAAACATGTCAAAAATCCACGATTGCTAACGTAATTCGTCACCCATGATATTAATAGGTAATCAGATAGTGAACTCGTGAAATTAGGGAATAATTCCTAATAATTAATCCTAATAATTTCCCGAGCCTTTAGGCTCGAGAAATTATTAGGATTTATTATTAGGTTTAGGATTTGGACAAAACGCGCGTGAAATTTTTCCCTAATTTCACTCGTCACCATTTGATTACACATACTAATTGCACTTTTTTACTTCAATTACCCAAACCTTTGTTAAAATCGTACCTTAGACCTATCGTAATCAGTTAAACTCTTTTCTAACGGTGGCTTCAGTTGGGATATTCGATTTGAAGGTTTTGGCCGTATTTAGGTCAGTTTTTTTGGTCTTTGCATTAATTTTTTGTGTTGGTTTGTTTCTGTCAGTTTTGGCTTTTCCGTTTTTTAAAATTTGGATATAGCTTTTCGGCAAATATACAAATGTTTTTGGGATTTAGAATTCAACCGGTTACTGGTTGTTGCAAGTTTCAATTGAATCATATATTTTCACGTCTAAGTTCTCGAAACCGTTCACTGAGGAATTCTGGAGATTCGGGGGTGGTTTTCAGAGCTATGGGACTGCTTTACGCGATTGCAAAATGCCCCCAAAAATCTAAAATTGCGATTCACTGTAGAAGTTTTGTTAATTTTTCTTAAAAATAATCAAACTCCTAGACGAGGCATACCCCAGATGTCAATTATCATTATCAGACAAATAAGGGACCATTGGGGTTTTGAAAACTGAGGGGTGTAAATCTTTTTGGTTTTCGGTTTTGTTCGAAATCTATAGCGGTTGTTTGACTTTGTGTGATTTTCAAGAGTTTTTTGGCTTATTATAGGCCCCAACGCCCCCTATTCCTTGGCTCAGCTGTTAAAGTGCCTATTTTGAAGTGAAAAATTTATAAGCTAATCTCTCGTTTCTTCGAATTCAGTCACGGAGATTCCATTTGTTTCAGTGCTGAATACATATTTACTCATTCATTATGTTTTATCACTGATTTTCTTTTCACAGTTGTGTTTCTGCTTTTCTCTGTGAAATCTCCCTCCCGCAAGACTCAAATGGCCCCTGCACAGCTATCCGGAACGCTGACCTGGTTAAAGACAGGGAACTATACACCTTGGCGGTTGACGAATCTCTCCACGGATTTGCGCGTGTAAACATGAGTATTTCTCAACTTGCACAAGTCATTCAGACTGATCCATTTATCAGACGCTACGCCACAGACTACATTACTATGATTCGAGCTTCCGACACAATCTTTGAGAAATACAACAGCACTTATCACGATAAAGAAATCAACGATCTCTCTGATTACTTGTCGCTTAGTCAGTATTTTCAGCTGGCGCCTGAGCAAGTTTTAGGGGTGAGTTTAGTGTCTTGCTTACACGTGAGTTAATTAGGGGTGAAAAGAGGTCGATGCTGTGAGTGGAGACATAGTAGTGTCAGTGGTTAGCGTGTCGCACTTCCGAGTGGGAGGTGCGGAGTTAGAGTTCTGGTGATAACCTTGTGTTGCCTCCTTAGACAAGAACTGGCTTAACCCCACACAGTCTCTCTCAACCAAGATAATTGTTCATTTATCTTTGCCTGAATGCAGCGAAGCGTAATGAAACAAAAGATAAATGGTTTCTTGAATTCCCAACCACAGGTGCTTTTGTCGGTGGTGAGTTTTAAGTGCCGGCATGAGATAATAGAGGAAAGTGTGATATGTAAAGTAGCAAGTATATATTCGCTGAACAGTAAACAAGTCTCATTGTGGAGTTTTACAAGCGGACAGTTAAATTTTGTTGTTCTTCTTATATTTTGATTGAAATCCTGTAATCCATTTCCTCGTACCGAGTTTAGTTGTGTTTTTCCTGATGACTGACAGTTATTATAAGTGGTTTTGTTTGTTCATTTACAAACGTATGAAGTTTGTTTGTATACAGTTTGTGATCAGTTGGTTAGTTCAATAAATGGGCTAAGAATTGTCTGCTTATCCCGCACCGCATTTCTGGTTGTCAGTTTTTTTTGGGTGCGGGGAATTCAAGAATTATAATTTATGGTAACCGGCGCTATTATATAATAATGCTGAACTATATTGTATCTTCAATATGTGGGCTCCGCATCCACCAAAATTAAGGTCAGATTTCAAAACCATAAATCGTCTATGCTTACAAACAAAAAGACCTGCTAGTTGGCGGTACATTTTAATTATACCCCGCACGATCTCTCGGACATTAAGTTCATGATTATAGAAAAAATTGTCAACGCCATCAATAATTAACAACTTGAACACCTCCTATTAACTAGAGAAGCTTACTGATTGGATGATCCAGCCGCCGCATGGCCTCAACAAGAGGCGGGAATTTAGATCAAAGAAACCATTTGCTATAACAACTGAATCACTGCCGTGTTACTATTTTCTACCTTAATTAGCCATTTAAACGTTATAAAGTTGTTGGACCTTTTAGAAGTTTGTTTCTTTTTATTATCCCAAGTATACTTAGGTACAATTTCTCGAAAGAACGTTGCATCCTTCACTAGATCCTTCTACTGAGAGCTCTTCGTTTGGTGAACCTTCTGTACACAAATAAAATAATAATACTAATAATAACAGTAATAATAATAATAATAATAATAATAATAATAATTTAAATAATAATAGTAATAACTGAAAAAGAAACGAGAATACAGAGCGCGGGAATCTGCCCACCGACTGAGAGTTTACACTAAGTAATATCTGACCAATCAATCGGTTTAGCGGCTCACGAAAATTCTGCTATTGTTTCAGGAAATGGCCCGATTGCCGTCACGTTACGAGGATGCTTTAAACAATAAAGAAGACTGGATAAACGACAGATACTTCGCTCAACAGCGTTTGGCGGGAATAAATCCCAAATCACTTAGACGGGTTTCCTTCCAAGGTAAGTGATAATTCTTCTGCGACTCCCGCTTAACAATTCAGCTGGTGTACTAGCTCACGAACTCGCAGTTACCGGACAGATGGCGTTCACGCTAGGACATGGCAGCATTGCGCTCCTATGAACTGCACCCATACTTGGCCTTGCATCAACTATCACGCGATAGAAATATCGAGCTCATAATCTAATTGTTTAATAGAAACACTCGTGAAAGTTTGGCAGAACTCGAAAAAGCTGTGGAAACACTCACCTGCGACACGTGTTCCCACAGAATTTCTCGTTCTCCCAAACTTCCACGCAGCCCGAGCTATCACGCATAGAAATCGAGAGCCGAATAATCTAATTGTTTTAGTATAAATCTACTAGTCGTTCAAAACTTTGTCTTTTCTGGAACAGCCTCAACCAGTAAATTGTCTAAATCTTCTTTACGCCGGACACTTCGAAAACGTGAAGAAGCGGCAGCCATTTTGTTAGCAAGGGCACACTGCTACGCTACTCACTATCTATCACATATTAGTATAAATCTACTAGCGTTCTATCACAAATGCCGCGCTCTGATTGGCTACGCTACTCACTATCTATTCTGTGATAGATAGCGAGTAGCGTAATGGCGGCCGCTTGTTCACGTTTTCGAAGTGTCCATAAAGAAGATTTAGACAGTTTACTGGTTGAGGCTGTTCCAGAAAAGACAAAGTTTTGAATGACTAGTAGATTTATACTAAAACAATTAGATTATTCGCTCTCGATTTCTATGCGTGATAGTTGACTCGGGCTGCGCCCTCGTCAACTATCACGCGATAGAAATCTCGAGCTCATAATCTAATTGTTTAATAGATAGTGGGTAGCGTAGCCAATCAGAGCGTGGCATTAGTGATAGAACGCTTGTAGATTTATACTAAAACTCGATAGAAACTCAGTACATGTTTTCTATTTCTTAATTGTTATTTGTTGTGTAGTGGAGACAAAATTTGCAATTTTGCTGTCTTTTAAAAGCTGTCAGTGCTTAAGATCTCTGGATAATTGAATCTTTAACATTAAAGTTACTCTTAAGTTGTGAACCAGACTTTGAGAAATGATCTTTAAGAGCCAAAAATATTAAAGCATTTTTCCATTGACGTTCTTATATTTTTACTTAGATGAGAGAAAGTGTACAGTGAAAACAGACGATGGAAGATGGTGCCACTTTCCATTCAAATACAATGATAAAATATATCACAGCTGTACGAAAACTGACCACGATACGCCATGGTGCGCAACAACCAAAGACTATGACCGTGACAGAAGATGGGGAGAATGTGACGGTAAGAAACACGAATGTGAAAGGGGAAAGATTCATACGATATATTTACGTTATTGACCAATAGTAAGGTGAAGATGGCTGTATACTGGCCGTGTTCTTTGCGTTTTTATTGAGCGAGACGTAGTCGAGGTGAACGTGGTAAATAGAAACGGAAAAAAGATAGCACGAGGCCAATACCCAGCCATTTTGACTGAGCAACGTTGGTCAACAACAGATTTATTATACGGTCATTTTGTTTTGTTTTGTTTCGAGGAACAAAGTGGGAAATCCTGGTTGGGTGAAATTGGACACTTTGGGCAGAGAAATAGTTAAATCCTTAAGAAACGTCGACAGATATTGAATTTTAGAAAAAAAAAAAAAAAAGAAAATAACAGAGTAATCGCAATAAGTGAATTGAGTTTTTACTCATGAACAAACATGGAGGGAAGTAAATTTAAACTGAAAATAACACTTTAGAAGCTCCATTAAGCTAAGGTTAGGTTAAAGGCCACGCGCATCACAAACCTAGCGAGCATGGCCTTTAGTCATTGAATGACGTGTTTTAGTGCTAAGGAATGGGTTGTTGTTCATCGTTCGTGGAAAATGTGATGATAATTGCGGGCCCAAGAGAGGCCCGCAACCCTAATCTTGACAGTGACCAGCGGATTGCGTTTTTGTGCGCGTGCGCGCTACGTTAATAACAGGCAAGCACAAAGCGGAAGTTTAAAATTTTGTTCTTCCACTAAGAACGATCGGAATGCAAATAATGCGTCAATCACGACAGTTTGTCGTAACACCGGAAGAGAAAAATTCGTTCTCCAAGAACGATAAGAATGCGAAAAATGAGTCAATCTCAACAGTTTGTCACATAAAAGCGAGGCATGGAAGATTGCAAACGTTACGTTTTGGAGAAGTTGTTTTATAGGTGTTGCTTTTGAGACGATTTGCTGTGATTGTGAAGATTTTTCACGATCTATTGAAATTCATATTGCCGTGAAGATAATGTGAGTTGCGTTAGATTTCATACTGTTCAGTTTTTGGACGGTTAATTTTTCTGGTAACCCACTTTCACTTTTTGAAGGAGCTGTTTGACATGTTTCGATTTACGGAGCTGATCTACTACAACTCAATGCAAACTTCCCAAAAAACGTCCACACGCATGTACATTTTGTAATCTAAAATTATACACTCTCGTTCCAGGACCTTCCCTTAAGTGCATCTAGGCCCGCACTTTCTAACCTGTGGTTATCACTAGTATAGATTTTTCTTTTGTCACTCTCCTGGTCACACGATGTAGTCACTGGATGTTGATCGCAATGTTTCGACTGCTTACTGCTAGTCTCCTTCAGGAGATGGGGTCGATTGATTCTGGCTCACTATTACGTAACTGTGTGGTCTGCTCTGAAGTGTTTTATATGGTCTCTTTTTCTAGGTAAGAAGGACAAGAACATAGAAGGTAAATGACTCAGTTATGAATTACAGAAACCTGCAAGTAACATAAATGAACTAACGAGATTTAGTATAAATACTCAGGTAATTATACAAAATCGCGCGCTCCGATTGGTTCGCTATCTCGGATTATCAGCCGATAATCACCTCGTCGAACAAAATGGCTGCCAGTCGTTCGCGCGCTTTTGATGAAATAAAAATTTTTCGTGTTGTACAATGCTTTTTCTTTTCTTTTTTGAAACAATCACCCGTGTATTTATACTAAAACAATTATTCGCCTCAGGCTCAGTGATTCTCGGTGAATATGTAATAGATAATTACTGAGGCGAGCAGCATTATTGGATATAATGCAGGCAGCTGAGGCCGCAGGCCGAAGCTGTCTGCATTATATCCAATAATGCTGCGAGCCGAAGTAATTATCTATTATAATTACTGATCATCATCCAAACCCATTGTTTTCTGTCTGTAATTATATCATCGAATGTCACCGTCCTTTTGTATTTCTGTGGAAAACAATAACTTAAACAATTCATGGCGTTCAATCGATACTTTTTATTCAAGGTAACTGCCACATTAGCTATTGTTTTCATGAGCATAACTTGACATGTACGTGTGAAAAATGCAACCAGAAACGAGTTATTGACTGTTTGTTGTCAAGGTAGATTCAATTTGCATATTTCTCGACAAACACAGTTCTTTCTGAAAGTCAACTCGTTGTTGTTTGGAATGATGGCGGAAAACGTCTGCGAAAGCAGTTCTGATCGAGGAAGAATTGTTTCTTACGTAGTCAACGTTTACTATTAAGTCGGATGAATGAGATGGTAAGTACTTTCTCAGTCCTTACAGTTCTTTGGTTTTGCTTAGTTGTGTGTAACCCGATGTTGTTGTTGTTGTTCAGGAATGGGTGTGTCGACGAGTGAAGGGCACAGAAAATGATCAGAGGATAATAACTTTATTCACTAAAGCATTAAAAGCAGATATGGACACAAATGTTCTTGACTTTGCTTAGTTCGTTTTCTAGTGAGACAGATAGTCATGTATTTTTCTAAATATTTTCAGTCCTAATTGTTTGTGTAACGAGGAGTATCGGTTGTTACCTCATTTTCTCGAAGGAAGTAGAATTGGGCGCTAAATATCTTTAAAGAATGGCGAGAGACGAGGAAGTGCTTCAGCAGTGGATATACGGATGTAAAGCATGCTGCATTATTAAAACCAAAACACGCAGCATTATTTTTAATAATGCAGCTTGTTATAGGTTTAATAATGCTGCGTGTTTTAATAATGCTGCGTGTCGATTTAGCACGTGTAAGATTACCCCTGATAATTTCCCTGCTACCAAAAAAGACCGCACCCGTTTTTCTCACACACTTGGTTTGCATTTTTTTTCTCTCGGCATTCGATGATATAATGCAGACAGAAGACAATGGGTTTGGATGACGATCAGTAATTATTCACCGAGAATCACTTCGCCTTCGGCGAATAATTGTTAATTACTCTTCAGAATACCAATGTCAAAGTTGGTCAATAACAGGTTTGTTATAAAGTCAGAGGGACAAAGCGGGCAATCTCGGAATCCCTGAAGTGTTATTATAACCTAAAATGACAAATTGAAATCATTCTTGGGAAAGCACTTTTAGAAATACAATTTCAGCTTCGTGTGTTGTCTTAATTTTTTGGAAAGTAAAACGAAATTAACCCTTTATTTCTTGTTTTGGTTCGGGCCGCAAACATTATTGTCAAATGCAAATGTTTGTGAGGTAAAATAAGGACATTACAAAAATAAAGGTCGGTAAACTGTCCTTTTTGTTTCAATCTTCCGTAATGTTCAACGAATAGTTCCTGGTTTCATGAAGAATTAACAGCCCAAGTTGGATCACAGATGTAATTTAAGTCTGCGGTGTTACATCGTCCTGTCTATAAAAGTGGTCGCGAAAAGTAGAAAGAACAACTCTCAGTCAATTTGTGTAGGATGTATATTATTCAGCACTATCACCTGCACAGGCAAACTCGGGAAAGCAAATGGGAGTTCTAAAATGGGAGCCTACTACCTTCCGATGGTAGTGGGTTCGGACACTCTACCAAAGAGCTGTGTAAGACTCGTGGAAACAAGGACATTGAACTAGGTTCATGGGACAAACATCCTGCTTACTCCTGGGGCGTCTTTTGGATGTTGTGCAAAATGTAAGTGAAAAAGTGATTTACAGCGTTGCTCATCATCGTTTTCTGCATTGCCATCATTTTAGAATCAAAGGACTGCAGTATTAAGACGAAACACGGAGAATGGTGCCATTTTCCATTTGTTTTCAAGGGCGTGAAGTATGAGTCGTGCATTAAAACTCGTTATCACCGAGCATGGTGTGCAACCAAGCCTGTATATAATTATTGGAGAGGCTGGGGGTACTGTTCAGGTGAGGCAATAATTTATTTTGTCAGCGTTCAAAATTGTGAAGCGAACTGCCATTCGAACCCTGCTGAACTTCCACTGAGAATATAGCTTCCTCAGAAGGCTTGTACAATCTTTGTTATTCAATAGTTCATAATTTAGAGACTTGCGTTTCTCCTAAACTTGCTAAACTAGCTAAACTTGTTACTTTCAGTGGTAAAGTAACAGTTTATTTTGGGATTATTTACGTCATCTTGCTAGCTATGGAAGTTAAGTTAGAGAACTTGGGCCAATCAGAAACTGAAAAATGATAGCTGTTTTCTTCCGTTTAGGAAAAGAAAAAGAAGACAAAGGTAAGTGGTATTAAATCTCTTTGCCCTCCTGTTGAACGTGAAGTATTTACACTTGAAAAGGGATTGCAATGATCCTTTCTTACTGACTCATGATCATCATTCTTGTCGAGCATTACCAGTGATAATAGTATTTAATGTGTGACGTATACATGCATTACTTTATTTACCCTTGGATTTTAGAGTAGCCTATGCATCTAATATCTTAGAGCATTTAACCATTTAACCCCACTGAAACAATGTATGGATTCTTGTACTCCACTCAGAATCAATTATGAAGAGTTGGGAGGCGGGGCCTACGGTTTATCGTCCTTATCCTTAACTATTTGCAAATTTCATTACAAAGGCAGCACTTTCTCCTCAAATATTTAAAGACGCTGAGTGTTGGTTCGGCCGGGGTTTGAACCCGCGACCTCCCGCACGCTAGTCCGGTGCTCTACCACTAAGCTAACCGGTCGACTTTTATTACATACAGTTCCATGGCTTTCCATCTGGACTCCAAGGACTCCTTCTATTATTCACTTTTAGACCGACCCACAAGAATGCTCACTGAGCTTAAAATTTGACATTTCTTTTCACTACACAGAAAGAGGGCACGACTGAACGTGGGAATAAGGGTAAACCCCCACTCATCTTTGTGGGTTGAGTTCCATTCCCAGACTCGCATACACTCGCTTACACTCGCACACAAGGTAGATTAGAGTTTTGCAATCTTTGTGAAATTTGTATTATTTTAAGGGCCTATCGGCCTGGATTGGAATGAGCTGAAAAAAACACTGAATGCAGACTTTGATTGGGATCAGGCTGTCCGTGATGCTTTCCAAGATGTCAATGGCGTTTCGATGAAGAAGGTATGTTGCTTATTTAGCTACTAATTTAGTTTTACTTAAAAGAAAAAAACTGAAATGTCAACTGAAAATCCTCTCTCCATGATCAATCATTGTAGTATAGAGTTGCGAAGAGTTTAGCAAAGGTCTCTGTCTGCCTTAAATGTATTTAGTCCATTCACTCCCGGGATGTGAGAAATACTTCTTTAAAGAAAGAACCCTATATTTCTTTTATTGTTAGTTTAAAGAATCTTTTGTTTAATGATCGATTTAAAGTCCTTGAGTTGACTTATTGCTTAACTGTCATTGCCTTTTTACTCGAGATTGTATCAGTAACATGGGGGGAGGGGGAAGGGTCATTTTGGTCAATTCTGAGAGTGAATTGATTAAACTGAGAAAAGAGAAAATGAGAAAAGAGAACATAACCCCGTCTGATATGATAAGGGAGGGGAAAGAATCTATTTTTAGCCCGGAATCTATTTATATATCGTTCCATGGCTGCGCGGCGTCCACATGGCGCATTGAAATTACAACCACGTGATGAGGAGATCAGTCATTGGTCAGTTGAAATAGTTTCCTGATCTAAAAATAGATTCTATCTCCTTATCATAATAAGAGAATCCATTATGGAAGATGCATTCTCTTTTCTCTTTTTCTCTTTACAGGGAATAAAACATAAAACAATGAAGTGATATATTATTTTAAATTTGTACTTTACATGGTAAAACCAAAGGCAATAAAACAACGACGCATCTATGTTCTCCGTTATGAAGAATGCGACGACCTGCCAAGATCAGAAGATACAACTGATAACGATCCCAGACGAAAAATGTGGGACTTCCTTTCTCCTATCGCTCTGTTTGCGTCTGTGCCCAGTGGTCAGAAAAATGAACTGGTACCAGTGGCTATACAGATGGATCACAAACCAGGTCAGCGGGTGTAAATAGAGTTCTAAAATCGTGATATTACGTCACTATGACATTGAAAAGAAAACAAGAAGACAAGAAAATTGATAATGGAGTTGCTCTCGATTGACATACAAGCAAAACAAATACTAAACGGAAACTGAGTCACGGTGATGCAAAATTTAAAATTTCCATTTTATCTGACAGCAAAAAAAACGTATGCTTCGAAGAGCAGAAGCAAACCTCTATTCTGTTCTGCTTGAGTAAATACCGTTGTTCTATCATCAATTTTCTCTAGATCTCTTATGACCTCGTAGATCAGTCTGCCGAGCTACGGTAGATCTGTCCAGGAAGCTGTTAGTTCTATACTATAAAGAACGTTTTTGCCTTGTGTGGTTCAATTTATCCTCAAAGGGGCTGACAGTCGTGGGGATCCTGAAGGAGTCACTTGTAACACAAAAAAATTAAACATGGAGCTGCTTCTTTATTGTACCTTTTTGTGAGAATAATGTGGTTTTATTATGCTTGCGCCGAAGTCATGACTTCACGAACTCGGTTGATATAATAATTCACTGAACCAAGAAAGCATTTTGACAAAACTAAGTACCGAACTGATCTAAAATCTTACCAAGCAGAGTTAAAACTTTTCTATTTTCTGCTGAATCGCAAATTATTGCAAGTTAGTACTACGATGCTGTGATCGAACACTACAATCCTGGCGAAAAATCCTTGGGACAGCGATGAAAATGTGTTGACCCTGAGCACTTTCAAGGATACCATCGGTGACCATTGGTCTTAAGGTATCAGCCAACCCACCGGGGTCGTCTGCGTGCGGATCGTTCTAGCGCCCTTTGTTTCAACACAAACCCCCATAAACCGTATATTTTTTGAAAGCTGAATAATCATAATTACAGCTGATTCCCTTTAAAAAGTATAAAAGTTTAATGCGGTTAAGAAATGAGGAGGTTTTTGCAAAACTAAGTGTTTTCATTCATTGAGTTCCACGCTCATCAAAAGCAAACGGAAGAAAACGATTAATACGGCTTTCATTTCTTCACACGTTGGCCTAAAAAACCGTGTCTCAGATTTCTGATATCTACTTTCGTTTTATTTTTACAAGCAAATATATTC
Organism: Ricordea florida; assembly: GCA_949710005.1. Lineage (NCBI taxonomy): Eukaryota > Metazoa > Cnidaria > Anthozoa > Corallimorpharia > Ricordeidae > Ricordea > Ricordea florida. Next base: position 4,345,981 of record OX453275.1, read on the forward strand.
GGGGATGAGAAATTATTGCCGACACTAGTGCAAAATAGGCTATAACTTTGAAATGAAAAGAAGAATTAAAATTCGCAGACACGGTTTTGTAGATAAGCTATCTGACAACAATTTGGCCAAATTTCAGCCAAATTGGTCCAGGGGCTGGCGACTTGGAGTTCAAAATGCATGCACAACTTGCCCAGATTTTCCTTTCGAGAAAAAAGGAAAAATAGAATTTCGACCGTAATGAGATTAGGCGTTAAGCAAATAAAGTGTTGATGGATAAAAGAAAGTATCAGTTTTCTTTAACAATAGTAGTTTGGCAGGTAACAAGAAACATACAAATTTTCGCGGCGGTGGGAAACTCTCGTTGAGCCGCTTCCAAGACGGGTCCAACAATTTATTTGTTGAGGTTAGTAAACGCCAATTCATTTGACTGACTTGTCAAATAGTTCAGATTACACGCTGCAATGAAAACATCTTGATGACTTTATCTTTAATTATAACTAGGTTTGTAAAGATGCCAAAGACCAGAAAGCGATCAAGAGCAGCAGCGAACAGTCCGGCACCGGAAGACACTTTAGAACGGCTTGCGCTCATTTCAACCGACTGCTTCTCAATCGTATCCGTTTTGCATTCTTGTTCTTCAATTTCTCGTAACCATTCGTCTTGTTTGAAAAAAGAACCTTTGTCGCTTGAAGCGAGCTCTGTTGCCACCTCACAGCTAAATACTTTCTTCCCTTTCTTCGGTCTTGGCTTGGACGAAGAAAAGGGACACGATCTTTTTTTTCTTTTTCGAAGACATTTGTAGACTTCACCGCGCTTCCAAGATTGCGAATCGCATGGTTTTGTGAAACACAAACACACATGCTTAGCTGTCATGCGACCTCTCCTTAGTTGACAGCGCGATGACAAGAGTTGTCAGCGGCAAATTAGAATAATTAAGATGGCAGAATTGTTTTCGCTTTTAATATCTTCCCGTACGAAAAACATTTTGTTGTGGATTTTTTTTTAAACGAAAGCTATTCCTAATATTTATCAAATCATATAAAAATCCAAAATTATGAAAAATTGTCAATTTTGGGTTGGCTGATACCTTAAGTTTAAACGCTCTCCTCTCCCCCTTGTGCATTGTTAACATGAATATGAAATCGGATTGAATATGAAATCGGCATTGCAGAGGGGGTAGAAGGAGGTTTATTTGTCAAGGTATAGAAACGTGTCCACCCCCACCCCCCCCCCAAGGGTTTTGGCCAAGATTCTAGATTTTCAGGGACAGGCAACAAGAGTCTCACTCAATGCACGTGCTTGAGTTGGACCAATTAGTTTTCAACTGACGATAGAAAGGCGAAGTGCAATACATTTCTGACTGTAGATTATTAACGGAAACCATGAATTTCTTTTTCAATAGATTCGGATGTATTCACTCCAAAGGATGGAGATAACTGGCTGCTCGCCAAGTATAACGTACAAATCACAGACATTGGTTTTGTACAAATAGTTGAACACCTTGCTAAGGTATAGTAGGTCGGTACATGCATCTTGCCGACCAAGCACGGGGACCGTACTGGGAAAATAGCGGCCTTAGCTCGTACAAAAAAGGTCGAGTGCCGGTATTCTTTCTGTGCGGTCACGAGCAAGCTTGGCCAATAAACGATTTATTACACGACTGGAAACTGCATTTAGGGCTTGTGGACTAAAATAATGATGAACTGAAGGTTCAGTGAAAATGTTTGTAATTCTTTATTGAAACAAGATATTTCTGCGTTACCTATTTATTTGGGATTTTGTATTAAGTCTGCGCAAAAACAGTTTATTCTGTCCGCCATCTTAGTGCAAAAAAAAAAAAATCTGACCCCGACTTGCGCGGAATTATTCGGGATGGTACGCGGTCCGATACTCAAAAAAATATTGGACCTCACGGCACCAGAATTGAAGGAATCTGATTGGCTAATGCTATTTGCTGGTCCTGAAACCGCTTTGCTCACGTAATAAAAACATGTTACAACAATAATATTTGTTGAGAGGGTAAAACCTGAACTGGATGCGTCTTTTTTCAGTCTCACTACTTCATGGAACCTTTCTGCGTCTGTCTAAAACGCAACCTAGCCGACTTACATCCTTTGAATCAAATACTGAAGTACCACTGCCGGGAGATCACAATCCCGAACGTTTTTGGTACTCCCGCACTGGTGGCCGAGGAACGGTTTATGGATCTGCTGTTTGCATATGGAAATACAGGCGCCGTTAAGCTGGTGCGAGACGCACACCCAACAGCCACGTGGGAAATAACCGATCTCGAGGGCTCGCTAAAGGTGAGAGATTGACTTCGCGCGCGTTTCCTGCAATGAACATTCCGAGGAGCGAGGAGGTGTTAAGGAGCTGGGTAGTATTTCTTAATTAAGTTTCCAACGTTATTTTATTCAACGGGGAATTTAAGACCAGCTTGAACATCTCCTACTAGAATCACTGCTGGTTGATTCTTCGATTAATTGAGCGTGACTCGTGTCACTTTTCTCTAAAAAGGGCCAGCGTACGTGACGCAACTTAAATTATAATTTCACAATCCAGTTTTTTTTGTGTATGTGTGTATTTGCACCTGCGCAGCACCTGTCTCTATAGAAAATACCTCCCTGACACTTTCTTAAACGTCCCTTTTTTTCCGACAGAAACGCGGCGTGTACGACAAAGACGTCCTTCCTTACTTTCCGTACCGCGACGATGGCCAGAAAATCGTTGGCGTCATAAAGAGTTTGATGAAAAAATACGTCAACCTGTAAGCTGACAACAGATATAAAGGGCCTGTTGCCTTCTAACACAGCAAAAAATAACGCTGTATTACCCGAGAGATTTCATTTTTTTATGATTATAAGTGACGGAAGTCACTTGGAAGTTACCTTCGGAGTATTTTAAAACACGTGACGCACGGGGCGTTTTGACTAATCCCACTTGGGGAAAAAGATTGGCCGAACTTTGAGTGAGAGTTAGAATATACAAGTTTAAGTTTTCTGCGTATTTTTCCTTTGATTCGATAGTCGCCAAAGCGTACGCGCCCAGTTGGTTATAGTGAACCAATAGCAAAGTTGAATGGGTATGTTTAAATCGTTTACTAGAACATAACTACCTACTTTATATTTTCACTACTATTGATAATGATAATGATAATGATAATGAATTTATATAGCTCACTTTTTCATATGAATATGTTCAAAGGCGCTTTACACTTCTGTTGGGTGAGATCGGACGTCAGCATGTAAAGGCGCCTCTGGCTGCCGCTGTCAGTCCATATATGATCTCACCCACCCACCCAACCCATGCATGAATTGTCAGATGAAACCAGACGTAGAGAAAGGCCACCACACCGGGAACTACGTACTATCGGATGCTCCTGTAAAACTATTGACTTAAATATTGACCAAAGATATGGTATACTATTTTGCTCAAGGCTGGTCTCTTTTATCTGTTACTCGCCTTCTATCGATAATTAGTAGATCAACGAATTAGAATACTGAGGTGATTCACAATGAATCCAGCGGAAACAAAACCGGCTTTACATGCACGCACATAGGCAGATGCTTTCTCTATATTTGCAAGGGTCAATAAAAAAAAATCATGTCCACCTACTGAGTGGAGAGCGTTTCCTGGAATATCTCAAACACGAGATACAGTGTTTCATCACATATCAAAAACAGAAGAGATTTCAAAATATAAAGCGCATCGAATTACTTTTTTTGGGGGAAATGGGAGGTGTTTAACATGTGATGAAACATATTAGGGGGCGAGTGTTTGATATAGCTTCCCGAACAAAATGATTTAGAAGGAGAAATTAACGATGCAAAAAAAAGTCGTATTTCACCAGACATCAAGGCGCGTCACGGTGTCTGATTTCCCTTGTCTTTCTCTGATGCGCTATTGATGATTTTGAGAAGTGGTAGCCCTAGTTTGAGAAGGGGATAGCTAACGTTTGATGATAATGTATGGACGTCTATATTGTACCATGGAAAATAATTCATTTATCTGTTTGTTAGGTATTATGGTGAGGATAAGGATGTACAAGAAGATGTGGAACTGCAAGGGTACGCGAATGAATTGTCCCTAAACGGAACAGGAACAACTGGCGGTATTGGAAGAGTGAGTATTCCATAAAAAAGGGGACTCAGCAATAGCCAGGGAAAACTTTAAAACTGGCCTCCCAGTAAAAAAAACGGATCAGAACCAACCTGTTCACACTGTGCTGGTACAACTTGAGCCCGTTACCGATCCAAATCTGTATCTGCTACTAGAGCAGGTACAAAACTTGCACGGATAGAGGGAACGTACATAACCTGCCCAGACAGCAGCAACAGCGTGAACGGAAGGCCTTTCCGTGAAAATATTTTACCGGATCCAGAGCGGATACTTTGTAGTGTGAACTTTTCCTCAGATTCCGCAAGTCCCGAAATAATCGGGGGAGGGAATAAAACTGTTAAAATCCACTCTGTACTGTGATAGTGGTCTTCAATATGAACTAGCATGAATCTTCATGAATCAAACGCACAGTATGCCGTCCGCTAATACAAATTGCTTGGAAGGACATCGTGCTACCTGAGGACCGAACCCGCGGAAAGGTCTCGCGTGAAACTATACAATCTTTAGTTCTATATTGCTATCATAATGATGACTATAAAATAGCAAATCGAGTAACATATTGTTTAATAACTCTAAGTTGGATCTTGGTTCGCGACCGTTGCAAAACCTTGTTCCTATACGATATTATAACAAAGACTATTAAGAAGGAAATCATGTGACATGACGTTTAAATTTATTGGGAACAGCTTTCGCGACCATGCTAACTTTACTTTACAGATTCAAGGTTTCCCAGCAAGCATTAGTTCCAAGAAGGAGCTCTGTGACATTCTAACCAGGATAATTTGTCACGTGTCCGTTCACCACGCAGCCGTGAATTATGGTATCGCGGAGTATGCGAGTTACGTTCCAAATATTCCCACTAAAATGTACAACGACACAAGAGTAGAGCAGGGGAGCTTCTCGGTGTACAGGTTGCCCAATAGACTCACATCCACTGTAAGTATCACGAAATTAAAAGTCACAACTGACAACGTTTTTATTTAACAAATAAAGAAGCCCAAGCCGTGTATTACACTGTGATAACTGAAACTGACACGACCGGCATTTCAGAACACGAGTGAAATGTAGAAAACACGAGGCGCAGGCGAGTTTTTTCTACATTTCTCGAGTGTTTTCAAATATCCGGAGTGTTATCACATTCTAACACACGGCTTAAGCTTCTTCATTTGCTTTATGATATAGATTTTTACACCCCGCAAGAAGAAACAACATAGTGCACTCATCGACAAACTGACACCATTTAATACTTACTTCTCGACTTTTTTCGCTTCTTCTTCTCTATTTGTTATAGGAACCTCAGCGTCAAAACGTTCTGCTGCTTAAGCACTTCGCAGAGAACGCGATCATGAATTTCTTCAAAGAAAATGTTTTTTGGTCATATCTAACAAAAATGTTGATTAGAGGTAATGTGGCGAAAAACAATAAAACACGCTTTTTGTATGTTTTATACTCTGAAAGATGGGTTTTTGACCAATCAGAGCGCGCGCAGGGTCATTAAACTAAATATTGAGCCTCTCCGACGGGTATTAGGAAACAAGAATAAAGATGTTTCTCCCCTGGAGAAGGAGACCCGATTTCGGTGTCATTTGAACTGTCTTTCCAAGATTTTAATTTCTATGTCATTTCAGATTGAGAACGACCTTATCATCCGCCTTGGCCTGCTTCGTTACGATACACTTTTCGACTACGGAAACGAGCTTCAGGACGCAAGTGCTGTGAACCTGGTGAACCAGCACTATAGCTACCTCATGCACGTGGTCCAGCCACACCTACAGGAGGTAAACCGCAAGCGCAAGGAAGACGATGAGCTGACATATCCACTACTTATCCCGAGATGGATTCCTAACGGAATTCAGGCTTAGGTGGATTCTGGGAATTCGTTCCTAGACTAATGCAGACCACATAGTTTTGAGAAGAGTTTACTAGAATGACGTCATGGGCTAGTTAAGTTTACCGAAGAGGCGCAAGTAAAATAGCTATTTTCCTTTTTGCTCATAACATTGTAAAAGGCACTGTGTTAATTGTGTGCTTGTATTCACATAAAGTGTTTTCATATAGTCATTAAAGTAACAATACTGGGTTGGATTGAAATATTTGCTTTGTTGTGTTTAAAACCGATTCCTTTTCTCATTTTCGTGATTGCAGCGTTGATATGCCCGACTAACTAGCTGCATGTATCGTGCGCCACGTTATTTTACTTTCATCACCAGTGCTTTTGAAGCAATTTGCTTTATCTTAAATTGATTTTTTTTTTTTATCCAATCAAAATGGCTGATACGTATAAACAATTATTCACGTGAAATGCACCAATCAGAGCGGACCCGCAAGCCTACATGACAGTGCACCGTAACCAATCAACCCTACCGCCGGAAGAAGACATGCAGTTAAGCGGTCGAAACGTTGCGATCCACATCAAGGTGACTACGTCTTGAGACAAACGAAGACGTTCATATAAGAACGAAAAGAGGAGACTAGCTAGTAAAGTGAGTCGTTAAACATGGTCCTGGTTAATATACTTTAATGTTTAATACATAAGTCCAATAGTAATGTAAAAACGAAATTTATAATTACGGTTAGGAGTTTTGGATCCCCTCTTGGACAGTAGCGAAACTGTTTAACATCATTAGAACAAACTGCACTCCATGTATCATTGAATATGGTAAGAGGACTCTGGCGTCGTCTCGGTGGAGATTTCTGTTTCGTCCTCATTTTCGTGCTCAATTTCTTGCTCACTCTCGACCTCATTTTGTCTGTTGATTATTGAGTCATTTAATTTCGTTCTGAATTTTTTCCACCACCACTCTGAAGTCAGCTTCATTTTCTCTGTTAAGTTGATCCTTCTTCGTATCGTTGAAAACTGTTGGGCCAATCTGCAATAGAAAATTCGCCAATATGTAGGAACTATTTCCGTTTCCCTTGAGAGGTCACGATGATGATGTCAAGATATACATTTATAGCACAAAGAGGGTCAAGACTTTGAGAAACGTGTGAATAGAATAAAATTTATGAAAAAGTTAATTATGTTAAGGTGACGAACGGCTAAGGCTTTTATAATTAGATTCCGTTTACAAGCAAACTTCGGAATTCAAACGCAAATAAGCTTACAACAATACAACCTTAACTTCGTTACTGACGTTCAGATGAGTAGCAAGATCATTACGGTGGATTGATGGTTGTAGACATGTTGATGTTGGTTGCTGAATTTGTCGCTGAATTTGGTTTGAACTAGAATAGGGAAAAGCATGATAAAGCTATTGTACGTGCTATAAGTTCAGTAAAATACTGACATAGAAATCTGTTGGAATTGCACTTAACATTGATAACTTCAAACAAATCAAATTGATAGTAACCTAGCTAATTCAATAAATAAATAATAATAATAATCATATTTTGGTCGCCTAGCTTGCTTGCTTGCTTGTAGAATAGATTGAAGTAAATATTGTAGACTTATAGCCGGTTATAGTTCATTCTGAAGTTCCCTTCGTAGAATAAAGGTCAAAGTCTGGAAACGTGGTCTAAACTATTTGCTTACTTGGATTACTAATGATAATGAATTAATCAAAGTAGGACTATGGTGAACTCGTGGATATGTTTACAAAACAGAGAAAAAAGAAATAATTTAAAAATTACCGAGGTGTTTTTTCAGAGTTGTGATTGAATGAACTTGAAGATAATGTTAATAATCTATAATCACAACATAAAAGTGACCAGGGAGCTGAGTAGCTTTTTGAAATAAACATACAGTGAGTACATGACGCCAATCATTTGACTACACTAGGCATCAGTTATAAGGCAGGTGGCAAGCATACAGTTGTTAAAAAATTTGATAACTTAACATAAGGGTACAGGATTAAATGGCACCGAAACCAAATGTAGTTCTGGTATCCTGCTGCTCACTGTCTGTGAGTTCAAAGTTTCTAACACATGTAACAGGGTCCTTCTCGAATAAGGTCTGAATTTTGTTGCCATGACATTGTCAATTTTATCATCATTACAGTTTTTGTTGTCTACAAGTCTATTCAATGTATTCAACAGAAATATCCACCTTGATTCTGCAGCTGATAATGAACAAAACTATGTAGGATAGCCCAGCTGACGAATCATACCAAACAAATCTTTCTTGCATTTTTGCAAAGTATGTTAGTGATGATCTTAAAATCCTTAAGACTCTCAATCCTTTATCAAGTTGAATTAGTTTATTTACATTACCATCTCATTTTAGGTTATCAGTGGTATATATATTCAGCGTTGCACTTAAAAAAAATCACACTTGCCATCATTAATACAGCAATACATATTTGTTTTTATCCTTATAACTTCTTGCTTTTACAATGTAAATATGAGTCACACAACAGTAAGCAAAACAGGTAAGCCTATTTTTCCAACATGTCTACTTCAACACAATCTAGTTCACTTCAAGGTAAATTCGGAAATCAATACACAGAAAACTTTTCATTGTAATGGCTTGTGGTGTATTGTATATAATATAACACTTAATACGTACATTTTCTACATGACTTACTGTTTTCGAACCCTTCAATGACTTTCTTACATTGTAACCTTCGTGGTTCTCCGTCACGGCAGCCGCCTCCATAATTATTTACAAGTAAATGTTGACATACTTCTTGGCCGTCCCAATACTTCTACAACTTCATTCCTGTTAGTACTAACACTTAAATCAGTAGAAAAGTCCTACATGCGATGTTTCTTATCCAGGTTGGCCACAGAAGTTCTTCGGTTTCACATCATGGATTCGTCAATTTATTCTGTTTTCAGTAGTAGTTTCGTTCAATAACGAGTACTCATTTCGCCCATATAAGTTCTCATTCAAGTGCTAATTTCGCTCTATGAGTTCTCACCAAAGCTTACTACATTAGCAAGAGATTTTCTCATCTTTCGAGCCAACTGAAATTCATATACTGCTTGTAATCTTGGGGGCGGTCGATGGCGGTCGATGTCGGAAAAGCAAATAGTTATCATCTGTTCACGTTTAGCGCCTGGCCGAGTAAAAGGCTCATGAAATTCAGTCTCCAATTTGGTCATTGTCGTAACTGGAAACATTTAAACTCCTTTTGATTTTAGTAAGACCGCTAATGAGGCCCTGTTAGTGAGGTTCTTTATGTCGCGCGTCTGAGTTTCAAACCTTTTCACGTCGCAATTTCGGAAGGTCGAAGGTCGCTGTCGTAATTTCCCGTGAGCGGCTCGTCGTTCGTCGCCATTTCAGGTCCTTTATGTCGCCGTTTCAAGGCCATGTTGCTTGTCGAAATTTACCCCTAACAGGGCCTCGCTAATCGTCCTCTTAAGCTACAAAATCATTACAAACTCTGGCAACGGTACGATACACTTTCAGCGTGAACTTTCATCAACAGACTTCCGTGACTTCGGTCACGACAATTGTCGTCTTCATATCGGTGCCCCCGAGTTCTATCCGACTAATTACGAAGAGTGTCTACACTGGAGTGAGTGAGTGAGTGAGCGAGTGAGTGAGTGAGTGAGTGAGTGAGTGAGTGACAATTTGCATATCGGAGTCCCCACAAAAACTCGCAAATACGCTTCGCGTATCCACGAGTTAAAAATGATAATGAATTTGTATAGCACACTTTTTCATATGGATATGTTTAAAGGCGCTTTTCGTCAATTCTATTAATTAATTACAATCAGACTTTACAAAGGTCGACCACACCACCGGGGTCTACGTCCCCTACATACTCTTTTCGAACAGTCGGTTGTGGGATCTTTAACGTTCCACCAGAGCAGTGCTGTGAGACGGGACCTACGGTTTTTCGTCCTTATCCGAGAAGACTAGAATGTCTAATCATTTGCAGTTATCCGGCCGAAACCTGAACTCACAACCTCCCGCTCGACAGGCAGGCGCCCTACCAACTAAGCCAACCAAGCGTGTTACATGTTGATTTGATTGGCTAATGAATGAAAGGCGGTGGAACGCAATCTTGTAATCATTTGACTAACACTAAATCATCAACCAATTGATATTGGTGTAATAATCTAACAACGCTTGAAACGTCAGTACCCCATAAATCTTGCGGTGGTTAAACGTATTTCATCAACCCCTTTCATTATACTCGATCTACAGTCGTACTGAATGCAAACCACTTACAAGGTCGCCAGATCGTACTCCGCAGCGAAGAACATGGCAATTACAAAAAGCACAGAGGCAATAACCATTCCTAACATGATTTGTCCAACGGTGGTTCGTAGGAAGTTAACTGGTGAGATGTGTTTTATGTGTTCAACGTCATCTTCGGTGAACCATTCCTCGTCACACAGAGTATCGGCTGTACAGGCAAAAAATATGTGTGTGTTATTGACCAAGTGTGAGGACAATATATGTGTGTTATTGACCAAGTGTGAGGTCAATATATGTGTGTTATTGACCAAGTGTGAAGTCAATATATGTGTGTTATTGACCAAGTGTGAAGTCAATATATGTGTGTACCAAGAGTGAGGTCAAGATGGCTGCATATTGGCCAAGTTCTTTATTTGAGTTTTTTTTAGACGCAAAGAACGAAGTCAATATCTAGCCATCTTAACGTAACAAGCTTGGTCAACAAAGAATTTATTCAATGGCCGTCTTGTTTTCTTTTGTTTTGCGTGACAAAGTGGGAAACCCCGAGCTCGGGTAGCCAATCAGAGCGCTTTATCTTGCCCAATCGCAGAACCAGCCATGTAATGACAAAGGAAATTGTAGGCTTCTATTGGTTATTATCACTATTCAGAGCACTGGCAATATTTATATCATATTCATAAACTATGTTGAACATGTTCAAAACTATGACCTTTTCGTTTCTAATGATCAATCAATGATTTATAACACAATAACCACTGTTGACTGGATGCTTACCCACAGGACATCCGTTGACCTGCAAATCTTTCAAGCACTGTGTTTCTTTGACAGTCCGGTTTGCTTCTCCAGTGTCATTGCAAACGAATTGAAGATAGCGCGTTGGAAACGGCTCGGCAAACACATGGAAAAGCTTCCTTTGGTCACCGTCATTCTCCTTGATAACCTTTGACCCGAAAAAAATTCAAAACACTGTTCGAGAACTATAAATGCTCTTTACTGCTGTTGGACCATTCATTTTTCATATCGAATCCAAAGTCCGCGATTCAGACAGCGATCTCGCTCATAGGTAATCATATGGTTTTGAGACAATTTGGAATAAATGAGCACAAGAACATTTTTACTTTTTCAGACTGAGTCTGTAGGGCGAGACAGTGCAATTTGTTGTCTTTAAAAAAATTACAAGTGGTGATTTATATAAAATTGCATTCTAAATCATTTGATTACTTGTTGATAATGTACCTGCAAAAATTTAATTTCAACTTTTTTTTGCACTCAATTTCAACTTTCTACATTGTTGAGATTAATTGCCGGGCTCTCAACCAATCAGTGCGTTGAAACTTTTACATGTATGTTATTAACCCCATTATACTACTACATGAGAAATTTCTGTAATTTGATTGGCTAAGAGCAGTGGTATTTCTGCTTAATTTGAAATACCTACATGTGAAAATTACAAACCTTTTGCGAGTAGTAGTATAAACAAATAATAATATACATGAAAAAATTACTCGATTCTGATTGGCTGAGAGCAGTGCAGTTCAAGTGTAACACCAGTGCAAAAAGTGTAACACCAGTGCAAATTACACATCGATATTCTAGATTATGATATTCTTTATTTTTAAACGATCCGCTTTGAGTTTGTAGCGTTATCAGCTGATCTTCATCAGCCAATCAGTAAATAAAGTGTCAAATCCGCGTCAAATGCTCACTTCCTGTCCGCAATATATGAGATCTTCCGGCACTTCCTCCAGGCGAATTTTTTCATGTGTATATTATTAATAAGTAATCATGCGGTTTTTCTCGTTTAATTTGGAATTAATTTGCACTTGTGAGTTTTTCAAAAAGCTGAAATTGCACTCGCCGAAGCGACTCGTGCAATTTCAGCTTTTTGAAAAACTCACTCGTGCAAATTAATTCCAAATTGAACTCGAAACCGTATGATTACCTTTACTAATAGCATGATTTGTACGTGATATTTGGCATAAATACCACTCGAGATATTTCAAAATTGTCTCAAATTTCACTCGCCTAACGGCTCTTGAAATTACGTACAACAATTTTGAAATATCCCTCGTGGTATTTATACCAAATATCACTACAAACCATGCTATTACCTATACGAATCCGAACCTGAATTTGAACCAGCAATCGGGTTTCAACGATCTAAACAAGCTTTGAAACCATTTCAATACCTCAATATGAACTTGGCGATCAAACTCCAGCATGGATTTAGCATCTTTTGGTCCGTGTAACAATATGTGCTCTGAGGATGTTTCAGCTGCAACAAACTCATAACTTGCAATAAGACTGCATCTTCTTAGCTTGTACAAAGGAGCATCATTCGTCATGGATTCGTCTTGTCTGGTACACGTGAAACGCCCGGTGCCCAACCATTCAGAAGTACATTTTGTCTCCTCTGGGAAAAGACCAAGGAAACCAACGTAACGAGACTGAAGCCTCAGAAATCAGAGCTAACTTTTAAGCAAACCGTTTAAGCCTTGCAAATTGAATTATCACATTCTGACTTAGAACTGATGGGTTTAGTTTTGCATCGTTTTTAGACGTGAACAGTTGGTTTGCCGCCATTTGATTTATCCATAAGTTTACCCCTGAAAGAACTTCCCATTTTTTCTAAAAAACTAAGTACTTCACTTCAAATTTTACAGTCAACTTTGCACCTTTCAGAGTTTATTCTTCATTGAGCTTTTTGGAACACTTTTTGGGGCTTACAGTATTGTTTCCCTAATTGGTGCTTTTTTAAAAAGACTTTGCGGGTGATCTCTGCAGTGAACGTATTCTCACAATCGGGCTCTTATATTAAGACACTAGAACTTTGGACTAATGTTTCAAAGAACTGTATGAATTGTTTCACATAACTAATCAAACTGTACGGTTTACAAGAAATGGATGTCCAGACACCCTACGGTGGCCTCACTCTTCCTTTTTAATATGAATTATTAATAAATTTTGGTGGTAAAATTATAAAATGATTGACCAACACGATCTAGCCCTCTTTTCGAGCTAAATTATGAGGGTGTTTTAGGGAACCAATCAAATTTAAAGATTATCAGGTAAAGGAGGCAGTTAATTAGTATTGAACGATCTTCAACACTGTGGATTGACTTTATACCTAGAGTGCATCCGCTTATCTGCAACTCCTTCACACAGTAACGACTATCGACTAGATCAGGTACGAACTGCAAATAGCTGGCAGCTACTGGCTCTGAGAATTTGTAGATATGCAACCATTTACCAGTTTGATTTCCGCTGAGTTTCTTAGTCTTAAAAAGAAACAGAAGAAAATTAAATTAATTATGGGGGCTAAACAAGCGGCAGACGACTTTGTAGAGAGAACATTGCTTAGCGCAGTTTTTTAGGAGTGTAACATTCCAGGCTCAAAATCACAAGTAATTACTCTGGTCCATCAGAGCAGCTTAATGCAGTGCAGTGAACCAATCAGAAAGACATTTTTCTGTTTTACTTCTGATTGGATGAAAGAAGCGCGGGATTCCGTAGCCAATCATGTAAGGTGGATATGCAAAACCAAACGATGATGAAATTACTCTGGAAAGAGAATTGAATACCGCTTCACATCATTTGATTTTTTCATTGTTCTTGCATTTGCTAACTATTTTTTAAAGATCATTCAAATTCCGGGCCTTTTAGAAATAAAAACGGGTGAAAAAATCTCCCGCCGCTAAATTCTGAAGGTCTATCAGTATTGGAAAACAATAAATAATTAAAAATAAATCAACGTAGGGTAATGACAAATATTTCCTCTAAATAGTATCATAATCAAGGTATAAAATGCAAATACCACTCACTAACTTGATTCGCAAATTGAAATTAATCTTCAAAAACGTTTTGTATGATTTGTATATTTGCGGTAACAAAACGCGGCACTTATAATAAGGGAGGGCTCTTACAAAGAAAGCTAAACATCTTGAGCGTTGCATTTTTACAAGGTGAAGGGGCTTGCACAATTCGTACCTCAGACTTAACTTCGCCACTGTATTTCCTTAGCATTGAATAATTAGTGCTAAGAAGAAATGTGTGAAGTATCGGTCCTTCAGCGACAAATTGGTAACCTGTGATCAAACTACAGGGCGGTACGTCATGTATGGGGAGCTCGTTGTACAATGGGATTTCTTGATCGTTACAGCTGAGATCTCCAGGAACCTGTGGACTATTTTTTCTGCATATAGAATCGTCTGAAAGAAAGTAAGAGATCATTATTATCCCCAAAAATTTTAAACTGTATTCATGGAAATTGCTATGAAAAAAACCTCTAAAAATCAGATGCATTTTTCCTGGTTTTATAAGGTGAAAAAATCACGCGGGATGTCGCCAGAACACGAGATAAGCTTGTAAATCACGTGTCGATAGATACGTAATTTACAGGTTTTGCGGGTGTTCTCCCACCATCCCAAGTGGTCCTATCATGACGTAAGCCCGAAAAAATTTTTACATTGCTTTATTATCATAACTTGTTAAAGAAGTTAAAACCCTTGCGGTATGTAGGATGTGTCTCATGAACCTTGTTTATTGTTCTTGTTCGTACGAGTCTCCTATAGCTCAGTGGTAGAGTGTCCGAACTAGAAAACCAGGTCATAAGTTCTTCTCTTATTAGGAGAAGGCGGATATCCTTTGTTCGGATTTATCCGCAGAGCGCTGAAAACATATATCTTTAGATTTAGAGACACAATTTAGAGAAAAATATGTAGTCTAGGACTACATGTAGCTACTGCAACTTAGTAATTTTTACATGCTATGCACTTTGTTTTATGGTAAGATTTGTTAAGTCAGAATGCACCACATTTTCACTTTCTAAAATTGACTTGAAAAGCCATTGGATTCTGACGTAATTCGGTCTGGTGTGGGTGTATAATAAACTAGTCCGAACATTTGAGTTTTCACTTTTACTTAACATCCCGATGACATAATGGCTACCAGCCTTCTGGCTCGTAGCCACAAAACCGTCTCAACAATGCAGTAAAACGTGGAGCTGGATACTCATAAGCGTTTGGCAAGTATAAACTTTGGTAAGCAGGGTTGGCGCAGTGGCGAGAGCGCTTGCCTTCCACCAATTTGGCCCGGGTTCGATTGCCGGCACCGGCGTCATATGTGGGCTGGGTTTGTTGGTTCTCTACTCTGCACCGAGACGTTTTTCTCCGGGTGCTCCGGTTTTCCCCTCTTCACAAAAACCAACATTTGATTTGGTTTGATTGATTTAATTCAATTTGCATATTGAAAAATGAAGAGCCACTGAGCGGAAATGTTTTCAATAAAGGTCATTATTATTATATTACTTACCCACTGGGCAACCTGTAATCAGCAGCTTTCTCGGAGGAAAGGGACGGCCAGACTTTTTGGAGATAAACTGAAGATAACTTGCTATGAACGGTTCAGAAAACTTGTGGATAATTCTCCAGAAAATAGTTTTGTTCTTTCTGTAGAATTTAAGCTGAAAAAGTATATCATGAGATGCATTATAGTTGCAGAGTGAACCAGGACTGGAGTGAATGTGAGCAGCCACATCACAGTATTTCGATATCAGGAGATTTCCATTTAGTAAACATAAAAGGCACTAACAAGATCTTGGGCCGGTTGCTCGAAAGCTGATTAGCGTTAATCAAAGGTCAAATTTTAACCCGAGTTAGCAAGTTTGGGTGTCCCATCATCTGCAAATTGTATATGGTTTCATTATTCATCATTCACCATTGCTAGTGTTGGTGAGTGTTATGTTTCTTTATGGGGTTAAGATTTTTTGCCAAAGAATTTTATTTTAAACATTGTCCGTTACTTTTTCTTTCTTTTTGTCTGTTTGATCGCTGGTACCTAGACCAGTGTCGGCTGAGAGTGGACCAGTAGGACAGGACAAAAGCTTTAACATTTGTCCTCTGCAATGGGAACAGCAACCAAAGATTCCGTTTAAAGTTCTATAATAAATTATCAATACGTTTGATTCATACCTTTACTTGAACGTCGCCCTTATACTCCGTTAATTGGTCAGGATTTTTTCCGCCAATCAACAGCCTGTGAGAAGAGGATTCGTTTGATACAAATTGGTAGCCTGTTACCGCACTGCATGACGGGAGTGAAAAAGCCGAGAGTTCGTCACGTGGTAAACTCGGTTGATTTTGCTCATCGCATTTTAGATCTGCGACCAAAGGATGAATGAGAAAAATCATTATTTTTAGAGCAAGTTTCAATCTGGATAAGTCTAAGAGTTATCCACCAAGCGTTAGATCAAGATGTCATCGTAACTTCAACTTCAACTTTATTAAACATTCTTAATTTACATTTTACATCAATCCTTACCCGCAAAATAGCCTAGCTAATCGGGGCGGGAAGGAAAAGTAAAAAAAAAGATAACGACAATTATAACAACAACAGGGTTGAAACATAACAATAAGGAAAGCTGATACACGAACATCGGCATATTGAATTTAAAAACAAACAGTAAGTACGATTACATTTGAAAGTAGGTAACTAAAACAAATGTCAATATTTACTAAATATTTTAATTAAAGTTTGCACGCCAACATAATTATCCTCCTGTATTAAAATATCCATTAGCCGACAATGTAGGAAATTCTTAAATTTATATTTAGGTAGAGCACGATGACTATCGGCAATGCCATTCCATATCTTTGCACCAATACTTAAGAAAGAATTTTTCTTATGGTCTGTTCTCGAATATTCAATGTAGAAATTGCCAGCCGCAGAAAATCGTGTATAATGATGATGTATTTGCGACGAATAAGTAAATATTTTGGAAATGCTCGGAGGAGTTACGTTATTGAATACATCGTGCATAATAAGGCAGATTGTTTTAAAATAAAGAAGATTGAGAGGAAGAGCATTAGATAATTTAAACAATGGTACCGCATGGAATCTAAAGGGTTTGAAATAAATCAAACGTAGGGCACGTTTTTGCAGAATCAAGATTTTTTCTAAATTTGTCGGAGCAGCTTGACCCCATACAGCTATACCATATGACAAGTATGGCTGTATTAGAGATCGATACACAGTTAGTAGAGTGGTTGTAGGAACAAAATGCCTTAACCTTGCAAGAATGCCCAATGATTTGCTGATTTTGGTAGAAATATATGTGATGTGGTCTGTCCAAGATAGTTTTGAATCAATAAGGACACCAAGGTATTTAACAGTTTCTTTTCTTTCTAAGGAAACAAGACAGTTTGCACTATAATCAAAGATTTTGATATCCACTTCGTAGTCAATTCGCTTTTGATAGGGTCTAAATATTACAAAATTAGATTTTTTGACATTAAGTGATAACTTGTTTGCCATAAGCCAGTTTCCAATATTTCGTAACTCCTCATTAACTACAGTTTCAAGTGATTTC
This sequence comes from Ricordea florida, assembly GCA_949710005.1. Classification (NCBI taxonomy): domain Eukaryota; kingdom Metazoa; phylum Cnidaria; class Anthozoa; order Corallimorpharia; family Ricordeidae; genus Ricordea; species Ricordea florida. The sequence goes on from OX453275.1 coordinate 4,363,545, forward strand.
AAGTTTTTATCAGCGTAAAGAAGATTAGTGTCATCAGCAAATAAATGAAAACTTAACTTTTTAGAAGAGTTATAGATATCATTTATGTACAACAAAAACAACAATGGCCCCAAAACCGATCCCTGTGGAACACCACACAGACAGCGCTCTTTCTTAGAAACATGGGAACCAACCTGAGTAGTTTGATATCGATCAGTAAGATAAGAGGAAAACCAGTTATTAAGGAATCCTCGGATTCCGTAATGTTCAAGTTTCTGCAATAAGATTGAGTGGTCGACTGTGTCAAATGCTTTCTTTAGGTCAATAAATATACCATAGGAGAAAAGCTTCTTGTCAATATTGAGCTGAATTCTATTAACTATATCAATAAGAGCATGTTGAGTGGAGCATTTTTCCCGGAAGCCATATTGACAATTGTATAATAAATTTTGTTTATCTAGGAACGATTTTGAACGATTATACATTAGTTTCTCAAAGATGCGATTAAATATTGACAAAAGTGAAATTGGCCTATAGTTGTTTGGATCTATTTCATCCTCACTCTTGAAAACTGGTACAACTTTAGCAAGCTTTAACTTTGAAGGGTAAATGCCGCTCTCAATTGATCTATTCATAATTGTCGCCAGAGGCTTAGAAAGAAGCTCGGACGAGCAGATTTCAGAATTTTGACAGGAAAGGAGTACAAACCTAGTGCTTTATTTGGAGGAAGAGACTTTATTTCTACTTCTATTTCACCTGGCAAAACTGGGTTAAAAGCAAAAGATTCCGAGGACGTTATTCTAGGTAGATATTGTGAAAATGCTACGGAATGTGGAATTTTTGATGCTAGTTTATGCCCTATGGAAGTAAAATGCTTATTGAGAATATCTGGGATTTCTGTCGGATCCGAGGTGATGCTTTTATGATCAGGACGCTTTAAACTGGAAATTACTTTATCAGATTTCTTTTTTCGACTAATAAGTATATTTATACCTTCCCAAGTCTTTTTTATATTATTAATATTAGATTCAAAGTAGGTATGATAATAGTTTCTTTTACTAACACGAGAAAGTAGCAGTACTTTATTTCTATAAAATTTGTATCTTTCCCTATCGCCAGAGTAAAAAAGCTCATTTTTAATTTTAATAGCTTTTCGAAGACCTTTTGTGACCCAGGGCTTTGCAAGCTGTTTACTCTTACGCCTTGATAAAGTTCGAAATGGCGCATGTCTATTAAGAAGTTTATTCAATTTGTTGTAAAAGATAGAAAATGACTTAGATGGATCCTTTGCAGACGATGTTGAATCCCAAGTAAGTTCCGATAGTTCCTGCAAAAATGTGCGCTGAGAAAATTTGGAATAATCACGAAGTTTAATTTTCTTAGGCTGGGCAATTTCAACAGTGGTTTTAAGAATACAAAACTGGGAAAAATGATCAGTAACATCTGAAACAATATTTCCACTAACAGAATAATCTCCAAATTTATTTATGAAAATATTATCGATAAGTGTAGCAGAATCATTATAAACTCTTGTGGGTTTGTCTGTAGTTGGTAAGAGAGCGTAGCTTTGTAAACAGTTTAAAAATTGTTGGGCATAGTTGCAAGTTACGGACCGAAGAATATCTATGTTGACATCACCTAAAATATATAATTATCAACTTACCGGTGGCGCTATAGCGATCAATAGTTTCTTCAAAATATTCCAAAAAGCGCTCAGGAGAATTATGTTGCCTGTAGACAACGCCACAGATGATATTGCTTTTCTTTGTGAATTCAATTTCTATCCAAAGGGCCTGAAATGCCTCATTAGAGGTTTTTTCAATGACTCTATATCGTAAATTTACATCTATATACATTCCCACACCTCCGGCAGATAGAGGTGTTGGAACAAATTCAAAATTGTAATTCGGAATGCATGGATTGAAGTCAAGATTCTCATTATTAATTCTAGTTTCCGAAACTGCAAGAAGACTAAAATGAAAACTTAACTCACTAAAAATATGAGTTTGAAGATTTTCTAAATTCTTTCGCAGACTTCGTAGAGTTCGTAAGTTTTACGAGTGCCTATGGAACAACAACAACAAGGGAGAAAAATCTACACTATTTTGCAATTAGCACTGAATCGGTGGTGTAGCCGGGTCGAGAGCCCTAAAAACGCAAAAGTAACAAGGTCAGTATCTAGCCATCTTGAAGCAACGAAACAGTTGCAAAAAACTAAAGAACTTCCCGAGGAGGAATGAGCGGGATATCCCGAACAATCGTCAAATCGGAAATCGCCTTTCATAATAATAATAAAAGTGCAATTTACGCCATAGCGCCTCGTCCAGCTTTAAGCTTTAACAACTAGCAAAATGGCCTTAATTGCGCTAACATTACTGTTGACGTTAGCTCACTAGAAAATGGTTTGAAAAACTTGAATCTCGTAAGACGATCATATCATAACCGCTCTGGAGCTGACCGTATAACCTGCACAAAGGCGGACGTCAATGTATAGTGATTATGAGGGTTTTTTTTTTAACGGACTAACAACTCACCGACGGTCAAATTCGTAAATTGCTTTCCTTTATGAAGTCTCCTCATCTCCAGAGGATAGATAGTACAGTACTCTGGAACAAAAAAAGCTACGTTTCAACCAGTGAATTTAGGGTGCATGTTATTTTACAATTAATGTCTGGTTATTTTGTTGCACTAAAACAATTTATTCAGCAAGCACAGTATGTTACACTTACCTTGGTTTAAGAGATGGTCAGTAGGAGAGGCCTCTGTGGTGGTAAATGCTGGTGTAGTAAGCTCTTCAGTTTCTGCCGTAGGAAGTAAAGTTTTTTCACCTGTAGGAAAAATATGAGAATTATCTCCCCCGATTGTATGTCAAGAGGAACGGAGTCACAGCTCGGGGCGGATCCCACCGTATAAAACGTTGCTGAGTACCCACACCCCCCTTAACAAGCCCTCTTACTCTCGGGGGTAAGGTCAGTTAATCCAATTATTTTACCTCTCTCATGCTCGATAATAAAGGTCAACATTCTTTTGCAGCCATCTTTTATTGCTTCTACGGAGTACATTCCAAAGTGTCTCCAGTCCACGTGACTGATTATGAGAGACTCGATAATGACCTCATCCCTCAGTATTCGTTGAAAGGCCATATTTGGGTCGTATGGTACATCCGGGATAACTTGTGCATCATATATCCATGTGTTCTTTACTTTTCTTTCTACTTCTAAAGTAAAGTTCACGTTTCCTCCAAGATGGCTGCGGACAACACGAGGCGAGATTGCCTTTAGCTGTGGTTGAGCTGTAAAGAGTTTGTTTTATTAAAGTTAGTGAAAACATGAGATCATAACCAAGTCATAATACCGTAAACAAGAGAAAATGAGGAAAGAGAACATAACCCCGTCTGATATGATCATGATATGGGACAGAACTCAATGATTTTCTGACAATGATATGTTGCTAAGCAACCTGCCTGTTGCTATACTGATTTTGGCATGGAACGAACTCACCTTTTAATTTAAACTGTGCTCTGTCTTGCGAATGTCCACTGTATGATTCCCCTTGCACGCTGATCCACGTGTCTTGTTTTAGCGCTTTTATCGTGACTTTAAGAAAGTCAGCGGCCAGATTAAAGGACTCATCATCGGCTAGAATCTCTTGAGTTATCGCCGACTTTGAAGTTCCATATTTCCATTTGATGCTAGTCTCAATCAAATCAAAACCTCCAGTAATGTGTAAATTGATAGATCCTGACTCACCTCGACAGAGTTGGACAACTTTTGGCTTGAGTATTACCGCCGTGGGATCACGTACCGTAATTTTAAACTTTGCCTTGTAAGTGCTCTGCTGAATTTTCGGATTTGCTTCAGCGAAGGTATACTGCACAAAATAGACGCCACTCATTGCTTTTTCGACGTTTTCAACGACTATGGTACTGAGTGGTCCGGGTGACCTTCGCGTTATCAATCGACCGGTCAATGCAAATGATCGCGCAAACTTCGTCAATTTGGAATCTTCCGTACCGATGGTTAGTCCCGAGACCAGATGAATTCCGAAAGCTCCAAACTTTATCGTTTCTGATTTCCTTTTGTTAACTATCACTATTTCTACCGCATCATAATTGGATTCATCTAGGTAAGGTTGTCCGAACGAATCAAAGAACAGAAACCATACTTGTCTGACGGTGCACTGGGGAATCCGACACTCGGCGAACTCCAGCCGACTGTCCGACTCATCCAATTTTTTGATATCGGATTCGTCGGATTTTCTTCGCGCAATGAAGCAGTGCGGTCTCTTTATTCCCTTTTTCATATGACAAGTGTTTGAGTCCATTCCACCCTTTGTCAGGCACGTCCGTGGCAGCCCGTTTTCATCCTCCGTCAGTGATGTCATTCCGCGTCCCTTGTATTCAGGAAACTTTCTACCCGGATACAAATCAAAGGTTCCGTCTCCGTTGCCATAAATGCATTCTGAACATTCCTTTACATTGCAGTACTGTCTCTGCTCGTTCGGTGACGTGGATGTGCTCACACACCAAGGTGTTCGGTATTTTTCAGGCTCCGGATTGCGACAATAGCGGTGCTCGCCATTATTGAGATCAAGCTTCTTGGCGTACGCCTTGCTAAACCGGTTTGGCAAGTTAAGAAACCAGTACTGGCATTGATTTGGTGGACGTCTGTTAGTCATGTACGCTGTCCCACGGTAGTCCCTACCATCGCCATGGTAACAGTCCGAGTAATACACCCATCTAAACTTCGCACAAGACATGCCGAAATCGTGCATTTGGATGCCATAATCACAGATTCTTGGATCCGTGATATATCCCAGGGGCAAAGGCATTCGATTTATTACCCATATTATTCGAAATCTGGGCTTTCCGTTGATCATAGCTTCGCAGGATACCACCATCAATTCTGTAGCCATGGGAAATCCATCACGACCTACTGCTAAGGTAGATTGGTGCTTTCTGATTTTTCCTTCCAGCACCAGGCTTGAAGATTCGGCGTACGGACCAGAGCTGGCCTTGTTTATTATTTGCCATCTGTAGTGTGTAAAGCCTGGTATAGAACAGTCTAGAGTTCCATTGTCAGATCCCCCTAAGAACTCAATTTGTCGAACGGCAACAGGAAGCGATGACCATCTTGAACTAACAACTTCCACTTCTTCGTAGACAAAAAGTGGAGAAACTATCGCGAAAGTGGAAAAATGAATTGTGGATATAAGAACAAAACACTTTAGCATGGTGCCATCTGTGGTACAAAGTAATAGTCAGCCAGTATCCACAGAAAACAGGTGAAAAACTTTTTGCATGGTAGAATAAAATAAAAGCGATTCATTCGCTTGATTAGCTCGTTATTTTCCAGCAAATAAACTTCACTCAACTTGATAAAGGAGTTTCTGCATGCATTGACTGGCGGTGCGCGTGCGCAAAGCAATTGTGACGCCCGCACTTCGTAGACACTATTAGAATATCTTTACTTGAGGCATGCGCAGGAGCGTAACAAGAAAATACGGGCTCCAGAAGATTAAAAAACTTACTGTACTCCAAGCCAGAAGATTTTAGGCTGTACCAATTTAGTGTTTTTAATTAATTTGATTAACACACTACTTGATCCTAAATCAATTTTAATTTCAAATTGGAACTGGAAAAGGAAAAATTCATTGCTCATTCTAGATCTGTGAGAACGCGGAAAAGAGAAACCAAGCTTACTGCGAGCAGGAACTCTTCACTAGGAGCCTTCCTCTCCTTCATATTCTTGATTCAGTTGGGCTTTGACTGATGTAGTTACTTTTAAAGTGACTTTCGCACCGAATGGTGGTGTTTTCTCCGAGGTTTGTACAAGTTAGCAAAAGCAATATAGCCACAAGGTAAGCTGTGCGCGAGAACAGATGTACCGTATTTTATTTTCCCGCAATCCCTTTCAGTCTGAGGCCATTTCTCAGTACAATCACAACTATGGCAGCTGTCTTGAGATAAAGTGGAGAGAACAAAAAGGTAATAAGTATGTGTAATCAAATGGTGACGAGTGAAATTAGGGAATAATTTCACGCGCGTTTTTTCCAAATCCTAATAATTTCCCTCGCCTTCCCTAATTTCACGAGTTCACCATTTGATTACCTATTAATATCATGGGTGACGAATTACGTTAGCAATCGTGGATTTTTGACTTGTTTATCCTGGATCGTATCGATCGAGAACTCCACTCTCTCAAATGTTTAGACCTTAAATCTGGCTTATAAAGTTCAGAATTTTTCAGACTTTTTCGGCAAAATACCTGTTAGAATCCTTCTTGATGTTCTCTTGTGTGTTCAGGTTTTCTAAAACGTCTTTTTGTGCCCTGACATCTTCATTCACGGCATTGTAAAACTTCGTCGCCATCTTGACACTGAGACGTACGGAAGGGTTGCCATGGCAATTTTGTAATTTCACATGTGAAATTACAAATTAACGCTGAAATTTCGCGCCAAAATTAAGGAGTAATTCGTCACCTATGATATTAGGTAGAGCAACATTTCTAGTGATAGGCTCTTGCTACAAGATGTGTTTTACAGGAAAATAATCAGGTTACAAGGAGGACTGGACAGGAGTGAGAAATTCCTGTTATCCTAAAGAAATTCGACTGTTGCGCCGTCCAGAATACAATGGATCGGAGCGAGGGAGTCGACAATTAAATCAGCAATAAGGTAACAGTGCACACTTAGAATCCAGAAAACAGATATTACGCCAAAAATCAAATTATAGAAACATGATTTCTTTGCAGCATCAAAGACGTTTTAAGGCAAACGAAAAGCTTTGGCCCGGTTTGATCTTATTTAGATTTAATTATTCTGAGTTTGTCCAGAAAACACCCCAGTCGTTTTCACTAGTGTTTTATAAAGAAATTGCTTTAACGTTTTACATGCAAACTGAACTTACTTCCCTGTTTCTTTGATCGGCTAATAAAAATATAAGGTGATGAAAAATGGTAGGGGTGTGGGATGTGGCTTGAAATGACGTCCAAATGTAATAAGGGTAAGTTGAAGCCACACATATGCGCAGCGAGGCGACAGTTGTAGAAGGGATTAAACCCTGTTGCTACCAAGAAAAAGATGAAAATTTGAGCTCAAAATGAGCTGTTTAAGCCTTGTTAGGCCTCATCAGCATGGCATAATAATGATAATGATAATAATTATAATAATAATAATAATAATAATAATATAAAAATATAAACTGAGCACCTCTTGAAGTATATATGTTGTAGTTCAATCGATAAGAGAAAACCACCAATTTTTAACTTATTATGAAAGTGTTGACTTCAAAGTTTCATGACCAATTTCTACCTTTAATTCCACTGGCTTCGTGCAGTTCGGAAACTCTATAAAAAAATTCGCCAACGATTCAGAAGGCACTTGCACATATCGCACGACACATGTCGTGTAATTATTTTTACTATATGTTGTGGTTCAATTTTTTCCTCGGTTCAAATTTTCTTTTCTTTTGTTTTCTGGTATGGTAATGTATGATAATGAGTTTGAAACAAAGGAAAATAAAATTTAAACCAAGGATAAAATTGAACTACAACATATATGTGTCTGATCTCAGGGATTCCTCAAAGAGTTGAAATCTCTAATAATTAACAAGGTGATACACGCAAACGGAAACAAACAATTAGCACTTGGCTGGTAGCAATATTCATTATCATATAGCAATGAAGAAATATTTTACATGAAATGTTTATCATGGGAGCCTTTCTTCATCACTCTCAAGCGTTTATCATTTTCAATTAGTTTTTCTTTGCCACCTTGCACTGTTTCCCACGGCGATAAAATATCACCCTTATTCACAACATTTTTTCCAGGTGCGAATAATTTTGAGCTTTCTGTGGAACTTTTAGTCAGAAAAATCTGGGTTCAGTCCTCGTATACTGGTACACGAGGGAATAAGCATTGTATTTTCTTTCTTTAGGAGTCATTGTTTAGCTCTAACGTCTTGTTTGGTCTTTTGTATCGGCTGTTGTGTACCGGTACACGAGAACAGAACCAAAAGCAGTCCTTAAAGCTTAAAAATGGAATTGGGTACAGTTTTCTTTTACACTTTTAAAACAGCAGTAAACAGGAATCGTACAAAAAGGTTAACATTCAGTGTTTTCCTGTGATGTACTGTGAACATTGTGTTGAATACAGCAAAAAAAAAAAACCACTAGCAACGAACAGAAACAATAACTCTGGAAATACCTTAAGCTTCACTTACCTTATGGCCGACCCGATCAGTTGCATTTCGTTGTGCATACTAACGATATTTCATCACACACTTGCAACTTGCATGCTGCATGTATATGTGCTACGACGTTTATTTCGCAGTTTTTATTCTTATGGTGAATCATGCATGCTCATCAATATTTGGCACAGTTTTGAAATGTGCTAATGAGCTCATCAGAACCTATTTTCTGTTGACACCCTTACTGCGTTTCTTGTACAACTCGTCACCTATGATGCGTCTATGGTAATGGTATAAAATCTTCACAGATAATCTCAGGGTTTCACTTGAAGTTAGGTTGCCTGTAATAGTACTTTGGGCGTTTTCTTTTCAGCTCTGTATCAAGTGAAGGTAGGTCTTGCGTTACATCTGGTACTTTTAACTCGCGAAGCTACTGCATAAGGAACTTCAAAATCTTGTCGCATGTTCGTCTGAATTGTAGTCTTTTGGGTCAGTAAAATGTTTAATGTATTTTGCTCCGTTCTTAAAAGTATAGCTGGCTGTTGTTTCGATTGATAACAAATTCAAACGTATCGACACACTCAACTGATGGTAACCTTGTTACTGGGAGGAACGTACATCTATATAATCAAGTATGGCGAAGCAAAGTTAACATGGTTAAGAAAGTTGTGAAACACTAAAGAATATTACCAATGTTATCTATAAAGCAGTCATTTTAATTTGTTATTTTAGAAAAATAGAAAAACAAATGGAGACAGTTAAATACTATTTACGTTTCTTATAAAATTTAATATCGAGAGATCCCACGAGCCCTTTGGTCTTCGTCCAACCATTTCTGTCTTTAACAACATTGTTTAGGCTGGATATCATGATGGCCACGTTACATTTGTATTTAGAACTGACTTATATAATGTAATTCCAAGGCAGACAAAAATGAAAGCCCGTTTACGTTATTGGAAAGCTTTCACGAATTCTATTTTTTACATTCTGCTCAATATTCGTATAATGTAGAATTATGACTGGCGATTTTTTGCTTGCTAATATATTTAAGGTAGTAGATACCCGCAAAAACGACACAATTTTGTGAAATTTGTTTTAAGGAGTGTTCCATGATAAGTACAGATATTGAACAAAAACTCATAATGGGTCAAAAGTACATTGTTTCAACTACCATTGGAACATATTTTCGCCAAGTGTCATTGCGCACTTCTTGGCATGGAGGGGTGTGTACTTGGGTACCCGCTGTGAGATACCTATAATTTTGGGGCAGGTCAATCTCCTTCAAAATCAGTCTGATCACAGCCAAAATTGGCAAGGAGATACAAAAAGCATTGTAGAATGCAATGATCTACTTTTCATAAAGGTCTGGGGGGGGGGGGGGGGGGTGATGTTTCCATGGCAACGATCAAAGTTGAAAAATATTTTTTCTTCATGTTGGCATGCTTTTACTGAGCCAAGTTAGTCTCATGGCTTCAAAAACCACATCATTGCATTCTACACCTAAAAAAACATAAGGTCACCAAATTTCATGAAAATTGAACAATTCGTTTTCTCAAACGACCTGCCCCAATACAGCATTATAGTAAAAAACGCTAACTTTTTCTATACATAAAATTTCCACTTTTTTGAGAAACAAAGCCATTTTACGGCATATTAACCAGGTAAAACTCACTAAAATAATCATCAGAAGCATTAGAGAGGGTCTTGACATGCATAAACCTTTATTTTGGAAATGGTCAATTTTTTACAAATCTGCGGGTATCTACTACCTTAACGTCAAATATTGAATCAAAGCATTCTCTTGCCAATCAATAGTTCTGTCCCAAGTCGTGTTTTTGTTCTGTAGGTAAAATGTCCATCTCGGTTCGCCTGTACCGCGTTGCTTTGATCTTTGCTGTCATTGCTTTTGGCCTCCATGCGTCAGATGCATTTACGAGTCGGTTAAAGAAGACTAACAAGAGATGGCTATGGTGTGATTACAGCCAGCCAGAAGGTTATAACTGGGCTAACAACTTTCACGGTGATATGAAGTTTAGCTGTGCAGATGGTAAGATTATTTATTAAGGGTTTAGGGGTGTTGCTTTCGCTGCAAACTCAAACGATACGTTCATTAAAGAACTTGATCCTGTATTCGAACATGAGGTCACCCCGGCGCTTTGCATTAAGTGTTTTTGTCCACTCAGCTCTAAGCTTTTACTCATTTTTACAGCGCTTATTAAACAACAAAAATTTGAACGTTTTCGCCCGCTATCTTTAGTCGCAACTGATTAATTTGCTAAAGGTTTCTTCCGCAGTTAAAATAATGGAAATTTTATATGTAGTCACATTCATATTTTCGTCCTCTACAAGTAGCTTATAAGCTCACACCGATGACCACCTCTCAGTTATCTTGGTTGCCCAATCGTCTTAAGCATCGAACTTGTATCGAAAGATCATGTGTTCGAATCCCGTTCAAGCAAACATTTTTTCAGGTCTTATTTTTGCAACTGTTTCAGTTGCGAACAAAACTACGATGCTCTATTACTTGTTAACACTTTCCGTTTAGGTCGATCAATTAGCTACATGAGAAGTATCTACCGTAGTTGTCACCGCGACCGAATTTAATCATTTTCTTGCCAATCCAACAAAGCACAATACTCTGACAACGGAGTCCAGCATTCAGGGACATATTCCTGCGCAACGACCGATTACGTCAACGACTGGGACGCGCCACTGTTTAACATGTGTCCACATAATGGCGTCATCAGCGGAATGGAAAGCAAGCATCACAACAACAAGGAAGACAGAAGGTGAGAAAAATGACAGGTATCTGAATCTCAAACTAAGTCAGTAGCACTAGTTTATTTCCTAAATACTTCTTGAATTCATCAATAATGCAGAAGAGAAAGAGAAAGCATATTAGTAATCGTGACGAGTTTGGATATCTGATGAAAGATAGCTCATTTTTGGATCGTTAATTCAATTCTTCTTCTTAATGATTTCGTCTTTAGACGCTATATCAAACACTTAATAAATGTGTTTCGTCACGTAAAAATAAAAATACTTCGCTTGGCGTCCTAATGTACACTCTCTTCTCGGTGTATATGTGATCAAACACTGTATTGTGTTTGATATATTACTTCCCAAGCTGATCAAGTTGATTCAGATCGAGAAAGGAAAAAGCAATCCCAACCAATCAGAGGTAAAGGTTAAAATCCAGTCGTTACTCGCTAGGTAATGAGTTTCCCGCGCTTTCTGCTGACGACATGTATTTACTTTGAGTTCTGATCGGCTCTTTCTTCCATGTGGGGATACAGTCAGTTTACCAAAGAACTAAATTACAATGGTTTTGGTATTGCCAAATTCAGTTTAAACCGCCCCAAATTTGTTATCGCTAATCATTCATTTGAATCTCTAAGTTGGGCAGTGCTCTTGGTTCTTTGTAGGCCCTTTTTGCTAATTATTATGTTTCTCTCTTTTCTTTTTGACAGGTTTAAAATCAAGTGCTGTAGAAGTGACGAGTACATAACATACGACTGTACAACCAGCTCCTATATCAATGATTAGAGACAACTCATTAACTACAATGTTCCACTGAATCACGTAATGGTGGGCCTTTTCAGCTATCACGATAACAATCAAGAGTAAGTAATCCACATCATTTGAATAGGAGAAATTTAAGCGTCTGACCCTTGAAAATTTCGAATCGTGCCTTGGTGTTACGATGAATTTTAATTTCCTGCCGACGCAGCACCAGATTCTTTACAAACCTACTCCTTAAAGTTATATTCATAATACTGTAAATCAAGTAAAGTTAAACTCTTAACTTTAAAAAGTAATGTTAAAGTACACTCTTATTTCGTACAAGGAATTCGAAAACTTTTAATAATAAAAATTGTCTGCTCTTAGGGATCGTCTTTGGAAGGTCCAGATCTGTCGCGTTAAACCGAAGTAGAATGGAGTTCACATGAGGCATTGTGGCGCTATACGGAAACCAGTGTGCACTAAACGTAAAGTTCCTGTTGTATGGAAAATATTATTCATATAGCTTTTGTGTTATTGTGGTTAAATAAAACTCGACTTTTTTGCTTGAATATTCAATATTCAAGTGTTTGTGGATGCGTTTGGTTGTGAAAGGTAAAGTTCTAAAGCCTCCACTCAGTCTATGCAAAGATTATCATCTCCGTCTGAAAACGAGCCCTTCCTGATCTCATCCCTTGCTTTCAAAAATGTTCTCAAAAGATCAAACTTTTGTTTAACAGAAAAAACCAAATACAAAGACGAATGTCTAAAATATTTAAGCAATAAACCGCAAACACAAGGCTATTTTCGGAGATGACTACGATGACGATTAGAGCAGCAACTATTTCTTACAGCAAAAATAAAGTCGGCTAGATTAATGAACCTTAGAGAATCAGACATCACTGGTCAGCTCTAAAATCTGCACTGCATCATTTGTAATAATTTCAGTGCGCCTAAGATTGATGCTATTTTGCGAGTATACGAACATCTTAAAACAGAGCTTCAAACAATCGCGAGGACAAAGGGAGACCGAGTATATGCCGCCGGGTAGAATCAAAGGCTCCTTCGAGCGACTTCATGGTATCTTGCAATTATCCTGTGAAGTACTACATCCTGTCTCTTTTCAAACTAAAGAGTGTTTCCTTTGTAAGGTGTTTTTCTTGAAAAGTGCGTCATGTTAATAAGCCATTCGTTGAGCATGTTTAAAGAAATAAGGTCTTCATCTAATATATACGACGTCTTGACAGCAAACATGAACCTTAAGTGAGGAAGGAATCTTGATTTATGTATGTATCGTTTATGTTCAACTGTTTTCCAGTATACATTTAGAAGCATATTGACGGAAGTTGGTCGTCGTAAGTGACAAGCGGCACTTTTCTTAGGTGTTAATCCAATTTGCTATTATTATATTAATGAAAGAGTACCTGGCAATGTCGCGGCTGTAAAAATGCAGTATTTTTCCTTGTTAAAGAAGCTTGAAAACCATGTGCCTTGTGATGTGACTATTCCGAACAGCTTTCCGAGCGAATTGAGAAATATTAAATGCGCATTTAATTGTATATCATACTTCCCGCGATTTTTTTAGAAACTTCAAAATGCAATAGAGCTTACCTTTTTCCCCAGACCATTTCATTCCGAATGCACTCTTGCTACGACTGATCGATTACTCGTCGTCCAAATTGTCACTTTTAAGACTTTAAAACCCATTTCTTTCCCCTCGAGCATTCTTGAACATATTTCCTGTTCGTTCGCGAGAACTTCAAAAGTCATGTTGATCAAAGATAGAGCAAAAGGAACGAAAACCTGCCTTGACACAACAGACGCCATTTTGTAAACATGTTCTGCCGCTTTGTCTCACCCCCTCTCCCCACATATGTGCACATAAAACAATTGCACGATTTTGTGGACAAAACCAAACCTAGTAGGGGAGACAGGGGTAAACCTGTTTAATTGACATTTAATGTAGACTGAATACATAAATTAATTGTCTAACGGGAATGGAGTGACCAATCCAACCATCACTATACCTCATGGTATGACGTACATACCATGAGGTAAAAAGGTGAAAAACCAACAAAATATTTTGTCAACCTCCAGAGGAAAATTAATTTACAAAGACTATCTCCGAACAGAAAAAAATAATGAAACTTAAAGCAGATACGAGAGGCTATTGAACAATTAGACAGCTAGTTTTATACATCGGAACTTATTCTTCAGCAAAACAATTTTGAGTCCTTCATTGAAGATGTGAAAATTCCCAAATTATCAACTGAAGATATAGGGAAAATCTGCAAGGACCATGAACTTATGTGTAGTGTAAAAAGGCATTCGACAATTTTTAGGCCGATAAACCTCCGGGAGAGGACGGTTTCACAGTTACATTTTATAAGTTCTTCTTCGAGTTATACGGGCAGGACCTGGTCGCAAGTTTCAATGCCTCTTATGAGGAAAATGAACTCCCCATCTCGCAACGTAGAGGATTGATCATGACATCACACTTCTACCTAAAAAGGAACGTCACGGCCCTTTGGAACTGGAGACCTTACGCAACTGGACGGCTGGAAGACTCAGGACGGCAGAATGACGAAAAAAATGTCGCGCGAGACTGTGCATTCCCATACTTACGCGATATTTTTACGTCATTATGCCGTCTTGAGTCTTCCAGCTGCCCTGTTGCGTAAGGTCTCCACTGTCAAATTGGAGACCGGTGGCATTGCTTAACGTCGATTGCAAGATCGCCATCAAGGCGATAGCAAAAAGAATCGAACCTCTATTACCAAACCTCGTACACTTTGATCAAACGGGTTTTATTAAAAGCAGATATAATAAATTAAGATTAATTACTGATATAATGAAGCATACAAAAGCGCAAAATATACCTGATTTAGATTTTAAAAAAGTTTTCGATTCCCTCGAATGGTCTTTCATGATGAAATCCCCGGAAGTTTTTGACTTTGAACCAAGTATTCAGAGATGAATCATAACATTCTATACAAGCATTGTGAGTGTTGTGATGAGTAACGGGTTTTAACTCAGTAACCGGTTTAGATCTTAAAGAGGTTTGCGGCAAGCCGTGATGCCCTTTCTCCCCGTACCTATTTATTGTCTCTACGGAGGTACCGTCCAGCAAAAGACAAAAGAAGACAAGATCCGGGCCAGTTAGGAGATGATAGAAACCCTTTAAGTACCAAGTAAAATTCCTTGGAGGATGCTTTGAAAACACTGTAACAGCTTTTGGCAAGCTGGCTGGTTTAAGTTTAAACGTAAAAAAAGTAAAAAATAAAAAAAGTAAAAAAATGGGGCTTTGGAAATGGCCTGGAGGACAAACAAAAGTACCCCTTAACAATTAAAATGGTTACACAGACCTGTTCGGATTCTGGGGATTCATGTTTCTTATAATGAAAAACGAAACTTAATTTCTACATTGAAATAGGAAAGCTCCAAAGAAGAATATCCTTAAAACTATAACTGGTCTAACATGGTCTAACATTTCCATCCTTAGAAATCATGTTTTGCTACATTATTAGGAAGTGCTCTGCATAGTATTCTTCCTTGAACTGGAGTTAATGTTTCAAAATGGCATAGTGGTTGTGGTGTACTGTTATTAAACCACATTATTTTTCCTCATAACAGTTTGAATTTCCACATTCTTTCTAACTGATACCCCCGCCGACAAAACCAATGCTTAATCAACATAACGTCTCCATAAACTGTATTTTAGACGACTGTACAAGCGTAGAAACGTTTAATCATTTACTGACATCAATTGTTCTGGCGAGTGGGTGCACGTTGTAATCGATGTGAATGACAGCGCGTGAAAGAATGTCATCGAGTCAGGCTTGGAAACTATTCGCAAACATCGATCTCATATTTCCTTGAAGTTGATATTCTACGCGCAATCAAAGAAATTGGATATGTCTGAGCGCAAACTACTGTCTGTTGACAAGTCAGATAAATCATCATACCTTTTCTACGTGTGACACCACTACATGCTGACAAGCCACTCCCCTCAAATCTCCTCTTCCTCCTATTCAACGACCACTCTGCACAGTTAACCACTGCAGTTAAAAATTTTAACGACAATGAATGGTTCAAGTCTTGATAATCTGTCAATTGAAGATTCGTTGATGCCCCGTGCAGCGTGTGATTATATTTTATGTTTCTTGATAAGCAATGCACTTCAAAACGTCGCAACCTGAAAGGAAGACTGACCCCGAAATGCACATGGCCAAGGTTGTGTGAATAATATATAAAGGGGAAAGAGAGGGCATTTTTGTTATAGCAGGAAGCTAGCGAAATCAGTTGAACTTTTTCACTGAGAAATAGTACAGAAATATTTCTTTAAGAATTGATTTTTGATTATTTCTAGAACTGAAGCCTGCATAGAATGCAAGTTGTCCGTCTTTTCGACCCCCAATTTTCGAATGAATCGGTCACGTTTCACGAATATTAAAAATGCATAATCAAGCATGCACTGAAGCCTTTGATTCCAGTGGTATAAAATGAGACAAGTACTTTGTCATGATCAGTGTGTCTACTTGAGTCGTTTCACTAATCTGCCACTGTGTTACAAAATAGGTAAGTCTTGACCTTTGCATTACGATCTTCTCTTACCATAAATGCCTTCATTTTAAGACTGTATTTCTTACATGACCATTTCAGCTTCTTTGATGCGGTTGCTCATATTCGGATATTCTTATTGAAGTGGTGAAGACAGATGAGTCGTAACTGAATTCCATCGCTTTCAGATTTTTGCTTAACCAAAAGTTGAATGATAAAATCGAGTGAAGTGATAAGTAGCCCATAAAAGAGTTTAATTTAAGACCCTCATTTATCGAGCCATATATAAAGCAAAGAAAATTCTTTAGGTGTTAACAAACCAAGTAAACAAGGTATAAATGATGATAATTGGGTATAACTTCTCTTCTATCTTACGCTTGTACAACCTAAGCTATAAACTCGTTTTATAAAGTCATTTGATTTTGAGTCTTACTCTTTCCCACCAACAAAGCACCAGTTAATTTAGAAACTAAGCCCCTTATGCAAGTATAGATCTGCATACCTTAATTTGGTTTGGTCGGTACATGGAACTGTCTCAGTTCAATTTAAGCCATTTATTTTACTATTTTTCTATACTATGTTCCCTTTTTCTGTTCGGAGGGAAACCCAAACGCTTCGTGTAGGTTACTGTCTCACTTGATGTGCAAAGGAGAACAGAAAAATCTTAAATTTACACTAGAACTGTTACAATCGATTTGAGCGAACATGCATGGGTAACTGATTTGTGATCTAAATATCGATCTATGCGGCCTACCCACAAGTCGCTCTTAAATTGATAATAACTTGCTTGGGTTCTCATCCTATTTGTCACATCAAATCCGTGGCAAGCCGGAACATGTACTGCGCTTATCTAGTAACTGTAAAGCCATGTTGCTTAACAATTACCTAAAACAATCCCTTAATAGCTATTTAAAAACATCTACAGTGAAAGTTATGTTATGCGTACCCCCAATTAGATGAAAACTTGGTTTGGTCCCGAAATTAGCATTTTATATTTATCTTAAAGTTCGCCAGACACCTCTATTCATGCGGACGTGGATATGTCTAACAATTTGGTTATTTCTATTGTTAAAAACTCAAATAAGCGGATGCTAAATTGAATTTACATTGTAGTATAGGATGAAGAAGAGATGAAGATGAAGAAGATTCGTTTGAATAGTGATGAGTCCAGGTTGCAAACAACACAAAAGTTGATAACGACCCTGCACTTAGGATAGGGAAATTATTACAGTATAGAGAGACCATTCAAACTAAATGGCATGGCAAACCAACATTTAACGAACCTTTATTGAACAGACACCTGGAACTGGATCCGGAGCATGTCCGCATAATAGAGGTTTCAGCTTTGCTTGAGTCCCGTACACCCAGGGTGGTACCAGTTTACTAAGCCAATCAAGAGCATTTTAAGCAGTTACAACAAGAAGTTTGCCCGAACGCTCTGTTTAACTTTGAATCGTTCCCTCGGCAATCCTAAAAAATAAAAAGGGCAAAATAGCGACCAAGTTTATTTCATTTCTCGCAACGATTATGATCAGAAACTGTAGCGGGCAGACTTAACATCAGTTTGGTACCCGCTTGAAAGAACAGCGAAAAGTAGTTTAATGACAAGTTGGACAATTCGCCACGCCTTTTCTACGTGTACACACCACGATAGGTTGACAATACACTATCCTCCCCTACTCTCCTCCCTTTTTAAGACCACTCTACACAGTTAACCACTGCAGTTGAAAATTTTATCGAAAATCAATTACCGAATTCTTGATTTCTACAATCCATCACTGAAAGAGATTATTCATTCGACCCAAGCCATCTCTATGAAGATCGTTGACCTCCTTGCAATGTGCGATGACGTGTGCGATTTGTGAAAGGAGTTTTGGGATCGCCCAACAAGTTTCAAGGAACGCTCCTAGTGATAAGCTCCTACATAAAAACTTTAGTTTGAAAAAATTCTTGAACAGGCTATAAACTGACAACATGTCTCTCAATTTCCTTTCATCGCTCGTTCTGTTAAAGCAATAATCATAAGGTTGCTAACTAATTTTAAAATGACTTTAAAAAGTATCCTCGTTGCATGCACGCAATCCGACACAGATGTGTCAACTGACCCCTCCCCCTCTCCCTCAGCTCCCCGCTTATTTATAGGTACGCAAAGCGTGCATTTGACTTGGGTACTGTCACCGTGAAACAGCTAGTGGTGTCTCCCACATCAGTGTTCTATTGCGGATAAATACAGCCATTCGTCCCTATAAAGGTATCAAAGAAAAAACAAAATACATCAAGATTGCACCATATATAAGGGGGTATGCAGTGTCATTCCGCATTCAAATTGTAACTTCGCAACATTTAAATCTTGATACTTTTTTAAAGTGAAATGACCAGTGGCTTTCTCAGGCCAAGGTTCCTTATATGGTCAGGCTCCCTGTTTAACAACTGATCTTCATTGCACTTCGTGTGAAAATCCCCAGTCGTCAGACATTGTCGGCAAAGCCGTCGAGGCAGCGCTTTCAATTTAGGTGAACTCACAGTGAGATTCAGTTCTAAAACTATTTTCTTGAACTAAAACCTTAAAACCTTAAAACGAAGCTAGAATTTCCCGCGTCAAATCGCAGGTTAGTGCATCTTTGCCTATGATTCTTATCCCAGCTTTTACAAATTACTTTATTTCTCATGTTTGTTAATTCACAGATCTGACATCAAAAGTCAGGAAGCAGCTTTATCATGACGCTATTTTATGTGATGGCCGCGGTCTTTTGTTTCTTTTATGGAGACTTAAGGTAGGTCAGATTCTAAAAAGTTGACCGATTGTTGGCAAGATTCTATTAAAATGGTCATAAAACAAACCTTTATTTATTTCGTGAGAAAAATAATTGCTGGAAAGTTGCTAATTGCCTGACACTGAAGTTTTGTTTTCCTGTTGCGGTTATTTATCGCGAGTCTTCTTGATTCCATCACCAGGACAGAGGCCAATGTCTATCTTTAAACTCACTTGGAATTTCAGAACTGGTTCGTAGAACTAAAAATACACTTAAAGTTGTTTCTTATTCCACAATTTACGTTGAGTGCATAAAGCGACGTGGCAGCTACGTGGCATTACATTTGACAAACGTAAGTTGTTCTGTTTTAGAGAAAAACTCTACGAAAACAGGAGTCATTACCATTGGTACGAGGCCTTCTCTGGGACCTTGAATCCAAGCGATTTAAGGCGACTCAAATTGCCTTACGTCTCCTCAACTAGCCATGTTTTTTGCTGTCAAGTTTGCTTAGGTCACCTTAAGTAGCCTAAATATAAAGTTACAGCGACGTAACCTCCCAGAATAGGCCTCATACGAACCCGAAGTGATTTTTTCTTCCGATCTCACTGAGAAAAAAATTAATACGTTCTGCGTTATTTTCCCTATCACCACGTACAGGAGATGCGAGGCAGTCAAGTGTCGTGTATCTCTTCCACAAAATGTCCAAGATCAGTCTCCATGCGGCAAAATGAGAAAACAAGAACTGGTAACGGCTAAAAAGATGTACAACCTCAAAACCCAGGATCTAGTCAAACCATACCTGTTAGCAGACCATACCCCGGAAGAACTTATACAGGCTATTGGAAAAGATCCTTTCATTCGCTATTATGCAGGCTCGTACAGATCCTCGGCGGTAATTAATGAACAATTACGCGAAAACTACATAACGGAACACGCTGATCAGCAAGACGTGAAGGATTACAAGGAGTTCGAGAAGATGTCCCAGTTCTTCAAGCAAACTGGTCAGATTATGATAGGCGTAAGTTCTATTTTCATTATCTTAATTATATATTTAGCTAGTGTAGGGAGGAATTATACCCCCCATTGCAGGATAATGATCCGCGGAAAAATGTACATACTTTTCCTACCCGAGGATAATTTAAAAAGATCATGAAATATATTAAAAACAATTATTTTAAAACTACTTAAAGAAATCAAGATAGATAAGGTTATTGATGGCCAACCAAACAGTATCACAGAACTCAAATATACCGGACGAACCAGTAACCACAAAGCGATATTATTGTATACACAACAAATATAAATACATTTGTAAGCTGTGTGGAAGCAGTCAAATATGTATACATTGCAAACAAAAGTCGTTTTTAACTCGTGGATACGCGAAGCGTATTTGCGAGTTTTTGTGGGGACTCCGATATGAAAATTGTCACTCACTCACTCACTCCAGTGTAGACACTGTTCGTAATTAGTCGGATAGAACTCGGGAGCACCGATATGAAGACGACAATTGTCGTCACCGAAGTCTATTGATCAAAGTTCACGCTGAAAGTGTATCGTACCGTTGCCAGAGTTTGTAATGATTTTGTAGCTTAACAGGACGATTAGCGAGGCCCTGTTAGGGGTAAATTCCGACAAGCGACATGGCCTTGAAACGGCGACGTGAAGGATGAAATGGCGACGAACGACGAGCTGCTCGGGAAATTACGACAGTGACCTTCGACCTTCCGAAATTGCGACGTGAAAAGGTTTGAAACTCAGACGCGCGGCATAAAGAACCTCACTAACAGGGCCTCATTAGCGGTCTTACTAAAATCAAAAGGAGTTTAAATGTTTCCAGTTAGGACAATGGCCAACTTGGAGACTGAATTTCATGAGCCTTTTACTCGGCCAGGCGCTAAACGTGAACAGATGATAACTATTCGCTCTTCCGACGTTGACCGCCCCCAAGATTACAAGCAGTATATGAATTTCACTGGTTGGCTCGAAAGTGATCTGAAGATGAGAAAATCTCTTGCTAATGTAGAAAGCTTTGATGAGAACTCATAGAGCGAAATGAGCACTTGAATGAGAACTTATATGAGCGAAATGAGTACTTGTTATTGAACGAAACGACTACTGAAAACAGAATAAATTGACGAATCCATGATGTGAAACCGAAGAACTTCTGTGACCAACCAGGATAAGAGACATCACATGTAGGACCGTTTTCTTCTAATTTAAGTGTTAGTACTAACAGGAATGGAGTTGTAGAAGTATTGGGACGGCCAAGAAGTATGTCAACATTTACTTGTAAATATGGAGGTGCCTGCCGTGACGGAGAACTATGAAGGTTACAATGTAAGAAAGTCAGTAAAGGTTCGAAAAGAGTTGGTCATGTAGAAAATGTATTAAGCGTTATATTATATACAATACACCACAAGCCTTTACAATGAAGTTTTGTCTATTGATTTCCGAATTTACCTTGAAGTGAACTAGATTATGTTAAAGTAGACATGTTGGAAAAATAGGCTTACCTGTTTTGCTTACTGTTGGGTGACTCATCATATTTACATTGTAAAAACAAGAGGTTAATAAGCATAAAAACAGGGATGTATTGCTGTATTAATGATGGCAAGTGTGATTCAGCCTTTAAGTGCGAGCCTGAATATATATAATGGACTTGCTGTGATCAGTTGTGGTATAGATCATCAGTTACAAAGTGTGATGATAACAAAGACAATAAGTCAGTGCACCAAAAATTATAATGATGATAAAATTGAAAAAATGTCATGGCAACAAAAGTCAGACCTTATTCAGAAGGACCCTGCTACATGTGTTAGAAACTTTGTACACACAGACAGTGAGCAGCAGGATACCAGAACTACATTTGGTTTTTGGCTCCATTTAATCCTGTACTGTTAAGTTATCAAATTTTTTAACAACTGTATGCTTGCCACCTGCCTTATAACTGATGCCTAGTGTAGTGAAATGATTGGCGTCATGTGCTCACTGTATGTTTATTTCGAAAAGCTACTCAGCTCCTTGGTCACGTTTATGTTGTGATTATAGAATATTAAAATTATCTTAAAATTATTTCTTTTTTCTCTTTTTTGGAAACATATCCACGAGTTCACCATAGTCCTACTTTGATGTAAAGATTGCAATGGCTCCCAAGTAGGTGTACACAGCAAACAAAAGCATCAGTGTATAAACGATTCAGAGGCTCGTAAATCTGTATGCATAACAAGCACAAACCTCAATGCAAGGAATGTAAAGATCCTATTAAACTTAGAATCCGTCAATGGATCACAAATTGCAAAATAGAAGATAAAAAATACCATTGGTACGACGCAGATCGGTTCATTGACAAATGTTTCCTGCTGTTTAAGGTGAGGATTTTCCTAATTGTTATCACCAAGATTGCAAAGTCAAGCTTCAATATGCTGATTATGCAGCCGACCGGTTAGCTCAGTTGGTAGAGCACCGGACTACCGTGCGGGAGTTTACGGGTTCAAACCCTGGCCGGACCAACACTCAAGGTCTTAAAAATAACTGAGGAGAAAGTGCTGCCTTTGTAATGACATCTGTAAATGGTTAGACTTTCTAGTCTTCTCGGATAAGGACGATAAACCGTAGGACCCGTCTCACAACACTTGTTCCTAATAATCTGTGGGACGTTAAAGAACCCACACACTGTTCGAAAGGAGTAGGGGACGTAGTTCCCGGTGTGGTGGTCTATCTCTACGTCTGGTTTCATCTGACAATTCATGCATGGGTTGGGTGGGTGGGTGAGATCATATGTGGACTGATAGCGGCAGCCAGAGGCGCCTTTGTATGCTGACGTCCGATCTCACCCAATAAAAGTGTAAAGCGCCTTTGAACATATTCATATGAAAAAGTGCGCTATATAAATTCATTATCATTATCATTATCATTAACCGTTAGCGACTATTGAAAGACTTGATAACGGCATTGGACACATTACGTCGAATTGTGTAATATGTTGCTTTAAATGTAATCATACGAGAAAATCCAACCACCAATAAGTCTGAGAATAGAAATAATATCTACTATCAGACTATAGTTGGATGCATTTTTGTATCTGTTTAAATAGAAGCCATGCTAATCCGCCCAGAACAGCTGTTACTACAGCAAAATCTGATTCTGTGTAGTCGTTGTACTCGACGTTACCATACGTTTAACATTAACCTTTCCAACATCTGGTTTCAGTCGTTCACTCTCAACTTTAGCCTCTAGCGTATGCGGTAATTCCTCTATTGAAGTACCTAAATTATGCCGAATTCCAACAGCAGTTTGTCTCTGTGTTTAGCCGAATTAACGAATTATTAACCTCAGAGGTCATATCACTAGTAGCCCTCATAAGCTTGTTATTACAACGAAGTCACGCTGTCAGTGTTTTTAATAAGATTACTGGGTATTATAAAATAACTCAGATACTACGTGCGCGCTGATTGGTTGAAAACCTATGGGTTATTGTGCCGGTAAACCCATAGAAAAAGGCATCCGGACCACGAGCCATAAACAAAACCCGCTATTGATCTGCAAACAACGATTTTAGAAAGGCTAAAAAACAGAACAAGTTACTCACCCAGCCCTTCTTAATCTTAAAAGCGTTGGTTTCCACATTTTATTACTGAGGGTCACAATTCGCGACTGCCATAGCTTTAGAAGTTATAAAGTACAAAGCTGGAAAGCAGTTTACATTTCACGACAATGCCAAATCGCAGAGAAAGACAACAACTGTGTGAATTTCTGGTGTAGAAAGTCTCTAGGAAAACTTAACCAAGTGCCAACCAGCAACAAAACGGATAGTTTTAGCATTCTTGATTTATGTTATGTCAAAATTAAATGCCTTAATGAAAGAAATTGTTCCAAAAAGAGATCTCTGATCAAGAGATATGGGTTTCTATGGCATGCGCAGTTTGGCGTTTTCGTTGTGTGACATCACAATGATTTCTTCTGCACGTTCCACCACACTTCACGTCTAGCTGGCGGTTGACAAGTTCGGAAGAGTTGAAGGGTTAGGTTTTTCCTTATTTCGATTGCTTACATGTTTCTAAATGCCCGGGGAAGTATTCATCAAGGTCGTGATCACGGTTTAGTGATGAATCGCGAGGGCGACAGGAGGTTTTCATGAGTTTGTCTGCCTTACTATGCGACCAGTTGTGGCCAATTCAGCAATGGAGGTGTGAAGAAATCGATTGCGTCTTGCTTCATGGAGATGATTTGTCCCTCAATGCACTTCATACGGGGCAATCACCAGATAAAGAGACTTGCCCTCTGAGTAAATTACCGCCTCCAGCTTGCCTGTCTTCGGAGATATTCGTGAAAGGTCAATTGGAAAACAGATCTGTCGTTGAAGTGTGTTAAGAGCGCGTCAAGGGGAAGCACGAGGTTACTAGCTCGCTCGTTAAGGCAAAATATTCGACCTTTGAGTCACAAGTCTGTTGCCCGAGGAGACACAACAGTCGACCTTAGAATTTATGCAACTGTTTTGTTCCCAGAATGAACTGGACTTCTTTGTTATTGTTATTACCTTCTTGAAGTAACTTTTACCTTAAATATCTGAGAATTGTTTATACCAAGATCTTACAGCTACGGTTACAGTTAAATGTCATAATGAATGTATTAATTAAATTGTTCATCCTTTTCTAATACTGATGCTGCAGTTTCAATTGTGTCCTAACAGTATTTTACACCCTTCACACTACATATACTTCTCTTGAACTCAGAACTTCCTAACACGATAGTCGTAGAAATATTCCGAAACAACGCTTTGAAAACATACCAAAGCATTAGAGCATAAATAAACAGTTGCCACCACATCTCGTTCCAAATACCACCATCTTTTTACCACGGGAATATCCAGAGGATCTTGAACTAACCTAATTTTCTGCTTACCCCTCCTCTATTCCAAACCACTTCCCCTTATCAGCACTCCCTTTCACATTGAAATTTCTAGTATTATTTATTTGACGGGCCAAAGAGAGGGTTTGTCCGGGGAGAGCTCCAATAGTGCCTCCAGATACTGAATTGCCCCCTCGAGTCATAGTGTAATTTAAAATAGTGATCTTGTATGGATTTTATCCTCGGCCACTATGCGTTTGTTGTAGTGTGCACTAAGGCCTAGCTTTGCTTGGGTGTGTGTTACAATATTATTGTCATCAACACGAAAACCTGTATCTATTCCAAGTCACAGTGTTTTGTTTCTTACTTACACCTTTACAGCTTATTTTGGTGTTTCCCTTTTCAGGTTCAGCATAATTAACAATTATTCGGCGAAGACGAAGTGATCATGTTATCGGTGAATATTCACCGTAATCACTGAGCCTGAGGCGAATAATTGTTTTAGTATAAATACACAGGTGATTATTTTAAAAAAAGAAAAGAAAAAGCATCGTACAACACGAAAAAACGTTATTTCATCAAAAGCGCGCGAACGACTGGCAGCCATTTTGTTCGTCGAAGGTGATAATCCGAGATAGCGAACTTATCAGAGCGCGCGATTTTGCATAATAACCTAAGTATTTATACTAATAACATTTACTGGTTGATGCTATCATTAGTATACCATAGAATTCCAGTTTAAACAACCCAGGTGTTCTATCGTAGTACTTGTACGTTGATAGAAACTTCGCTAAATTGCATTCACGAAAATATTCTTCCCGGGGTTCAGGTTTAACTAGATCGTCAATATTACTAGCTTGTTCGTATGTAGAACAGTAAGGAAACCCACTAGTAGGAAATAGTACCTTCGGTCTTAATCACACTCAGCCGATCGCATAACCCGAGTCACCAGAAAACGGAAAGCATGATCTCAAGTACAAGATTGCCAAATATGGTAATAAACTTAAACCGGAAGTGAACTTAAATCAATACGTTACACGCATTTATATCTAAAATAAAGTCTTCGATAATTGTTAAGTCTTGTGTTTTGGCTACCTCAACCCTTTTAAACCGCGCTTCGAAATCATAAGCGATGAAGTATGGGTAAGGAACACATTCTTTTCTCTAATTTTTTAATACTAAATTCTGGGTTTAGTCACTCCCACACCGAAATAACTTTGTGACCCAAACCTCTTATCTTCCATTCAATAGCTAAGGTCTCGAGGTACCTTTTCTCATCTCTTTCAGTTCTACAAGAACCTAAGAAAAGGCAGCCATGCCATTTACATCCGTAGAACTGGTATACAGTCTTTGACTTAGGCTTGTACCCATCGACTAAGACATCCAAATCCTTTATCTTTACATATCTCTCACCATCGTGTCCACATATCATGGTGAATGTGTATAACTATTTTTTCCGACTCTTTTTCTATCCCTCTACACCCTTTGTTGCTGAATTGGGTGTTCCCTCCGTAAAACACTTTCTCTGAGGTGTTCATAATATGTTTAATTTTTTGCCCTCACAGATTAATTTGGGTTTCCCGCTAGTAGTACATGAATTTCACTAATATGTCTATGGTAATTAGAGTGCTTGTTGAATCTTTTGTGACAACCAGTACACTCCCAATGCGAATTGGTTAACAGTTCTATTATCTGTAGGCTCTATTTGCTGTTCATTAGAGGTAATATATTCTGGCTCAGTTTCGGTGTTACCAGATTGGTTAGTTTCTAACCTATTGTAAAACCTTTTTTCTTGTTCCCGTTCAGGTCGTCCACTCTTTTGTTTGCTTTTCGCTTAATCTGTGGGGGAGCGTAGGATATTATCCAATCATTGAACTTATTAAGATATTTATTTAATGATTTAATATCTTTCTCGGTAAAGCCCTCAATTCTTAATATTTAAATATTTAGTTTTAGTTTTAGGTTTAACATATTTGGTTGGTTTTAAAGTGCTGGCATTAATATCAGGGACTGGTTTGTCCATAATATTTTGGGTTTGAATTCGAGGTTTGATTTTAGGTCTTGCTGCAGTAATAGTTTGTTTTGCTCCTAAACCTAAAGCTTTGATGTCTTTAACATTTTTATTATTCATTTGGTTAGCCTAAATCTAATTTGATTTCTCTAACTAGCTTAAAAATCATTTTTCATCATTAAATTATTTTTCCGCGGATACCAAACGTGGGTATATTTTTCCGCGGATAATTATCCTGGATAAATAATGGGAGGTATAATTCCTCCCTACACTAGCTTATTTATCGATATCGTTCCCAGAATCCCCATCTCCTTGACCACAGATCGAGAAGTCTTCAACTGCTGGTCAAGAGGACGCGAGCTGTTGAAATGAGGTTTTTTTTCCATGGTTTGTTTGTATCTATAACGATATTCGTTGACTACAGTGAACTGAAATGAAGAGACACTTGCAGGGCATATACCCAAATCGGTGAAATATCCCTCCTGCCTCGCTCCCTTGATATACCAAGCGAACTTTTCTACTTTTTCTTTTTTTTTCATCATCCGACTTTTCTATGTATTTGCTCTATAATGTTCCAAATGTTTGACAAAGTGATTCAGCCAATTCAACTTTTACTCCCTTTCCTTTCTTGGCATTCAAAAGTGAAACGACCTGCAAACAGTTTGACCACACTCGTGTTGTTTAGGTTCATGTCAAGACTTAGTCAAAAGAACTGATGCAAAGCTAGAGGTCAGGACGGGAATCGAACTCGCCGGACAACCTGATTTCAAGTCCGGCGCCCTACCCACTCGGCCACGCTGCCTCACATACTTTTTGTTGTTTTTCCTTAAGTAACTCATTCACATGATCTGCACTTTTACTGACAGGAGTATGGTAGAATGACTTCTGACTTTGAACCTTTCATGACTGACAAAACCAAATGGATTGAAGATAAGTATTTTGCTCAGCAAAGACTGGCTGGAGGGAACCCTATGACGCTTAAGAGAGTTACATTTGATGGTGAGTCACATTATGTAGTTAAGAGTGGAATTCCACTTTAGCGTAAATTTAACTTACATATAGAGCTTTTCGTGTGTAAATGAAACTAGAAACAATGTATGGGGCTTTCACGTAGACCTAAAAATTGAGTGCTGTTTAACTTTCTACATTAACCATGTTAACGTGAAAGCACCATACATTGTCTGTAATTTCATTTATGCACGAAAAGCCAGTTAAATTTACGCGACAGTTAAAATCTACTCTAAGGGAATCGGGGTGACCTTGCTTTCGAGTGACAGTTGCTTCAGTATCATGCACGCAAACGCATCTTTGCTTTCACTGAAACTGCTCGATATGAAATGTTACGTCCCTTAATCAGACTCGCTCCTGCTTGGTAACTTTGACTTTACCCTCTGCAACTCGGTAGAAGTGGTGTACAATGAGCTGCACAGAACTGGTTCGCAGTAAACACGATCACAAACAAGGTATCCGTGTTCCGTTATTTGTGAAAGCCAAGTTTCAACCACTAACGCAATGGCATTACTGACAAAGAGCCAATAACATCACAGGATCAAACGACCAATCACAGCGTTGGACAGGGACATAAATACCATTACCACACGTAAATCACTTGACTCTGATGATGACTTCCGTTCATGTTGTAAAAAGTTGAGTCTAAGTAAAAAGCAGTTATTTTCAAAACTACCTACACCCAGGTGGTGGAACTCGACAAAAAAAATCAACTCCTGCTTTCTTGCAGATTCAGTTGGATTGAAGTGGTCTGAACTGCAAAAAGACTTAAACCCAAGTTTCCATATTGCAAGAGAAGTGGAGAAGATCGGCAAGATCTCGCTAAATGAGGTAAATTTTCAATTGGAAATATAATCACTTGAAATGCAGATTTTAGAGAGTATGGCTGCTTGTTGCAGACCGAAGACCGCGCGCAGGCTCAAGGTTTCCTATTTTCTTTCTTTTTTTTTTACTTGTATTATTCCTGCCTTCTGCAAAGTACAAGGATATCACGTAATTACTATTATTATTGATCTCCACTACAATTTCGTAGACTGGAATTTCTTTCAGGGATTATAATAACAATATCAGTAAGTATTAGGGTTTAGAAGCATTTCGTTATTTATACTTATTTTTGCGGGAACTTGTTTTCGCGAAATGTAACAGGAGAAAGTATTTCGTGGGACTTGAATTCCATCATTTGTCTAAAACAATACTTAGGAAGGAACTAAATTTCGGGACAATAGTCAAAATACTCATCTGCATTCATAGACAAAATGGGTCTATTTTGCCCGTTCGGGATTTCATGGGTTGTCCCACAAAAGGAAATCAAAACAAAACAAAATGGCTATATAGTAGCTTGTACGGTCAGGATGGCTGGGTAATGGCCTCCTTCATTTTTCCGTTTCTACTGACTTCGACTACGTCTCGGTCAATTAAAGCGCAAACATTACATCTCGGCCAACATGCAGCCACTTTGACCTCATGCTTGGCCAATAACGCAAATTTATATATATCAAAAAACTCACTCGGTAGTTGAGGTAACTCGTTCGCCTTCTAATGCTATTCAACTCGTGAATACAAATAGCACGCATGTATTTCCAATGAATTGGAAAAATCGTTTTTTTTATAAACAGGCCATTGAACAAAACAGACTGTACGTTCTGCGCTATCCGGAATTAGATGGAATGAAGGCCACTACAGACATCATGGATTCTGATCCTAAACGAACGATGTGGAGGACTCTGTCACCAATAGCTTTGTTTTTGTCTGTGTCTGGAGCTGAGAGCGAGCGGGATGAACTCAAACCACTGGCAATCCAGATGGACTACACACCCGGTAAAAAAAAAAAAAATTTTCATTTTCCTAGATTTTTTTTGTGGACACAAGGATTGCGCTGTGGTGTTTCGTTCCTTAGACAAGAAACTTCACTCTACACTGGCTCTCCTGACCCAGGTGTATAAATGGATACCGGCGATATAATGCTGAAGGTAACCCTGTGTTGGACAAACATTCCATCCAGGGGGGAGAGGGGGGCAATTATACTCCCATCTGCTTCATGCTTCCGACACCGATAAGCTCGGGCCGCGCGGGCTTTAACAATTTCATTCTCAGAAGTGATCAGCAAGCAACTTCTCCATACATGAACATTGCAATGTAAAACCAACTGTTAATGAGAATCGCAGAAATGATTAACTCAAACACCATGACTCGATCTGACAGATCTAAATTAGTATATGCAATCAAATGGTCTTGAGTGCACTTTGAAATAAATGAGCAAAAGTATTTGCTGAAAAAGATGCACTGGACAGCAGGGCGAGTGCAATATTTTATTTATCCAATATTGCGCTTAAAATCATTTGATACCCTGTTAATAATACACGTGCAAAAATTTAATTTTAACTTTCTGCACTTAATTTCAAATTTGTGCATCAAACAACAATTTACTATTAGTATAAATACTAAGGTGATTATACAAAATCGCGCGCTCTGATTGGTTCGCCATCTTGGATTATCAGCCGATAACCACTTCGACGAACAAAATGGCTGCCAGCCATTCGCGGGATTTTGATGAAATAAAATTTTTTCTTGTTGTACAATGCTTTTTCTTTTCTTTTTTTGAAATAATCTCCTGTATATGTATTTATACTAAAACAATTACTCGCCTCAGGCTCAGTGATTATCATTATCTGTGAATAGTCATGGATAATCACTTCACCTTCGGCGAATAATTGTTAATTAAAAGTGCAACAGGGATCACCATAAACTGCATGCTGAGGTTTGTTCACAGAGCACGTTCGGTCAAGATGGCTGGACACTAGTATATAGGCTGATTTCCCTTTTCTCAAGCTTTATATTAGGACTTAGACACGAGTCATTCTGGCGACAGAATAACACTTGAAACGTTAGCTTTAGTGTTAGACCGTGTTACGTTGATACAATTTACATTTACAAACTCTTGTTTCAATTCTCCACCGACGCAGCACCAGTTTCTTGAGAAACTAACTCCATATGCAAATCGAACAAGCTCGGCTAATAGTGGTATACACATTTTTACCTACCCATAGACGGTCAAATGTTTGTTTTTTTGTTTGCATTTCATGTGACGCTGACCATCACGTAATTAAGATTCATCTGTGTTCACGCCTGACAATGGTGGACAGTGGATGCTGGCCAAACTCAATCTTCAGGCCTCAGACGCGGCTTACCTTGAAATAGCAGAGCACCTTGTGAAGGTGAATATAAAGAGCCCAATCACCTACTCTAGTGAATCACATATTTTCCATAGAAAGAGTCAGAATTATCACAAAGCTAATTAGCCAATTAGGGAGCGGCGTCTCTTCAAAAATGCCGAAGAAGAAAAGTTCACAATAAGTTATTTGGAATATTATAAGAGTGAGTTCAAAGACTAGAACGACTAAAGATGGACGTCTTTGACCTAGAACTGAATAGCTAGGTCTGTAAAACCGTTTATTCACAAACATTCCCAAAAACAGATTTCTCCTTCACACCTATTAAAACACAATAAATTTACACAACAACACTTACTTTAACAAATTAACGATACAGATTACAAGAGGATCGATTATTGACGAATATCCAACAAGTTAACATGCAACTATAGCACGCTAACTATTTAGAAACACAGTTTACATGAAAATTGGATCTTTACAAAATCTGTAAGCTAATAAAGATAACATAAAATTGTAGGATTAGAAAGCAAATGAAAATAGCAGATAAAAAAGTTATATTAATCAACTTCTCAATCTTTCTTAATTATCTTAATTAAAAAAAAATGAATAAATGGATAAATCTGATCGTACCATAACACAACTCGTGTCAGGAGCCCATCACCCGGAGCCTCCATCTCCCTTATAAACCCTAGGAGACAACCTTTTCCCGTATCTTTCTATTTTTAGTCGTTCGAATTCCCACGAATGCATTGTACCGTCCAATCAGAACAAAGTTTTTCTTTTACGTCACACGCAGTCACAAACCCTGAGTGATAGCGTCTAACAAAATATTCTCTTGAGACTGTTCTAAAAATAAAAAGATACGAGCAAAGGTTGACTCAAGGATATAGTGTGTATGGAGGCTCCGGGTGATGGGCTCCTGCTCGTGTACGCCACACAAAAACCCTTAGCTGTTAACTAATTTTTCCTAAAGCTAAGAAAAACGATGAGCCTTTGACAGCAAGATGGACCCACAATTTCAACGCTAAAGATGGGTGTGGCTGGGGTGGGGTCTGAGGTTCCCTTCCTCTCGAATTTCTCCTCATTGTGTGGTAATCTAGCAAGACACAGCGTGGATCCTAACATGACAGTCTGGTAGTTACCCTAGGCGTGTTACAGTGTGACCGCTTCCTCCAGCTTTGAAATATTCAAGTTACGCCCCTGTTAGAGCGGGATGTCCTATCACTTTTCAACCATAGAGAAGAAAGTCAAAGTTCTTAAGAAATTTGAACGTAATTTTCGGCGTATTGGGGTGTGGAATCGATTCTTAAGTCTTGAAACAAAATTATTTTAAAGAGACAATTAAAGGTGCTCATATGGGCCGCGTTTCCTAAGATTTCTGGGATTTATCAAGTTATTTTTTTATTTTAAGTCTTCTCAAACTCACCCATAATGCACGAGTGAAAGACAAAAAAAAAAGCACGTGACGAGTTTGGATATCGTATATAAAAAAGCTCATTTATGTATCGTTAAATTTTCCACCAAAATAATTTTGTGTTTTGTGTTTCATTACATATTAGACACCTCGAATTCCGCAAAAAATAATACGCTGCGGTAATGTATATGTGATTTAACACTCCTGTATCTCGTGTTTGATATACTACATCCTATCTTCAGCTGATGCCTGTTTAGAATACTGATTTCGGTTATTTGTGTTGGAAGGTTCACTTTTTCATGGAGCCGTTTTGCATCATCTTGTGGAGAACCCTTTCGTCCCGGCACCCACTGCATCAAATATTGAAGTACCACTGCAGGGGCATAACAGTTCCTTCCACGTTCGGAGGACCAAAGACCATCCTACCTGAATGGTTCATGCACAGATTGTTCGGTTGTGGTTGGGAAGGAGCCCATCATATGATGGACGCAATCTATCCAAAGTTCATTTGGGATATTACAGACTTAAGAAAAGATATAAAGGTAACGGAACAACATGAGGTAAAGCACGAAAAGAACCTCCAAAAATGTAGTTTAGAATGTTATCATAATGCCCAGAACACAATGCATTTTTTTCTGTAAAATTACCGCGTTTAAGCGGCGGTCATGTCAATAGTTAGGTTTCAGGTTTTCAGGTAAATGCGTTACAGTTGCGGTTAAAACTCGTCCTTAGGCTTGACGCCAAAAATGTGTGTTTCTCGGTTTTTCGAAAGACCCGGCAACTTCATGTTTGCAACAGGGAGTACACGTTTTTTGGCCTTCAACGGTAAGCAATCCAGTTCTAGACGGTTAACTTACATGTTAAGCTGGTTTCTACACCATTAGCTACAAGAGCATTCGGTAGACTCCGACCGAAACAGTCAGTTTCAGGCCCCGGTAAACGGCTATGCGGGATCCGGACTTTTGAGAAACGCGCCCCAGAAACTTTCCGGGCCGATTTCAGGCTCAGGAATTTGCGTTACAGTTTGGAGACGAAGACGTCTCTGACCATTTACCTTCATCAGGAGTCGAGATTTTCTTCCTTTTAAAATTTTAAAAGAGCATATTCGTACAATAAGTATTTGATATTAGGCGCGCCAGGGCAGTTTTCTGTTGCTTATCACAAGTAATATATATGTCGATTGATTAATTCTTTATTACTGCCAGAGCATAATGATTGGCTTACAGTGTGACTACACGAACCAAGGCCACACATATAAATCTTCATACAAATTTTGAATGTTAATTTTTTACGTTGAACAACAGACTTGTGGCGAGTTTCTACTGACTACGATGATGTGTTTTGTACAGATAAAGAGCAAATTATATGCATTTCAAGCGAAATACAAGACATTTGTGGAGACTTTATTGTTTAGATACTCGATGGAGATTGGATAATTTGTATGAAAATTTGTTTGGGTGGCTCGAGTAGTCGCACAGTAAGAAACCTGTGTCCCTTTGTTCAACCAATCAGGAGTACTGAAAATGCAAACAAATCATGAATTGGTCGCCCGCGTTTTCCCGCGCTTTGCACCAATGACGTGTATTTGCTTTGAGTTTTGATTGGTTCCTGGGACTGTGTGCGTCTTTTGTGATTGGCTAAAGTTGCAACTGTGGTAACCGAGTGCAGCTAGTAAACCAACTTAACGTCTACTGCCATTACGGTTCGCATTCCATTTGACGATCAGTTTTTGAATATCCCGGTGTGGAATCTGGAAAATCTCAGCAAGATTCTAAGAATCTCTTCTTTAAAAAATCTACAAAGATTCTTTGAAAATCCTAACCTATCCGATTCGATCTCGAACGGAATTCCAGTAACAATGGGTGTAATACGAAATCAAACCACGAGAAACTCTTTATGCTGTTTATGAATGTTACATTAATGATAGGCCACGTTTTTGGTCATAGTTCAAAAAAGGATGACATCACAGGTTTATAAGATTATTTGCGCATGTTCGTCACACATATTTAATTATTTATAATTGATTAAATTTTGTTATATATTGCACATAGGACCGTGGATTGGATGATAAAAAGAGAATCCCATATTTCCCTTATAGAGATGATGGCGAGGTTATCCTAAAGTCAATTGAAGCTGCGATAAGTCGCTATATAAACAAGTAAGAATACCATAATTTTGTTCATTGTTCATTCACTTATTTACTCATTTGTTTATTCATTTCTTTATTTACTTGTGTTACTACTTTTGATGGCTTATAATTTTATAGTTTTGTTTACCAACAGGACTAAGAACTTCTTCATTTTTGACATTTCCAATAAATAACTGGATAGACTGTTTTTATAGCTTTTATAGATTTTAGCAAATTTTAATGGTTAACATAATTTTTGCGGAGTTAATATATTTATTAGAGTAATTTTTTTTCTTAGATATATATATATATAATTTTATACATGTATGTACGTATATTTTTCCCTTTTACATTTATAAAAATTGTGTAATTCAGCCTACCGGGTACGATACTATTTCGTAAATAAACTATCTATCTATCTACCACACTGTATAGAAAAAAAAAATGTAGCATAGCATAGTATTGTTCAGTAGCTTTCCAAAGAATAGTCACACTGCATGGTTTGATCCACAGATGAAAAAGTTAGAACCACACTCTATAGTAAAACAAACAGTACCACAGTACAGTTACTGTTCAGTAGCTTTCCAAAGAATGGTCTCACTGCATGGTTTGATCCACAGATGAAAAAGTTAGAGCCATGTATAGAAAAACAAACTGTACCATAGCATAGTATTTTTCAGTAGCTTTCCAAAGAACTGTCACATTGCATGGTTTGATCCACAGATGAAAAAGTTAGAACCACACTGTATAGTAAAACAAACAGTACCACAGTACAGTACTGTTCAGTAGTTTTCCAAAGAATGGTCACACTGTATGCTTTGATCCAAAGATGAAAAGGCTAGAGCCACACTATATAGTAAAACAAACAATACCAGTGTATGGTACTGTTCAATAGCTATCTAAAGAATGTTCTTTTCAATTTGACGATAACATTAAAATGACAACGCTGAATAGTAGAGTACATTCGATAAAAGAGTATGTACGTGGTATCGCAGTACGGTTTTATTTCTTAGTGGCGCATTATTCTATTAACTTGCAGGTACTACAAGGATAAAAATGCCGTTCAGGAAGATACCGAACTGCAAGCCTTTGCAGATGAAGTTTCCATTGATGGAACTGTAGGAATGGGAAAAGTGAGGGGTTACCTTAAGTTAAAAATAACCTTTAGATCTCATACTGATAAGGGACAACACTTAGCTTTTTGAAAAACGTTTGTTTGGCTAACTGTACATGCCGCAGTTCCACTTCTGGTTGGTTGAGAAAGTGGCATCACATTCTCTAGACAATCACATTTCGTGACCAAAACATTCATTGTGAATTCTAAGGGAGAGTGGGAGGAGACTGCACAAGGAAAAAGTTATAACCAAAACTGGAATCTCTGGGAATATCCATACTGGTCCTATGCTACCATATTTTCACAATTTATCACTAGTTACTGAGTACAGCACACGAGTATTGGACCTCTGAAGCGAAATAAGGCTGTAAAGAATTGTTTCAAATCTGGAAAGCGCCTTAGCTTTCCGCCACGTGAGGAGACACCGCTTTTCCAGAAAAACTTGGGAGTAAAATCTGAAAAAGACTAGAAAAACTTAGAACGCTTTTCATTTGCCGAAATGAAAGGCCTGGTTCTGTCCCGATCAATTCAACAGCGCCAATTCTCAGAGGCCTCCATTTTTTGTACAAAGAATTTCCCCCTCTTCTTTCAATCGCCATCAGAGTTAACAGACGATTGGTCTCAATTGACGGCTTGTAATTAGAACCACTTTTAAGAGCTGGTCGGTTAGATCTTTCAGACTCGACATAAAATAATTTTCTTTAAGAACTTAAAAGTTCTCATTCAAGCCTCTTGGCAAAGGAGTTTCCTTCTAAGTCTAACTCTATTATTATTATTATGATTGTTATTATCATTATTATTATTACTATTACTTTTACTGTTATCATTATTATTATTATTATTATTATTATTATTATTATTATTATTTCTTGCTAACAGGTGAGAGGATTTCCAGCAGAGATTAAAACGAAGGCGCAGCTGAAAAAGATCTTGAGCCGCATTATCTGGCAAGTGACAGCACAGCATGCAGCGGTTGGTTTTGCCCTACCCGAGTATGCGCTTTACGTACCTAATGTGCCAACACGACTGTATAATGACTCAAGAGTGGAGCCTGAGACTTTCTCCATTCTCAACTTACCAAATAGAAACGTCTCCGCGGTACGCAAAATACAATTTAAAACAAGTTAAATTTGTGAAGGAAATCAAATGGTTTTCAGTGCAATTTGGAATAAATGAGCACAAGCACATCTTTCAAAGTGCAATTTGTTGTCTTTGAAAAATATACGAATGCTCATTGAAACAAAATTTCTCTCGAAATCATTGATTACTTCAGTTGTTAATAATACACATGCAATTATTTAATTTCAAATTTTTGCACTCATTTTCAACTTTCTGCCCTATTTAGAATTAATTGACTTGCTCTCAGCCAATTAGCGCGTTGAAATATTTTGCCGGTGTATTGGTGATCGATCGTTTAAGAAAAAGTGATCGGACCGCTTTATCGCTAATTGAAGATTTGAGACTCGCAGCATTATCGCAATTTTTACCAGTTGTACTGAAGCCTGAAAAGGAACAGGCAGGAACGGGATTCGAACCCAGTACCACCCTAATACCATGGGTACGAGGCTTTTCCAGCCAAAACTCAAATGTCAACACTTATACACTGAAAAGCGAAATCATGATAACTTAATATGTACTTGTTAACTGAGCGGGAGGGCCGGACTGTTCACGCCATCGCATAAGGCCCTCATAAGGATGTTTTTTTAATTTTTCCAGTAAAAGCCCGAGCGGGACAGCCTGGTCATATGATAAACCCAATGACTGCAGGGTTTTCAATAATAAGAATTGTAGCAGCAGGAAAATTGTGTAAAGTAACAGGAGAATATGCTGAAAGCGCTCCATCTCTGAATTTATAACTGGCTCAGGCCATCTTAATTTGACCCGAGAATTCTCCGTAGTGGCCGATGAATTCTTCGTAGTAGCCGGAGAATTCTCCGATCTCCGATACCTATTGAACGCCCTGTGACTGGAAAATTACATTTCGTTACTAGAGATCCCATTAGAGCTAACACGGGTTTAAGCATTAAGATTAAATTACGTCCCGGATCCTTGAAAACCCATTGAGGCCAATACTAGTGTTAAGCTTTTCTTACTGTTTAAACCCAGTTTAGCGCTAATGCAGGGTTAGGCGATAGGCTTTGGTTGATTATTAATTCCATGGCATTCCAGTAGGTAAGCCGGGCCAGTGTGCGCCAGTCGAGCGGTCTTTCTGTGTTTAGTTTTACTATTTATTCAGTTACTCACTCATGACTTTTCTGTGATTCTTTTAAAGTGGGCCATCAATCTTATGATGAATGTCGGCAGATTCCGATGGGACACCATATTTGGCTATGGAAGCCTACTCGAGGACTCCGCGGCACGTGGTATTATTTACGGTCACCGCTGTAAACTTTTGACGCGGCTTCAACCTCAGTTAGAAAAGACGAATAAGAAGCGGTTGGAAGATGGCGATCTCACATATCCGTACTTTCTCCCACGGTGGCTTCCAAACGCCATACAAGTGTGAGATCAACGCAAATGCTACACACTAACCACTGAATGGGAGCTTGTCGTAAAAAGCTAGTTAAACATTGGGCAATATTAAAAAGATGTACTACAAACTCAACTATTAATTAATAAAGATTCAGAGCTCCCAATGGGACGTGTTTTGTCTCCCCTCGGCGGGTGGGGCGGCAGGGGGAATAAGTTAACTTTTTCTTACCCAGGATTTTGCTGCGATCTACCAAGATTGAACGGATGTTTATTCAGTTTTAGCTATCGTAGTGATTATTTGGTCCTTCTAAAATAGACCGGTAAACCGCCCGCAAGAACCGAACAACCAACAAAAAAGAAATTCCCCTCCACCATCACCTGCAGAAGATCGCAGAAGAGGATGAGAAAGAAGAATATACACCGCATTATAAAAATAAAATTCTGGCTCATTAAGGTTTTATCTTCAGTGGTATAGACTTGAAGCGTCTTTCGGACACGCGTTCGACAACAAAAAGCAGCGATTGAGCGATTAAGAGACAAGCATTTTTACCCAGTCATTATATCCCATGATCGGCAGTTCGGAACACAGCACAAACTATGAATTGTTCCCAAAAGTCGAGGAAGAGTATTCGCTATTTTTTTACTGAGCAGTTTTAAACCATGTCCAACTCTCTTGGCAACAAATCCAAGACTTTTCGAGAGGGAACCTAAAATGGCGTCAATAGAGGTCAATAGTTGTCCCATCTGCAAGAAAAACAGCTGTTACAGTTAAACCGTATTTTTGAAAATCTCTGTTACCCGTTCACGCAATGATGAACCCTGTTTATGGAGGTCTCTTATGTTTACAAGCCTGTTTTGCTGCTCAGTCGATCTTATATTCTTATACGGGCTCGTTCACGAGTAGAAGGGTCTTTATTTTCCTGACGTTCACAATTTGATGATCGTTTTGGATCTCCTGTTCAAGGGTCTCCATTTCATACTCCTTTTGGCAGCTTTAGGTTACTTGTTACCCCATCTGATTGGAAAAGTGGGGTCTCGCCACATTTTGGACCAATCTATACAACCCTCCCAGGGTATGGGGGTATGTTTTAGCCAAAAAATCAAGTCATGGAATGAACCCCCCTTTGCCTACTATGATTCAAATGAATATATGAAAGACCATTTATTACTCCGCAGTTCAAATATATGGTCTTTCATATATTCATTTGAATCACTCTTCTCCATCTACGGGTATATTACAAACTCACAACATGACCAGCTCCCAGTTGGCTTGATAGATCAGTTGGTAGAGCATTGCTCCGGTATCGCAGAGGTCATGAATTCGAATCCCGTTCAGGCCTGAGTCTTTTTCAGGCTTTAATTTCACAGCTGCTTAAGTTGTGTAACTGCGATAATCAATTAATGTCTTTCCCTACTATATTAAGGTCTTTTTTCTATTAGATTTTAATTTTCCAGATGCATTTTCATTGCTGTTGAATCAACAATGTGCCTTGAAGGGGTTTCCTCAATGAATGCAATACTTGGCCCAAGTCTTTTCTTCATCGTGGCTGTCCTTGACTTCATAAGAAACTGTTCCTCAGGAGGTGCGGGTGTTGAAGAACTCGCTGATTGAAAAGGGAAAGTTGTATCGCCGTCATCGCCATCATCATTATTTGCAATCAATGGAAGTGTTTCTTCATCTGATATTACTTTATTTTATTTTATGTGAGATTACATATAAATACTTCACATTGCTATAACTGCTATTACAAATTGTGAAATGAAATTAAAGCTGCTATAAAACATTATGGATGATTTTTTCGCGAGGTCATTCTAAATATACAATAAACTGGGATAATCAAACGAATTGATAAAGTAACTTATACCACCGTAAGGTAAAATGGAGGTGCTGACGTTTCGAGCGTTAGCTCTTCGTTGGTGCGTATGACAGGATTGTGGGTTACGTATAGCTATTTATATAGAGAAGGTCGGAGCTATGCTATTGGTGGAAGTGAATATAAATTAGATGAATGATTAAGTGAATGAGAAACGTTCGTTGATACCGTGGGGATTAAGAGAACCGAGTTGGAAGATAAACTTCTGTTCTAGGTTTTTACGACTTTCCGTGTTGCCCTGATGCACGGGAAGACCGCATACCGCCATGTTCTGAGTGGAGTGGTTTAGCAGATTAAAATGTCGCGCTACAGGTTTAGATGAATCTTTGTCATTTCGTTCGACGACACGCAGATGTTCGGGGAAACGGTCGTCTTCCGGTCTCGCCGATGTATATCTTCGTTCTTGCATAAGGTGCATTTTATGCAGTAGATGACATCGGCAGAAGTGCATGTGAAACGGTCTGTAATTTTGAATCGATCGCTTAGGTCCTGTTATTTTGTCTGTGTTGTGGATGAATTCTAAATACACCTCGCCTTGAAGTTGACAGAAAAAAAGGAGCGCGACATATATAATAGCTAGAAGACCCGACCCTAAGATTTTCAATTCTACAATAGACCCCGGGGGGGGGACTCCCATATGGAGTGGACGGGGATGCTCGTCGGAAATTTTGAATTTAACCCCTAAAAGAGACCAATCTGGGCGTGGCCGAAGCTTATGCAGATCCCTAAAAGAGACCAGTTTCGACGAGTTTCAGTTCGTCAAGTTTCGTATAACACTCTCGTAAAACAATAGACAAAGACATTTTGTTACAGTGGACTTTGGATATTAATGGTATGGAAAACTTTGTTTATATGAATTGAGCAAATATAAAGAATCAAAATTCTTTCTGTTTTGTTCTTACTTCGCGTGCAACCCTTAACGAGACCTTGACGGTTAAAAATAATGACATTTTGCCCAGAACACCCTAAGCGAGACCAAAATCCGAAATTTACACCCCTAAGCGAGACGACGAGCATCCCCGTCCATTCCATATGGGAGTCCCCCCACCGGGCAATAGACACGTGACCAGTCCAGACCAATGTCTCTCTCTCTCTCGCTCAGGGGTGGGAAAAAGAGAAACCCTGCGAACGAGATTGCTGAAGCCTTTATTCATGGCCTTCTGTTCGTTGTAAGCAAAACAGTGGGCATGTTTGTTCCTATTGACGATGTGGGAAAATTGCGTTACAAATTGGTCTCCAGCAGGCCCACATTATGAACAGGAGATTAAGTAATTTACATGGAATCTTAGCTTTAAGATGTACGTAGGAAAATGTTAGCTACTTCAAGTGCAGGACTTATAACAACAAAAACAGGTTTTGTAGCAAGATGGTTGAGACCTCCGTGATAGCTGTCACCCCAGCTGACACGTCATAGAACGATATAACCAATAGCAAGAGAGGTTTCATTTCAGCGCATAGGCTGTGATGAAATACCATGGAATATAACGGCACCTACTCTTGGCCAATGATATTCATGATGTAATAGGTCTTTCCCCTCAAAGAGGTCACATATCACGCTACACATATGACGTCAAAAAACCTACTCAAGAACCTAGGCTTCTACTCCGTGTACCGGAACAGGTGATGTAACGCGTTTTTTCACCATTATGTGAAAATTATTCAGTATCATTCTTTTTTGTGTGGCCTTGTTTTGTCATCTGTGCCGTTACACGGAGCAGGACCCAGAACGTACTCAAGAACCCAAAGAAGAACTTATTCAATAATCTACTCACGATCTTATCTAAGAGCCTAAAAACAAGCATTCGGTTCACACGGGCGAACTACAAATTCAAATCAATATTGCCAAGCGATAATAAACAAGCAATAACTGAAGCACAAAACAAACACAGGACCTCGGACACACCAAAACACAATCAC
The DNA here is from genome assembly GCA_949710005.1 of Ricordea florida. NCBI lineage: Eukaryota > Metazoa > Cnidaria > Anthozoa > Corallimorpharia > Ricordeidae > Ricordea > Ricordea florida. Next base: position 4,405,484 of record OX453275.1, read on the forward strand.
ATTCTGGTCATGATCAGCTGCAGGTTAACGTTGCTGCTAAAAAAAATTGGCATGCAGAACACAAACGTGCACTCGAAGCCGGACACAGTGCGGGGACATGAATACCTCCAAATTCGATCCCTTTTACAACCTCTGTACATGCTGCCAATAAAACTGATTGACTGACCTGCATAAGAAAAAAGTAGAAACTAGAAGTTGCCAATAGCAAGTGAAGTGCTGCAAGCCGGTGAGTGATGAAATATGAGGTTGCTTAATTTCATTCTTGTTTTTTTGTATGAAAGGATAGATGATGCTAGTAACTGGATGTTCTCAAAATCATCTTTTAACGCACAAAATGGTGAACAAAACGAGAGTTGCAGTCGCGATTTGTTTTACTCCTTGGTATGGCTCGCAGCGAAAATTGTGTTTTTGTAGGAAATGGAGGAACCTCTATCCAGACATAACTATGTCCAAACACCATATTTGGCTTAGTCCCTTTACTGGAAAAAATACGTGGTTGAAAGTATTTGGTCCTCCTAACGGAGAAACGAGTATAACAGTACGGTATCAATTTAGAGTTCTTTTTGTGAAATAAGCTACTCCTACGTCAGATCAGAAAGCGAAGAATGGAAAAGAACAATTCTTATATCAAGCGGGCCAACGTTTTTTTTGCTCACGAACAGAACATTTCATCTTAACAAACTTATTCAAGTATGGAGTTTTGCAGATGTCGCCAGAAATTCTCCAGCAAAATGTTCAGGGAGATGACTAAAGTAGAGAGAGCCCAAAGTAATCTTTTTCAGCAAACATTAAAAGAGACCTCACCATGAGGGCAATTGAACTTCACAGGACCGTCCCAGTTGTTAGCCCAGGCGAATCCAGCTGGTTTCGAGGAATCACATCTTTTACTGATGTGTTGTAACAATGGATTCCTTGCTTTTTCGGCGGCGGCTGAAGGCAGCACCAACAATGCAAACAGTGTTAACAACACTGAAGCTCTGATCATAACGGCCATGTTGTCCTGACGAAAAAAATATAAATTTTCAAATTGTCATATGATGTGAACAAACAATAAAAGCAGTAAATGATTTCAACAGTTGCTTTTTAAAAGAACCAAAATTTATGTGGTAACAGCGCACACTTAAGAATCTAGAAAACCCATATTATTTCAAGAACAATTTATAGAAAAACTGATACTCTTTGCAGCATGAAAAAAACTATATTGCGCAGCATATTAAAGCGAATGAAAAGCTATGGCCGCATTTTTTCCTAGTTTGATTTAATGGCTTTGACTTTGTCCAGAAAAAAAAACGATACCCGTTTTGGTAAAATTTTGTCATTAAGAGATTGCTTTAGGTTTTTGCATGCCAGAAACTTACCTTCCTGTTTCTGTGTGTGGCCTGTAAACTGAACTACGCTTGAAGTATACACAACCTGTGTTCCTGCGAAGTGTCCAATTGCCTTCTGCATCGTTGGCGAACTTTTTATACTGTGTCGTTAGCATTCCCAACTGCACGAAGCAAGTGGAATGGAAGGCAGAAATTGGTCATGAAATTTTCGAATCAACACTTAAATAATACGTAAAAAATCAGTGGTTTTCGCTGATGGAACTTAAGCCTGGTTTCCATATGATCGTCCGGATCGTCCCGATCGTCCCAGTCGTCTCAAAAAATGTTCAAGCGATCGGGACGATCATATGGGAACACCTCCCGGACGATCGCAGACGATCGCAAAAGACCCGGACGATCGGGACGATCACGATCGTCCGGATAGAACTGTGTTCTATCCGGACGATCGCTCACGATCGGGGCGATCGTGAAAAATCAGAAGCGATCAAATGGAAACACTCTCAGACGATCGAAGTCTATCCCAGAAAGCATCATTCCCGTCACCATTTTTCGCGCTTTCGCGCGAAGATTGCCTTGGAGTTCGCGAATTTTCACCAAAAGGATAAAATCCTACCTGAAGAAAAACTCTCTATCGTGAAGTCGAAGCTCTTGTACTAATGTATGATAAGCTCCTAACTCTTCCCTCTTTTGATAGATCTGCCGAATCCAAAATCTGTGCCTTCGTGGTACTCTTCTACCTCTTCTACGGCGCAAATTGAAAGAATAAGCAAATAGCACGCGACGAGGTTCGCTCTTCGATTAACATCCGCCATTTTGTTTGCGAATCTCGCGCCAAAGTTCTGTTGTCGGGCCCAGGAATTTTGCTGACGACCGTGAGCTCCCACTCTTTGGGACGATCGAGGCGATCATTTGGAAACCAGCGATCGCCCCAATCGTCCCGATCGTCTCAATCGTTTCAAAAAATTTTTTGAAACGACTGGGACGATCGAGACGATCCGGACGATCATATGGAAACCAGGCTTTATGTGTCTGATAGCAGTATTTTATCGTGCAGCAATGGTATTAATATTGCCCATGAAATGATTATCAAAGAACTCTTTTTTAGGCATCCTCATGCATTTATCATTTCAATATATTTCTATATCATCTTTCATTGTTACTCAGCATAAAACAATCATTACCCTTATTCACAACATTTTTTCCACGTACGAATAACTATAAGCTTATGCGGAACTTTTGGGTTTACCTCGGTGTAAAAACCTGTGAAGATTTTCTTTGTTTCTCAGTCTTGTTTTCTTAGTCTCTATTGTTTTGTCTCCTTCGTTGTTCTACGTCACTCGTGATGGTCACAGGTTTTCACACCGAGGAGGAGCCAAACTTTTAGCCATGTCAAAATCTGTCCTTAAAACTTGAAATTGTAATTGGGCATAGATTTCTTTTACAAATTTAAAACAGCAGTAAACATGAATCGTACAAAAAGGTCAACATTCAGTTTTTGCCTGTGATGTACTGTGAATATTGTATTGAATAAAGCGAAAAAACCACCAACGAACAGAAACAATGACTCTGAAAACTCCTTAAGCTTCACTCAACTTATCGCCGCCTCAGCTGCAATTTCATTGAGCATACTAGCAATATTCTATCACACACTTGCAACTTGCATGCTACATGCATATGTGCTACAAAGTATATTTGATTAGCAGTTTTTATTATTAGGGTTAATCGTGCCATCAATATATTTGGCAGAGTTTTGAAATGTGCTAATGAGCTAATCAGAACCTATTTTCTGTTGATACCATTATTGCGCCGGTTTCTTCTACAATTTGTCACCTATAATGCGTCTATGCAAATGGTATAAAATCTCCACAGATAATCTCAGGGTTTCATTCGCAGTAAGGTTGTTGGAGATAGTACTTTAGCAGTTTCATTTTCTGGCCTGTAACAAGTGATGGTAGGTCTTTCGTTACATCTAGTACCACTTTTCAACTCCGCGGTTACTGCATAAGGAAATTTAAAATCTTGTCTCGTGTTCGTCCGAATTTTAGTCTATTGGTTTAGTAATTTAAGTTGTTTCGCTTCGTTCTTAAAAGTAGCTGTTCATTGTTTCAATTGCATTGATAACAAAAGCTCTGATGGTAACCTTGTTGCTGGGAGGAACGTTTCCTCTTTACTGAACTCGCTTTCTTAAAAAAACTTATTAAAAAACGGACGAACTCTTGGGTCTTTGGCTGGATACCTTAATGGCCATGTTACGTTTTCATGCCTGTGAAAACCGAATTGGATGTAAAGCCAAGGAAGACAAAATAAAATCCAGTTTATGTTACTGTAAACTGAACTTTCACGAATTCTTTTTCCACATTTTCTTCAACAAATGTTTAATATTCGTATAATGTAGGATTGTGCATAGCGAAGTTTTCGCCTGCTAATATATTTTACGTCAAATATCGAATCAAAAGCATTTGTTTTGCCAATCAATAGTTCAGTCTCCTGCACGTCGTCTTTTTATTCTTAAGGTAAAATGTCCTTCTCGGTTCGCCTGTATCGTGTTGCTTTGATCTTTGCTGTTATTGCTGTTGTCATTCCAACGTCAGATGCATTTACGAGTCGGTTAAAGAAGACTAACAAGAGATGGCCATGGTGCGATGACAGCCAGCCAGAAGGTTATAACTGGGCTAACATCTTTGACGGTGATATGAAGTTTAGCTGTTCAGATGGTAAGATTATTTATAAAAGGTTTAGCCCTGTTGCTTTCGTGGCATAGTCAAACGATACCTTTGTTAAAGGAATTGGGTTGTGCCTCATATAACGTTAGAAAAAAAAGAGATCACTTTTACTTTTCAGGTTGTAAAAATTTTCAGTTTTGGTATAGGTCAACTGTTTTGTGCTGTATGGTAATCAAATGGTTTCGAATTCAATTTGGAATTCATTTGCGCAAGTGTGTTTTTGCACGAGTCGATTCGGCGTGTACAACTTGTAAAAAGCTTTAATTTGAATTTACACTGGTGTTACACTTGTTGCACTGGTGTTGGCACTGCTCTTATTAGCCAATCACAACATAAATTAAAATTACATCAACTTTACGTTCAAGCGTAAATGTTTCCACGCCTTACGTGTCTTTGCAACTGTTTAAATTGCGTACATAGTTGCAATGCTTTTTCACTTGTTAACACCTTCCGTTTAGGTCTATCAATAAGCTACATGAGAAGTATCTACCGAAGTTGTCAGCGCGACCGTATTTGGTCATTTTCTTGCCAATCTAACAAAACACAATACACCGAACACGGACTCCAGTATTCAGAGACATATTCCTGCACAACGACCGATTACGTCAACGACTGGGACGCGCCACTGTTTTACATGTGTCCACATAATGGCGTCATCAGCGGCGTGGAAAGCGAGCATGACAACAACGAAGAAGACAGAAGGTGAGAAAATTGACATGTATGTGAATCTCAAATACTAAGTAGAACTGCGATATTTCCTAAATACTTCTTGAATTCATCAATAATGCAGAAGGGAAAGAAAAATAGGATATTAGTAATCGTGACGGGTTTGGATATCTGATGAAACACGGCTCGTTTCTGCATCGTTAATATAATTCTTCTTCTTAGTAATTTCGTCTGAGACGCTATAGCAAACAAAATTTAAATGTGTTTCGTCACATATCGAAACAACTCAAGTTTCGCTAAAATACTCTGCTTGGCGTCGTAATTTACACTGTCTTCTCGGTGTTTATGTGATGAAACACTGTATCTCGTCTTTGATATATTACTTCATAAACTGGTCAAGTTGATTCAGAGGAGAAGGGAAATAGCAATCCCAGCCAATCAGATTTAAATATTTAACTAGTAATGACTGGTTAGGCAATGAGTTTTCCCCCGCTTTTTGCTGACGACATGTATTTACTTTGAGTTCTGATTTGCTCTTTCTTCCGTTTGGGGTTACTATATTTACCAAACTGAATTATACTTTTGGTATTCCCAAATTCAGCTAAAAACTCCCCCAAATTTATTGCTAATTCATTTGGATTTCTAAGTTGGGCAATGCTCTCGGCTCTGTGGGCCATTTTTGTGTTATTTATGTCTTTTTTTACAGGTTTAAAATCAAGTGTTGTAGAAGTGACGAGTACGTAACATACGACTGTACAACCAGCTCCTATATCAATGATTGGAGACAACTCATCAACTACAAAGTACCACTGAAACACGTAATGGTGGGCCTTTTCAGCTATCACGATAACAATCAAGAGTAAGTAATCCACATCATTTGAATGAAAAATTCGAATCGCGCCTTGGTGTAAATTTCCCACCGACGCTGCACCGGTTTCTTAGTGTTCAAACTAACTCCTATACCGTTATATTCGTACCCTATAAATCAGGTAACGTTTTTTGAAACTCTTAACTTCTAATAATTGAAGCAATGATATAGTACACCTTTCTTTTCGTACAAAGAAAATCGGAAACTCTTAGTAAAAACATTTTGTCTGTATTTTTCTAGGGATCGTCTTTGGAAGGTCCAGATCTGTCGCGTTCAACCGAAGTAGAATGGAGTTCGCATCAAGCATTGTGGCAATATAAGAAAAACTGTCAATGCTAAACGTAAAACGTCGTGTTGTAAGGACTGTTATTCATACCTTTTGTGTGCTTGCAGTAAAATAAAGCTCGTAGTTTTGCCTGAGTCTTGTTTGTGGATGAGTTTGGTGGCGAAAGGTAAAGTCTAGATACAGGCTACCGTCAATGTTTCCTTCGCAATTACTTACCTCACTTTGAAAAATTATATTTTCAAAAATTAAACTTGGGTCTACGAAACGAAACTAAATTCAAAGACGCATGTATAAGATATTTGCTCATAACAAAAACATCGCCAGAGATTCATTACAAATACCTCTCACTAGCCGAGTTATAGTTCCGTACTGTAAGTTACGAACCGAGTTTTTTTCGCTCTCATTCATGATACCTTACTTACATTGCGGACCGAGAAAACGAGATTTGTAAGATATTATATCAATAAACAAACTTTTGAATTCAGCGCGCCGTACAGTGAAGTACGTCCCGCTAAGTTGACCAATCACAGCGCGCTTACTGAGAAATATAATAATGGACCTTATTCGCTTGTACATTTTGATTTCCTAATAAAGATCACGTGATGATACTAAGGGGGTTTGATCCTTTGTCTTGTTCATTAAATAGAGTGCATGCAAACATGAAAACCTCTGCCTGCACTCTTTTTAATGAACAAGACAAAGGACCAAATCTCTTGAATATCATCACATGATCTGTATTGGGAAAACAAAATGTACAAGCGAATAAGGTCTATTCTTCGCCAAAGCGGTTTTTGTCGCAAAATAAAATCACGCTTAAGCGGGATATAACCCTACATTGTCGCGATACAGGTGCGAAATACTGAAGTTAACAATTGTATTTTACAAAAGTCAGTTAGACTCGACCTCGCAAAATTCACGTTGGTATCTTAGCTTACTTTATTCCAAACTCTATCATTTATATGAAATAGGCAAGGAAAGCAAAGAATCTGGTACTTTCCCGCTGAAAATGAAGCGGCTGCTATTCAAAATGGACAATGGCCTCGTTATATTGAATATTTAAACTTCTGGTTGTTGAAATGACTGTTGCAAGTGATACAAGTTGTTAGATGAACTATTATAACGAAAGTTAAATATTAAAAATCCAAGAAATGTGTCAAGTTTTTGACCAAAGAATTACGGCTAGATCTTAAATTGTTCTCAAATAACTTTTACGGTCGGCCTTATCTCGCACATTTACGAAATATTAATCAAAATCAATTACACTTAACAACTCCAATAATCTTTGCATTGACGCAACAACCCATTTAGCCCTGGTTTTGTTTTCAATCCCTTTCCTAACGAAAAGAAGCAATTACAGTCTCTCACAGCCTAGGGTCCAGATAAACACGGTTAAGGGTTTTTACGTTCATGGCGCAGCCCTATACCAGAACTAACATAAAATAATAAAATACTTCAACTTCGGCTTATCTTCCTTGCGCACAAAGGTAAGGAAAAATCGTTTTCATTTTATGTTTTGCGAGACAATTTTTTCTTTACCGTGCGTGCTTAGTGTTCTTAACTTTTTATTTATTTCTTAAATTTCCTTGCGCGAAACGTTAGAGATCTAGAGAACTTTGCCAGAGATACAGTACAAACGTTTCAATTTTTCCGTACTTTTGCTCGAAGTATAAACAAACATCACAGTCAGCTACATAGCCTATCGTTGTTTTGGGAAAACTTAATACTGCGCGCCCCACGTGTGCAACTGATTTCCTAAAATATTTGTACTCGGAGGAGCAATACGTTAAGTCTGTAAACATCGCTACGAAAGACTGTTCCTACGTTGTTTGTTTGCTGGTTTGTTTGTTTTTTACTGTTCCAGCTGCTGTTGATTATTTCACGGATGAATAACTTGCCTTTGACATGTTTAAGAAGGGATGTGTTCACCAAGTTAATGTGCAAGATGTGCAATAGATAAAGGAGAAGAGTACCAATAGATCTATACTAGAACTATTAGCATCCTGTCCAAGAGAACTATGCAGTCCTGTCTCAAAAAAATTCGTGCTCCAAAATATGGAAACTTCATTTCTTTTTCTCGCAGATTTCAGATGTTAATTAAACTTCACTTAGTCCGATTCTGGAGAAAACAAAACATCGCACCCCATCTTTTTTAGAACAAAGTCATTAATTTCGTGTTGTTTTTGTTACTTCCTTCCTTCCTACTCCATGCGCAAAAGATTTGCTTTTCATTTGATTAAAGTTTTTTTTTTTTGTGGTTCCCCAAGTGCTAATTTTCCATCACAGTTCATTCTCAAATCCTGTGCACTCATCAACACTCTCTGCAGTTTCAAAAGCCAGTTGCAATCAATTCCAGTCGTATTCAAATAGAAATGTATTTCATTTATTTCATTTCTTGGAGCTTCGATTGCGCTACACTTTTGAACTATAGAATTTTGAGCTCACCAAAAATGAGCTGAAAAGTTGTTGTTTAAAGAATCATATATCAACTTTTCTAGACCACTGACATTGTAAAATCTGGTGTTTTAGTGAAATTAAGCCATTTAATATTACCATTGTTTGGAAAGCTGCTATCAGCTCGTTATTTGTTTTGTGTGGTCAGTTTGGGTTTTAACGTTATTCAATTTTCCACTTATTTCGTAGTTGTACTTCTTGGCAATGAGTCCTGTTAAACGGAATGAAAGTTTGGCGGTACCGTTAAAAGAGCTACGGAGCCTTGCGAAATGCGTCAACCAATGAAAATGAAGATGGGAAAGTGCTTGACAGAAGTACTAGTTTTAGCGCTGAGAGGGCTTTTGTTATAAAAATAAACTAACGCACCATGTTGAATAGTGCACTCGATGTTAATTAACAGTTGAATAATACACTTCCAAGCAACACGCCAGAGACAATTTTGATGGTCCGTAAAACCCAAGTATTGTGCAATATTTTTCAACACTTTTGAGTTTTCAAAATTGTTAACACTTGTCCTGTGATTTCTCTAAGAGTTTCCGAGTTCATACAAACTGTTGATACAGCTAGAGTAGAGAACATTGAATCAACAGCTGCTTGCTTTATTATTATCTTACAAAAGAGAAAATGAATAAAACCATAAAATTTGGCTTTTTGAACTATTGCATAAATTTTATTGATAAACGTTTACATTTTCAAGTGCCAGGATCAACCCATTTGCGGGACAGAAAAAAATTCAAAACCATTACTTAGCTTGGTTGAAGAGCGAAATACTCACCCAGGCTTTGCTAAGGGTTTTTAAATGTATTGTAAATGTATATTATTGCATAGGTAGTTAATAGGTTAGTTAAAAGTTCAGTTTTTCTAGGAGTCAATTGAGCGACACTGAAGTCTGACGACCCGTATTCAGGGAGAATTGTGTTACTATTTCCTTCCTATCTTTGTACTTTTATGGAAGAAGACAAAATGGAGTCTGACATAGCCAAGATCGCCATAGCAACGGTGTTTGCCATTCTCGTTATAGCCGACGTCGTTGGAAATACTATGGTTTGTATGGTGGTGCTGAAGAATCAAGAAATGAGGTGAGAAATAATCATACAAAGAAAACGAAGAATAAGAATGAGGTTTTAAAGTTTGAGACCAAAGAACGGATGATAAACCAACAATATCTCTGGTTTAGAACAATAAACAGCACGTTCCGGACTTTTGATACCAAAATGCCGTTGATGATGAAAAAAATAAGACGCATGCACTTGGTTTTCTTTACTGGATATGTTTCCAATAATCTGTGGGACGTTAAAGAACTCACACACTGTTCGAAAAGAGTAGGGGACATAGTTCCCGGTGTAGTGGTCTATCTCTACGTCTGCTTTCATCTGACAATTCATATATGGGTTGGGTGGGTGGGTAAGATCATATATGGACTGAGAGGCCCTTACATGCTGACATCCGATCTCGCCCAATAGAAGCGCCTTTGAACATATTCATATGAAAAAGTGCGCTATATAAATTCATTATCATCATCATCATCATTATCAGATCATGATCAGAACTAATACTTAGTCTGATACTATAAATCAAAGAACATAAATAGGATTACATGTATCACTCAACTGTTCATTACTGCTGGCTTGAGAAATATCTCCACTCTCAGTTTCATTTTGCAATTTATGTTACAGTTTGTCATCCTGTCTTTACTAAAAGATATTCCTTGTTCCCTATAAAGATTACTGTTATTAGCCAGCCAATTTGCTTTTTGTAAGATTTTATATGGTCTTACATTTAAGGACAGTGCAGAACTCTTATATTGCAATCGTCTGTTTAATTGAACTTTTATTGTGCCACTTTCCTCGGGTAACCGTGGTAACACATTAACAGTATTGTTAACACTCCTGGTGCGTTTACAACATTTCCTTTCATTTTCAACTGATTTCCTCTTGGGGCTTGCATAAGCTTTTGGAAAGCCAATCAGGCTAGGTGCTAGAAGTTTGCACTCTAACTCGTTTAGATCAAAAAAGTCTGGTTTCACTGCAAAGGACATTTCATTCTTAGCTACACAGGGTGGTATTTTGTTTTTAGATTTTCTATGACAAATCCACTCAATAACATTGACACTTTTTTTACTCAGTAAATATTTTTCCGCATTAGGATTGGAAACTCTCGGCCTTTCAGCATTAACAACACTGCGTTTATACCACAATTAGTCACAGCAAGAACAAATGTACAGTGGACCTCTAGAAACAACAGCATGAAATTTTTGGATTTTATTGGCAATAGTTAAACTCTTGGAAATATTTTTTCTATACTCTTAATGTGTTTGCAGTCTCTGTTGTCTACATTCAACAGATTCATTTGCAATTTTTTCTTTCTCACAGTGACGTTGATTTGCCAGTCTCTGTTGTCTACATGTGACAGATTCATTTGCCTTCTTTTCTTTCTCATACTGACGTTGCTTTGCCAGTCTCTGTTGTCTGCATTCAAGAGATTCATTGGCATTTTTTCTTTTTCATATACTGACGTTGATTTGTCAGTCTCCATTGCCTACATTCAACAGATTCATTTGCATTTTTTTTCTTTCTCATATTGACGTTGGTTTGCAAGCCAGTCTGTGTTGTCTGAACTCAACCGATTCATTTGCAATTTTTTCTTTTTGATATAGAGATTGACTTGCCAACCGTTTTCTTCTAGATTCAACAGATTCACCTGCACGATTCTTTCTCTTGTTTTCACGCTGTTGTGCCAGCCTCTTTTGCATTGATTCTTCACTTTTATTTGCCTTTCTTTCTCTTTTTCTCATATTCACGTCGGGCAATCAATCGTTTTGCCTTTATGTTTGGTGTTTCACCTGAACACTTTCGCTTTCTGTTAACAAATTTTTTGGGGTTATTTTTTTCACTTTCTGGCTATTTTTAACACTTTCCAAATCAGGTTGACAATCACTGATTAAAACACCTTTGATTTCAAATGAAACAACCCCTACTTCTGAGCAAGACATTTGCAAATATGATACAAGGTTTTCGAGGCCTTCAATGCTCAGCAAAGTACATTTCCCAAATGAATGGGGCATGCCATAAAAATTTTTTGAATGAGAGTCAAATATCTAGGGGTCCTGAAACTATGTAATAAGCTATGAAAAGAGACAGCTAACCATGAGGATGAAAGCACGTGTAATTGGCGAGCCCCAAAACCAGGACAGGCCTGCTATGAACGACGGGTAACATGCATGATGCGTGAAGGCGCTACATCCCTGCCTTCTCTCAAGGACAACGCTTGATACAAAACCACCACTTTTTAACATGTGCGTGCTCTCTAATCTTTCGCATGCGCAGAGACAATGAAAAGGGACGCATGCGTCTTAGGGCCCAGACGGCGATTTGTAACTGAACGCAGAAAACAAGAAGGAAGGTCATTTTTAACCTTGGGCCCCCTTTGAGAAGCCTCAGTAAAAAGGAAATACTTTTAATATATGAGGAGAGATGTTCTCCCTTGGGTTCCCTATCAAAAGCAAAGTGAAAAATCCAGGATAAACAAAAGTCTAGAAGTAACTGCAGATCTTCGCAAAATGGGGTTATATTTGCATAAATCATTAAACGTGATCTACCCATTGAGTTAATAAGGCTATTATAAGGTATTTACTGGTGGACAAAACACCTTGACGCACACTTCTACAAGATTAGAGTATATCGTTCAGTTATTTATAAGCAAGCAGAAAAAGTGCACCTAAATTGGTCAAGTTGATTTGTGAACCTCCACAACAGCCAAGTTCAGAGACAATTGAAAAATCCAGTAATGTGGGCCATACTAGATGAAATACTGTACTTTCTCAACAGTTTCTTTTCCCTAGAGGATGGTAGCCAAAGAGATTTGTAGATTTAAATAAAATGAACTTTTGATCTTGACAGTTCGCAACAGCTAAGTTTCCCTTGGGCCTGTATAACTTCTATCTTGTTTGTAACCTGATATCAACTGCTTATGCTACAATTGTCCGTGTTATCTCTAGGACTATCATGAACTTCCTGCTGGTCAATCTGGCTGTCGCAGACATTATGGTAGCTGTATTCATCACTCCTCAGTTCGTCCTTATTCACGCCTTCAAACATCCCGAGGGTCTTATTGGCACATGGTTCTGTAAAGTGCTGACTGGTGGAAACCTGATGTGGGCCGGGGCGACTGCTTCTTCCTTTACACTTGTCACTGTAGCGTTTGATCGCTATTATGCTGTGATGTACCCGTACAACAGTAAGGCAAAGATAACCACCAAGAAGCTCAGGGTATGTTCCGTTATAGTTCTAGTATGCCACTCTCTTAGCAGTAAACGTATGCAACTGTTCGCCCCCCTGTCATATTCACAAAAACAAAATGACAATAATAATAATAACAATAACAATGAATATAACAACAGTAACAGTAACAATTACAATAACAATAGAAATAGTAATAGCAATAGCAATAGCTATAGTAATCACAATCACATTTACAATCAACATCACCATCACCATCACCATTACCATCACCATCACAATCTCAATCGCAATCGCAATTGCAATCACAATCACAATCACAATAACGGTAACGGTAATAATACAATGATAATAGTATTCAATGCACATCATCTCGAAGAAAATTGAGTTATAATAATGTTGTTATAAAAGAAAACAAATATAAGAACCAGCTATCTTATTCTCTCGCGTCCAAGTACGGTTTGGAGAGAGAACCTAGGAACGAGGCTGGAATTTGCCTTTGTGATTGCTTCTAATGACGACTGAATGCTTCTTTATTGTAGGTAATTCTGCCAGCAATTTGGATCTCGTCAGCCATTGTAAACGCTCCGACATTCTTATCAACTTTTTACAGTAAAGAAGAGAACATCTGTAGTGAGTTTTGGCCAAGAGAGTGGATGGCAAAGGCTTATAGTGTGACGTGGTTTATCCTTCTGGGAGTTTTTCCGATACTGGCAATGACGGTACTTTACTCCAGAATCGTATACTCGCTGTGGTTAAAACACGAGGAACGAGTTGATTGCACCCAGCAGGTACTACTCGCAGTCACAAAACAGTACAGTTACTGTACATGGTTGGGATGGTTTTTTGAATTGGTTTCCAAATCAACAAATGAATATTGCCAAAAATATCAAACAAGATCTGGACCCTCTTATTTCTCTTTTGTCTCTTCAATTGAGGACTAAAGTAAAATTAGGTGGAAAGCAAAACATATTTTAGGGCAAACAGGGATTACCTACCCATGGCATGGCAGTACCCGTTTCAACCTCATTTTGTTTCTGCTGACTTCAAAATAAAGCAAACTGAAAATAAATAAAAGGTATTTTTTTGGCGCTGTAAAACCTTTTGTTCCTTTTTTTGCCAATTTTACGATAAAGCACAATGTGGCCGTGTGTGAAGACACGGTAGTGTATTGGTTAACATTAAAACGCACGAGCCGGGAGGTCCGAAGTTCGAGCCCTCGTGACGGCACTGTACTTGTATCGGTAAGCCACCGTATAGTATATTATATACAGTATACTGGTATACTGTATATACTGGGAGACTATATGGTGGTCATCCATGAATTATATGCCCCTGTATCAGGCTTAGACAAGAAACTTAAATCCATACTGTCTCTCTCCACCCAGGTATATAAATGGGTACCGGCGATGTAATGCCTGGGGGTAACCCTGAGTTGGATCAGCATCTCATCCAGCGGGGAGTAACAATACTCCCAAGTGCTTCATTCTACTGCAACCCGAATGAGCTCCATCCGTGTAGGCCTTAAGGCTCATGTACGCCTTTACCTTACAAAGTAGCCGTACCCGTGTATATCAACAAAATATCTGGTACAATTCTAGGATTTTATCAGACAGTTGAAACAGCATCGCACCCGTGAAGCGAGGGTCAAAGTCTTATCGATGCCTTTTCTTTTTCCACCTCAATCGTGTTTTAACAAAGTTGCGTTCATACTCCGAGTCAAATCTCCAATTTTAAAATTTCTTTTCTTCTTTTAAGGGTGTGATGAAAATACGCAAACGAGTAACCAAAATGGCGGCGGTGGTTAGTGCGGTGTACTCCTTGTGTTGGATACCGGATTTGATTATCTACGCTATGATTCACTTCAGTTCTCACCGGCTTCAACTCGGCGGCGTTGCTGACATTATCTCCATTGTACTAGTCACTTTGAATTCTACGGCTAACCCGTTTATTTATGCCTACGTGAGCGTCCGATTCAGACAGAAGATAAAGAAGCTGATGAGGTGTGCAACTGGTACAGGTCAAAAAGTCGATGTGTTTAGGGTGGGGTTCAGAACAATGACAACCCAAGGCGACGAACCCGTGGTATCCCTACAGTGGAGAACTAACAATGAATTGAGTTTCCAATTGTAAAGCCTGATCATCTGGATTAACCGGTTTTGAGAACTGGCTGAATCCGTGATGACTGCTTGAGACCGGAAGTCCGTTGTAGGAATACTGGTCTGCATTAAAACGACCCGTTCTTGTAAACCAAGTGTTTCTGTATTTAAACTTGACTTGTATCGATATTTAAGAAATGGCGAAAATATAAGCAATTTTGAGTTCTAGGATCATTCAGTTGGATTTTTAGGGCCGTACACCGGCATGTCAGCTCGAGTGATGATCGTAATCAGAAACGTCAGGAGCCCAAGGTGCACCTGAGGGCGTACTCGCTTCATAAAACAACACAAGCACATCTCGACCAAGAAATTAAACATTTAATGATTTTAAATGTACTCAAGGAAAAAGGGTTTATAATATTTCTAATCATTATAAGGGAAGTATAGAAAACATTTCGTGTGTATCATATGAGGTATCTACAGGTCACATGTACTTGTGGGCCTGGGTTGTAGTTCGAGCGAAGTAGGAACGGCTTCGGGGCTTCGACGTCGTGAAAAGCGGGTACTAGTCATTAAACTGAGACTAATCAGTTTCGTGTACCAGTTTTATTACATCATATAATAATGTAATTTGATTTGGTTCCATGATAAAGCAGATCCTATAATTAAATCCTGCTTAACCATGTTATTACCTTACAATAAGACGTAGACTGCATGAGCAGGGACCTCATGTATATACACACCACGAGTCCCTTGTACGTAATTGAATGGTAGGTCGACGTGATTGAATGGTGCATTGAATAATTTAACGTGTCTTACGTAGTTTGGGACTCGTGTTGGGTATATACATGATATCTTTCCCACTGCATGTCTTATATGATTTGTCCGAATAAATACAGATCTCGCTCCCAGAGCCTACGTCCTCTGGACCAGCGTGTGGCCAAGAAAACTCCGGCTCTGGCCTCTGGGAACGAGAGTGGAATTTGAGAAAAAGGTCAAACGTAATTGGAGCAAATTAAATTTCAGTACGACTGAAAAGCACAAGGTAGTTACATTCTGTAACCCAAACAGGTTAACCAATGAACGTCGACACAATTAAAACAATTTTGTGTCAGAAAAAGTTTAATTTGTTTACTGCATAACATGATATTTGAAAGAAACTTATTTTCCCAGTAGCTACACAAATGTCGTTTTGAAGTCCAATTTGGTTTCTGATCATGCTCGTTCAAATAAATCATATCCCTTTAACATTACCAATATTCAATATAAATGAATAATAAATTAAAGAGAAATCGTTAAAAATGAAAGTCAAGTATTGTCGGATATAGCTACCAAATCCATTTTATGTGAATTTCTTGTTAAGGCTTAGTGGATCTGAATGTCAATATCTAGGCAACTGTGTACCTATCTCTCCCCTAACCCAAAGAGTTAGGGGAGGGGTAGGTGCACAGTTGTCTAGATACTGACATTGATCCGGCTTAGCTTTCTAGTTTCGCATTTCCTGAGATAAGCAAGATATGAGACGTTTTTATTCATTCAATTACCAACAAAAAGCCCTATCCCCTCACCTGTCCATCTGCCCAATCATCCCTGGTAGCTGAATATTCAGCCAGGTCACTCAGAACGATTATGCACCCGAAAGACTGTAAGGGAAACAATGACGTCAATTGACATTTTTTGGACCAGCTTTCCAATCAAACATGGAATAGGGGCTGGGTCCAGGTCAAACTAAAAAGAACTGCGCGCGCAGACAGCTTTGCAAAGCAGTTAAGGCCGTGAACATGCAAATCAGAGGAACCGAGTTGAATTCCTGATCTAGACCACATTTGTAAATAGCCAAATGATTCGCATTAAGTCAGTTGCGGTTCTTACCTTTTGCTTGTCCCACTAATCTTGGTGTTAAAATCAGGAGCCGAGATAAAATAAAAAGACCCCTTATCATCATCATCAGCAGCAGCAGCAGCATCATCATCATCATCATCATTATTGTTATTATTATTATTATTATCATCATGTCAGTTATATCATAGTCTCCCTGTCCGTTTAGGGACGGACCATTAGAAAAGTGATGGGGGGGGGGGGGTTGGGAATTTTCAGCTTGCACGAGTTTTTTTTTCGCTCACTGCTTGTGCAAGAATTTTTTTTCAGGTGAACCCCCCTTGTGCACGAATTTTTTTTACAACGTGTGAAAAAGTCACAATTGGACCTTCCTTCTGCATGAATTTTCTTTTTTTTACCTTCTTCTTTGCATGAATTCCCTTGCATTAATTTTTTTTTGTTTTTTTCCCCACCCCCCCCCCCCATCACTTTTCTAATGGTCCGTCCCTTAGCGCAGGCTACAAGGACTTGCGCAATTTCCCTTATTTCCAGCGTCGGCTTCAGATCAAGGACAATAACTATGGAATTTGATCCGTTGTTTGAAGAATCCAGTTGAAGTTTTTTACGGAAATTTCGGGAGTTTCATAGTTCCATGTTTACTCAGTGGAGAGAGTCTTTAAAATCTTAAACATCACGCGTCGAAGTGTTTTAAGGTCACGGTCAACTTTTTACACTAAGGCTTTGTGGGAGGGGGGGAGTGGTTGTGGAAGTAGTTGTTCCAGGGGCTGGGGGAGGGGAGGTGAGGGGGTTTGCGCTCTGCCAATATTCGCTCGCATCTTGGATGCATGGAACAGACTTGTGATTCAAGAGCAACATCTTCGCTGGTTAGCTGAGCCAGCAGGTATTGGAGAAAAATGTTCCTTGTCGACAAAAACACAGCAGTTAACTAATATTCCGTTTCTCTGATAACCAAAACTGAATGCACTTTGTTTAAAAAGTTAACCATATTAAGGAATATTAATGCATATTATTTCAACATAAATGTAGGATACTGAATTAGATGACATATTTTGGTCTAGAAAACACTATCTCGGCCCCTCCCTGGTACTGAATTTAGTGACTTCAAACTAGGAGCGAATCACTTCGCTCCTGATCAAATTTAATAATTAATATCAAGCACATCAACGTTGGCCAGTGGTACTAAGAACGTTTTAACAGCTGATATTTCTACAGCATTTTTGTATGTTGTCCCATTATTTGACTTTTGTTATGTATTGTGAAAAAGAAACCCCACTGTTGTTGACAGTACCTGTCAAAGACCATGCACCTGGGACCAATGTCCCTTTGTGATGTCATATTAATTTGACATAAATATTCAACTCGCGTTTCAATATCGTAGGAAATAGACATCATTACGTCTTGTATCGCCGTGCGAAGAACGTCGTATAAAGGGATAACAGCTTCGTCAATTAAACAGCTGCTAGAAACTACTCACAGTATACTAGTAGCGTCCTCCAGCTTAGCAAGGAAGACTAATTCGATCAAGCTAAGTCGGTGAGAGAACTCTTTCGGAAACACAACGCCGTTTATATACAACAATCCGACGATGGACCGTTCATTAAGGCGAACTCATCATAACCATACCGATTTATCCTCTTCCAACAAGTCATGTTTCTTACTCGACAGATTTCCAGTGTTCGAAACAGAGCCGCTTGTTGTTCAGTACATTATAAACTCTACTTTGAACGCAATTCTTTCCGTTACCGCCATTTTCGGTAACGTTTTAATTCTCCACGCCTTACGTAAGTCGCCGGCTATTCAGCGTCTTCCATCGAGAGCTTTCCTGTTTAGCTTGGCCCTGTCCGATCTGGCGGTCGGTTTAGTTGTCCAGCCGTTATACGTTATTTACAAAATCGCTGAACTCAAAGGCATTCATCGCCTGTACTGCGTCGCTGGAGTTGGCTTCCATTTGTCTGCTAACGTCTTCTCAGCGGTATCATTTCTTACTGTGGTAGCTATTGCGTTGGACAGACTGCTTGCCTTACACCTAGGAGCCAAATACCAAACGAAGGTTTCGCAAAAGCAAGTTACCCGTGTCATTCTGTTTCTCTGGGCGCTGACAAGTTTATGGGTGTACACTTGGCTCCAAAGTATAAGAGTGTATCAAGTGTTCAATATCTCCGTCACGAGTTTTTGCTTATTCGTTACATTAGCGGCCTACATTAAGCTTTGGTTGCAGCTTCACAAGCTCAAAGAACGGACAATATCTCGATGGAAAATCGAGACGAAAGGAGAGTTGAAAAACGCAGGCGCTCTGAAGTTAAGAAACTATAGACGATCTGTAATGAGCATGTTCTGTATATATATCCTTTTATTTGTGTGTTATTCACCGTATTTAATAATGTTTATTGTTATAGAAACATCTAGGGTGAACCACACCAAAGTAGCTGCTCTGAGCTACGCTTTAACAATTCTATTCGCAAACGCAACTTTCAATCCGTTTTTATATTGCTGGCGCATTGGGGAAATTCGTGATGTGGTCTACGTGACTCTTTCTAAATGTAAACTTTGCTGACGGGGTGTGATAAGCGAGGGCAAGAGGGCAATGATATTCGTAAACAGTTCAGTTTCTCCGGAAACTGTGATTCAAAGTCTCGCTATGCAAAGGAAAAACCGTTCAAAAACGATTTAAATCAGCGTAACTTTTATGTTGTGGAGATCAGTCGTAAACTGCAACTTTAATCAAATAAAATAAAAATATTTCATGCTGCGAGGGTTTGAAGAAAAAAAATTTGAATTTAAATTATGTTTTCTTGTTTACTTGTTTTGTTTTGTTTTGTATTGCATGTTTTACTGGCAAAGATTGTCACCGTGACAAACGGACTGTGATTAACAATACAACTGCTCTTGCGGTAATGAAAGAGAGAACTGAATTACTTACGAAACCATCCAAGGGAAACAAATTTTAAGACGCATATTCCAGTGCTAGGTTTTTTCCTCATGAATAACTTAAACTGCCTTATCAGTGGTAAAAACCACGGAGTATGAACTCATCAGTGGTGAAACACAAGAGACACATTAATATGTAGTCCCGCATATAATGGTCAGCATTTACATGAAACATTAGAACTAGTTAGCGCTTTCATCATCTCGGGGAGTTCTTTGTTTCTCCTTTTATTTTTTACCGACAGGTTGTTTGATTTGTAGTAGAGATGCCTGCGTTGGAGATACGACTAATGTTAGCGGGGACATTTTCATTTATAACGTTAGAAATAATCTCAAATTTTTACTCATTTTCAAAGGTTATGTTAAAAGTATTTTTTCTTTGGCGAATACATGGCTACTTGAGATTCGTTAGAACTGAATGCTATTGAGAAAAGATTAAACTTTTCTTTCTGCTTTAACGCATAAAAGATTATATTCTGTACTGGTGGGTGTCTGCAAAATCAAGAGAGGAAAACGGGTTCAAATTAGCAATATAGTCATCGTCCGGCTTCATACGAACTTCCCGCAAAGGACAACATTTACACACATCCATTAAAATTTATTTGGAGGCGAGACATTGAGAATGCTAGGATTCCTCTCTAATCCGCTAAGCGTAAGTTCTTTATTTACCTATATAAATAACGCGTTCGATACACTCGTATAAGCCGTAGGCTAAACGCATTAACATGAACTTGCAAAATAGCGTATTATCCGACCCTCTAAGTGCCCAAGGCTAAACTGTTTCATTTTTACCTCAATCGAGACAAAACTCAGATCTAGAGAGTGAAACCTTTTGGGGTTCAAGGACAGAAAAATATGATCATGGTTCTCTGAATCGAACAGGTACATATCATGGTTCAGTTTGGCACATGAAACGCTGAAAAGACGTGAACTATATAGCCTGCGTTTTATAGATATTCGGCATTTTTAAAGTACTCTAGATAGAGTCGCTGAATGGTCTGTAGTGGCGGCAGAATTTTTCATTTTCCATTACGAATCTGACGGAGGGCTGCAATGCAGCGTTCAGGAATATAAAGTAGAAAAAGTGCCTTCACAGCTCTACAACAGCGAGACTACGGTGCATCTCTTACGGTGCATCTCTTACGGTGCATCTCCTACGGTGCATCTCTTACGGTGCATCTATTACGGTGCTTCTCTTACGGTGCATCTCCCACGGTGCATCTCCTACGGTGCATCTCTTACAGTGCATCTCCTACGGTGCATCTCCTACGGTGCATCTCCTACGGTGCATCTCCCACGGTGCATCTCCTACGGTGCATCTCCTTGCAGGCCTCGGACGGCCTGGAGTCTCTTAATGACAGGAGACCAGGAGCTTGTAAGCGGTTTATGGTCAACTGCACGCCAGACGTCCCCCCTTAAGGGCATCATCCCCTCCCCTTCCCCCACAGAGTATCATTACAGTCTAAGGGCCCAATTTCAAGATGTCAACAATACTGCGAGGACACACCACAAGAATTATTGACTTTGTAACCTATAAATTTCAGTGAATGTATGTAATGTTTAATTGTATGTGACCCTGGGCTTCCCGAACAATTCAGTTATTACTGCAAGTGGATGAAATAAACAGAATATCTATCAACCTGTCTATCTATCTATCTATCTATCTATCTATCTATCTATCTATCTATCTATCTATCTCTCTATGTTACCTGTGACAAAATGGCGGCCAAATAGTTTTATAGCATAACGGCGAGTAACTATGGCGAGAGGTGAAGAGAGGGTGGAGAGGGAGAAATTGCGGGAAACATTCCCACCACAAATTAATAGGAAATTCCCCTAAATGTGGCACTCAAAATCGAGGATGTCTTGATTTTCAACTGAATTAAATTAAATTAGTAAGGAAACAAAAAACGTCTACCAGTTCAACTTGAAGTACAATTCAAAGCAAGTTGTAAATTTAAGTTTGTAGCACCGTAACACTTTGCAATTGACGTCATCTCGTTCTCAGAGCCCTCGTCACGCTACACGACTGCTCAAGTCTAAAAGTACCCATCGTGCACTAACACGCTTGCCCAAACTCAAGACAAAGTCACTTGACCTGAAACTGGAAAACATTCGTCTTTCATACGTCGTCCAGTTATTCAGCTTATGACAACAAACTAACATGGCGTAAAGTAAGAAAGAGGTGTAGTTAGTTCACATTACTATTTTCTGTTTGATTTTGTCAAACTATGCGGAGCCGGGGGAGCTGGGGGCTTTAGCCCCCCCCCCCCCCCCCCCACTTTTTACGACAGTGGGACAATTTTTGTAGTAGTAGTAGTAGTAGTAAATCTTTATTTAGACACGGTATTTCCTTCAGGACTATACAATATTTAATTTAAATAAATGTAACTACCTAACTAATTTAATATTATAAAACTACTAAAAAGAGAAATGATAAAAACCTGCTTTACAAGGAAGCCGTGTATAAAAACAAAATAAAATTTATATAAGACCACTGTCAAAATCATAGTTCTTCAACTTAGATTTAAACTGATTAAGAGAGAGCGATTATCTAATATTCAAGGGCAGACTATTCCATAGTACAACTCCGCTGTAAGAAAGACTTCTTTTACAGTAATTAGTGCGGGGCTGTGGGATAGCAAGCGTACCATCACTGCCTCTTAGGTTATAAGTCAAAGTATCGGAACGGAAGACAAAGCGTGAACAAAGATATTCCGGAACCATATTATTTACAATCTTGTACAGCATTATTGATTTATTAACAAGGCGTTGACGATCCAGTTTAACCCAGTTGACCATCCTCAACAATTCATCGGTATTACGATCGTAATTTGAAAAAGTTATGACGCGTGCTGCCCGATTTTGTAATTTCTGTAACTTTTGAGAAAGAGTTTTAGAACAGGATCCCCAGACCGAACTGCAGTAATCGAGATGAGGTTGGACTAATGAATTGTAAACGGAAAGTAAAGTCTTATATGGGACCGAATACCTAATACGTTTAATGGCACTAATGCCAGAAGCAATCTTTTTGGAAAGCTCATTGATATGACACTCCCAAGTAAGATTTTCATCAATGTGTACACCTAAGGATTTAACAGTCGAGACTCGTTTTATCGGAAACTGTTTGATATTAGCAGTAAAATTAAAATTTGAAAGCCTGAATTCTGTCTTTGTCATATTTAAAGTTAGTTGCAAGCCACACACGAATTCTCTCCAAATCAAGATTAATACAACTACTTATTTCATCAACGTCACTACCAGCAAAAGTAATACTAGTGTCATCGGCGTACATCCTTGGTTGGGAATGCTGGAGGCAATTAGGCAAGTCATTTATATACAATAGAAATAAAAGGGGCCCAAGAATCGTTCCCTGTGGAACACCACAGCGAAGGAACATTTTGGACGATTTATTCCCGTTTACAAGACACGTTTGGGTTCGGTCTTTTAAAT
The DNA here is from genome assembly GCA_949710005.1 of Ricordea florida. Lineage (NCBI taxonomy): Eukaryota > Metazoa > Cnidaria > Anthozoa > Corallimorpharia > Ricordeidae > Ricordea > Ricordea florida. The sequence goes on from OX453275.1 coordinate 4,428,360, forward strand.
AAGAGCAGAACCATTGGTTTGTGGAACCCTGAATACCATAAGCTTGTAATTTTGAGAGAAGAATAGAGTGATCCACAGTATCGAAAGCCTTCTTAAGATCTAAAAATACAACGGCATTAATAAAGCCACGATCGATGTTTAAAGACCAATTATCAGTCGCTTCAATCAATGCAGTAACTGTAGAATGAAGCGAGCGAAAACCGGATTGGTGTCTACTAAGAAGATTATTTTCATTTAGGTAACGATACAACTGATCATAAATAATTCGCTCGAAAACCTTGGCCACAACCGGGATAATCGAGATCGGTCGATAATTAGAAGGATCACTCTTACTTCCTGCTTTCTTAAAAAGAGGCGTGATTCTTGCATTTTTCCATTCATCAGGAAAAATACCAGTATCGATCGATTGATTGAATATCAAAGCGAGTGACCAGGAGATTAAATCCGGACATTCTTTTAGAAGTCTTGCTGACACAGAATCGAGACCTGTAGCCTTTCTCTTGCATAATTTATTTAGGTGGGACAAAACGTGCGATTGAGTCACACGCTGGAAACTAAAACAATTGCTGGTTTGGTAAATATATTCATCGAAAGAGGTGCCGACTTCCTCTATATCCCTGGACAGTTCGGGACCGATTTCTGCGAAAAATTTATTAAAACCCTCTGCGATTTCGGTCGAATTCGTTATTCTCGTTCCATTGAGCTCAAGCTCGTTAATTGCAGGTTTATCCGATTTGCGGCGTGTCACCTCATTAATAGTTTCCCATGTCTTGCGCGAATTTTACACTTATCCTGGTTGTCGTTTTTTAAAAAATGTTTCATGGAGAATGTTAAAAATACCATTTCCGAGCCTCTAGATTTCAAACTTTTTTGGGGGAGGATGCCCTTAGACTTCCCTACAAACGCGCGCCTTCGGCGCTCGTTTTCAAGCCCCTCGATTTTAAAATACGCTCCGCCGTCCCTGGTGCACTGCAGATAGCAAAGTGCTGATACAGCGCGGTCAAAATACAGTTTGAACAGCACCTTCTATTGGACGGCAAAAGTGTATAAGAAGTATGTTTCAGCTGTTCCGATAAAGGAAAAGAAAACGTGCAAATAAAGTTTTGGCTTTTCTGTGTTTGGTTGAAATGAGTGAAATTTTCCTACTGACCCCGTTATGTCATAAAATCGCGACCACGATGCTCACGTAGAAGTAATTCTGGTTGAGCGAATGTGAGACATGCATATTCGAGTACGGTTTCCATAGGTATTAGAAGACGTCTGTCAAACATGCATCTCAAACCTAAAATAATGATATGTTACGTGTTTTATGTAAGTTGTGAACTATCATGTGAGAATATGAATGATCAACGACCTTTGTTCTGGAGAAAGACTTACACGCACAACTGGTGTTTAAGAAATAATTTGGAGTCATTTGTTATCTGCCGTGCGAGGTTCGAAAAGTTAGACATACTGCCATCGACATTTATATAACATTCTGTCCTTTCTCGTACTAATCTGTGTTTGCTCATTCGGCGTAAAAGATTCGTCATGATATACAGGAAAAAGCGAATGTTACTAAACTTTTGATTTCAAAGTGAGATCGATTCGAGACACGTCTCGGAGGAGACCTAAATAAGTTTATTTACAAGTCTTTTGTTTAGTACTTAAAACTAAATCTAACTTGGCAGTGAGACATTCTCGGTGCAAAGTCAAGCCATGACGGTAATTATTGATATATGACTGCGTAGGCTAGATATCGCTGGTTGCCTGTCAATTTACAAGGGGAAGCGGATCACTGAACAGGCAAAATAAATTTCCTTATCATTTGAAAGATGTTAGCCTCCGGTTAATATGACATAATTAGGTATTCCCCTCACATCGAACATGACTTGCAACATGAACACCGATTAGGAAGACACCTGCAGAGGAAATAACTAACAATTTGTCACCATTTGATAAAAGCCGTTTAACTGAATGCGACCTCTTATTCTGCCTTAGCATTTAAGCGTGTCAGTCAAGAAGACACGGAAGGCACTCGAAATGGAAAGTAACGTAACAAGTAAAAGGAATATAACTTATTTTCCTTCGTGTTATTATTTGGATCGATTTACCAGGTACCACCCGGCGCCGTTACACGTTGCGTACATCGTAAACTGTACGCTTAACGCAGTTCTGTCCGTTACTGCCGTTCTCGGTAACGCGATAATATTGCGCGCACTACCAAAATCGTCGACTCTTCGTCCGCCCTCCAGAGCACTTCTCTTCAGCTTGGCTTTGTCCGATTTTGCTGTCGGTTTTGTTGTCCAGCCGTTGTATGTTATTTACAAAATCGCCGAACACAAGAACAATCACTTTCTGTACTGCATCGCTGGAACAGGCTTTCATTTGTCTGCCAACGTCTTTTCGGCCGCATCATTTCTGACGGTGGTTGCAATCTCCATAGACAGATGGCTTGCCTTGTTCTTAGGAATCAAATATCAGAGCACTGTATCTCTAAAACGGGTAATTTTTGTTATTGTGACCCTGTGGGCGCTCACTGGTTTGTGGGTGTTAACATGGCTCCGCAGTATAAGACTCTATCAAGTGTTTAATATCATCGCCACCAGCCTCTGTCTCGTGGTCTCTTTAGCAACTTACGCTAGTCTTTGGCTACGAATTCGCCAAATTAAAACAAATGCGACATCTCAAGGGAGAACAGAGGGACGCGGAAAAGAAAGACGCACACGGGGTAAATGGTTTGGAAACTACAAACGATCCGTAATGAGTATGCTTTACATTTACATCCTTTTACTCGTTTGTAATGCGCCGTACTTGGCCATGTTTATTGTATTTGAAACAACCCAAGTAAACTCCGCTAAAATTGTAGCTCTTAGTTTTACGATCACAATTTTGTTTACCAACTCGACTTTCAACCCGTTTATATACTGCTGGCGCATAAAGGAAATTCGTGAAGAGGTTTTCTCGACAATCACTGGTCTTTTCTCAAGTAATGAAGGACAAGAAAGCAAGAAAGTTTAAAAACAGAATACGTAATGACGACAATCTCAGGTTACGATCTATTTACAAACAAGGAGCAGTAATTATTTACATAGTTTGGTCTCAGTTGACGAGATGCGACAATTTAAAAGCTGAAAATGTTAATGAGTCAAAAGTCAAAGACAGACAGCTTCTCCAATACATTTTCTTAAAGCAATGTTAAATTCAATTTGATTAAGTTAATTAAAAACGAAAAAGACTTTGCGAGGTTCAATATTTTGTATAGGTAATAAAATGGTTACGAGTGCAATTTGGAATAAATGAGCACAAGTAAATTTTTCAAAGACTAAAAAAATTGCAAGTGCAGTTTGCTGTATTTGAAAAATCTACGACTGCTTTTTCGAAAACATTTGATTACTTGTTAATAATATACATTCAAAACTTTTATTCCAAATTTCTGCACTCGACTGATTTCAACTGTCTACACTGTTTGGGATTAATTGACATGCTCTCAGCCGATCAGGCTTTAATTTTCTTGCATGTAATTTTTTTTGCTTGTGCCTGAGTGTTGTTCCATATTTTCTGTTGATAATAAAATAATAAAATACCCAGTGGCATGGTATAAAAATGTGGTACACGTCTTTGGAATTCAATCGCTTTTTTAACCAGAAAAAACTTAGCGATGTGTAAATGCATAAGCGCTCAAGTAGCTAAAAACTGTAATAGGTAAAAGCTCTAGATATAGATTTGGGAGAGAATGATAAAACCGTTTTGGTAAAGCACATGTGGAGGTTAAAAACTGAAACATGCCTTCCTATAAAAGTGTGAACTGAGTGAAAATTGGACTATTGTCCTACTCAGAAGATATTTTAATCATCTTGCATTGAAACCCAGGTGCAACTTGTATGATTAGTAAAATAAATGTAAATATTTGGCCATTCATTATAGATAAGTTGATGATATCGCCCTCGCACAAAAACAAGAGGGAGATTATCTTTATTGTGAATGCTGGCTTACAATTATTCACAATAAATCATTCTCAGCAAAGAGCTTCCGATATCTTGTATTGAAATTAATGTTTCAATATTGCGTTCTGTGAAAAACCAAAATGAGACAACTCTCCTTCATGTTTCTTGAGCCTAACGCGTAGAAATCATGATATATGCAGGAGCCCATTACCGGCAACATCGTAAGCTTTGCTATGAAATGTCCGGAGCTAAAGGACCTTGAAACACCGAAAAAGAGCGGCTTATATTTAAGGCCTTCACTGTCACAATTGACGCCGGAATTACGATAGCGTTTTTCTGTGTGTGAAAAGTGGACCACGTCCCATCGGTTAGCAGTACTATACACAAGTTTTATTTGGATTGAAAACTCTCCAGAATGCTACTAAAATCAATAAGGGTATTAATCCTTTTAGTCAGGTACAAATGTAACTTTGGGTGTCCAAATAAGAATCATCAATAAAAAGTATTGATCAGTTGGTGAAGCACTGGACTACTGTGCGGGAGATTGCGGGTTGAAACCCCAGCCGGACCAACACTCAGGGTTTATAAAAATAATTGAGGCGAAAGTGCTGCCTTGGTAATGACATTTCTAGTCTTCTGGGATAAGGACGTTAAAATGTAGGTCCCGTTTCACCATACTTGTTCCTTATAATTAAGTTAAACCTGTGGGACGTTAAAGAACCCTTACACTTTTCGAAAAGAGTAGGGGACCTAGTTTCCGGTATGGTGGTCTATCTCTACTTCTGGTTTCATATGTCATGCATACGTACATACATACATACTTTATTTGATGAGTAGGTTGAGTAAAAGGCAGCCAAAGGGCTGATGTGGACCTACTATCCTAAAAATTAAGAATTACATTTATAAAAGTTACATTTATAAATTTCGAACTAGTATATACAAATAAGTCAGAATTAACTAAAACTAACTAAGAAAATAAATTTACATACATCATCAAATAATAAATATAAAATTTAAAAATATATAAAATCATCCTTTTTGTTAGCGACTACGCTTGCCCCCTTGCCAAATGAGAAATTGTACAAACGTACACGTACACGTGTACGAAAACGTACACGTTTTAACGAGCACTTAGGAGCTCCTTGGTGTCACGTGTATAAATAAAGTATTGTATTGTAACTGTATTGTATTGTATCCTGATCAGTGTCATTTTTTGAGCTCAGCCGGTTGTCGAAACCTCCGACAATGTCAGCAACAATTCTTTTTAGAACCACCTGCACCCGAACGTGCCAACCCGACAAACAACTTATAAATATATAAGTGATCACGAAAGGTTTAACGCCGTAAAGAGGCCGAGGCTTGGGTGCTGGGTTGGCAACATCATCTTTAAAATCCTTTATTTAGGAAACTTGCGATCGATTGACACTCTTCCGGAATAAGAATAGACTGGAATACCCCGAATGTCCGTTCGATTGCTTCGCTATTCTTATTCCGGCATAACAGGAATATATTTCAAGCATTCTTCTCCCTGGGGCAGGATGCTTGGAATAAAACAGGATAATGACGTCACTCTTCAAAATTCCTGCGCCTCTCCATTGGCTCTCTCCCTCCATACTGCGGACCAGTAGGAAGCTCGGGACAGTTTCTTAGTTATGCAACAAGCTGTTCAAAGGTCTCCATTGAAAGCCGAAAATGAGTCCGAAACAATGACAAAGTTTGCACAACTGTTTCGGCATATTAGCGATGCACAACTTTTCGCAGCTCGGAAATCAGGTCAAGCAGACAAAACAAGGTGGTTTACCTTGGTATATAAAAACCTGTGAAGTTTTTCTTTTTTTTTTTTTCTCAGTTTTCACTATTATTTTCCTAGTCTCTATTGCTTTCTCTCCTTTGTTTTCTTTGTTCTACGTCACTCGTGAATGAAACAGGCTTTTTTACACCGATGATGAGCCAAAAGGTAAAAAAATCTTCGACGGCATCTTCACCCTTTCGTACGGATTCTTCCTCGAGAAATTCCTCAACAAGCGCCAAAGTACTAGCGACAGCGACCTTCAATGTGGGAATCGCCGCCATGTTTTTCTTTCGGAATTAATTTGGAGAATTCCTTTGGCAGACTAATGGCCCTCGATATGATACTAAGACAGCGGTTTTCCGCACGAAAATACGGAACAAGAATATAGTCCGGATTATTCCAGAATATAAAGCCATACCCAGTTAAGCCAATAAAACGAATAGGGTCAATGGAACGCAACCTTTGTAAAATCTTCAGTAATTACAAGACAACTATTCATAGAACTATTACATGCCCCCAATGATATTATTGTTTTACTGCTGAATAAGGTTGGTAAGTGAAAATCCAAAGATTGAATCAGAGCTGTGGGTTTTCTTTTTATCAGCACAAACAAAAGTACAAAAAAATAGAACGCGTCCATGATTTTTTCATACTTATTTATGTTTGTGTTTTCCCACTGATGTTTTTCTGGGATTTCTTAGCATCCGGTTTTTTTCAAAGGGTCATAACACTGTTAGGGGGATCGACAAGCACAGTGTTTTCTCTATGTAACTTTTATTTTCTGCTCGAAAGCAGTAATACAAACTTGACCTGAGCAAGAAGCGGACGACTTACAAATATATACAACTCCTGACAACAACGCTAACCCTGTGTGATCAAGCAAAACTCCACTGTCTAGGGAAGGGTTTGTTAATTAATCAGTTTTCTGGTCCTTTTCACTGCTCTGCCCGAGCGGGTTTGGGCTGTAAATTTATGTTATGGACCAAGTGCGAAGACCGTTCTGGGAGAATATCGGTCCTACGTCTTGACACTGAGTACGGACCGACCGCAGCAAGGTTCGTACAAAAAACCATCGAGGGTAATCTCCCAATACGGTCAGGAGCAAGTTCGGTCGACAAGAGCCTGATTCAACCGACACGACTGGAAACTGCATTTATATCATAGACACTGACATTTCCTCACGAAAAAAAGAGTACATAAAAATGATACGTAAAATGCATTAGCCAATAGGAATCGCGAACGATGAAAACTCACTAGTGAAAAAACGTCGTCCGTCCAATCACAAACGCGAACGACGAAAACTCATGTGAACAACATCACATCGCGATTTCGATTCAATTTGAACCTATAAGCCGCAGTCAGGTTTTTTTTTTCAGCTGAAAAATGTTTGTAAAAGTTGTGAAGGTATAAACTGACGTTTTATTTCTTGTGTTACTTCATTAAATATTTGATTTTGAAAGAGAAACAGATGTTTTAGTTTTACACGCATACATTGCAGTTGAATAGGTTCCCTAAACACGCGCGTAAGATTGACAAAATTTGGCTTTTCAAAAATCTCAGTATCTATAAAATAAACAAATTACACCATGGAAAATGCTTTCACGATTTTTTATTCACTCGTTGAGTTATATCAGAAAAGTCACTCGTTCGCTGCGCTCACTCAACTCGTGAATAAAAATCGTACGCGTGCATTTTCCATGGAGTAACCTCTATTTAGCATTTGCTTACCGAAAAAAATTGAGCAGATTCAGTGGAAATGTTTTTATTTCAAGATCCAAATAGGGTATTTCTATGTAAGCTACCCATTCAGGAGTCTTGCATTGATTTTTGTTTTGCAACAAAAAATAGTTCATACCTTCCACAAGCTTGGTTTGAAAGACAAAAATATGACTTTGAATTGCGTGGGATCATTGGGCACATAACTTTGTCCTGATTTTTTTCTTTTTTTTCTACTCTAGGGTTTTCTGGTATTATCAACCATTATCTCCCCGTACATTGGCTAGTGAACATATTGCATTCTTAGATCTGATTTAACTCCTGAACAGTCGGCTATCATAAAATCAGAAAGTTATTAAAAGACAGTAAAACATGAAGAAATTGGAACGGCCAAGAAACGTTTCGATTTAAGGCCTTTGTTCCCACAAAGAAGCTCAAAGCTAAAACGAACAATTTTTTTCCGACTTTGCCCACCGTATAACAGAAGATTACTTTGTTTGGAGTTGTTCTCATGAAAGAAACAGAAAACTTCACGGTTTGATTTGGGTGGCAAGAACTGAAATGCCACGCTCAAAGCAGTTTAGAAATCGTTTTAAAAACATCTTTACGAATTTCCTTTATGCGCCAGCAATACAAAAAGGGATTTAAAGTCGCGTTGGTAAACAAAACTGTGATCGTGAAACTGAGGGCTTCAGTTTTAGCCGGGGTTATCTGGGATGTTTCAAACACAATAAACATAGCTAAGTAAGGCGCATAACAGACGAGTAAAAGTATATAAATATAAAACATACTCATTACGGATTGTTTGTAATCTCCAAACTTAAAATGTCTTTTGCGTTTTTCTTCTTCTCGTATGGCTTCACTTTTCCATCGCTGAGAAAGGGCTTGGATTTTTATCTGGCGAATTCGTAGCCAAAGACTAGCGTAAGTTGCTAACGAAACCACAAGACAGAGGCTGGTGGCGATGATGTTAAACACTTGATAAAGTCTTATACTGCGGAGCCATGTTAACACCCACAAACCAGTGAGCGCCCACAGGGTCACAATAACAAAAATTACCCGTTTTAGAGATACAGTGCTCTGATATTTGATTCCTAAGAACAAGGCAAGCCATCTGTCTATGGAGATGGCGACCACCGTCAGAAATGATGCGGCCGAAAAGACGTTGGCAGACAAATGAAAGCCTGTTCCAGCGATGCAGTACAGAAAGTGATTGTTCTTGTGTTCGGCGATTTTGTAAATAACATACAACGGCTGGACAACAAAACCGACAGCAAAATCGGACAAAGCCAAGCTGAAGAGAAGTGCTCTGGAGGGCGGACGAAGAGTCGACGATTTTGGTAGTGCGCGCAATATTATCGCGTTACCGAGAACGGCAGTAACGGACAGAACTGCGTTAAGCGTACAGTTTACGATGTACGCAACGCTCAGGCCCCCTGGTTGAAACACATGAAATCTATCCAGATAGTGACAAAATGGAACTTTAAAAATCATATTCCATACACCTGCTGTGTTGTTCATATTGGAACGGGCTTAGAGTTAAACGCACTTGCTAGGTCAGATTCAATTTTTGAAAGCGTTTACCTTTGGTTCTTGGGCAGCAGCTGTTTAAATTCTGTTTTTTTCTCACGTCCGTCATAACTCTTCTGATGTAAACAGAATATGAAATGTATTTGTTCCCGTGGTTTGCTTCAGAAAGTGTAGCCATTAGTATTAGCACAAATATCGCATTAGCAGAGATAAATTCTGTCTAACGAGTTTGCATTCATCATACATACCGGCATCATAAATCGCATTGATAATATTCCAAACACCTTCAGTCCAACAGTGCACGCACGAACAAGCTTAATGGAATAAAATCCATTGCTCCAAAATAAAAGTGCGTGTTGGTCCAATTTTCTCACTGCTACAGATACTGAAACATTTTGGTGAAATTTTTCTTGCCTCCGAATGTGAACAAAACTGAAATTTGCTAAGAAAATGGCGGGCTGAGGATTTTGCCAGCGATGTTTATCATGTACTGTATTAGGCAAATGTACATGTCGGAAGAAATAAAACACCAGGAATATAAATGTCAGAAGACAATTAAAATTTGAGTAAAAACCATAAAGTTTTAGGATAAGAGCGATGGATCAAGTGGCGCCAGTTTGGATACTGATGAAGACGTTAACGGTTTCTAATTACAGGTAAACGTTTTTAATCACTAACATGTTAAACTTAAATCCCTCTAATTACCGCTTTATAATTTGCAGTAACGTTGGTGTAGGGCATTTTGATCATGATCAGTGTTCGGTACTGGTACATGCCAAAGAATATATCTGGTGGAATCGATTGAGCGTGGAAGAAATAATGCATTTGTGTAGCAAACGTTTTTCATGGGAATAAGTTAAATGAGCGTAACACGTAGAAATTACAGTTTGATGTGACTCTGTTTGGATCATTATTCAAAGACGATGTCAACCTAACTCTGACCTGACATTGAACTAATTTATTCCGCGTCCTACAGGGGCGCGGCGCCCATATACGCACATACGCCCCAGTGGAAAAATATCATTGTTTTATTCCCCGAGAGCATTTTTATCATTAAACCGGGATGACTTACAAATTTTTCGTATTAATATTGGTGTTAGTATTTCTTTTATCGTTTTATTATTCCATGAAGGGGTGACAAGAAACTTCAATACCTCAGATGGCTATGCCCCTGCCTAGGACACGCTTTGCACGTTGCTGATCGTTGGAAAGTTCAGTTTCGCATGAGCTGATGCTTTAATTTTCATTGTGTGCTATTAGTTTTCCCAGCATTGCCACTAGAATTATTTAAAATGAACGAAGAAATAACTTAATCACCATGCATTGCAGTAAATACTATAATGGGTAATGGGCTCCTGGTAACGGGGATAAAACATAACTTTAAAATTTCGATTCATCGTCGGATACCACAATGATTATAAAAGCTTATCTTTTCTCTCGCGCTGTGGTCATCGCCTAAGTACAGACTATAGATTTCCTCCAGTTTCCTGTTTTCAGTAAGGAAATCGCTGGAGGTAACATTTGCAAATAAACGCAGACAGCATAGTCACCACGCCCGTCAAATAAGCCGCAACCCACTAATAGGCCATTCCTCTCCAGCGGAAGAAATTCATTAAGCCACTCCCCTTTTTTACGCCACCCCACTCCCCAGAAGAAATCAACTCTGCTGACCATGAATAATTTCCTGATGAAATCGACTTCTATGATTTAGTCACGTCTAAGCAGTCCAGCTACTGACGTTGACGCACAATTGAATCTTGCAGTGCACAAACGAGGGCGAGTTAACTGTCGAATATACGGAAATATAAAGAATATCTAAATAAACCTATGATGCTGCATTTAGCTAAATCAATAAGCTAACCCCCTCCTCTCCTCAACACCCCCCCCCCCCGCCAAAAAAAAGAAGCCACCCCAGTACTTTTTAAAGTTTTCCCCTGCAAACCAAATACGTCTGTGGGTAATTCTGCGCGACTGTGCTTTACCAAAGCAAGACTCCAGCTGACAGAGTTATTAACAGGTGAATCTAACATCCCGCTTGCATTGGGTCATTTAAAAGACCACTTTTTCGCATTGATTAGGTACATTTCTGCATAGAGAATATTTCTGATTACGCCGAAGAAGAATATACTTGAATCTGACATTAGAGCGCCTAGATTTTGAAATAATTAGTTTGATATAATTTGTTACAGACTGAAGTGGTAAATTATAATACCAGCGACAATATACAAAACATTTGTATCACGAGAACTGTTCAAAATCAACCAAATATTTCTAAAACATGTTACCATGCCAGTTTATTAGCCGTACGCGAGCATTGCGCTTTCCTGAATAAATATTTAATAATGAACATAGACTTTTTTGTAACTATGACTGCATTGGATATTGAAATTATTGCACCAAACTCAAAACTTGGTTGTTTCATTGAAAAGAAAAACACAAAGTGTTTTTCCCCGGTTTTTTAAAATGCGACAAAACTAATGTCGGATTTTAAACTCTCTGGTTTCCGTACTACTACTGTGCTGTCATTGGGTTATACTTAATCCCCATTGTAGGAAAAAAGCCTTTTGCGAATAGAACAAAAATAAAGCTGGTCTTGTGTTTGTCTTTGGTTCACATAAACATATAAACTGTCTGTCAGCGTGTTTCCTGTAGATAGAATTTAAGCTTTCAACTATCCTCATATTGACATTAAGAACAATAATTACGCATAAAATATTAAAAACTGTACAAGACAAATTGGCGGCAGGGGAAAGGTATATTTCATTTATATTTCATTTCTAAAATAGTGTACGGTTATGTTTTCGGCAAGATCACAAACCGCGAACTTGGACGCGCGATTTCAATATTAAATGGAAGAACAAAATTATTGCTCATCGCAGGATTTTAGGGAATACCATTTTATTTTAGCTTCGCCTTGGGAAGTTAGCGTTTTCGCCTGTACAGTAAGTTCACTTCTCTCTGTGTGTGCTATTCTTGGAAATAGCGTTATTTTATTCGCTCTTCGCAAGTGCCGATCAATTCACTCCTCGACTAAGGCGTTGTTCTACAGTTTAGCGCTTTCTGACTTTGGCGTCGGTCTGATTGTTCAACCACTACATGTCGTTTCAACCACTGGCGTTCTCCTGGAAAATTTCCGCCTCTTCTGTTCGGTTCAGCCATTTTACGCTGCCGTGGCGTACATTTTCGGATCAATGAGCTTTTTGACCATGACTGCAGTAAGTGTGGATCGATACCTGGCACTGTACCTTCGCATGCGATATCGTGTGGTAGTCACGTTCCAAAGGACCGCGTTTGTTCTCGTGTTTTTGTGGATTTGTGCTGCTTCTTGGGCCGCCTCAAGGATGTGGAATATTAGAGTAAACAAGATTAGTGGAGCCGTCATTGGTTTCTTAAGCGTCATTGTCACATCGCTTTGCTATTTTCGTATATACTCAACTTTGAGCCAAATTACTAGGAAGGTTGCAACAAACTACGGGGAAAGAAAACAGACCCCGTATTCACTGAACATAATGAAATACAGAAAATCAGTGAATAACATGCTTTGCGTCTTCACTCTATTTATGGCCTGTTACCTACCATACTTGTGTTCTTTAATTGTAGTAGCATTCAAAGGTTATAAAGTATCTGTGGTATTGGCAACCAATATGACCTCCCTTATCATCTTTCTGAATTCAACTCTAAACCCGTTTGTGTATTGCTGGCGCATCAGAGAAATTCGAAGGAGAGTTTTCCAAATGGGGCGCGACGTTTGTTTCCTCTGCAAGGTTGTTGACCAACTGTAAAATCTTCTCGTATCTTTAATTTTAGGCACTCAATACTGCATTTGTAATTCTTAAGGGCGAACATCATAGTGGAATTTTTAAGCTACCGAAGGTGATGAAATTGTGGTGTTGTTCGTGCACTTTGTCATTTATATTATTAATTTCAACTAATCAGAACTTTTGTCTTTTGTAATTTTTGTTGTGATAGTAAAATGCAGGAACGCTTTGTGAACTTCATATATACACGCCGAACTTTAAGTTTCATTTATGGATGACATAGTAATTGCCTTATTTGGAGAGTTTCTCCTTGTCTTCTAAACGATCTCAGTACATCATTCTGTAAAGCAAGCATTTTATTGTTGAGTGAGACAAACATTGGACCTCTTTGAATTGTCACAATGTAAATAAAATTCATCATTGCTTTTGAGTTGCCCAGCGAAAAAAAGCACTACAGAAGACACAAAAGAATGAGTTTATCAAGCGAGTGATAGATGTAATTAACTCGTACGGCATCGTGTAGATAAAAGGCGAAGCTGACATTTCGAGAATTGGTCCTCTGTCAGAGCGAAATTCATTCGCCCTGTTAAATTTATTTCAGCTCGGCCAAGGAAGTATCACTGTTGGGAACCTTACCAACAAGACTTCCTAACAAGTTTGCACTATTAAAAGTGCCGTTTGCCTTAACTGCTATTCAATAAATTTTTCACGGTTTATTCGTCTCTTTAGTAAACGAAGACATAGAACTGAAACATATGTTAATTAGCGAAGCAATAATACTTGAAACTTAATTCTCAGAAATATTTCACATATTAAAAATCAGTCGTCAAAAGCAACTTACATAAGAACAGGTTGCATAAGTCATTGGAATATTATTATGTTTAATCTCTTGTGCCAAAATTAACAAACAAAACTTTCAGCTGCTTAATTCTATTATTTTTTTTTCCTCTAATTGAAATACATTATTTTCAGTTGATTTTGACGAAAGCTTTATAACAGGCCAAAGCCTTTATTGCTATCCGTTTTTTGTGCATGCTACTGTGTGCGATTTAAAACATTTTTGTTACATACTCATTTCAAAACCTTCGAAACATTAGCTTTAACCAACAAAAGTAAATAACTATGGCTCAAGGCAGACAGGAAATAGCACTTAGTATGAGTGAAATGATTTCTTTCCAATTTTTATTAGCGATAAGGTTTTTGGGGGCAATTTGGATCTTCTTTCAGAGGTCTCGAGTTCGAACATGATATAAAAAGATGACATAGAAATGTCGTTCAAGTTAGTTTTTCAAGCATTCACACGGTTGGTGTTCGCCTAATTTTGTCGTGAGTCAGAACTGTTAGCATTCATGACTAAGAGCACAGTCCCAGCACTTGATAGTCTTAATGACCGCGTAAATTTTCGAAAATTTGCTTGCATGCTCCCTCTTCTTTTTCGGATTTTGTAGATGACACTCAGGCAGAGTTTTGGAAGCACTTCAATAACTTAACGACGTATTTTGAAAACAAGAATTGCCACTAGCAGAACTTTTCAGTACTTTGTATTTTTCACGGCCTGTTTCAGACAGCGTTAAAAGTTCAACGGCAAGAAAAAGCCGCTCTCGTTTTTTGATGAGGTTTCACTGACTATCACGTTATACTTTACTGATCGGTATTCGCTAAACAAATTTGAGCTCTGCTCGGGGCAAAAAAGATCCGTCCTTGTATGCTTATAAATTCCAAAACTGAGCAGTCAATTCGCCCCAAAATCATTTTGCTGTGCCATTATTATATTCCATTGTCATTTTGAATGCGTTTTATCTAGGAAACAAATAACAGTGCTAATAATTGCGTCTTACCGAAGAACACAGTCACAGTAAATCAATAGTTTTTCCAAGCAGATTGTTGAGTGGCCCTGACTTGGAACCACACAAATTTGAATGAAGCAATAACATTGGTTGTCATGCAACCATTCCATGATGAAAAACACCGGGTCGACAACAAACCGAAATCAGTAGGTCTGAGTTCTCTCAATACTAATTTCGTGGATTAAACATTAAAATTTTGCCTCTTAATTGTTTTTAATTATTATTATTATTATTATTATTATTATTATTATAAATCCTGGGAACTCGACAACTGGCAATGGCATATAATCACCAAAAGACGTCATTGACATCATCGCCGTGTTTCTCATACGGACAGCAAAATTTCTGAACTACTATGGGATTACTGCTTTGGAGAGCAATGAGACAGTCACTGATCGTGAGATGTGCGATTTATTGAACACCAAAACTTGAAGCAGTGTATGCTACGTAATGTTTAGCGCAGTTTGTCGGTCGAGAATAACTTTCTAATTGAACAAGCGGGGGCTCGTTACTTGAAACGATATTGATCAAATACTCAAAGTTAATGATAATGACGCAGCAAAGGAAGTACTAACACATCGGTTGAAATGAACATAATATTGTACTTTCAGTCAACAAGGGATATTAGTGTAAATACGCAGGTCATTATACAATATCGCGCGCTCTGATTGGTTCGTTACCTCGGATTATCAGCCGATAATCATCTCCACGAACAAAATGGCTGCCAGTCGTTCGCGCGCTTTTGATGAAATAAAAGTTTTTCGTGTTGTACAATCCTTTTTCTTTTCTCAATTTTTTTTTTTTTAAATAATTACCTGTGTATTTATACTAAAACAAATATTCGCCTCAGGCTCAGTGATTATCGGTGAATATTCACTGAGACGAAGTGTTAATTGTTAAATGAACAGGCAAGAACTTAAAACTTTACCGCAGACAACACCAATATTCTACCTCTCTAATGCGCTCTCTGAAAAAACGGAATGTTAACTTGTGAACTTTTCAAATCCCGTCCATCTTAACCTTCTTGCTCCCATGTGCGGTAAAAATAACTGAAGGTTATTCGTCCCGAGAGACGCTCGATTCTCTTAGACGGCTACACATTTGCCCCTGAGAAACTGGTAACTAAGCTAGCTCAAAATGGCGGCGGGAGAAGAAATAGGGAAAATAGTCGAGGATGGTTTGACATTTACTCTTGATCGCTTTGCCGAATTAGAAGAAGTCACGACAATTATTGATTCTATAAGATCAATTTGCCACGAAGAAATCCTACTCGAGGCAGCCAGTGAACGCTTCGTTGGTAAGTTGCTGTATTAAATACTTGGGCATAATTTTTGATGAACACCTTAACTGGAACAGTCATGTTAAATCTATTGTTTCTAAGGCCGGAAAACGCGTTGGCCTTCTGGGTCGCTTGCGCCGATATCTTACCGCACACAGTGCTAATACAATTTACATTTCCATGATAAGACCTATTATAGAATATTGTGTAGGTGTCTGGGCTTGCTGCGGTGAAGTAAATAGCGGATATCTTGAAGCCCTGCAGAAGCGCGCCGCTAGGGTGGTTGTTAAGACGGGTAGCAGTAGTGATGCGATGGCATCAGTAATGTGGCCGACACTTAAAGAAAGACGTATGAAACATGTTTATAATCTTGTAAACAAGAGTTTAGCCGGGCGGTGCCCACAGCATTTTATCAACTATTTTAAGCATAATAAGGATGTCTGTGTGCGTTCTACACGTCAGAGCAAACTTTTACATTTGCCAGCCGTTCGTACGGAAGTTGCCAAAAGATCTTTTTACTATCACGGTTGTACTGTGTATAATAATTTTAAATCATTTTAAGCCGTTATTGTCATTATCATGTTTCACTTTCTTGTACATACAAATTTGATATACCTGTATATATTTTAGATTTTTGTAACTAGTTTTTAGAACTAAATTTATCTAGGTATGAATTAACCTCAGGGCTCCAGTTGATAGCAGGGTGGCTTTTATAGCTCTCTGATTGGACCACCCTGAGAAATGTATTTCTTTTGTACATTTTTAAATAAAGGCGTCTATCTATCTATCTAGCAATATTTCCATCTTTCTTACGTAGTCCTTATTCTGATTTGAATGGTATTGCTGTAAACAGTAAGCTGAATGATATGGGCGAAAGTCTATAGAAGTTTGGATTTCAGTCTGCGAGAGCTAACTTGCTGTTGATCTTGTTTGAAGGATCATCAAATTCGCAGTTGACTTAAGGAGAGGTTTTATTTATAACATACGTACAGTAAAAAAGTATGGCAATTTCTATAGTGGCAGAGCAGTGAGTTTGGCAAGATTTCCATATCAGCCCATACTTCAATATGCATTTTGTGACGGTATCGTTTCGTTCTTCGAAAACAAGAAATATATGCACAAGCATTCCCCTGCACATACAGAACGTTATACAGAAATCTAGCCAATGCCCCAGAGAGGGAATCTAGTGACAACATTTTACTGAGTAGATGGACTTCATTGCTTGCTGTTTAGTGATACTGGATAAATACCAAGAGCAGCCTCACTTATTGGATCCACATCTGGGTAAAGTTCACTTTTTTATGTTTATAAGACTTATTATTAATAATGATGATAATGATAATAATAATGATAAGTAATGGTAATAGGACTGAGTGGAGTACAATTGAGGAAATAATCAGGCAAGGGATTTCAAATCAGCCAAGCATGTAGCAGGAGGCTGAATTGAAATTACCAGCACAATTTTCCCAGAATTGTATGACACAAGGGCCGATTACTATTTAATTGACCTGAAACAGCCAATTAAGCCATAAATAAGGGCTGTTAACAACTAATCACATTGGAGCATTTTTGTTATTGACACAATTATAATAATAATGATGATAATAATAAATAAGAAATAGATTTAATCCTGTTCAGACCTCAATAACTACAGTACTTTGGAATCCTTTCAAGTTCCCTAAAGTGTCTGCATCAGATCATGTAATGTCGTGGTTCAATTTTATCCTTGGTTCTAATTTTATTTTGTTTTGTTTTTGGGTATGGCAAGGTGTAATAATGAGCAGCTATTTTCTGTTTCTTTAATAAAATGCAAGTGATTGGCATTGCTTATTATTACCTGCAATAAAAGTGCCACAGATCTGCTCATTGTAATAAATGATATCCAATCTCATATTGTAGAGGGTCTTGTGCAGAAACTTCAAGCTATTGTGCGTGACTCATCAAATCCTCATCGGATGGTTCACCAAGCGTTCAAGTATCTCTACATTATCACAAAGGTAAGACCATTGCTGGCATTGTGTATATCTCTGAAAGTCATTCTGTACATGTATGTGAAAGGTATTAAAAACACTGGTTTTGTTCATTTCAGTTGGTTTGTTCATCTGCCCTGTTATTTTTTTTTTATTTTTTTTATTTTAAAAAAGAAACATCTATGACAGGAGGAAGAAACAGGGCAAGCCCCAATTGACATCAACCCCCTAAATCTAATCTATTCTGCTTCTTAATTTATTTATTTATTTCTTTTATTTTTTTTTTTTGAGTTCCAAGTTGTTTTTTTTATTATTATTATATTTTTTTTATTGAAGTTGTAGTGATGAGCTAAATAATATTAATGCGTCATGATACCAGCGAAGTGCTCCAGTGAATCTACAGCTTATAGTACTTTGACAATATTGTGACAAACATTCAGTTGTGACAGTCTGAAGACACAGATTGAAACCAATTTTTAGGAAATTTGTTTGTTGCAATCTAACAAATGGAAATTAAAAACTGAAAACATCCTCCTTAAGAATGGGATATGGCTCCAGCTTCATTTTATTCGAAAAGTTCAGCAAACAAGCAAGAATTTATTGGGCTTTTTAAAGTAAATTTTTGCATCAAAAATTGATGCAGCTGTAGTGTATATGCCTGTCGACAACTAGACTGCCACAGTGCTCATGTGTGTTTAGGTAAGAGGACCAAAGTGTGTTGTGCGACTGTTTGCCCATGAAGTAGCTGATGTGGAGCCAGTCCTTGGAATGTTATGTCAGCAAAATCCACAGGACCATGCGGTTTGTAGTTTTATATTAGCCCTCTGCGTGTATTCATAAGAACTTTGTTCTAATCTTAGGTACAATGATAATATTTTATCATACAATTATACATACAGTATAGCACATAATTTGAATACACTATCATATATTACACACACATTACGTGTACCATATTATGTCTTCTTGCAATTCACAATTGCATCAATTGATAATAAATTTAATTGCCTTCTTTTAGCTCGAGGTCATAGCCAAATATAAAGAAATGTCCCCTAACTTTGACCATTATCTATGCTTTCTGAAATCAAGGCTTGAGTTGGAGACAAAAAGCGGTGATATGAAAAAATGGGAACCTCTTGCAGATTATATACCTATTGATAGATAGCATCAAAAAAAAAAAAAAAAAAAAAACGGCAAGGTTCATTTATCTCCCTGACTCGACTTTGTACACTGTTCAATTTAATTTACTGTATTTTAACGTAATATTCTGTAGGTATTTTGTAATAAGTGAGAATAAGTGAATAAACTTGTTAAAAAAAATTTCCCTTACAAAGCACTGTCCTAATAAGGGGATATACATGTAGTAGTTGATGTACAGTGTGCTATATTATGTTTCAATCATAACTGTCATTGCCATTGCTTATTAATTGGACTACATGTAAACCAATTAACTACAGGATCTGTGAACATTACAAGACTTGGATGTCAACTGAACTTTCGTCATCTTTCCATTTTGCAGACATGGGAAGCACGATATGTTTTACTGCTTTGGCTATCCATTATCTGCATGATACCATTTGATATGGCACGTTTTGATGGCCAGCAAGAAGTAGGCAGTGGAGCAGTAGAAAGACAGAAACCTGTCGTGGACAGAATCCTTGAAACAGCAAAGGTGTTATTTCCCTCTTTACTGCAAGTTATTTTCTTTGTTGATATACTAAAAAAATACCTTTCATATCAGATGATAAAGGAGACACTAAGATCAGTGCTGTAATGTAGAGATCTCAAGGCTTTTTGCTATTTTAGAGGAAACAGCACTTCCTTCTTAAACCATTATTTAAGAAAATGATACAATGTACTTACAAATAACACATACAATGCTCTCTTGCAGTAGGCTTTCTATTTGCAAAGCTTTATCATTGGTAATTATCCAAAGTGTTTGTACTATGGTATTTCAGGCAAATTTTATTGATGGCCACTGCAGACTTAACACTTCAGTAAATATTATTCTAGACTCATAGTCTCTCTGTGAAAGGACCAATCTACACTTAATGTCAGGTCCCGAGGGAAACAGTTACAGAGAATCCTGATGTCCCCTGAGACAAAGCAGAGAGAAACATCAGAAGCAGAATTAAATTGAGTAGCGTACCATGCATCATCACGTGCTTTTGTATCCCGAGCGGGGTACAATAGACTATGGTACAGTTGTGTGCTTACTACCCTGGTCTTTGAATAGAAGTGAGGCTGGAGGTGACCTTGCTTTGTTTGAACCTTCCCTGTTCTTCATATGTAAATAATATGATTTGCACATGAAAGGCAGTGAGGTTTGTAACCAAGCAAGGCCGCCTCTAGCCTCGCTTCTATTTAAAGGCTAGGTTCCTAAGGGTAAAACTGTAAAATGGTCTACTGCTGAATTGTATCATGATTGGGATACTGTACAATTGAATTTAGTCAAGGACTTGTGACCAAGAATCAGCCAGTGGTCGTCTCTATTTAATTGAGTGAAAATCTAAAAAAAACGTTTTTTTCTTTATTACCTTGTTTTATTATTCAACATCTGGCAGGTGTACATTTCTGTTCCTGATAAATCAAGAGATGCCACAGCCTTGCTCATATCAAAGTAAGTTTGTTTGATATGCCATGTTATGTATGATACTTAATGTACTTTCAGAAAATAATACCCTTAAAAAAGCTTTAATCCTATTAGCGTAAGGCTTGCACAATATAGAAACATGTAGTTTTTAATTGTCTGGTCTCTTTAAGATTGGGGTCACTTTAAGATTGAAAATTTACTTTATTTTTGCTTGCCAAAGAAGAGATTTGCAAATGTGCAGCTAGCTCATCCACAGAGATTGACAACTTGTTTATTTCTAACGTAATGTAGTTTGTAATGTACCGTAATGTGGTTTGTAATGTAGCGTAGTGTGGTTTGTAATGTAGTTTGTAATATAGTTTGTAATATACCGTAATTTAGTTTGTAATGTAACGGATTGTAGTTTGTAATGTTGTTTGTCGCCAGACTACACGCCTAGGAAAAGACCAGTTGGTAATTCTAAAAAGTGGCCGCAGTCGCTTATGGGAACGGTCGCTTACGAGGCCTTTTTCTTACCTAGTTTACAGGTGACAGTTCGAATGAGATTTCACAAACATGGTCGTAACTAGAGCTGGTCGCTTACGAAATTTTTCGCAAGGAGAGCTTCGATTGTAATTGTTCATATCATAAATTTTTACTTTTCACTTTGAGTAGCTGGCGTACGTAGGACAACCACAATGCATGTGAAATTTCAGGGTTTGCCAAAGCTTTCTAGGTCTGCCATCTTTCTGACCGTTTTGCAAACCCTCTTGAAATGTAATGACTGTCTGACTGGGGTGCCCTACTCCAATAAAGGTATGATTTTCTTTATAGATTTGTCACAAGACCGGATGTGAAGAAGGAGAAACTTGCAGACTTCCTAGACTGGTGTTTAATGAAAATGGCAAAGGCAAATGGTTTGTTAGACGGAAGCATACTGTTCTTTATTATAACAATTTTGCCTGGCTTGGTCCTAGACGAAAAGTATTCAATGCTTGGTTGTTAGCGGTACTCGAACTAATGGTTATTTTAATTAACTTAACTCTTCGGTTTTCAAGTAATATATCCAACAAGGAGACACAGTGTTTCATCACATATCAAACACAGAGAAGAGAGCTGAAAATACGACGCGCAGCGGAGAATTTTTGGCGAAAGTCGAGGTGTTCGATATGTGATGAAACACATGTATCGAATGTTTGATATAACTTCTCAAACGAAATGATTTAGAAGGAGAAATTAGCGATGCATAAACGAGCTGTGTTTCGTCAGATATCCAAACATGTCACGGAGCCTGACTTCCTTTGTCGTTTCTTTTTGCTTTATTAATGAGTTTGAGAATTTACTGTGTGCACTTAGCTCGCGGTTGCCTTGCTATTGCATGCCTAGGGTTTTTGCTAGAGAATCTCCAAGCGCTGTCTCGACCAATCAAAACTAAGACCAAGACCAATCTCTTGGGCGCTTTGTGCTGGCTCATGTAGTTGCTTTGCGTTCTGATAGGTTCAATCGACCGAGAAGGTCTGTTGTAATTGGCCAGATTATTTGCATTGGTTTCAATTTTACGACATTTACAAACCGCTTTGTGAAACAGTATTGTCATGTTACTTCTCTTTAGTAATGGTAATCATACGGTTTCGAGTTCAATTTGGAATTAATTTGCACGAGTGAGTTTTTCAAAAAGTAGAAATTGCACGAGCCGCTTTGGCGAGTGCAATTTCAGCTTTTTGAAAAACTCACAAGTGCAAATTAATTCCAAATTGAACGAGAAAAACCGTATGATTACTTATTAATAGTATAAACATGAAAAAATTCGCCTGGAGGAAGTGCCGGAAGATCTCATTGCGGACAGGAAGTGAGCATTTGACGCGGATTTGACACGTTATTTACTGATTGGCTGATGTAGATCAGCTAATAACGCTATGAACTCAAAGCGGTTCGTTTGAAAATAAAGAATATCATAATCCAGAATATCGATGTGTAATTTGCACTGGTGTTACACTTTTTGCACTGGTGTTACACTTGAACTGCACTGCTCTCAGCCAATCAGAATCGAGTTATTTTTTCATGTATATTATTAACAATGTAATTGGTATTGTTTTTCCAGGTGAGACGATGGATGGAATGCTGTTATTGACAGGAACCCTCACCACATTGGTTAGTGGCAGTGCACTATCATTATTTGAGTGTCAACTGTATCAAGCACTAATGTACTAATTGGGGACACTGCAAAGCACAATTGAAATCAAACCAAATCAAATGTTGGTTTTTGTGGAGAGAGGAAAACCGCAGTACCCGGAGGAAAAACCTCTCGGAGCAGAAAAGAGAACCAACAAACTCAGCCCACATATGACGCTGGGGCCGGGAATCGAACCCGGCCCACATTGGTGGAAGGCAAGCGCTCTCACCACTGCGCCAACCCTGCTCCCCCCTACGACCTTCTGATTACTAGTGCGGACTACTCTACCACTGAGCTATAGGAGACTCGTGGGAGTAAGGCTAATAAACTAGGTTCATGAGGCAAACATACAGTTATGATTGTATGGTTTAAATTCAGCTTGATAGCATCCATATACAGTCATATTCGTTTTTAATACACACAGTCGCTATATGGGCCATCCCCAGTTGTTGTAACATGAACCTTCTGGGATTGGATAGACCCCCCCCCCCCCCCCTAACGTAAGCATTTCTAAACCTAGCTAAGGCTGACAACGTTAACAGTAACCACGGTAGAGGGGTACAACTCATATAAAATTCTTTGATAACCTCAATTTTCCTTGTAAGTTGAATCAAATTTGTCCTCCAGGCCTGGTTGTTTAAGCATGGAAAACGAGAAGATTTGATCCCTTATGGTAAGCGATAAACATGTACTACCAATAAATATATATATTACACGGAGGCGAGAAGATATGAATTTTATGTTTGAGTGGCAAGGACAATATCTCACGAGTGAGCACGGCGAACGAGTGAGATATTGTTCTTGCCACGAGTCAAGCCAAAATGTCTTAAAATAAGAGCTTACAATTAATGTTAAGACGCAGCCTGTACGCTCTCTTGCTTTTTCCCTCTCCTCAACTTACAAGGCTCCCGGATGTTTACAACGGGGAAACCGCTGACCTAATATGCTGCAGAAACAACCACACTTGGTCTGCTGGCGTCGTCTATTTGCACTGCGAGTTAACAGTCTCTGCATATGACATTCTTTTTTTTCCGTTTGGAGGTAATACCAGTAGTAAGATAGTTTCCACGGCAACACGCGCAATTTTTATTTCTTAAGTTTTTTATTTCTTTATTAATTTTTATTTCTTAAAGCGTCTGTTGTTCTGAAGCAAGTCGGGACTTTTCAGGTGTCAGACATAAACAACCCACTGTTGAGAAAGCTGCAGATCAAACTGATACAGGTACAGTACATGCAATTCAAAACATCATCAAAATTGACGTGAGTTCAAGTGCGGAGCTACCATTGTTGCGTAATTATTGATATTCAGCTACTAGTATTATTGTTATTGATATGAATTGTTATTATTATTATTTATATTATTATTATTATTGTCGTTATTATCATTACCATTGTCATTGTCATTGTTTTTGTTAATGTTAATGTTAATGTTATTGTTATTGTCATTGTTATTTTCATCAACATTGTTATTGTCATTGTCTTTGTCGTTATTGTTATTGTTATTGTTATTGATATTGTTATTGGTAATGATAGTGATGATTACTTTATTTCAGCATTTCCACAATAAAGTGGCTCTTCATCCGAAAACTATATGTATATAACATGCTAAGTATCATATTGACATTAATTAAAATTTCTAGAACTATTAAGTCTGTTTAAATTAAATTAAGTTTAGCATCAAGTATAGAATGCAATTAGGGAAAGAAGTTCAATGCGCGAACTAGTATAATACAATATATGTGAAATTACAGTATACTTTCTTTCAAAATTCTGCGTACTTCTTTTTTGTTAAAATTTGTTGTTGTGCGTAGATCCTGGGGCAGTTTATTAAACAATTTGCTGGCGCTAAGTTGAAAAGTCATAGACTCTAGGGGAGTAGTAGCAATTGGCGGATTCTGGGACAAGTTAGGCGTGGTCAATTTTGTCGAGGACTGGTTCGGCTCGGCCAAAATTTTTGTGAATGTTTAATTATTTGGGTTTCGACTTCTTTGATTTCTGATCGATGATTTTCTTTAAGGGTGTCAATTTTTTCGTTGGGATTGTCAACGTGACAAAATGTATCTTTGTGGGGGTGGGGTTGGTAAAATGGGGCTGAAAAAAGGTAAATTGAAATTTTTGGTTGGGGTTGAAAGTCTAAGGTACAGCTTTGAGAAATGGCAAACGGTGAAATGCAAATTGAATTCAATACAACTTTCAAGTGGATTCAGTTGAGTCTTTGGAATGTCAATGATTTGGAGAATGTTGATTTCATTACCAAGATGAGGAATGAAATGATTGATTGTCTTCAACGTTTCTTACCTAATGATGTTTGTGAACTTTTTGAAGATGGTGTTTCCTTTGCATACGAGGGTTGTGATTTTAGAATATCAACCACAAGAAGTTTAAAGGATGTTTTTAATATTGAAGGCCTGTGTAATGATTTTCATAAAGGTTGTATGGATGATCATGATTATGTAATGAGTTTTTACGAGTCTGAAAGCGAATTTCATGACATGTATGAAGAATTGCGTGACAATGTATTTGATTATAATGATTATAGAATTGATCGAGTGAAGATTTTTATGAATGTTAATAAGGATTTGATTGATAGTGATGATTATGATGTGTTCCTTAATTACGTGATTGATAATGTGTTGAGACGTAAGACTTATGGGGGTGGGGTGTGGGGTTGAGACATAAGATTTACGGGGTGGGTGTTAAATGTAAGTGGTTATTTTGTAACATGGATCGTGTTACAAAAAAGATGGAATTGATTGTTGATGGTATTACTTAATTGTTATACAATGGATTGTGATCAAATTAAACGAAGAAGAAAACATTGTCCACATGGTAAACAGAAATATTATTGTAAGGAATGTGGTGGTTCAGGTGTTTGTATACATGGTAAACAGAAACATTATTGTAAGGAATGTGGTGGTTCAGGTGTTTGTATACATGGTAAACATAAATATTATTGTAAGGAATGTGGTGGTTCAGGTGTTTGTATACATGGTAAACAAAAAAGCAAGTGTAGAGAGTGTAGTGGATCAACTTTTTGTATACATGGTAAACAAAGGTGTAAAGAATGTAAACCTCATTTGTATTGTAAACATGGTAGAATTAAGACTAATAATAAGAAATGGATGTGTCATATGTGTAGTGGGGATTATATTTGTCACCATTATAAGCCTAGAAGGTATTGTGAAGAGTGCGGGCCTTTGTGAGGTATCCAAAGACATTTGTAACGCGTATCACGTTACAAAAGTTCACTTAATCATTAGACATAAACGACTATAACTTTTCTCTTGTATTTTCTAGCTATCTTAATAGCTGATTTTGTACCTGGTGAGTAGTAACAAGAAGGTAATGCTAATACATGAGTTGCACACTCCATAATCGCTCTATTTCGAATTGGTCCAGCCGCCTTGCCATAATAGTCCCATTGAGGTTCAAATACCTTGAATGGGATCTCTTGTTCAATGGCAAAATCTCTAGCCAGTTCATCAACCCCTTCTGCACCGCCAGATACGATCAATTGAATGTCTGAGAGATCCAGCTTCCATTTCTTGAGGGCTTTGTGTATTTCTAGTTTCAAGAAAATATAGTCAGTGAAGTATCTACTGCCAACGATTGCCAATGATGTCATGATTTACAAAGTCATGATCTATGGATTAGGCATCTCAATTTTTATCTGAATAGCATCCAAGCGGCAGTTCCAACTACAATGATTAATAGTATCAGGTTGGTTTCATGATTGCTGGTTGTTTCTTCTTCTGGTGAAGAGTCTTTGATTTTAGGTTGAGGATCAATCGTTGGTGTTGGTGGTGGTCGTTTAGTCTCTACAGCTGCATGTGGCAAGCTGACTTTCGAGGATCCCAGGTTATGGCTGATTCCCACATTCGTAGTCTCTAGGTTTATGTTTGTGTTGATGCCAAATTTCATCTCATCTGTAGCCTTCATGAGGTTGTTGTTATATCCAACCACACTATCTGTGTTTATAATCATGTTACTAGGCATCAACCACACTCCAGGAGCAATGGCCAAATCAAGTCTTAATTTAGCTTCTTGAGTGGCCAGTTGATACCTTTGGATCGAACTCGAAATGTCATTCTCGATCACACTACTCTCAAAAAGGGCCAAGAATTCTTGTTGAGTCTCGATCGCCCCACCACCAGTGCCCACAATCGAGTTTCTAGTGTTGACTTGAGCTCCCAATACACAATAAACAAAGGCTTCAGCAGATCGATTCAATCTGCCAAGTCCAGCTTTAGTGAGTCCATAGCCACTGGTTGGAATGAACCAGGCATATTTATAATCGGCAAAGTCATCATTACGGATGAATGATATGAGATCACCTTTTTCCTTTTTACCCCCATCATCGGCAAATTTACCACCTTCCCCAGGCCATTGATCAGCCTCTTCATCGTAATTCCTTACCATATGGACGTTTTGGTATCCTCCACCTACTCCATGGTATCCAGCCCCATAATCAAGGAATATGTCACCCAAACCCCCGTTTCTTCCACCTTTCCATCTGAAATCAGAGTTGTTTGAGATGCCAAATTCAGCGCACAATCGTTGATAAGCGACCTTACTGTAAGGGTTGTTGTTGATTACAAAAGGTTGCTCATCAGGGAGTGGAAGACTCAATTCATATAATATCCGTCTTATGGTGAAGTATACATGAAACTTAATGAAACTGCTCACGACTTTGGGGTAGCTGAGGCTCTCAAAGGGGCTAATACCACAACCAGAGGTTGCACACCATACTGCAAAGTTCAGTTGTTGAGGCCAGTAGTTCATATCGGGGGCGTTCAACCACTTTCGACTTTGTTTACCAGTCTTGAAAGTTACAACTTGGGAGGTAAACATGTTACGCATCTTGGCGGTGAATTTCTTCGTATTGGACACGTATATGTCCAGTGATGTCAACATGCTTGTAGTGTTGCTTGTGGGGTTGTCAAAGTCGATAGCAGGTATCGGGTAGTATCGTTTGGTCATGGTTAGGCTCGGTGGGAATGAGTTCAGTGTGTCATCAGTCAGTCCAAGATCAATCCAGAGTAGTAATTTCAAACCTGGTCGTAGTCCATCAGTCCACGTCTTTCCAGAAGGGTCGTCATAGGACATGATTGTCATGCCGTTATGTTTCCATCTAATGTAACCCCCATATTGATCAGTTATAAATTTGAATTGGTCAAGGTCAGCTTTTGGGTACCTGTTTCTGAAGTCATCGAGTAAGCCCATCTTCTATCCAGAATTTAGGTAGAAGGGTTCAAACTTTTAAGACATTAGTAAAGTGCCCAACATATCAAATTAAATGAATATATTAATGCACTGGTTACTGTGTATCCTAAGGATCCAATAACTAACAAACCTACAACACCTTTTATATCATTAATTTCTGAACGCAAAGAATGAATTTTATTTTTAGTTGCAAACTCTTCAAAAATTTTCTTTACATCCTTACACCATTTCCTAAGAGCACGAACTTCATCTTTAGTTGCATATTCTGGAATAGGCGGTGACCATATGTTTCTGGAGTCGTTGAGTAAGACCATCTTCTATCCAGAATTTAGGTAGAAGGGGTCAATCTTTTAAGTCCATTAGCTAAGTGCCCAGCATATAAATTCAAATGAATATATTGCTGTATTGATTGTTATGTATGCCAAGGCGCCAACCAGTGACAAACTTACAACAGATTCTACATTAGTAATTTTTGAATGCAAATAACTAATTTGATTTCTAGTTGCAAACTCTTTAGGAATAATTTTCTTTACTTTTTCACACCATTCCCTAATAGCATCAACTTCATCTTTAGTTGCATATTGTTGAGTTTGATTATTCATTCCATTTGTAATAGACTCTTCATTGAGCTGTGTATTAGCCATGGTTATGTTACTAGTATATTAACCTTTTAAGTCTATTTGGACTAGTATCTGCTTTGCTCATAAATTATAGTTATGGTCCTCCTTTTAGTTCTTTGAGGATTTCTTCGCGTACTCTCTGCCTCAATACTACAGGGTCCTCTGCATTCATATTTTTTTGGGCCTTAGCCCTTATTTCAGCCTTGAGCTTTTCAAATTTCTTGAGTTCTTCTATAATCAACGAGAACTCCGCATCAGAGATCTTATTGTCACGAAGGGCTTTGGAAACCAGGTCTTCAATGGTGTTTATTTTGGACCTGGCCAGTGTAATGGTGTTTTGATGCTTTACAGCTTTCTTGGACATATTCTTGGATATCTGTTGACACGCTATGGATGCACACACAAATACACCACTCACCACACCCAATGGCACAGATGCGATGATTCCGACACCACTAAGGGATGTGCCCAATCCACCAGCCGCCAAAATACAAGACAGTATACCACAGGTCGAGCTTACATTCATGAGTATACCCTTGGATCGGTTGTATTTTTTGAGTACTTTTTCATAGTGGTTTAATTCAACCCTTAGCTTGTCCAAAGCATTACAACATTGTTGAAGCCTGAATGACGGCCCATCAGTGGAGGTTGGAGGAGGCGCAGTGGGCTCCAAGTTGGGATATATTGATTTATAGTCACCCATTTTGGAATGAATATCGCTTATTTTTAAGATGTTATCTGAATCTTAAACTGAATGTTATGGGAGAACTCTTCAGATCAAGTTTCTTCCATCCAATGTCAAGGATGATTAAATCGAAGTGGTTTATGGGGCTCTTATGTTTTTGAACTGGAATGGCTGGGTAATCCTGTGATGGTATGTTGGCCAGGAGGTGGGAGGGGCAGAGCTTCACGGGCTCCCCAGATTGAGTCTTATTCATATATGACGCCTTATTGTCCACTATACTACACATGAGTCTAAGCGGCTCCTTAATCTGTATGTTTATGGGGTACAGCTTTCCAGGGATTACGGTTTCAGGTACCCCAAGAGCAACTTGGAGCCCTCTTGTGAGTTTAATGTTGAAACTCTTGTTGGAATACAGGTAATCAACAGTGTCAGTCTCAATGATGGATAGCTTGGCCCTATCTGTATCGTTCAGAAGTATTGCGTGTATATCACGTAGAGAGTATGTACCGGGTTGAATTATTATGATGGGTTGATCCTCTTTGAGAAAGCTCTGTTGATCTTTGAAGTTGACCAATCGTTTGGGTATGATACAGTCGAGGAGTTGGACCTCCCGAACCTTTTCCAGCGGGGGATCCAAATACACCCTAGTTTCAGACTCATACATAGTAATGCTCAACATTTTGTTTGGTTAACCTTTCTTCATCTTTAAATTTCTATAATCAGCATCTGAGAGGAATCGAGTTTTGATGATGCCACAGCTTGAACATTTACACTTCATCATCGGCCTTTCTTTGTATGTTTTGGTAAAGGTTTCACTACCAGGCACACAATCAGTCAGCTTTTTCTCTTTGATGCAGTAAGTCTTCATTTGATTCATTTACGTTTTCTTTTTAACTCTTCTATGAAGTAAAGCACAACCGCCATTATCAACAGCCAAGCATGTTTACCCAGGAATGAAATGGCCTCTCCAGCAGTCTTGAACAGAAAGCTTACAATAGCGCCTACCATCCCAGGCAATATTTCACCAAGTTTCTTCCCAAGGGTTTTTAGCCCATCACCAACCCCTTTGCCCAATTTCGATAGACCTTTGGAGAGGTTGGAGACTATGACACCAATGACCACTCCAACTGCGCTCAAAATACCAACAACAGTGAACCCGTATTTCTTGAAGATGGCTTTCACACGATCACGAAGTGGCATCTTTTCACGTATCTCATCACTTTGCCTCTCCAGATCGCTTATTTGTTCTTGATTGGAAATGATTCTATTTTTGGCCAGCTCTTCATAGACATTAACCTTTTTGACCAAGCTATCTCGACTTTGTTCAATCTTCTTCAGGCTGGCCAAGTCTTTCTTGTTCTTATCAATCTCGTCTTTGTATACTTTCAAATCATTCAACAAAGTTTCTGCATAGAGTTTTGCATCAACCTTTTCTTTCACTGCAGTTTCGAGATAACTCTCACTTTCAGCGATTCTGGTTTGATGTCGTTCAACTATACCTCTCAACTCTTTCTCAACGGAAACATATCGATCAATTTCGAATTGACTCGTTTCCACCACGGCTCTTAATCCATCTAATGCATTGTGCAAATCCTTAATTTCTTCATTGGCTTCAGTCAGTTCTGATATGACAACTTCATTACTGTTTGCAATCTCATCCAAACTTGGCCCAAGGAATTCTTTTAGTGTCTTGGGTATTTTAGTAGGGTCTCGAATATTATACTCTTTAGCATTTTCACGATGTAGTTTGACGACAACCTGGCCAGCTTCATTATATTTTGTTGTGAATTTTGAGGTGTCAGCTTTTGGATATAATAACTTTAATTGATCTTCAGCATCGTCCAAATCCCTTTCTATGGCTTCAATAGACTTGAAAGGTTCATAGTCTTCACCAATTGGATCTAGGTATATGGTGTCATCACCATCATCACCACCTGCAGCACCAGGCTCATTTAATATAGTTGGATCAAGGGTATCGTCGGTGTCCATATTAGTGTTCAAATATGGAAACCTCTAAATTAATTCAATAGTCTCGTATATTCATGTCGTTTGGGTCCCATATTTCATCGCGGAAACCAGTCTTTGAATTACAGTCTGGGATCTTTCTAATTATGTTAATGGATAAAACGCGTTGTTTGAGTTCACTCTTGGCAATGGCTATGGGGTCGAAAGCAAATGGCCAGTCTATGACTGGTTTACTACCCATCCTCAATTGATAAGCTCTAAATCCCACCAAACGAACATATTCATGTGGGGTCATTGTGTCATCTGTTGTTTTGTCAGCCATTATATCCACTTGCTGGCAATGTATCCCAAGGCTAACATCCCGCCAGAAACATAAACCATTTCTCCAGTCTTTTGATCTGAATTGGGTCGGTAATAGTCAGAGAATTTGGGAGGATTACCGATTTGATTGTACAATCTCAGCGCTTCATCCGTCTTTGATATGTTCTCAGAGGCTTGATTCTCGTCACCCTTCCTACGATTCTCAAAGTTAATAAGAGCCATTCGTTTCTCTTGATAAGCAGCATAGTCTTTCTGGTACTTTTCCATGGCTTTGTCATGCCTCTCCCTTTCAAGTTGGAGATCGGTTGAAGATGAACCACTGATGACTTTAGCCAAATAATTTCCACCAATGAAGGCCGTTGCATTGAGGACTGCCCCTCCAAGCATGATTGCTATAGTCGCCATTTATCCACTTGTTGTTTTATTCTTAAACAATTTCGACGCATGCGTGGTGAATTTTTCAGGCTAATTCTTGTTCTTGAAAAGTTTCAAGATTGGATATAGTAATGCGATCATTGACAGCATTCCAAACGTAAATGATACTAATGTGTGTGGTCCTGGTGGTTTTTCTTCTGTTAGTGGTAGTCCTTTGGATGTTGATGGATTCGTTTTGATATGTTTCAGAATAAAATCTTCCAGTTTAGGTTCATTATCAGAGTATTCAATTTGATTATATATATCGTAGTACCATTTGAGTAGCTCTACATTGCTTGGCATCTCTCGAAAATCCATATGCCCATTATTATCATATCTGGTGTCATAATATGATTCAGCCCTGTATACCGCAGTAACGTATGAACTTCTGATGTGGTTCATTAATGCAGCAGTATAATCATCTATACCATAGCTGAATGCCTCACTGAAATCCATGTTCAAACTCTTGTGGGTAGTATCTTCTGATCCTCTAAATAGTTTTTGACATATATAGCTATAGCCAACAAAACAACCCATTTGACATAGTTCATGATATTGGTCGTTGGGTCGCCGATGATCGACTCCCGAAGAGCCTTTTTGACAAGCCAGCCCATCCCAGCCGACAATCCAATGAGCACTGCAGAGTCAGTAACTGTCTTTACGAGCTTATTCTCAGCCATTTACAATCACAACAGATCATCTTTTAAGCCATTTTCCTTTGCCTTGCTGACCACGGGCTGACTTTCTATGACTTTGGGCTGTGGTGGTGGGTTGAATGTAATGGTTGGCATATGTAGATCAGCTATCCTATCCCGATAGTTTGTCCATAGGCTATAGGCGGTGAGGCCAATTGCTCCTATGGCCAGAATAATAGTTTGGGACGACATATATTTTGGTATCCAATCACCCCCTCCACCAACAAAACTACCCTTATCCTCTTCCCTTTCCTTCTTCTCCCTTTCCTCTTCACGTTTCAAAGCCTCTCTGGCCCTCTTGTTCTTTTCTGATAACGTTTTACCAGCCTGAACTCTCTTGGGGTCTTTGACCTTTGTTTTGACAGAAGGCTCTCTAGTGATTTTCTCAACCTGACTTGTTTCTTCAGACATGTTATGAACTTATATGTTTTAAGCTTTAAGTCTCCTAGTATGTTGTATACTAGGAAACTTCAAATATTAAAATTAAGTGTGTTTCTTCTTACTGGCTGACTTAGCCACTTCCTCCTCATCTTCATCACCTTCCTCTTCATCACCCTCCTCTTCATTCTCTTCCTCTTCATTTTTTTCCTCTTCCTTTTCATCATCTTGCAAGAATGAATGTCCGTTGTCCTCCTCTTCCTCCTCCTCCTCTTCAGACAAATCACCAAATAGGAAAGAAGTTTCATCACGCTCAACTGGTGTTAGTTTAACTTCTCTCACACGTAATCCAATAGATGCACCATATGGAGTGTTATTATGACTCCCCCAATAGATGTATTGCAAATCTAGAATTATCTTAGCAGTACACAGATCAGGTGTGTCACCCATTTTTGGCAGGTATTTGTCAAATGACTCTTCTTTTCCATCAGCGTCATAGATCTTAGTCAAACACGTCATCTTCTTACCCTTGTCTTTAGTGTTCAACTTAAAATAGGCTCTTTTAGGTTTGTTAGGATCTTTGGTGTAGTCGTATATACGTTTCACTGCCGCTATTAGATTTTTAGAAGCAGCATTCTTACAAGCGGTTTTAGTGGCCTTTGACGCTTTGAAAAATCCATCCTTCTTCAAAGCTATAGCTACTATGCACCTCAATTTGTCAAAAGTTTCAGAAATAGACTTTTCATTCTCTGTAGGGCTCTCCACCGTCTCCCTGCTTCTCATTGGATATGAAAATTGTAAACCTTGTATGTTGTCCTCGTTCTTTTGTTTTTCATTGAGTCCAAAATCCCATACACCTGAAATACCCCAAACATTTTGTTCAGGGAGCTCAATGCATATTAGGCGTTTGACATTGTTCTTACCCATGAAATAAACTTTTGAGTAAGCACCACCCCATTGATTGGCTTTTTCTTTTTCAATGCGGACCCGACCCCAGTCGAATTTACGACAAAGTCTGATCAAGATAGGTTTTGACAGACTAGCGTTCAATGATGAAGTTGAAGTTGAAGAAGCATTTGAGGATTGTGACATGTTGTTTGATCTCTTTGAGTATGCCTTTAGACCTAAACGTGCCACATCCAATTTCAATTTTTTCTTTACCGAACAGTGTCAACCCCATCTTGATCTGTAGTACTTAGATCATAAAATGTGGTGGAAGGGGGAGCGGGTTCTCTTAGTTTGAAATACTTGAGGGCGGTAATGGCTATTATCAGTAACGTAGCAATCGCGCCACCATGTACCACTATTGAGCCAGAAGCTTCTGACAGCCACTGCTTAATCAACTGATTGTTCTTCCAGTCCTTTACCAAAGCATCTGGTTCATCTATTCCGCCGTAACCACTAAGACACCAGTTGACTAGTCTGACCAATAGATGTAAAGGAGGATCAATTAGTCCGTCAGCCACATTCTTGCCCGACACCATCTTGTATCTCTTGTAGTACTTCTCGACATCCTTATCAGATAATTTGTGTACATCGCCTAGTGTCATTTGCATACCAAGATACTCCTTGGTAGAGCCTAGACAAGCTAGTATTGAGAGCTCTTCTCTTTTGGATTTCAAATCGTCATCGCTAATGGCTGGTGTTGATTGATGACTATCCACCACAGTTTCACCATTCATGATATCTTCGGGAGTTGTCATGGTTGTACCGTTAGAGTCGGTACCTCTAAATAGTTTTTGAATGGATGTCTAAGAGAGAAGCAGAGTCTGGCATACTTTTCATTCATAAGAAGCTTCTTGAGTGTCTTCCACGTTTCAGCATCCAGGTCCCCGCCGTACTCCTCGAGAAGCATCTTCATCGCCGTTTGTGATGGATTGTGGAATGAGATCACACAAGCTACATTTTCACGGAATGGTTTGGCTATGGATGTCAGTTGTTGAGTGAGAACCCACACTGATATCCCTATATGTCTTCCAGAGAAGGCCAAACCGATGAATTTGTTGGACCTATTCTTCAGATCCTTGGAAACGGCACAGTCGTCCAATATTATGAGCGCATTCATACCTGAGAAGAACGATTCACAATCCATCAACAAATTGTTGATTTCGTCATGATCACTCGCATCTGGCGACAGTACAAAAAATCGTTTGTCCCCCTTGGCAAAGCCTCTATAAGTCTTGTTATGGGCATATGTTGGGCAAATCAACACAATATGATCAAACACTTGCCTATAATGGCCTCGAAGCTGTTCCACTATGTATTGAGTCTTTCCACAATTCGTGGGACCAGTGATGATGCAATTGAATGGAACCATGTTTTTGAGTTCGTTCATCATTACTCACTACATTAACCCCTTTAGATTGATGTTTCTTCTCATGACAACGTGAGAAGAAAAACATAAAGTAACCTAATATCTAACCCCATCATTCTCTGTAAGATTACCTTTTCTAATATTCATAACAGCATCAGCAACAACGATGCTGAGAACTCTACTTCCTACCTTTTCTCTCTTAATTTCTAAAGCCACGCCATCGCGAGTATCATTAATATACAGACCACTTCCATGGATATCATTATCTGGGTAAGTCCTCAAGTCAATCCACAAAGCAAACTTATCTCTATAGAAATCATATTCCTTAATTGAATCACTAAGACCAACCCGCTTAATTATTGATTGCCACAAATCGGTCGCCATCATGCCTTTCAAATAAACTTTGTTGGGCACCCCATCTATGTCAATCTTGATTGATGTGATTTTTGGATTTGCAAACAGCTCAGAATCCCTAACACCTTCCGCATAAGGGGCAATGAAAAGACATAGTATACCAGCCATGGATCTCCTTGGTACATTAATATGCTGATTTATCACAGCATCATTAGCCTCAGAGATTGTGAAAGTTTTGTGAAGAAGTACTTTTTCATACGTGAATGTCCTCCCAACATTGTAAGATGCAACAGCCTGTCCTACTAAATAATCACTCGATATGCATTGATATTCCATTTCCATGTTTATTAATTTATAATTAGCTGGTGTTTCGTTGCTTGAATAAACTACAACATCAGAAACTTTAGCCAAAGTCAATTCAAATCTAAGTGGATGTGCCAATCCTCTTGGATAAAATACTCCATGGTCTTTGAGAATTGTGTGATCCAATGGAATGGCATATCTAGTGTTATGAATCGTAGCTAAAGTATTATCCTCTACTTTTGATGTATCTTTGTCACCCGCATTAGTCCTGATCTTCCTTGTATTATCATTGGATATACCCTGTCTCAACCTATTCTCACGATCTTCACTTTTCAAGAACAAATCATGATAAGTCTTGAACAAATCAAATCTACTAAGATCCTCTACGATCTCACCACCAAATAAAACCTTATATTGTGAAATTAGATTCCTCCCCAAATTATTAACAAGAGTATTGTCATTATGCCCAGTTACAACCATATCAAAGGTTATATAGACGCTACCAGGCACAATGACTAAATTACTACTCAATTTGGGTATTTCAATGTATAGTGTCTCACCAGGTTCGGCTGATGATGGATTCAACGTGACCCTATTCAACGAAGTTTCTGCCTTCAACCCTTCGCGAGTCCTTGGAACGCGATTGGTATCAAGAATGTCTGATATAGATTTCATTTTAAATGCTTATATTCTTGTTTATAAATGAGCGATGCCAACGTTTTAAATCGATTATATTATTCAACTGATGGATACTGGAAAGGATACTCGGCCATACCCAAATTGGCCAAAGCAGCCAAAGTTAGTGAAAAGGTCGCCAAAGAGTGGTTGGAGAAGCAAGCCTTGTGGCAAATTTATCTCCCAGCCCCCAAGTACATACCCAGACCACATTGGAGTGTGAATAAGACTAATCAGATTCATCAAGCGGACTTGTTGTTTCTTCCTCACGATACAGTGAGAAGAAAAACATACCGCTATGCATTAGTCGTGATTGATATTGCTTCGAGATACAAGGATGCTGAACCATTGACCTCAAAGGAGAGTGGTGAAGTTGCCAATGCCTTTCAACGGGTTTATTCCCGTAAGTTGAAGTGGCCACAAACATTAATGGTGGATCCAGGCACAGAATTCAAGGGCGATGTAACAACTCTTATGAATAAGCATCAAGTCACAATCCAGCGGAGTGAAGCTGGGAATCATAGAGCTCAAGCTTTTGTGGAAAGAGCCAACAGGACTCTCGGTGAGAAGTTATTCAGCCATCAATACGCTCAAGAGATGATTAGTGATACCCGATCCAAAGTTTGGGTGAACAGATTACCCGCCATCATGAAGACCCTCAATAGTGAACCCACCCGTATTACTGGTAAAGAGCCTGACGAAGCTTTGAAAATGGACTCAATTGGCACTAAAACTCCAGACTATAAACGACCTGTGGGATTAAAGGAGAAGAGATTACCTCCAGATGTTCAGGTCAGATATCTATATGCCCCCGGTGAGGATGAAGGTGGAGACAAACGAAGGGCTACTGATCCCATATGGAGTCTTGAAGTCTATGATTTGGCCCGAACCATAATCGAGCCGGGCCAACCAGTCTTATACTATTTGAGTGGAGGCCCAAAACGAGGATTCGTTCGTGAAGAGCTCCAATTTGTACCTCAAGACACTAAATCACCACCTTCTAGCGTCCTGAAATGACCATGTGCATAAGTATTTATCCCATCTTCCATTATCACACGTTTATCGTCCTCGCGTGATAATGCAATCTTATTGATAGTTTCAGTATAGATGTCATGGCTATGGCTTCTCATGGTGTTCATCTTCCTTCTCTGGGATTGGCCACTGAAAAGACAAGTCTTGTAATCCTGGAAACTTATGCTTTTTCTCACCACTGCCTTGTTAACACCCTTACACTTCTTGACTTCTTTCTCCTTATCCGTCTTGAAAGCATACAGTTTAGCCCTCAAACCCACAAATTCAGTGATCTGTTCACCACCAGCCTCGTCTTTGAACATCCCTCCAACCTTTTTGTTCACTCCGGTCTCAATCCCGGATGGATGGTCTCTTGGATAGTTGCTGGTGTCAAATTTAGCCCTCACATCTGGACTGATATCCTTGTAAAAGTCCTCAGTCTGGATCACATAGGCGAGAGAATCCGTGTCTGTGAACAGCAACTTGGCCTTCTCCCCATACTTGGGCTTCATGTACCTGTAATGAAAATCATACATAGTCGTCTTGCTCAGATCCAGAATGGACAAGCCTAAGTAAATGGGCTTATCAAAGACCAATCTCGTTCTCTTCATGTGGAAGGCGGTCAGATCCTCACAAAAGATGTTCCTATGATGGAAGTTTGGCTTCACAATCAACTTACGCACTTTCTTCTCATCAGTGACCAACTGGATATCCACCCTCTTCCTAATGTTCTCCATGGTCTTGCCAAACACTG
This sequence comes from Ricordea florida, assembly GCA_949710005.1. Taxonomy (NCBI): domain Eukaryota; kingdom Metazoa; phylum Cnidaria; class Anthozoa; order Corallimorpharia; family Ricordeidae; genus Ricordea; species Ricordea florida. The sequence goes on from OX453275.1 coordinate 4,466,635, forward strand.
AGTTGTTCATCAACTTGAAGAAATCCTTTTCAAAATCATTCTCGGCCCTGGCCCTCAAACCATTATTCAGATCAATATAAGGCTTCAACCATTCCGACTCCTCAAACTTGATCCCTCTGTGTACCTTGGTCAACTTCAAACCCAACGACAAATACTGTTTCAGAGCTTCGTGGTGTAGAATGTACTTCTTCTTATCTCTCAAATTTGGAACCAACTTAACAACCCCATCAACATCCAACCTCTCTGGGGCTAATGGATAATCATTATGAAGATCATGTAACTCCAATGGGTACTCCAAGTCCACCTCTAATATACATGGATGGTCTCTCCAATCTCTCATCTCTTGATCGCTCATCCATTCAAGCCCATGGGTTGGTAAAGCCTTCGTCATTGCATGACCATAGAGCCCATTAGCATCCAAATATACGATAAACTTTGTAGGCAACCTGGGATCATAGTTCTTCATATATCGATTATTAGCCTTCCCATACCTAGTCGAGATCATTGATATTCCACCTCTGATACCATTCTCTACCATAATCAGCATATCTGGATCCCTCAGAAGCTCCAACTCCACCTTGGTTTTCTTCAATGTAGCATCCCATGCCAGTCCAGGTGCAGTAAAGTACCATGCAGGATCTAATCCATAATTTTTCATCTCATACATACCCTTCTAAAGTTCTCGAAAACATCAGCCAACAATAATACATCCACCTTAAGATACGTGTTATGGTAATTCTTGAAATTCCTCATCTCAAATCTGTCCCACACAGACTTGGCATGTTTGTAGTCTTCCTCAGTTAAATCCTCATCATAAAGCTTTGAATAGAATTCCTCTTTAGGTGGAAGACTTGTCTCACTTAGCTTATCATATCCATCAAACCAATCATAAGGAAAGACACCCTTTCTAGACAACAGCTCTAAGTCCTCACCTTCATAATACCTTCCCAAATTCTCCAAAGACTCTCGTGGTATGTTGTTAACCAAACTGGCTAAACCACTAGACATAAACCTGAAACTGTCTATAAACCTTATGTATCGTTTCACCTCAATCCTCTTACCCTCCCCATTCCTAAAGGTATCCACAACAATCTCCTTGGTAAATGAAATGTATTTCTCATCAGTAAGTGGTATACAATTTAATTTACCCTCTGATATACCAAGATTCCTCACAAATAAATGACTATCGTACCCAGACAAGTTATGAAATATAACTGGAAAGAAATTGGGGACCTTGAATTCGATATTACATTTCATGTGTGCTCCTCCCCTATACTTACCCGTAAGATGACAATGGTCACGTACCTTGTCATCCCCCAACTCACCCTCACAAATATGACAGTGAGTTGCATTCCTAAAATTCCTTTTGTCTTTCTTCTCCATTATAATCTCCTCTGGGCTTCTGAATTGTTTATAAATCTTCTTGATATCAGCCTCCAGTCTCTTCACAAATATTTTTGTAATGTCCTCATCTGGCGATCTTGCTGTACGCATTGCAAGCTTGGGTTCAAATATCTTATCATCAAAACACTTGATAAGATAACAGAAACCTGATGGCTTGTGCTTCTGATATTGATTCGTGAAACTATACCTGTCATCCGGTAAACAAGTGTCTATCTTCTCCGTGAAACACTCGAAATCTGCATAAACCACAAATGGCACCTGCATCTTTCTTCTATGGTTCTTGAAAGTAATATACTTTGGACTGTCATCCTCATTAATGGGCATCTGGACTTTGACTGCTTCGTTGTTTAAACAATACTTCACATGTGTTTCCAACGACTTTTTAGAATTGAACGAGTTTAAGCAGTTATCACAATAGAAACGGGCACCTTTTTTCTTATTATACTCAATAAGTCTTGACATGTTTTTAATCCAACAGTAATGATTTGTCTCTTCGTTTGATATCAAGAGTAAGTTTATCTTTTCCACCCCTGACTTATTACTACGCCTGATTAGAGTTGGCCCGCAATTCTCATAACCAAGGATGTTGATCCCATATGGGTTCTGTCTTTCGAATTTATCTATTTGGGTTGTACTGAGTGCTGCCACTGGGAACTCTATCCCCGACCAATCGAGTTTCTCTGAGTTTTCTCTCATCTCTTTGTTTAGTCTCTCAGGATGAACCTCTACAGGGAACACAGCAGATGTCACTGCCCATTTGAAGCACTCCTGGTCTTCATTCTTGACATTGATGATTGCTTTCTTAGCAGCTAATTTAGGTGGTAATTTAATATATGAACTTCCAGAAAACGGTTGAAATGGGTTTATGTGGATACGAAAGTCTATCACAGATTCAAACACCCATCCAGAGCGCTCATTCTCATATTTCTGCACCAATTCAATCAGTCTAGCTTTGATATTATCAAACATAATAAATGTGTCTGTTGAAGCTGTCACTGTCTCCATCAGTGAATGGAAATGACCCTGACTCCGCTCAATAACACGATTATCCTGGTTGTTCCTCCTCGTGAATCCACATGAAAAAATACACTTCAGTTTGAATGGCTTCCTATGTTTATACATTAAACTACGAAATGGTGTTCTAACCTTGCTAAGGAATGAAGTTGGATCATATCCAGCTCTACCCTTTACTATATAAGTCCTCAAAAAGCCTCTCAGAGCCGTTTCATGTCTTTCAGGGATCAAATAATCAGGTTCCCTAGCTGCATTGGCCGCCCTTCTTAATCTCCTGGTAATGGCCCTCCTGTTTGGTTCTCTAACATTAGATCTTATCCAATTTGTGGTCTGGATAATTTCACGCCTGGCAACAGCAATAGCCCTTCCATATGAAGCTCGGGCGGGCCTTGTTCTTGTGGGCCTAACTGGACCAGGGATTGGAACATTAGCTTCAACCACTCGTGGGGATCCGACAGCATTAATGAGAGCCGCTTTACGCATGTTGCCAAAACCTTGTATACCAGAGCTCTTAGCTATGGTCCGTAATATCTTCACTGTCAAGTTCTCAGGTTGTATATCAGATAACGCTGTGAGCATTTCAGCCTTTCTGAATCCACGAACACTCACACCAGCCTTTGTAGCTATTGACCTCAAGTCTTTCACTGTCAAGTTCTCCATATCATCAATTGTATTCTGGAATTGTAACTCTTAAACCAACCACCATGTTTAACTTTTATACTTTTATAACACGATGTGTGTTATAAAAATTTGTTGGTAATTAATCATACTCCTTTACAATCTTTACAACGAGACTTTCGTTTGCCATGTTGACAAATCCCAGCACCACCACATTCTTTACAATAATACTTTTGTCTGCCATGTTGACAATACAAATGAGGTTTACATTCTTTACAAACACACTTTCGTTTACCATGTTCACAATAAAGATGAGGACTACAATCTTTACAATCTGGTTTTCTTTTACCATGTCCACAAAAAAGTGAACCCCCACACTCTTTACACTCACGTTTTCTTCGACCATGTTCACAATAAAGATGAGGACTACAATCTTTACAATCTGGTTTTCTTTTACCATGTCCACAAAAAAGTGAACCCCCACACTCTTTACACTCACGTTTTCTTCGACCATGTTCACAAAAACGTGAACCCCCACATTCTTTACACTCACATTTTTCCCGACCATGTGGACAAATTCCAGCACCGCCACAATCTTTGCAACGGTATTTTCGCCTACCATGAACACAAAATGCAGCACCAAAACATTCCCTACAATCATAATTTTGTCTACCATGTTCACAAATCTGAAAACCACCACAATCTTTACAACGATCTTTTCGTCTTTTATGTTCACAAATACCAGTACCCCAACAATCTTTACAACGATCTCTTCGTCTTCTATGTTCACAAATACCAACACCACCACAATTTTTGCAGTTTGATTTTTGTCGACCATGAACACAAGGCATTTTCTCAGCTGTATAACCCAACCTTTGAACCTCAACCTAAAATCCCACTTTCACGCGTCAGCCCCATTTTACCAACCCCACCCCCACAAAGATACATTTTGTCACCTTGACAATCCCAACGAAAAAATTGACACCCTTAAAGAAAATCATCGATCAGAAATCAAAGAAGTCGAAACCCAAATAATTAAACATTCACAAAAATTTTGGCCGAGCCGAACCAGTCCCCGACAAAATTGACCACGCCCAACTTGTCCCAGAATCCGCCAATTGCTACTACTAGGGGAACTTCGAGAAGGTTTGTTCCCGATGACCTAAGGTTTCTCCCTGGTTCCCGTTTTATAACCTTTAGATAGGACGGCCAGTCATCAAAGTTCAATGCTTTGAAAGTCATACAAAGTAGCCGATATTGCCTCCTCTCCCGAATTGATAGCCATCCCAACTTGGCGATGTCTCCGACGTCCGCGAAACGTCCAATGAGAAAGCTAGCTGCCGCTAGCTGCACATTGTTATTTTCATCGACATTGTTATTGTTATTCCTCGCGAAGCGAGGCCGAAGGCCGAGCGTAGCGAGGTTACTAATCGTGTCGGTTCCGGTCAGACCACGTGGCTCGCAAGCCCGAGTAAATCGAGCCGAGAGTTTTTATATATGTATATATATATATATATATTTATATATATGTTTATATATATCTATATTTTAAAGGTGTCCGTTCGCAGGCCAGGTTACCTGGCAACATTACTCCATGTGAAATTCCGACATTACGAATTCCTTGAATGATGTTTTGAAAATAATGCGAATTTTGTGGAAACCGATTTCACTCGTCTTGGAAGTACATCCCAGCAAGAAGATCTCCGACATATACAAGAAAGAATGGTGAGAGATCGTCGTCGAGTAAGTTTGAATGCCGCACGGGAAGCGGCGACTCAAAGCAGAGATTGAGAAACGACGGTAGGGACGATAACAAGAGACATCGCAGCTAAGACAAGAACTGCTCGCTCAAAAAAAACAAAGGAATCAGCAAGGAAAAGGACCAGGAATACCATCAAGTTACCATCAAGTTAGATTGGATATTGAATTTGTTATGGATAGAAACAAAGACTCGTTTTAGGTATACAGGACATGAGCAAGCGATTACATAACGAAATTGGCGAACAAAATTTAGCAAAATGACTTAGAACGGAAACCGAGTAGGAACGACTTCCAGCATGCAGACAGAATCAGGGCTCCTACTCCGTGTACCGGCACAGATGACGTAGCGCATTGTTTCATCATTGTGTGTAAAATTATTCAGTAACATGTTTGTTATTGTCTGGCTTTGTTTTACGTCATCTGTGCCGGTACACGGAGTAGGAGCCAGAATCAGAAGGCGAACGACAAAACAGATTACCATATCGTCGTGAAAAAAGTGCCAGGAAAGGGGAAACAGAAACCAACCGCAAAGAAATGAAAGATGACAGTCACGTAGTATTAATACTGCAATGAGAATGCAAGTAGGTATTTTTCGTAGTGAAACGTTTGCCTTCCATTTGAAAGAAATTCCCAATACAGAGATTGCAGTTGTGATAGCAATTATTTATAATTATGTGATCTGATATCATTGCAACAGTGAAAATATATTGTAGATTTGTTTGATGTAGCAGTTATGTTCAGCATTTTCAACAGAATAGATACCAAACAATAAGTTACCGGTTCTGCAATATTATCACTGTTCAATGCAATTATTTGTAAATAAAGCAGATGTCGTTACGGACTTCTGAGTAGTATTTCTCTTTGCTCTATTTCTTTGCTACATATATGTATTACGTAATTAAAAAGTTTCGTTGGGACAGACAAGTTCCATAGCCATTTCAAAATGGGTTTTTACCTTTGAGTTCCATGCATTCCTGGGAATTACTCTCTTAGCACCCACCCTTTTCCCACAAATGAAAAGTTAATTTAAGCCCTAATTTGCAAAATTAGACAACATCTTAACCTTTTTCCTTAATGCTGTTTAATTCATTTTAATGATGTCAAATACAAATATTTAATAACAACCACAATATGCAGTTGACCTTTTACATTGGAAAAACTCTACAAGGGAGAAACTAAAGTTTGAAATGCTAAAAGTTTTAGCTGTTTTTCTGTTTGCTGTTTTATGTATTCATTGCAAGGGTGCTGTATGTAATAACAAGTCTTTGAAGTTTCCTAAATGCCCTATGCTTTCAATCATGATTTTCCACACTAACTGTATGGACAAATGACTGCACTGGCATGATTGCCACAGGTCAGAAAATGGTAAGGGAAAAAATTCTTCAAGGTCAGTGAAAAGTAAGGGAATTTCAAATCAAGTCAGGGAAAAGTGAAATTTAATACTACTAATTTATTTCTTGCCAATTCAGCTTTGGTTTGGTGTGGTCAAGAATGTGACATGAAATGTGTTGGATTGGTGGAATTAAATGACAAGCTGATTTTGGGTTTCCAAGAAAATCAATCCTTTTTCCATGAATTGGTTATCGTAAGAAACTATCAATCCACGTACACTGTATGTGACTTTCTGAAAGCATATTAAATAAATGGGTGGAGAGGTTGGTTGTGAGAGGAGGTTGGAGGTCACTACCAGGACTAATTTGTGACTTTTCTAATTTAGTTGGTAAGGGAAATTTTACATTTGTCAGGGAAAAGTCAGGAAATTTAAAGATCTTATGGCTGTGGCAACCATGACTAGATTCTAAGCTTAAAAGAAGAAATGGTATTGTTCAGAGTTGAGTAATTTTTACTTCCTATGATACAAACCCTATTCACAAGAAAAACAGAATTGCATGTAGTTGTAGAGGAACAATACCTTTTCCCAGATTAGGACATACAACCCAACCCAATAACAGTATATTATGTTAAACATAAAAAATAACAATGCTAATAATAATATCAATACCAGTAATAATATTAAAAATGATAATGATAATAATACGATAATAATAATCATGATAATTGCAAAAAATGAGAAAGTACAAAAAGTAAAAATAATATAATAATAAGTAAATACGTAAATTGGGGTCTTATACCTCATAGGAAAAACCATTAGGAGTCCTTTACAAACTAGCTTCGCGGGGTTTTGCGGGAGTCGTATTTCTAGTTATTATTATTGTTATTGTCGTTGTCGTTATCGTTATCGTTATTGTGATTGTGATTGTCATTGTCATTGTCGTTATTGTTATTGTCATTGTTATTATTATTGTCATTGTCGTTGTCGTTGTCGTTATTGTTATTATTACATTCTTCTCTGTGTAAAGATTTTGCTGAATTTACCGAGCTGATTAGCGCTAACCCAGGGTAAAACGTTAGGTACAATCATGGGCAAATGCTGAAACTTCGATTAGACATCAGAGGGTAACGTTTTGAAACTAATCGTGCTCGGACAATTTTGAATTGTTTAGCCCTATAAACCTGTTTGATCCATGGACAGAATGCATGACCAAATAAATGGAATTATTGCAAGTATTTGTGTACAGTAAATAGTGAGTTTTATAAATCAATACAATCGTGTACAATTGTTTTTAATCGTTTGTGTCCAAGAAAATAACTGCGTTTTCCCTTGTAGCGTCTCGGTTTAACCTTCCTGAGACCAAGAGTGGCCACATGGAGGTAAGCAAGTGCGTCTTTATGGAAAATATCTTTCATGCTCAAAGCCAAATATCTCAACAGTATGAAGAAATGAAGTCATGTACAATGCAATATATATCTAAACAATTGTAAAACTAGTAGTGTATTAAAATAGCTAGATTCAAGCGATGAACTAGAGTATTGACTCTGAGTTGAACTCGAAATTGAAATTAAAATTGAAATTCCCTATGAGCGTTAGCGCCATTATTGGGAAATAGAGGAAAGCGACGAGAGAAAGGGGCAGAGATCTCATTTATATACCCACCACGAGTCCCCTGTACATAATTGAATGGTATGTTGACGTAATTGAATGAAGCATTGAATAATTTAACGTGTCTTACGTAGTTGGGGACTCGTGGTGGGTATACACATGACATCTTTCCCGACAAAGGAATCTTTCTTTGCCGCGGTAGGAATCGAACCCTGATTCCGTTGCCCTGAAAACTGAATACAACGTGACACGAGAGAAAATCTTAATTGGTTATGGAAAAAGAATAATACGATCACCGCAATATGAAACGAGAATTCTGGAACAGAAAATTAACTCTGACTTGGAAATGCCTCTTTTTTTTAGATTAAACTCTGAAACAAAACACGCTACTTACAAGACGATATTTACAGTACGATGTTGAAACCACCTACAATTACAACACTTACACTACGTACATATTTAAATACTTATTTGTGAACCGCTGACCACTTATTTTTTAAAATACAGTATTTAGAGATGCTTACTAAGTGCATTCCACATTACAATACAATCTTTACAAAACTGACGATTCCTTTTATTAAGAATATTAAAGCATTTGTGAGTTTCTTTTGAAAGAACAGACAAATACACTAGCTAGGATGGGATGTAAAACAGAAAGGCTAGTTCCCTTGGAGGAGCTAAAAACGCAATGCCAGTTTGTGATTTGTTGGGCATGTCGCTATCTTACAGATACCAAAGAGGAAGTCGCTCCTTGATATACAACTTGTCAAACCCGTTTTCTGAACAAGAGGTAGAGTATGTGCACGTCCATTGTTTCCTGTAGTGTAGTTCTTTGCTCTCTTAGTATTTTGCAGTTTCATTACAGACTTCTATGCAATTTGTAACAATGTCTTGTTTGGTACTTTTGCCATCACGTAACTAAAAAATACTCAATATATTTTTGTAACCCTCAGAATGACAGACAGCAAAGGACCAGCACAGAGAGAGAAAATCCTGTAAGATTTACTTCTCAGAAAATCAACATTGCAAATTCCAATTTAATATAAAATTCCGTTTCAGCCTGAGACCGACTTCATATTGTGGTTTCTCCTTGAGAAAATATTTTTTTATCTATTTCAGTCTATATTCATTTATTCATTTATTGGTCACATCCTGACGTAAAGGACGGTAATTCCTTTGTACACTTGCCAACTGCCATCATGTTGTCGTTGTCCCAAGAAAGTGTAATCAAGAAAATTTTTTGACTTGCTTACTTTTTCTTCACCAAGCATTATGCCCTGACAATGTCAAATAGCTTTTGTTTCGTTTTGCCTCATTTTTTTTGTGATGTGTTTTTACATTGTTAAGTAGCTTCATTTTTTTGTTTGTTTGTTTGTTTTTTGTTTTCTTGTTGTGTGTGTGTGTGTGTGTGTGTGTGTTTGTGTGTGTGTGTGTTTGTGTGTGTGTGTGTGTGTGTGTGTGTGTGTGTGTGTGTATGTGTGTGTGTGTGTGTGTGTGTGTGTGTGTGTGTGTGTGTGTGTGTGTGTGCAGGATGAAGATTATGATGTTCCGGAAGAGCTGGAAGATGTCTTAGGTCAGTGTTTTCCACTTTGTTTCTCTTATAAAAATAAGGGTAGTTTTGTTGCTTCGTTTTTCCTATCATTTTCAAGTGTGGCATGCGCTTGATGACCTCATCAAGAGCTCATGCTATTGGTTTGCACCCCAAAGGATGAACAGTAGAACAAACAACCGTATCACTGCACTGTAGCCACAAAAATAATACAGCTATTAAATAGATTTAGGCAAACCTAAAAGCGGAGCTCCTCACAGTCCCTCCAAAAATGCTTGAAAACTTGTAGAAAGAACTCAGCTTTATGCTTATGTCCCTCCAAAAACGCTTGAAAACTTGTAGGAAGAAAATTTTTCCTCCAAAACCGCTATGAATAATCCATTTCTTCAGCAAAACATTGTAGACTGCTGTAGACTGCTGGCTGTAGGTTGTGTAGCCGCGGCAAGCCGCGAAAAGCGCGCGAAAAACAAAGCCTCGTTTCGGTTTAAGACCTTCTAAATATCCCGGATGACTATGGCCGCCATGTTGGGGCAACGTCGTCGTCGTCGTCGCTAGGCGCACGCGCCCGCGAGCCATGCCGCTAGCCACGATGACCATGAAAACTCAAACGCATGGTTTTCTCAATTTCTATCCTCGCACGGTAGTTATGGGGCTCCGCTCTGCGGCTCTTCGAGCCGATGTGGAGCTCCGCTACTACAATCAATAATCCGTGCAAATAAGGGGCTTTGCTTTCAAGAGCTGTATCCAAGCTGGACACAACGCCCCTCGTTATAACTATCAATTTAATTTGGATCTCTACACGCTGCCGCTCTTTTGTTTTCAGGTGAACTCTTTGTGCTGTTTGTGTAGGTGTGTCGTATTGTTCTCTTGATTAACGATAAGAAACGGTGTAAGAGGTAATAATAATAATAATGATGATGATGATGAGATCAAAGCAGCAAACACTTGGACTGTGTCGCTCACGAGGTGTGTTGCAGGAACAATTAAACGGAATAAGAAGGAACTTAAGGAAATAGATAGAAAGTCTAGAAAAATCATGACAATGAATAATGAGCTACACCAAAGGAATACAAAGTGAGTGAAGTCAAGGAGACGGAGAATGAATGAAAACAGAAAAGAATGCATGAGCAGTATGTGAGAGAAAAGGAAGGTATTGACTGGGACAGAACGTGGCAGTGGATTGCAAAAGGAGATTTGCACTGGATGTACTGAGGCCCTGATATGCATTACAGGGTCCGAAATTAACTTTTTAAGGCAGGCGCCAACTGGCGACTGGAATTTTTTTTCAGTCCCCTTATGGAAAAATGTGGTCGCCAAAAAGCGACAATAAAATTTTTCCTTTGCAGCGAAACACAAGCCACAACTTTTTGTCGCCAATTTTTCTTTTAAGAATCAGAACGAAGAGAACGTGTTTGGGGCCGCAATGGCGATTTTTCCGCTAACGAATAAGATTAAATACAAACACGCTGATTATTTATACACCTACCACTGAAAAACCACCACGAACGAATCAAATGCCGGCCATATACGCAGTTTCGTGCGACTGCCAAATGTTTCAAGTCAACTTTATACCTTCTCTTGTCTCTACGTTTTGGAGAAGAAATGTACGCGACTGAAGAACTGCCGTTTGGTTCTTTGCTCTATGTTCAAAACGATCTTTCCTTTCGCGTTCTGTCAAGACGATCGACACATCGCTATGAAATAGTTAATCGCCCGCTGGCGACCGGTTGTGAAATTCTGGTCGCCAGTGCAAAATTTTTAGTCGCATTGGCGACCAGGAAAGTGCAATTTCGGACCCTGATGTAGCGTCCAGGAACAGGCTTTGAGAACAAATTACATAAAATTCCATATTGACCACACAGTAGAATCCCCTTTGTGCAGAATGTGCGGATGTAAGGGAGAAACGGTGGCCCATGTGGTAAGTGAGTGAGTAAGTTGGCGCAGACAGAATATAAAGGAAGACACAATAACGTGGCACGGTATATTCACTGGCAAGTTTGCGATAAATGTGGATTGGAAAGAGCTAATACCTGGTATTAACGGAAGCCTGAGGAAGTGGTGGAAAGTGGTGGATACTGTGGGATTTCACAGTCCAGTGTGATCGAAAAATCGAGGCAAGAAGACCAGACATTGTCTTTGTTGATAAGAAGGAGAGAGAGGTTTTCATAATCGATGTTGCTATCCCAGGTGATGATAGGGTGAAAGAAAAGGAACTTGAGAAGTTTGAGAAATGCCTGCTATTGAAAGATGAGATCGCAAAAGTCTGGCGCATGCGAAAAGTCATTGTAGTCCCTGTGGTTATTGGGGGCTGCGGAGCCATATCAGTCAACTACATGAGTACATGAAGCGAATCGCTGTGAACGTGAGGTTGGACGTTATCCAGAAAACAGCATTGTTGGGGACAGCAAAGATTCCAAAGAAGTACTGGCCCTGTAAGAAGGGAAAGAGAGACCTAACAATGGCCTTTCCTTTTGCAGAGAAACTTCTGACCGGTCTCAAAGACAAAGACACAGTTGTGAGATGGTCGGCTGCTAAAGGGTGAGAGAGAATTCATGTATACTCTGACAATAGCAAATGAGATCACAAAGGGAAAGTTACGAATCGATCTCCTCATCTCGTTACAAAATGACGTCATCAGCGCATAGGTGACATTTATTTAGAACAATTTTTATTGACCGCATATGGAATACGTCATTCTAAGTACAACATTTAAAGTCGTACCTGTTGCACAACAAATGTGATGTTGCCATCATCCTCAACATCATCATAGTTATTCTCAGTGTAACATTTTGTTATTGCATCATATCTTAAACAGCCTTTACTCTCAATATGATCTCACTGTTTTTAATATAGAGTTGGTAGAATAACAGGCCGCCTGCCTCAAGAATTGGCTGATCAGATAGTTGAGAACGTCTTAGAGCTTTTCAGGTGAGATTCTAGTGATTGATTAGTGAGATCCAATGGACGTGTGTTTGGTGTTGTTGAAGGACAGATGTACTGTCGAGATTTCGATTACCACGAGTTGATCACATGTGCATGCTAGTTACCGATTATTAGTAGAGAAGTTTTTTATGCTACTGTTGTTGTTTATTTTTAATGTAGTTTGGGTGTTGTATTTGTTTACTCATTTTGTTTGTTTTCCAGTAAGAAGTTTTGAAAGTTATGTTCCTAGTTGAGCAAAACCTGGTGTTCTTCCAGATTTACTTTCTTACTTTCAAACAAGAATAAGTTGAATCGAATCAAAGTAAGATCATGCAAGGTCTTCCTATTGAAAATTTCATCGACCCACTTATTCTGTGTCTATGCTGACACAAGATTTTGAGGTGCAGTGTAGGTGGAGATTTTGATATATTTTTGTTCTGTTTCTCAGTTTCAGGGAATCTGACGGTGCTTGGCATGGGGGTAAGTCTCAGTAACTACACCTTACAGGGGACGGAGGGCTATCAGACATGGCGGCAATTTTGCTTTTGAGTCGAGTACGTTCTCTTGAACTAACTAATGAAACACAGAACTTCGTCATCACGAATTCTCCTCTTCTGGCGAGATCTCACCATAAAATTCACCGAGCTTAAAGTTCTGTTTTGCAACTGCACTGCTTTTACGTTATCGTAATAGCCAGTCACATTTATGTGACAGGGTTCGCACGGTCTTGACAAGTCCTTGAATTTTAAAGGGAGTCCTTGAAAAGTCCTTGAACTCAATTTATCCTTGAAAAGTCCTTGAATTTCTTTACAAGTCCTTGAAAAGTCCTTGAATTTTCTCAACCTTCGAGCGCGGTGGAGTCGAAAGCAAAGTTGCTTTGCTATTATTTTTCTTTTTCTGATGTCAAGGAACTTGCAACACAAAGCAAGAACGTGTTTTATGATCATTCGAAGTATTCGCAGTTTTCGAGTGATTCACAGTTTTCGCTCCACAGCAGTAATAAGAACTTTTTTTGTGATGGTCAATTGAAAAAAGAAAAGGATTGCAAGGCAAACTCTGTAAATCACAGATCAATGGTTTTTAACCGCCGAAGTGCAATAAAAGTCGTCTTTAAGGTCTATTGTGTGGTAATTATGCAAACAAAAATTGTTTTCGGCGTTCATCGCGCGGAAACCAAGTATTGTCACTGAAAGCAGTGGAATTCAAGGAGTTTGTTGTGGTTCTACTCAAGGAAATTTATTAACGGTGGTATATGGCTAAACATTTTGATGACAAAAAAATTCCCTCTCTGTTTCTCAAACTAAGGCCTGGATTTTCACGCACCTTTCCCTTTCTAGCGCAGATATCGATTTCAGTTGGAATCGAAAATACACCTGGGTTTTCACGCACCATTTCCTTTCTAGCGCAGATTTTATTTGAAATTGAAGTTCTGCATTCACTTGCCGACTGTTGCTTATTTAGTGTACTGTCCAGACAACAACAACAACAACTTTATTTACCCTAATAAATTACAAGAAAGAGAATATATATAGTATAAATAAATAAATAAGTAACTAAGGGTCTGGCTGCCTGAAATAACTCCTCTTTCATCAGACCTCTCTCATCTTGTTAACAATTCCCCGTCCCACCACCTGTTAGTTCATTAATAGCTTTACAACTATTGTCTCACCCCCACTCCAAAAGAGTTGGTTTTGTCACTCTAATCACTAACGAAGATTTTTGAATTTCGCGGTCGGTAATCGAGCTGCCATCGGATACTTGCATCCATTGTTTTGCAAACAATGAAGCCTAATCCCCTCAAAACAATAAAAAGGCCATAAAAGGAGCGAAAAAAAGTGCTTTTGTCAACAAAAATCCTAACCCAAAGTTTGATATGAATAAGCTAACCATAGTTAGTAGAGGGTAGTAGTCCCTCTACTAACTATGAGCAAACTAAAGATAACAGCAAGTCAAGTGCGAGTCCAAATGTGAGCTAAAACGAAATTGACCAGCGGTTGTGTATGTAATTTTATGGTCTTGCGCATGTCACATGTATTTTTTGAGTCATTTTATCGTTTGTGCTTTGGTGGCTTGAGAATCTGTCAAATGAATCACTTGTGACCCAACGAATTGTGTGTGATCATATTAATGCATTTGGTTGCATTTTGGATGTACCAATCACTCAGTCTTTGCTTACCTCATGTGCTAGAAAACGGTATGAAAGGTATCTGGATCAACAAAGACAAAACAACAAATCTGAAGAAAAAAATCGAAAGAGGAGGTCTTTGTTGAATGAAATTGAGGATCTGAAAGAAAAGAAAAGGAGATTGACTGAAGATATTGATGCTTTAGTTAGGTCAACGGATAATTTGGCCGAAAAGGCTGAATCAACTGGAGTATAAGTATAAGTTTCGTGACACAGTCAAATTCTCTCAGGAGGACTGCCAAAGAACAGACAAGTGTTCTGAACAACGTAGAGAAGGAGATGGAGCAAAAACTTGTGGCCTTGCAAACCTGCTAGTTTGGAATATGCGTATGTCTATTTCTATTTACCATCCCTGAAATTACATTCCTGTTTGGGGTCCTTGAAAATCACATTTGATCCTTGAAAAGTCCTTGAAAAGTCCTTAAAAAATGGTTGCAATTTTTTTGTATGAACCCTGTGTGAGCTAGATGTTTCGTGTATTCGGCCCGTGACCGAATATGCTTGTCAAGTCTTCCACAACGGCCTACCTAAGTACCTCTCTGAAGAGCTAGAGAAAATTCAGCGCCATGCACTAAGAATAACTTTTGCAGATTTAAGCTACCAAGAAGCTCTTGAAGAGTGCAATATTGCTACCCTCTACCGACGGCGCCAATTGCAGACTGAGCACCTATTTAATGAGATCAAAGACAACAGCAGCTACAAATTACATGGCCTTCTGCCTTCACGTAACCTTAGTACTGTAGCCTTAAGGAGAAAACGCGTTTTGAACCTACCCTATTGCAGAACAAATACATGTATGTATTACATGTACAATGTATATATTACAAAAGCTATCCCTATGTAGTTTCTAAGCATCGTCGACTTTAATTTGAGTAATCGTAATATCCTCTTCCGTCTGCAGCATGCCTAGCGCTTGCGGAGCTTGGAAGAAGAGGATTACTACTCCCAGATAGGTTACCTGAAGGTTTGGAAATTTACTGTATTGACCGACTGTGTAATACGCACGTGTTATAACCTTCATCAGACAAATTTAACGTTTGGAGATCAGCGGGTTTTTTCTAAACTAAAGGGTGTGTTTTCGCAATGTTAATTCGTCAAACTTGGGTTCCCTCGTATTGACTTTGCACTGACTCAGATGTAGGAGTAAGGCTCTGAACTCTAAAATGGAAATCTGATTAAAACTGGGCTATCAAACCTCGTTTGTTATTCTCTAGTTGAAAGAAATGTGACCTAAAATTTGCGTTAATAGAAGTCGAGTGAGTATGCGGGCCGCAGAGCAGCTGTTTTAAGGTCTCCTACTTTTGGTTCAGCAATCGCACCCAAGGAAGGAACAGTGAGACAGAACAATGCCTCTAGCCTAGGAAGCAATTTAACTGATACACATAAAGGCCCATTCAATAAAATCCTTATGAGGGCTGATATACTACCGGAGTTTTTTGTTGACATGACCTTCCATTTTTCATAATGCGGTTACAAAGTAGCTTCTAGTAATCGTTATTTTTGTATGTATATTTTCAGTCGTGCCAGTTGTTCTAAAGGCCTTGTCTTATGACGAAACCAGGGGATCCTACAGTGTCGGTAGGTCATCCTTAATAAAATTACACTTTTTGAACAAAACCGTTTAATATTGTTTGTCTGCTGTTCTTTTGGCACTTCTTCATAGAGTGTGTTTGATTTGGTTAGGTTATTTAACTCGGACAAATACCAGTTAACCTTTCAATTACACTGAATTCAACTTAAATGGTCAAAGGAAAATTTTTGTTGTGCTCCACAGGGAACCATGTTAGAGACGGAGCTTGCTATGTTTGTTGGTCGTTTGCCAGAGCTTACGATCCGAAGGAAATTCAGCCGCACGTGCAGGAAATTGCAAGGTACTTACATATGCGCATAAGAGTATACGTGTATCAACAGCAGTATTTGTACTAAACGCGTTTGCAATTTCATCCTTGGCCCAGAGTTTTACAACTGAAAAGATCTTATAAAGCTTATTCTCTTGTCGTATTTCACAGTGCCCTTGTTATTGCTGCTTTGTTTGATCGAGAGGTGAACTGCAGAAGAGCGGCATCTGTAAGTAAATCATTTTAAATCAAAGTTATATATCTAAGCATTGTAACTCTTTACCTTGCTACATTCCTTGCGAAGTGAACTTCATAGAGCTTTCGTAATTTGCGAATGCGTCCGAAGATTACCCGAATATTTCCGTTCCATTCCGTCGCTACTCGAGCGCAGTATTGCCGTCTTCTCTACCATCCGAAGTTCCAAACAGGATGAGTGAAAAAGAAACAAACGTTTAAGGTTACAGATATGGCATTCATCGTTTCTTAGCCGTTAATAAGTATTTATATTTGGTTTGCAGGCTGCCTTTCAAGAGAATGTAGGAAGGCAGGTAAGAAACTTAACACACAAGTAAAGTTTTCACCCAGTACCCACACTGATTGTGCGTACAGTTTGTATCAATTACGAAGAATGGCTCAAGCGTAAGGATTTATTAAGAGAGACAAGGTCTGTTAATTCTCTCAAATGAGGGAATAGATCACTTAGAGATTACTTTTCATTCTATTGACGGAATGACCATGTAAACAAGTAATACACGTTTTATTAAAACCTCTTATTGGTTTCATGATTTATCGTTTTTACATAATTTGTTTTTGCATATGAGGGTCAAATTCGTCACAAAAAGTGCATTGGAAGTTCTGGCTGGGAAAAGTTCAATAGATTTTCGTTCTTTCATTTTTCTACAGTATTTTATGTACAAAAATGAATATTGCTTTAATGAGATTTGCATGGAAATAAAGCAAGCAATAATTGTGACCCGCAGTTTCACCTAATGTCCATCAAACGGGTGTTTCTTCGTCTCCTTTTGGGAGACTTTTTGGGAGACATGTTGTGGTTCTTTTTACTTACCCCGTTAAAAATGGCTTGGAACATTGCCACGTAGTGCATCTGTAGTGCTACACTGTATTTTTTTTTCAGGGCACCTTTCCACACGGCATTGACATTTTAACAATGGCAGATTACTATGCAGTAGGAAACAGAGTAAATACATATCTGAATCTGAGGTAGGAGCGAATTTCAGTTTGTCCGCTACGTTGGGGTTTCCTGAGTAAACTAAGTCAATGATGCAAGAAACAAATGTCTTTTAATAATCTCAATCATGAGTCGATTGCGTGTAGGCCCAGAGATGTGAATTGAACAGTGATGCGCTGTACTTTGTGTGCGAATAAACTCATAGTTATATGATCACTTTTGTTAATTGTTGTTGTTTGTTATTTGTTTTGTCTTGTTCTATTAATATTTTGTTTCTGTTTACTTTTGTTATGTAGCGTTGCCATTGCTCAGTTTGCAGAGTATACCAAATCTTTGATTGACAATCTCGCGAATGTTAAGCTTCATCACTGGGACGGGTAACTAATGCAATTATTCTTCAAATGTTAGTAATTGAATACATTGTAATAAAGCTGTCGGATAAGTCACAACGAATTACTGCCACAGTTCTGATATTTCATTATTAAAAGAGAGGGAACAATTTAAATAGCACAAAGTAGAAACCAAGAATGCAAAGCTAGGCCCTGATTGAACACGGTTTCAACAGTTCATTAGCTGTCGTTAAACTTCAGTCAAATATTAAGACATTCATCAATAGTTAGACAGGTTTAAAATTGTTCGGATCAGTGTAAATATCTGGGCTACTGTGTACCCCTCCCCTAACCCAACAAGTTATAATAATTTAAAAAGTTAGCGTTTATGTTGGGTTAGGGGAGGGGTAGGTGCACAGTTGCTCAGATGCTTACATTGATCCAATTGTCCAGTGGCTGATCGTAAGGTTACACAATACCTTCGCGGGTGTCCTTCGGAAAAAATTCGTACGCGCGTTGTTTTAAAGTAAACTACCACAAACTATATATCAATAGAAAGGTAAAGAACTGTAGAATTCGAAAAAAAATATCCGTTGTTTGGCAGAGCCATTATTGAGAAGAAAGAAGCCAATAAACCAAAAACGACCGAGTGTCATTCCGCCGAATTAATCGGGTATCAAATGCAGCCACTACTGCAAAAGAACTACACAATGTAAATCAGCAAGCATCAATCTCTAAAAGGGTGTCAGGCTTTTTCGTAATTCTTATTGGTTATCTTTTTATAGACCTGTAAAGTTGTTGTAGCGAATAATTTGCCGACCCCGTTGCGTTCGCGGCCGTAAAATGAGAAATATCTAAATTAACGCTAACCCCCGACACCCTTTAGTTCCTCGATGCTTAATTAATGTTCTGACCAAATTTCATAATTATCCGTCCATTCTACATCCCGATTAATTCGGCGGAATGACACTCGGTCGTTTTCGGTTTATTGGCTTCTTTCTTCTCAATAATGGCTCTGCCAAACAACGGATATTTTTTTCGATTTCTACAGTTCTTTACCTTTCTATTGATATATAGTTTGTGGTAGTTTACTTTAAAACAACGCGCGTACGAATTTTTTCCGAAGGACACCCGCGAAGGTATTTTCTCGGAAAAGGCCTCTTCAAGTATGAAGGCATTCAGCCAAAAATGAGAAAGGTAAACGTTTTTCAAGATTTGTCAAAAATATCTTGAAAAAAATAAACTTTTATCTCTGATTACAATGCAAGTCCAAATTGCGACGATCTTTCACTTAGTAAAAGAAAACAAGTATTGTTACAGCTTGTTTGCGTTAATAGAAGTCGATCGAGTGAGTATGCGGGCAGCAGAGCAGCTGTTTTAAGGTCTCCTACTTTTGGTTCGGCAATCGCACCCAAGGAAGGAACAGTAAGACAGAACAATGCCTCTAGCCTAGGAAGCGATGTAACTGGTATACATAAAGGCCCATTCAAGTCCAAGTATTGTTACAAAAAGAAGTATTGTTACAGCTTGTGGCTCTTACTTTGAACTGTATCATTTAAAGATACAATTTAACTTGCCGTGAATCGCTTTAGTTACGTATTGTCATTCTACAGTAATGTGCGAGAACTTGCTGCGAAAGCCCTGCATAACTTGACGCCCTCAGCTCCTGAGTACATGGCGAAGACAGGTGCGTAAAAAAAGGAAAATGATCAAAGCTAATGAGCTTTCATCTTCATCGTGTCACAGGACACCCAAACAGCGAATGGCGCGCTGATACGGTACTGTTTGTCTTCTCTGCAGTTCTTCCCAAGATGTTATCACAAACGTACAACATCGATCTTAACACGCGTCATGGGAGCATCCTTGGTTGTGGTGAAGTTGTGCACGCTCTCTGTTTAAACTCGGAGAAAAGTGGAAGGTAGGCGCCGCATTTATATTTTACTAAGATTCATAGAGCTCTTGTTGTTTTAGCTCGTAGGGTTTTGGTCCACATGGCCTAGAGCAAGTGTGGTTCTCATAAAGATATTGATAATTCATATATGACAATGTGCACTGCGGTAGAAAGATATTTAATAAATGAAATATCCTCGCAGTTATGTAAGCAACATAGTCATTTGCCAAGACAAGAAGACGCCTGAAGGCGTTTACGCGGGATGTGTTGTTGGTTTAAAATTGCTGACGCAGTATGTTTTTTTGCTGATTGTGCGATCATGGATATCCATGGTGCAATCCACCCTGACTTGCACGTGATTCGGAGTTACAGCCAATAAAAATCACACAATTTTTTCGGGACGGGCTCGGGATACGGGAAAGTTAAAAAAACAAGGCAATTTTTGACTCCCAAGACGACGAAAGGAATGCGCTACCGAATTTTATACGCTGGCTGACTACGTCATCCCGCGTAATAAGACCTGAATTTTTTCAAGCCTGATTTTTTTCATGTCTTATCTTGGCAACTGACTATGTTGCCCACGTAACTACGAGGATCTTTCGATTTTTAAATATATTAGTGATTCGTTCACGAGACTATTTGGTGTGAGGATTCGTTTAGGTAATCAAGTGGCTTTGAGAGCAATTTGGAATAAATGAGCACAAGTAGTTTTTTTTCAAAGACTGAAATAATTGCACGCCTGTAGGGAGAGTGCAATTTGTTGTCTTTGAAAAACTCATTTGATTGCTGCTTTGTGAATGTGAGCTCTGTTGTCAAAGTGATAAGAGCCCTCGCTTTATCGTTCAACAGGTTAACAATTCAACTCAGTCATTAAGCGGGTTTTCTTACACGAATAACAGTTATTAGGATCACCCAACTAGTGGACTAATGCAAATTCTGCAATCTGATTGGCTACGCTACTAGAGGACTATTAGTAATAGTCCTCGAGTAGCGAGATTCATGGCGCTTTCTTTTGTTTTATTCCCGAATAAATCTTTCTTCAACTTGCATTTGCTAACTTTATTATTGCTTTTTCTGTTCGACTAGTTGGGTGATACTAAAACAATTAGAGCCTTCGCCCTCAAAGGCTGCGGGTCTAATTGTTAACTAGTCCAGAAGCCAGGACTAGTATATTGAGGTCTCGCACAACCCACGAGTTAGAAAGGTTTGATAGTCAATCGTGATAAAGTGAGACCTGCCGATTAACGCCAAGTAGTTTGTAAAGTCAAATTATGGTATAGGTTTTGTGGTAAGATGGTGTTCTCGTGGACAAATCACTGCTCAGCATGAAAACGAGGTTGGCTTATAAAACGGGGTTTCCTGGCCTTTGGCCTTTTCCTGGCCTATACCACATTCTGCAAGTCTTCAGTTGTTGAACATACTTAATGTTATTTTTCAGTTTCTATTAAATTGACCCTCTTTAGTCTTAAAGAGGGGAGCAAGGTTCGCGTAGTGGTGAGAGCGCTCGCCTTCCACCAATGTGGCCCGGGTTCGATTCCCGGCCCCGACGTCATATGTGGGTTGAGTTTTTTGGTTCTCTACTCTGTTCCGAGAGATTTTTCTCCTCTCCACAAAAACCAACATTTGATTTGATTTGATTTAATTTATTATGATTTTATTTGATTTCACAATGTGCTTTACAGTGTCCCCAATTAGTTAGTCAGTGCTAGATACAGTTGACACTCAAATAAAGTTTGTTATTATTATCATCATCATCATCATCATCATCATCATCATCATCATCATTATTATTATTATTATTATTATTATCATTATTATTATTATTATTGGAAAGGTGTCATGTACCGCACTCTTGTTTTCGGCAAACCGCCTTTGGTAACCACTTCAGATTGTTAGTTTATCTCATTAACGATAAACAAAGCCTGTGGGTTTGGAAAATCTTTTTCCTTCATCTTCACCAGCGTTGTGTTTCCATCCTCCTGGCATCCAAGGTATAATTCAGAACCAGAACTGGTCTCGGTTTGAAACAACCAATAGTTACCGTTACGAATAGGCTTAAACTCAGTTGCAGGTAAAGAAGAGATCACCAGCTTTGAAAGATCCTAATTTAGGCGAAAAGAAAAGAAATAATAAAGCAATTGCAATGAAATCATTTATTTAGCCAAATTAGTGATGGGCCCCTAGCGATACGCATGTGGAATATTTATGAGACAATTGGTAACTAGTACTTTCTTGACAGAGGTTTATAAAGCAATCTCAAACGTAGTCCACAAATCGCCTGACGCATGCACAAAAAAAGAACAATCTCTGTCTTTTGCGGCATTCAGGATTAAAGTGCAGTTCTTCTGCACTTGGTCTTTAATATTAATGATAAATTTCTTTTAGGTATTCTCTAACTGAATTAAGTTGATTTTCAACAATAGCAAAACCTAGTAAAAAACGGGCAATCATGTTAAGTGGATAACAGATCACTTACTATAGCTTTTATAGACCCTCCTTCTCCATTTGTAACCATGGCATACGTGTCATTGAAGAGCAATACATAATGGTCCTTTTTGCTGTCTTTGATTCTCACTTCCGCTGTAAATTTATATACAAACATGGTAAGACTTATGGATGATGGACATCGTGATCCGTCAGCATCATTATCATCATCATTATTATAGTGGTCGTCCTTGGTTACATCTTCAATACTTACAATAACAAGGATGGCTCTTTTAAAACCTCATTCGAATTTTCCTTGAACCATTTTTTAGTAAGGAAATTAATCCATACCTCGCAATTGTGGTTAAAACTACCTTACAGGTGGATTACCAGTAAAATACGGGGTTTTGGCGATGGCTTTTTGTTGAGAAAATTACGTAGATAAAAATGTGTGCCTCGTTCGTTGGTTGAACACTTTCTGCGAATATATCGGAGCGAACTCAAAGGGAACGAAACATCATTTTTTTTGTTCAAATCACAAACTCTTTCTTGAATTTCAGTGACTGCGTTGGCTTAGCTCTACGATTAGATATTCAGAAGGACTGTTAAATTTGGGAGCAAAAAGAAGGCATGAGCTTGTCAATGGAATGTCAGATTACTGACGGTTTAGGAATGACGATAAATTGAAGCTCTTTAACTGAAGTAGGTCAAAAAATATTTTGGCCATTGACTTGTATTTTTACCTCCGCCGAGGAGGTTATGTTTTCACGCCTGTCTGCTTGTTTGTTTGTCTGTCTGTTAATCGTTTTACGCAAAAACTGATCAACGGATTTGCACCAAATTTGGTGGAAAGGTCGCAAATATACCCAGGATCAATCGATTAAAATTTGGGATTTATCCGGATTAAACTCCAGCTCACAGATC
This sequence comes from Ricordea florida, assembly GCA_949710005.1. Taxonomy (NCBI): domain Eukaryota; kingdom Metazoa; phylum Cnidaria; class Anthozoa; order Corallimorpharia; family Ricordeidae; genus Ricordea; species Ricordea florida. The sequence goes on from OX453275.1 coordinate 4,489,624, forward strand.
CAGATGAGTGTAATATCAGGTGTACATATGTGGCGGGGCGGAGGTATGCGCCCTACCGAGTGCCCTTCTAGTTTCAAAATGTATTTAATGAGGTGACAATTAAACTGAGGCCGTGTTCACATTATACCCGATACTCAATTTCGTGTCGACATGAAAAATGTGCCTGGTCAGTGTGAACGAAATCAGCTCAGTTCTGGAAGAAGACCAACGGACCGAAACAAGAATAGCTCCGAAACTTGTGTTTTGTGTGTGATTAAGAAGCTTATCCGATATGGTTTTGTGCAGGCACAAGTGCTATGTGATATAGTGTAGACGCAGCCTGTGAGAAGTTCAAGTTGGTCTGAAATCTCTGGTATGATTTTAATATCTTCTACTTATCTGCTTTAAAAACAGTCAAGCCATAAACAAGCCATGGAATTTGGTTGGTTTCTCTGCTTTAGTGTTCCGTCCACATTAGCAGGAAGAAAGCGCAATTTGAGGAAAAAACAAAGGCGATTCGTACATAAATCGCACTGCTGAGACTCGATCAGATTGCAAGGATGCCCAGTGATTTCAAAATCGATGTGATGAAAGGGATGCTGCTAACTGAACTGCAAAGTGCTTACCTTCCAAATCGGTAAACCTCCCGTCACACTCCACCAAGTCACTCTGGGAAGGGTGGCGCCGCAGTAAAGAACTGTTCTGTCTGCTTACTACGTTCCACATACGGCATTTAAAGTTTATTGGGAAAGGATTTTTCTCGAAGGGCTGAAAGTTTGAAAGTGATGCCGATTAGTGTTTTATTGATTCGTTTTACCTTCACTAAGTTAATATCTGGCCTGATTTTCCGCAGTCGATTAGCCCGGTCAATTCAAGGTGAAAAATCTCACTTGTAAATCTAAAGCTAATACTACTGTGGTGCTTGGTGTTTCCCTTCTGGTGGTTCTTACTTTTTCACCTGTGGATCAAACCATGCACAGTGACCATTCTCTGGAAAGCTACTGAACAGTATTGATCTGTGGTACTGTTTGTTTCACTATACAGTGTGGTTCTAACTATTTTATCTGTGGATCAAACTATGCAATGTGACCATTCTCTGGAAAGCTACTGAACAGTACTGTACTGTGGTACTGTTTGTTTTACTATACAGTGTGGTTCTAACTTTTTCGTCTGTGGATCAAACCATGCAGTGTGACCATTCTTTGTAAAGCTACTGAACAGTACTGTGCTGTGGTACTGTTTGTTTTACTATACAATGTGGTTCTAACTTTTTCATCTGTGGATCAAACCATGCAGTGTGACCATTCTTTAGAAAACTACTGAACAGTACTGTACTGTGGTACTGTTTGTTTTACTATACAGTGTGGTTCTAACTTTTTTATCTGTGGACCATTTTTTATGGACAGCTTAGTTTTACTTCACTGTAGCATTGTTCGTTCAACAATCTCTACTTAGTTTTCAATACGTTTGTACCTCTTGCACTTCGCTCTGCGCCATTACAACCTTCGAATTTGACGTCCTCTAAGTGGCAGTTAGTAAATCTGAAGGCTTGATCAACCTACAAAGGTTAATGATGACTAAGGTGTCCTGTCATCATAATATTACTAACAAGTTTAGGTAATCAGTATTGTTTCAAGGAAAAGGTGGGGCGATGTTTCTGAGAGGTTTATCACAGGAGAACTCAACAATAATATCCCAATTTACATCCGTTAGACTACTCCAGTTTTTTCTGAACCTATGGTCCACTTTTTTTCAACTCCATGCAGGTATGAAACGGGAACTTGACTGTGCAGTTTGATATAATCGGTTGGCAATCATGATCAACTCAGATAACTTTTTCACTTCTTACAGTATTTAACTAGGTCATATTACCATTAAATTAGATACGTATGGAGACTAAAGAGAATAGAGTTTACCTAGGTGTAAAACCTGTGACGTTTTTCATTTTCTTTCTTTTTTTTTTCACTATTATTTTGCGTTCGATGAAGAAGAACGAACCCTAATCCAGGCGAATTTGAAATATTTGTGATTATGTATGGATGTATTTATGTCTGCATGTATGTATAGACACACTTTTCGCCCCCCGCGAATCTGGGAGAGGACTGGTTCCTAGGATCGGACTGGTTGTTTGTGTTGTTGTTGTTGTTGGGAACTACTTGGTCTAGGTACTGCTCACGTAGGGGCAATCCCAAGGGGAGCGAATCTTTCGTACGGCCCGAAGGTCAAAGAGGGAGTGCACTGACGCATCGCTTCAACATGGCTATGACCAATTCGCCTGGGTATTGCACTAAAATTGACCGGAGTCGCCGACATCGCCCCACGGTTCAACTGTCTTTTCAAATTTCGTTGTATTTTGACTTCGTTTGACTAACTGTAGTACTAGAAATAACCAGAGGTTAGTACAAGTATCTGTTTTGGGCTGTAGAAGGCAACGCTTATCTTTGGACTGGGATAGCGTGCGTAAGAATATATCGTTGGCAACTTGGCCGATTAGACGACAAATAGAAGAAGAGCTCAAAATGTAGATTCTGACCATAACCCTAAGTGGACATAGGGCCAGAAAATGTACAAACGTATTTTTATTTTAGCTTTCTCGTACAAACAGAAATTGGCTATGAAGATTTTCGAACAACTTGAAAGCAACTTATGCATCTACTGTAAATGTTACGCGGCACCTACATCACGCCACAATGAAAATATGTTTTCAGAATAGAGCACACGATAATCAAAAGTGACCATATTGCGGATAAGTAAAATTCATATGTAAACGTTGCGGATTCTATAAGTAAGTGCAGTTGATATTGGACAATTTTATAGACGACGACTGGAACAGAATATTAAGATCTACACATGATCACTGAAAGCGTAGGTATCCCGAAGGTACTGTTCCATTTATTCTCCTTCGCAGCCGTTCTTAGGGAAGGAGCGATGCGTAACGCGACTGAAAACGGCTGCGAAGGAGACTATGTTTCATTCGACCCATGGAAGTTTTGAAATATCAGGCCGGAATTTTTGTCGAATGGAAAGTACTGCGCACTCATACTAACTTTCCGTGACATGTCTGTAGTTGTGAAAACAGAAGCTACCGGCCTCGAACTGATTTACGGAAAAAACAACTTGAGCAGTAGACGGCTAATTGAGTATCGGATATTTAGCCTCCCAGAAGTGATCAATATGTAACTTCCCCTCACAATACTAATACATTGTTAAGCAAACAGGTGACGAGAATCAAGAAAATTATCAACCTGAGGATATTGAATTGATCTACTACGAAACTCTCCAAAGTAACATCTAGGAAAGAATATAACAACAAAGGAGATTTACTTCATGTTACTGGCTTGCTTCTTGTTTATTAGTCTGTTTTGTAATTCATCTGTCTGGTCCTATATGTTGAGCAATTTGGTGACTTAAATGATATCTTTTCCGTTGGCACTTGTCAGCGGGATAGCACACAAGTAAATCGTTCGTTCGAAAGTCTACACTAAAGGTGAAATTAAATAAATACGGTTACAGAAGCGTCTGTTTGAATAGTTTATAATAACCCCAATTAATATACGCGGTGTAGGTAAAATATGAAATGGATCTCACTGTGTGAAATAAGGCATGGCCAGAAATCGCGGACATTTGAGCCCGCACATCGATACGCGGCTTTCTCCACAATAACAGAAAAAAACTAGTATGGCGGCCCATGAAGCGTTCTATTTTGCGAGATCGATTATGAACAACTGCATTGTCTTTTATCCGTGGTTAAATTTACAGCGATCAAAAGCCTTCAGGACGTCTAAAATTGTTTTCGATAATGAAATCCTTCACTCGATCGCATGAATGAAATTCCCGCCATCCCGCGCCGGAAGTAAAAATACCCTCTATTTAGAGCGCTGACCTACAACACTGTTTAGCGTCTGTCCCCAGTTCTCAACGGAGTTTTGAAGCCTGGTTTCATAGCTTTCCTTTGATACCAAACATGGCGGTTAAACTGAGAGAATGTTGTGAAGAACGGAGGTTCTTTTTCGTGTAACATCGAGTAACCATTAGCGGACTTCACGGTTGAATGCCTCTACTTTTATAGTTTTATATTCTTGGGTTTTCATCGCCGAAATGGACGCTGTTAATCGTGTCCAAACTACCTGAAAATCACTGTGTTTCTGTGACACGATGTTAACTTTGAGGAATGAACTTGGAAAAATCAATCAGGCGGATGGGAACGTGGCGAGCTGCGGTGAAAGATTGCTACTTTACGTATTTCCTACATGAAATAGAAGGGTTAGGAGAGCGAAAGTGGAGCTAAAATCATGCCTAAAAAGGACGCTGTTAATGGTCTGGTTTAGAAATGACTTTCATACAGTTGGATTACGGATACTTTCTCCTAATAGATTCAGACTTGGAAACCGTTGCAGGTACGCCAGGAGTTATTCTATCCTCAAATTTAATTTTTACTCCATACATTCTTTTGTAAATTTAATCGCCATGTTTTGCTTCAGTAATGTAGAAAGCCGCTGCCGTTACGCGGGCGTTGCGTCCGCGATTTCTGGCCATGAATTATTTTATAGGGAGTTGATACTTATAAAATCTCAAACCTGTGTTACATAGCGTTGGTAAATCACCTACCTGAAAAGGAAAATGGAGTCACTACGCGTTGATCAGAGTTTGCCAATACCCAACTGACCGACTCTAAATATGTAGGCCTATTTATTATGCTGTTTTCTGCATCCTGCTAAAACGTGCAAAATTTGTCCATTCCTACTTTCTTCGATCACGATCGTCCAGACAATCAAATGGCGATTGAAGTTTAGAGGTCAAGCGCTAATCACAAGGCACTCATCATTACAGACGTTGCAACACGCAATAACATCATCCTAGGGATGTTATGGTTCACACTATGTAGCAGTTATTACTTACTCGAAGGACATCTTTTCAAGAAACATGCGTGTTGTAAATTGGGAAAAATTCAGGGAATTTTTTTTCACCAGTGTCAATATCGAATTAGTCAACAAATCGAAGAAGTTAAAGGTAGTTTTCAGTAGTCGGCGTGTAGCTCTGTGCTATTTCATTTGATGCACGCATGTTTCGCCTGGAACGAAAGAAATAGGAGATTTCCGTCCGCAAGGTATACATTGCAGTTTTATTGTTTTTAGGATTATAATTTGCTGCATCGCATACCTGGAGGTTTTCCAAATGAATGTAATTGCAAAAACAAACATTTATCTGCCACATTATCCTCTTTCCGTGCTTATCGTTTGCATTGTGTGCAGTCTCCATGTACATTAAAATGGTCCCAACGTCTGAAGTCTGTTTTTTGTTCATTTATTGACCGTGATTCTCGTATGTAGGAAGACGGAAAAAAAAACTTTTCCCTTTCTCCTGATAATCTGCCTACCGTTACTATTTTACAGATTGGTTTCCAATTGATTCGTAAACTTTGGCAAATATCGAGTAATTTTTTCAACGGTGATTTCAATTTATATTACAATTGGAAAAACGCATAAAATAGTCTACGTCGTAGCTAGCTCGTCATGGGAAACAGCGGAAAGGCAACAATTGCCTTCTAAGAAAACATACATTTTCTTTTTTGTTATATAGCTGTCTGTTTATGTTTTGGCTCTGGGACCTTAAATCGCCGTAACTTTGGGCCTTGACTTAAGACGATTTGAGCAAAATTGACAGAAAAAAAACATAGCGACTCAAGGAGACTTTAGACGACTTTTAAAAGGTCCCAGAATTGGCCTGTTTCAGTTTACGTTTTGTCCTGTTTCGCTGAGCATTACTAAACAAGATCTCGGTACAACGATCAAAGTGACAGAAGGACTGAGAGGAAAAATAGTGGACAGTTGCCAACGGTTATACTACCGTACCAGCCTGGGCACGTAACGCCGGGCAAGATGGACTTATCTTTCTCGCTCGGGATTTTCTACTTTGTACCATGAAACGAAGCAAAACAAAATGGCCGTAAAATAAATCCTTTATTCCACAAGCTTGTTTGGTCGAGAATGGCTGGATAGTGGCTTCGTTCCTTTCTCGGTTTATTGAAAAATATCCTTTTGAAAACGCAAAGAAAGAAACGTTCCATTACTTCAGGTTTCATTTTTCTTCAGAGTAATTTCTTAGAGTAATTTCAGAAGCGACCACATTCCTTGAACAATCAACGTCGTCAGTATGACTGCAACCAATATCAGACTGCGTGACATTGGTAACGACAGTGACCAATTTCTTTCGTTAGGTTGCTTTTAATTGGCGATGATCACGTTTTTCACTTGTTTTCAAGTTTTGACTTGCATAGTATCAACTTAGGCTGATACTGGCAACAAATCAATAGCAGGTTCCTTTCTTACTCATTTCTGTATTTTGAAACTTCCACCCACTTTTACTGCTTTTGTGATCGACCAGAATCGAACAAAGAACCCACGCCATTTCGTGCCTTTATGACAGAAAAAATTTGAATCAGCATTTAAGGATCCGAAGTTTAGGTTTGTACAGAACGAAGTCGCTAAGACACATTCAAGGTCAGGTTTAAGGGCTTGTAGAGCTAGTTTCGACGATGGAGCTATAGGGTTTATATGCAAACAGGATAAGAAAACATACCTATATTCGGCAACGGGCGTTCTTAAAACTTTAATCATATAGCAGGAGCCCATTATCAGGAGCATGCAACTCCCATACTGGGTCTGTGAAACGACGTTTTCACAAGTAAGGTTATTTTTAGATCGTCTCTCCCGCGAATTGGTTTGGGAGAGCCAATCAGAAGCCAGTGCGTGATTGACCTGATATAGCATGATAACCGCCTGTAGCGACAACGAACATAGCCTACATACACGAGTCTTCATCGGAGTGTTCGGACAGCATTTCTGACGATAGTCATGGTATTTATACAGAGAGTAGTAGCTCCGATGAGGTAACTGAGACAGCGGAAACAACTTTTTTCGCGGGAGAAGCCGCTCTAAAAATAACCTTACTTGTGAAAACGCCGTTGCATGAACCTACAGCAGTTGCAGGTTCCGGGTAATGGGCTCCTGCATATAGGTAATTGTACACTTAGTAAACTTAAGTATTCGTTTTTGTGATACCCGAGAGGCTTACAAGTGATAATGAGTGACAAAGGAACAGGAGGGAACATGTCGAAACCTTGCGCTTATATCGAGAAAATTGATAATAAAGTCATGGTAGACAGTGCTAAAAAGAACGTGTCAGAATTGATTTCCCTTCTCCTTTAATTCTCAAGTATTCAACCGCTACGGCGATGCAACTTGAGCTGGAAAACGATCCAAAAGGCGTTACTGCGTTTCAGCTTTGCCAAGAATTTTCGAACCGCATTGTTATATATCCAAAATGCCCTTAAAAACATTTGGTTATGTACATGCATGTTTGGAATGAATTTAGTTGTTATCAACAAATCAGCCCGCTGATACCTTTGCATGTATATATTATTACAAGCAGAATGACTTCGGAAAGATAAAGCACATTGTATATATAAAAAAAGAAACCACAGGATCGCACTCATCAGTTAAGATGAGGCAATCACCATATATTGAAGCCATTTAGGGAGGGAGTCTCTGTCAGTCCCCTTGTAAAGATAGCGAGTGTGACTCTAACAGAATCCAAACGAGTCCCTCGGTGTACTAAACAGATTTCGAACGCGATATAAATTAACTAGAGTTTATTAACCGAAGCTTGCGTTGCATAAGCTACCAACACGGGTTAACTAAGGGTGCGTTCCTTTAGTATGATCCGGATCAGAATTTGTGATCCGAGATCACACGGATCATGGCGCATCAAAGGAACCAATGAATCCACTTTGGACCAGGAACGGAGCCTATCACGCTTAGAATGTTTGTCGCTTGATTGATTGTTAGAGATGCAGTAAAGGTAAAGCCTGGTTTACACTACGACGCAAGCATAAGCAAATAAAAACAAAGAAAAACGTGTCCTGTGGGGCTTTACAAGACAACAGGACAGTGTTTTTCTTTGTTCGTTCCTTTGTATTTACTTTGCTTATGCTTGGTCTTATGTCGATGTCTAATGCTTATGTCGATGTCTTATGTCATACGCTTGACTTCATTCCTTTGTGTTCTCCTTTGTTTTCTGCTTATCCTTGTGCTTGTGTCGTAGTGAGAACCAGGCTTAAATACGATGTTAAGTGGCTGGTGGATAGATGATAATCGTAATCGGTTCTTACTGCAGCACGATGATTTTAAAAGAATAAACCTAATTAGACTAAAATTATTCCCAACTGGCGATTGTCCAGGAATTGAAGCAGAAAAACGGCGAGGGAAAAATAACTGAAGAAATTCCTTTGGAAGGCAGTTCGAGTGTTACTTAGGATAAATCATAGTTTAATAGGAACGACAAAGTGTAGTAAGGGTATGTTAAAGCCACACATATGCGCACTAAGGCGACAGTGGTAGAAGGGATACGACCCTGTTGCTACCACAAAAAAAGAAGAAAAAATTGAGCTCAAAAGCCAGCAGCCATGGAAAAAATCAGGTGCCCCTATTTATAGAGCGATTATTTTACTGCAATGTGAGAATGCATTTTTTAACTTCCATGGAATTTCATTATAATGCCATTTGACACTTGCGCGGAAAATGTAAATTAACAGCATAATCCCAGCTAAACTTTTGGTCACAGGTTTCCTACAGATGTGGTGGACGCGGCTTCTCTGGAAGCTCTAAAGGGAATAGTACCCAGTGTAAGTATTAATGTACATGGTTTTGCCCCCACGGTTGAGTTCGATCGTCCGCACATGGTTTAGGTAGTTGTCAAAAGAACTGTTGGTTACTTTGACTAACGTTTCGAGAACTTGACCAGAATTCATCTTCAGGGTTGAGGGTTCTGTGTTCTCATTTCACTAAGAACTGAATAAGTGGTGAAAAATATATTTTTGCTCTCATGAAATGAGGACGTCATATCATTTCCAAGTCACAAACGTTTTTATAACCGGTTTTTGATGACATAGATAATATATAGATAACAATTCTCTTACCCTCTTGCTCACTAATTTTCTTGAATTTTTATCTTTTTTCTTGCAGTTAACTAACGCCAAGCTTTTCAGGTGGTGAATCAATAATTTCTATTTTTGCATCTGAAGCAAGGCGACGATTCTTTTCGTCTTTTTGCTGTTCCCTTTTATAGAGTTCGTTCAAAGAGCTTGATATCAAAGACTTTTTCTCAAATGTTCTGTCTGTTTCCCATAAATAATAGTAATAATAATAATTTAATAACTTCTAGAGCGCCATTTACATGTGCTGATCAACAGCGCTTTACAATAAAAAACTATGAAACTAATTACAAATAAATTAGAATATATGTAATATTTATACTAATAACAATAAAAACAAAACAAAAAAAATGTAATCGTAATACGCTTTAAAAACTATACGAAATAAATACGTTTTCAGCTTACATTTAAAAGCAGCTAGCGACTGAATATCACGCAGTTCAGAAGGCAAACTATTCCATAAACATGGAGCAGCAGCAGAAAATTATCTATCACCTAGAGTAGCAAGCATTTTCCCTTTAGGGGGGTGTAACAATAAACTTCGATTAGATCTAAGATTATAAATCGATCTAGGTTTAATATGAATTAGTTCTTTAATATACTTTGGCGCCAAACTATGAATAGCTTTAATTTGTTAAAATTAAAATCTTAAAATAAATACGATATTGTACTGGTAACCAGTGAAGTTCACAAAGTGCAGGAGTAATATGCAAATACTTTCCTAATTTCAAAACAAGTCTAGCCGCAGCATTTTGAACGCGTTGCAATTTCACTACTGCTGCTATAGACGCTCATCATTGTATCTTCATCATCGTCATCATCATCAGTATCGGATTGAGGTAGCTCGGCAATTTATGACACATCCTCCCTATAGTGCTCTATGATTCACGCTGTTTGGAAGTTCACTGATCTCGGGCGACCCGTGATACAAAGCTCTCTTAGTTACGACTATAACACGTCTGTTAGTGAATAAAGGCCTAGATAATGCAACAGCTTCTAATAGGCGTTCCAAAGAAAGATCTTACAATACAGTTAAAGTAACAACTGTTCTGATAAGGCTAGAGGTTAGAATGAAGCTAGAATTTCTTAACATTCTTTTCCTATTTTGTTTTTCTTGGTTTCTGTGCAGAGGTGTGGGAGGAGAATTCATGCGCCATGCAGGTAAATGTTTCTTTGTAATGTTCAAACTTTGAATCGTAGCTTTTTTCAGTCTTTCCTTGACCCTTTTGATCGCAGTCATTGTTTCGCGATGCTTACAAAACTGTCAACCATTTCATTCCTAGAGTTGCAGCCTAGCTCGAGTCTATTTTAGAGACCTTATCATTCAAATCGATGTACTGACAATGATAATGATTATGGTAATGAATTTGTGTGGCGCTCTTTTTCATATGGATATGTTCAAAGGCGCTTTACATCAATTCTCCTATTAATTGATTAATAAATTAATTAATTAATTACGATCAAACTTTATCAAAGGTCGACCACAAAACCGGGGTCTACGTCCCCTACTCTTTTCTGTGATACGGGGCCTACGGTTTTTCGTCCTTATCCGAGAAGACTAGAATGTCTAACCATTTGCAGATGTCATAACCAGAAGGGCACTCGGTAGAGCGCATACCTCCGCCCCGCCACATATGTACACCTGATATTGCACTCATCTGGATCTGAGATCCGGAGTTTAATCCGGATAAATCCCAAATTTTAATCGATTGATCCTGGGTATATATTTGCGACCTTTCCACCAAATTTGGTGCAAATCCGTTGATTAGTTTTTGCCTAAAACGATTAACAGACAGACAAACAAACAAACAGACAGGCGTGAAAACATAACCTCCTTGGCGGAGGTAACAAAGGCGGCACATTCTCCTCAGTTAGTTTAAGACCTTGAGTGTTGGTCCAACCGAGGTTTGAACTCACGACCTCCCGCTCGATAGGCCGGCGCTCTACCAACTGAGCTAATCAAAACAAAACTATTTCTAACAAAGTTTCTGTGGTTTTAACCTCTTCTCTGTCAGACTCGAAACTTGGCTTCTACAATGTGGCCTCAAATTCTCAGCCCATCAACGCCCAGACACAAACCTAGCGTCATACAAAATTAATTCAACTTGCAAACCATTTACTCACAGATTTTTTGAGTCATTAAATGTGGTTTCACTTTTGCCCCTTTCACTCCCAGAGTTAAACACTGAGCCTTGCAGAATGGCACCATTCTCAAACTATTTCAATCCCAGATTCCTTGAGTCATAAAATGAGGCTTTACTCTTTCATAGTCAAACTTTGATTGTGCCGAATTGCTCCTTCCACAGTATGTCACTTAATACAGAAGTTGTCAATCTCTCGACTCCCGTGGAATGGCGATCCTATAATTGGTGAGTGTAGATCGCACTAACGTACCTGATTCGCTGCCATTTTTTATGAAAGAATTAGTTTTAGTTAACGTAATTGTTCTGCATTTTAATTTCCATTAAATATATGATTAATAGGCCCATGTTAAACAAAATCGCTTTCGTCTTCTCCATTCTTAGATATGTTCCAAAACACAGTTGAAGACAATTTTTCCCATACTGAACCTTATATACAGGTAACATAAGATGATTGTTCTTCTGTATTTTACTGTTATTCACGGGAAGGGATTACTCTCAGCTTTTCCCTCATTTGTCTCAGTGCAAACTCAGAGTTAGTCCAAGGGTTCACCACTTCCACTCTTTGACGCGTCCTAGTTCAGGAAAACATCTTTCAATGGCTTATGTATTCTACAGGAAGGAGCTGTAAGAGCCTTCAGCGCTTTGAGTCAGCAGTATTACGCTAAACCAGACGGCACATGTATCGAGGGTGTTCAAGGTAACCATGGTAACCCAGTTGATACATAGGTTGTACGCGTTAATTACTCTTCTCTCATGATCGTAATCAATTTTTTTCCGTCTTGGCGTTTGCAGTAAATTCTCAAACAGATATGTAGCCTGAAAAGTGTTTTGGCGTGAAGTCTTAATTTTTTTTTTCCTGTCTTGCAGATAAAATAATTTGTGACTTTGTTGGTCATTTGAAGAGCCCCTCGCAGTTTACAAGGTTAGTTTAGTTTTAGAAAAGAAGCACACACATACTTGGTTTGCAACAGTTCCTTGACGCTAAACTGGACCCAAAAATGTGAACCACTCTGATGCAGTGTTCATGTCGTACAGCCACTACTATCAAGAGACTAAAAATACTGTCAAAGACTTGCTTCTGTGGAAGCTTGATAACAACACTAGCTATTTAGTTCTGTTAATACAGAAAGTGCCTGTCTTCCTTTTCAGAGTTGGTTTTTGTCAAGCCTTTGGAGTTTTACCCAAGTTCCTGCTTGTAGGAAAGCTAAACTTGGTGAGTATCGCTGCTTTAGGGAAGAGATAGTTCAGCCGCATCCGTTGCTTTGTTTGTGGTTCCCTGCTATAAAGATCTGACCATCGAGTATTATGTAGGCTCAAAGGGTATTCTTAATTGTCTCTCGGGGATTTTAATGCTTATTGTTCCCTCAGGAAATTCTTGGCGTGTACATCCTGGGCTTGATCAGTTTGAGTCTCATTATATTCATTTCCCACAAAGCAGCAGTAGAGAATATGCAGCGTTTTAGTTGCAAGTTAATCTTTCCTTTGTTGTCAAGGCGGCCACAATTTTAACAGAACGGTATCCTTATTCTTAGGTGTTTTCCGGTTTAATTTCGGCGTCTGAGCTTGGTAAAGAGCCAGGGATATTTGCAGAATCGAGAAGAGATGCGCTCAAATCTCTTGCCAGGTATGCACCTTGAGTTGAAACTTTTTTTTAAGTTTTGTACAATAACAAAGTCAATTATTGCTCACTCATTGACCAATTCATTGCTGGGGAGCCAATTAGCGAGACAGCAGCCTATTCCTATCTTAGATTTCAGGCATGCGCAGTCGATTGTTTTTGTACTATCCGGGGCATCTAATAAGATCACAACCATGCTTTGTCCGTTGAGGCAAGACAAATCTCTGCAATCACCGATTCAAAGTGTTGATCGCTCGTTGAAGCGAAGCATTCAACTGTGAACTGAAATCGTTTGCTCAGTAATGTTGAGCAATTCGCGCGTCGAAAACAAATTAATTTTGGATGTTTTCTCGTTGAATACTGCTGTTTCTGAAGAACAAAAGCTTGATTATGACATTTACAACATAAATTGAGGAAAGCGCTGAGGCTTTCGTGAATTTTGAAAACACTTGTTATCTTGACCTTTCCCTTTGTTCAGCCTTGATGAATACTTTCACTACTTACAAGTATGCAATTGGTAGTCCTAGAAATGTTAGTGTAGCTATAGTTTGTGAACCAAATGGTTCATTTTATACTTTTGACCCTAGTGCTAGAAACTGTGATGTTTTGTCATATTCTAATGACGACAACTGTATCTAAACTCGGATACCTACAATGGAGGACAAAAATCCTCGGGACAGTTATGAAAAACCTTGTTTCCACATCCTTAACTTATCAAATAATCAGATGTAGCGTAATATGCACTTCTCTAACCACGTGGATACCAAGAATGTCCCTCCCCTCCCCCCTCCAAACAATGTTGGGATGACAGAACAGGCTAAGGTGTACAGAGCTGCACAAACTGCAACATTGCTTTGGGGGAGGGGGAAAGGAAGAGAAATTAATTCATAGCGTGTTAATCGTCCCAAGAGTTTTGTCCCCCATTGTAGGTGCATTAGAAACTTTTTTGTGTTCTTTAGCAAATGAGATGACGTGAGAGTTTTGATATTATCCTTGTTGAGTTTATAAATTGACACTATCTCTATTTTTTCATGGGCAAGAACTTAACCGATTGCTTTATGGCTCAATCAATTTCCACCACCGCTGCCACCACTATTCCCCCCTCCCCCTCCCCCCCCCCGACCGGAGCGTTTGTAAGCATTTCCTCCCCCAGGAATGATGGGTTATATACTGACATAAGTCAGTCTACGGGTGGGACATTTTCAAAAGTAACACTTTGTTTCATATTTTGTAAAATTTATACTTGCTTGGATGTATATTTCATTTAGCAACGCCATTTCCAAGCAAGCCGGGGAATACTCTACACACCCTACCACCCCTACCCTAGCCGATATCGTAAACATTTGCAACTGCTGATCACATTTAAACTAGTATATTGCCAGTATTCCTTCCACCTCGCGCCAGCACTTAATTTCACATTGAAACTAATATAGTCTATAAAGGAGACAGGCGCGTAAATGTTGGCCTGATTTTTTTGTTTTCAGGTTTACCTTGTGCTTCTTTCCTCTTGTTCATCACAGCAAACGTTAACAGTGCAATGACGCAGTTTATATTAATGCCAATAAGAGCGGAAACGAGTGAATGGCTAAATTCAGTTCACTATTAAAATACCAGAAAAACTGGAAACTTGTGCAAAGCGCGCAGTCAACGGACAGGAATTCACTCGGTTGCTGTATGAAACAAATTGATTCTGGTTGATGTTTGTGCTACTGCTTCTGTTTTCATATAAACTTAAACTGCATATAATACTGTCAAAGTTTGCTCATGAATCCTCGATGAAAGACCAGCAAGCTTGACAATATTATAACACAGTGATAAGCAGGAAGGCGACCGGCACACAGATTCAGTTTGCTTGTTTTGTGTGTGTGTGTGTGTGTGTTTGTGTGTGTGTGTGTTTGTGTGTATTTGTTGGAAATGTGAAAGTGTTAGATATCCTTTCAAAGTCTCACTTTCGATTTCGTTGCTCACTTCCTCTCGTTTTCAGCATTGCTTGTACTGTGGGGCTGAGTCCAACTGGTGACGAAGAACAAATTGTCACAGACAGAACGTTTCAGGTGCTGTGCAACGCGTTTTTAAATGCAATGAACGACTACACAACTGACAGCCGAGGTGATGTAGGGGCCTGGTAAGTTGTGTGTGTGTATGTGACGTTCACTCCTCTGACTTATTGTATAGTCTTTTTTTCTTTTTTTTTAGCGGAGGCTCTGAATTGGTACATAAAATGCGTTTTCCAAATACAATGCCACAAGACCTAAACTACAATCTTGTACAAAACGTTTGGGATAGTTTCCTGTAATCCCGTTTCAACATCGGTGTCGTTAATTTTTCCCCACCCCCCATCCCTCCCTAAACATTGTCGATAACTATGTGCTCTTTTGCTTTTTGTTGTTGTTTTTGTTTTCTTGTTTTTTTGTTTTTGTTGTTGTTGTTGTTTTTAGCGGAGGCTCTGAATTGGTACAAAAAAATGCCTTTTCCAAATAACGTGCCAAAAAACCTAATGTACAATCATGAACAAAAAGTTTGGGACAGTTTCCAGGATTCTCGGTTGAACATCGGTATCGCTAATCTCCCAAACCCCCCCCCCCCCCCCCCACACACACACACACACACACACACACCCTGAACATTGTCAATCACTAGAAATCAAGCATATGTGAAACAAAACGTACCCGCTATAGTCAATAGTCTACTATAGTCAATAGTACCCGCTTGAAAGATCATCAAAAAGCTGTGTTTCTTTCAAAAAAAAAAGAAAACATGCGTGCCTAACCAACCATGCCATTGGGTGGGACAATTCTCGAGTCATCACCACTTACCGCCACTTTCATCAAAGACGTTGCTGGGAAGCTCGGCATATCAATCCCAGCGTAGTCAATCGAACAAAACCGAACCAAAAGTCAATCAAACTCAATCGAACTCAATCGTTTGATTGGAGTTCGATTGCTTCGGTAATCGGACATAATAGAACCTGAACTCTACTAACTACTGACTATGACCTAATCAAAGCCCAATCAAACTCAATCTACGCGACTGGTTCGATTATGTTCGGTATAAAAACAAAACGGCATACAAAAATTGATAAGCAGCTTTCAGTCTCAATAGAATTGGAAGGATTTCACTACTTAACTGAGTTTTAGCTAGAGGAGCAAGTGTGAGAGATATATAAACAAATTTCAATTAACTAAGATCTTTACTTAGGTGAAACTCGTTTTATGTTCGGTTGTTGAAGTGTTCGATTACCGAACGTTCGATTGCGTTCGATTGGTAAAATTTTTGGATGAGTTCAGTCGATTTAGTTCGATTGCCGAACCCAGTCGAACTCGTGGCGCCCTCGCTCCATTGAACCGCGACGATTCCGGGCTTTTACCTGACGCTTATTTACATCTTGATGTTAAGGAACACCAATCACTGCGGGTATAAAAAGAGCCCCACAGCCTTGCCCAATCACCCCTGAAGAAGACACTAGACAGGAGTGTAGAAACGTCGGGTGGTTGAATTGTAACTGTTTAAGTTACAACCATTATTTCAAACCAGCGTAGCTTCAAACCACGTCTGACATGTAAAACATATTGTACAGATTCTGTAGATTAACTCTGTATAGGGGGAGCGGGGGAGAATCGTTATAACAAGCTTTTGAGGAAGAACAATATTGGTTCTTTTCAATTTGTAGAGAAACGGACTAAGAACAGGTTAACTGTTCCATAAGGTTTTGTCCACGATTGCAGCTTCGTAAAGCTTTGTGAAAGCCGCGTGTGTAGATATCTTGTAGCCCGTCTGTCTAACTGTTCTCGTGGCTTTTTGTGTTTATTTCTTCAGCTTTCTGTCTGTCCCTGATTAAATCGTGGTCTGCTTTCTGCAGGGTACGTGAAGCTGCTATGTCTGGACTGGAAAGCTTGACTCGACTGGCTCTGGAAAACAATCCTTCCGCGATGTCACCAGAACTGTACGCACAGTGTGTACTTCGTAACTGTTACCTCAAAGTTTCTTTCTTCTTTCCCTGAAACTTCAAATTCCCAAGTACTCTTTTCAATTTGTTTGTTTGGTCCCTCTGAAGTCGCCTTAAATCGCCTAAAGTCGCCTTTAGTCATCTTAAGTCGCCTCAAGTCGCCATGCTTTTTTCTGTCGATTTTGCTTAAGTCGATTTTGCTTAAGTCGCCTTAATTGCCTTAAATCGCCTAAAGTCGCCCAAAGTTACGGCGACTTAAGGTCCTACAGTAGGCCTTGCTATACGTACCTGTGTATGTCATCGCTATGTGGTAGGTATTTCACAACTAGCCTTTCCGAAACTTAAGAAACTGGATAAATCAAACGAGTTGATTAAGTAAGTTATACCACCGTAAGGTAAATGGGAGGTGCTGACGTTTCGAGCGTTAGCCCTTCGTCGGAGCGAAGTGATTCGCTCCGACGAAGGGCTAACGCTCGAAACGTCAGCACCTCCCATTTACCTTACGGTGGTATAACTTACTTAATCAACTCGTTTGATTTATCCAGTTTCTTGTGTTTCAATTTCCCACAGACGCAGCATCAGTTTCTTTAGAAACTATCCCCACAATACTTGTTTCCGAAACTTAAGTGGACTCGATGCGTCTCCAGTGGACTGACGCCCATGCACTAAACTGGCATCTAGCGGAGTGTATTGCACACAGATGATGACAGACGCTGAGCATGATTTTCAACCCGAAGATGAGTTCTACTTTTTGGCGGAAAAATTGTCGCCAACATTTCTTTACTCGCTGGGTGCAGTTTCATTCAGCGTTTACAAAGCTGCACGTGTTTTCATCACGTTTGCCAAGTTATTTCTAGTCAGCTGTTTCATTTTTTTGGCGCATTTCTTTTAGGTGCGAGCGTATCACGTGTTGTCTGGCCCAGCAGGCATCGGAAAAGATCGACCGTACCAGGGCCCACGCTGGCGAAACTTTCCTCAGTCTCCTATATGTGGAAAGGTTAGGTCATGAATTGAAGACAGACTTATTAAAAACCTTCATTACGTGTACTTGTTTTTTGAATCCTAGCACTGTGCAAGATGTTTGTCCCATTAACCTTGGCCTTGCTCAAACGAGTCTCCTTTAGCTCAGAAGTAGAATGTCCGAGCTAGTAATAGAAGGGTCTATGGTTCAACTCTTATTTGCAGATCTCGAATTTTCTTTTTCCATGTTT
The DNA here is from genome assembly GCA_949710005.1 of Ricordea florida. Lineage (NCBI taxonomy): Eukaryota > Metazoa > Cnidaria > Anthozoa > Corallimorpharia > Ricordeidae > Ricordea > Ricordea florida. The sequence goes on from OX453275.1 coordinate 4,507,514, forward strand.
GCCTGTGACATGCTAAAAGACTCCATCTTTTCATGTTTTTTTGTAATTCGAAAAAGCAAGGATTTAAGCACTTTTATTTTCAATTATTTCTGTTTTTGATCTGTTAATAGTTTTTTTTCTTCAATGTGTAACCAATTTTAGGGTGCAGTTTATGTGATAGGCTTCTAGGATTGTTGTATATGTTTTAGTTCAATTTTATCTTTGGTTTAATTTTTTTCCTTTGTTTTTGGTTGTGGTAATGTATGATAATGAGTTCAAAACAAGAGAAATGAAATTCAAACCAAGGATAAAATTGAACTACATTGTTGACTTTTTACAATTATGTGTTCCCTGGGAAAACTGTCGCATCAAAGGCTGTGGTTCTGACTTCTTGATCTTTGTCTTGTTTAGTCCTCCAGTGCCTCATATACCACATCACAACGAACTTCTTCAGATTCTTCCCAAGTAAGTAACGACCTCGGGCCACCTGTATGAGGATTCCCATCTCTTGCTTGTTGTTACACTGTAGGGAAAAGGATGTGCTGCAACGAGTCGCAAAATTAGTTGAGAGTTGAGAGCCACCTGTATGAGGATTCCCATCTCTTGCTTGTTGTTACACTGTAGGGAAAAGGATGTGCTGCAACGAGTCGCAAAATTAGTTGAGAGTTGAGAGCCACCTGTATGAGGATTCCCATCTCTTGCTTGTTGTTACACTGTAGGGAAAAGGATGTGTTGCAACGAGTCGCAAAATTAGTTGAGAAGCCAGATCTATATTCAGAGCCTGAATCAAGAAACCCTAACCTTACATTTTGCCGCATCCCTCCTCCCTTCGCAATGTTGCTAGCAATCTGAAACATTGAATCTGAAACACTGACATTCAAAGGTAAAGTGGTGGTTTTTGGAGTAGAGTGTCTCAACAATTTTGAGACTTGTAGCCTTAAAAAGAAACTTTTTACACATTTAGTTCACTTTACTGGGTCTTGTAACCAACAGCGTTCAGAGCCCTGTTGGTAATACTGAGCGAAATGAGAACTCGTGGAAAGAAAAAGGGAATTTCAATCACTGTACAATAGTCCATCCTAACTCCTCAATAGCAGCACAATTTAACGGAGCAATATCTGGAAACCACAGTGTGATCACCTGGGTTAGATCCTGTACTTCCTAATCTGAAGTCCACCACTCTTACTACTTAACTAACTGCCCTTTCGCCCCGCTGCCGTGAGGGGTCAAGCAGAATGTCTTAATCATGTTCCTCTGTTTCTTATTGCAGAGAGGAGTGCACTAATTTAAACTGGAGCGCCCCTGCGGAGTGCTTTCCCCGTATTACCAAGCTGCTGTCCCTACCCTTCTTCAGACACTCTGTCCTACTTGGTTTGACGGTCAGCGTTGGTGGACTGACTGAATCATTGGTGGGTCGTCATTTCATCTGTTTACGTGAAGGTCTTCTTCTGAGGACATTTTATCAGAGCCATGCTTTTGATAAGACATTACTTTTTATTATGCCAGCAGACAGAACCCATAAGAGTTCAATAGAGTCAACACAGTAACAGTAAATACTTCACATTTATATCTTCACCATGTACTGGTATCTTACGAACTCAAAAATGACCAGCTCCGAATTGGCTTGATAGCTCAGTTGCTTGGAGCGTTGCACCGGCATTGGGTCATGAATTCGAATCGCGTTTAAAGCTCACTTAACTGTGACGGTCTTTCACTTATTAAATCTTTCTTGCGCAGTTCACATGTATGAAAGTTTTATATATTGACATTCATAGTAAATACTTCGAAAAGTGCACCTTCAGGGAAGCAGGGTTAGCGCAGTGTTGGGGAGCAGGGTTGGTCCAGTGTTGGGGAGCAGGGTTGGCTCAGTGTTGGGCAGCAGGGTTGGCCCAGTGTTAGGGAGCAGGGTTGGCCCAGTGTTGGGGAGCAGGGTTGGCGCAGTTGTGAGAGCGCTCGTCTTCCACCAGTGTGGCCCGGGTTCGATTCCCATCATATGTGGGCTGAGTTTGTTGGTTCTCTACTCTGCTCCGTGAGGTTTTTCTGCGGGGACTTCGGTCTTCTCCTTTTCCCAAAAACCAACATTTGATTTGATTTAATTTAATGTGATTTGATTTGGTTTCATTTGTGCTTTGCATTGTCCCTTATCAGTAGATCAGTGCTAGATACAATTGACACTCAAATAAAGTTCATTATTATTATTATTATTATTGTTGTTGTTGTTGTTGTTGTTATTATTACTGACCTTTTTTTCCTTTAGGTTCGGCATTCTTCCTCTTCACTGCTAAGCTTTCTAAAGGAAATAAGCAACAGGTAACGCCATTTCTTGTCATTAATCAACGAAACACCCCAGAGTGTAAACGCACTAAAGTTTTTATTTTTCCTTTTTACCTTTTACAGTGAAGAAGAACTAAACTCGTTTGCAGAGACGATACTTAAAATATATCGTGAAAACGCGAAGAATGATAGGTAAAATGAGTACATTTTTCTTTATTCTTGCATCATTTTCTTATGTGTCTTTGTTTGTCACTACTTTGTTCGCTGCTGCTTGTTTTCCTCGGTGTCTCGTTTTCTGGACTTGGTTGGTAACAGAGTGGTTTGGGAGGAGATGTGGAGGTTGCCTCATTTCTCGTAATAGTCAGTAAATATTTGCGCATTTTCTATGTTTTAATCGGGCATAAATAATGAGTGCAAGAACTGCAGTTATCCTATATCCTTTCCTCCTAATCGAGTGTCTCTCCCCTGAATCGTCCTAGCCAACCCCACTACCCCTGCCTCCGTGGAGACCACGCCCATCTTTTTGGTTTGGCGCACCCCTAACCAAGCGCTGTCGTCGTATAGTAAATGGCCGAATAAACATTGTGACGAAACAGTTGACCTAAGTTAGACGGACGGTTTTTTCTTGGTTACAGAATAATTATCCCACTGTTCAAGATGTTGGACTTGCTGCTATCAAACAGTTGCTTCGAAATGTTTGCGTCGAACGAAAAGTAAATATAATTGTTTTATCAGTGTGAGTTCGCCTTATATAGTGCTATTATATATTTCGACCAAGCACAATTTCCAATTTCATGCGTTTCCTTTGTTTTAAAAGACCATACCATATTGTCTTTTCTGCAGTCATCCTTTCCCGCGAGCGTTGGTCACCCTAACAAAGCAACAGATCCTCAAACTTGGCGACGCCAGAAAGCTAATAACAAGCGTGAACGTGTAAGTAAATCTCTCAGTCGTCATTAGGACCTACCTGCAACTAGGTCTCGGTCAATAAAAACGCAAGCAACAAGAACTTGGTTAATATGCAGCCTTATTGACCTAACGCTTGGTCAATAACGCATATGTATTGTGTTTCAGATTTTGTAACCTTCTGCAATTTCCAGGAGAAACGCGAACCAAGTCCTTCTCTCAGCTGTTTGTCTTTCTCTGTCATAAATACCCGCGGGTAAGTTCCAGTAAATTATACACTGTACACCAGAACCCTAGCGAGCGTCGGTTGTTTATTCTCCTCTGTTTCAATCCGTTGAGTCTCAAACGAGGATTTATATTCCAGCTCTTACTTACTTGACGATGTTTTAGGTCCGCAAAACTACTGCTGATCAGCTGTACGCAACGCTGCTGACTTATGATGACGTCATTCCTGATGACTTGCTAGATGACGTGTTGACAATACTCAGTGAAACTAGTTGGTGAGAGCCTCTGAGTCTTATTCCATATATCTCGTAAAGTCTAAAGTTATCTCGGTTATAAAACATTAGATTGGATCCTCTTAGCATACACTGTAAGTCTCAAACAATCCGAGAGTGCGTTTACGGAGACACGCTAAAACGTTTCAGCCTGAAAAAGTCAAATTCAAGATTATGAAGCACTCATTCGCAGGGTCTTCATTAGGCATCGGAGATCGGAGAATTCTCCGGCTACTACGAAGAATTCTCCGGTGAAATTTAGATGGGCGGAGCTACTTTTAAATTCAGATATGGAGCGCTTTCAGAATATTCTCCTGTTACTTTACTCCTGCTTCTATGATTCTTATTGAAAACTCTGCATTCTATAAAGTTTTTTGTTCACTTCAAGAGAAGAAATTTTTGTCCCCCCAGGTGATACCTCGGGTAAAAAAAAAAAAACAGATCAGACAGCAGCATTCCAGATAATAAACCTTAGTCAACTCTTCCCCTCCCAAACATCTCCCCAGATAATAAGCAGATTAACATCTCCCCAGATATTAAGCAGATTAACATCTCCCCAGATAATAAGCAGATTAACGTCTCTCCAGATAATAAGCAGATTAACATCTCCCCAGATAATAAGCAAATAAACATCTCCCCAGATAATAAGCAGATTAACGTCTCCCCAGATAATAAGCAGATTAACATCTCTCCAGATAATAAGCAGATTAACGTCTCCCCAGATAATAAGCAGATTAACGTCTCCCCAGATAATAAGCAGATTAACATCTTTCCAGATAATAAGCAGATTAACATCTCCCCAGATAATAAGCAGATTAACATCTCCCCAGATAATAAGCAGATTAACGTCTCCCCAGATAATAAGCAGATTAACATCTCCCCAGATAATAAGCAGATTAACATCTCCCCAGATAATAAGCAGATTAACATCTCCCCAGATAATAAGCAGATAAACATCTCTCCAGATAATAAGCAGATTAACATCTCCCCAGATAATAAGCAGATTGACATCTCTCCAGATAATAAGCCGATTAACATCTCTCCAGATAATGAGCAGATTATAATTATTATCATTTCATGTTCAGCTAAATAACTCTTAGACTATTAGAGTACGCTACGCAGTGCAGTGTAGCAAAGGAAAGTTAGACGTTCTCTTGATCTATGTTGTGTTGTTCTCACAGGGATGGTAATCTTGAAGAGCTTCGTCCAATAAGGAACAAGCTGTGCGACATGTTGAACGTTCCTCGCCCTGTTCTAAAGGTAAGAAATTTAACTCGACATTTTTGTTTTGGAAGATTGGTTTGGGCTCTTCAGTTTGCCATCATTGGAATTTTATGAAAGGTTGAAGAAAGCGATATTTCTTGCCCAATTCTCGGTGTTTGATATGACGAATCAGTAAATATGCGCATTGTTTCATCACATAAAAGAAAGCTGTAATACGAAGCGTGCCGACGTACTTTAAGCGAAGCGTAAGGTGTGTGACCCTCGATGAGACACTGTTTATGGAGTGTTTTGCATAGCTTCGCAAAAGAGATGATTTAGAAAAAGTTGGTGATGCAAAAACGAGCCGTATTTCATCAAATTTCCAAACACGTCACGATACTTGATCTCCTTTTTGGCTCATTGAGCTTTAGCTCAAGAGCTATTGTGGTGGATTGGGGAATCAGAATATTCGAAATCCAATCGTCTCAAGATCGTCAAAACATTCTTATTCCGTGGCTAATCAAAATTTGCAATGTTACACGTGATCTTTGCATGTTCGGCTCGGGTTCGGAAACGTGTAGCGGGACATGACACAGGGCCCTTTTTGCTCCACGAGCTTACCATAGGATGCCTTTGATTTCTTTTGCTTATACATCATTAATAAGTTTGAGAATTTGTGATCAAAAAATCCCACAAGGGTGTTATTTTTCCGCTCGATATCTAAGAATTTTGGAACATGCCATGTTTTCCGGTTTCCTTAAGCTCGCGTCCAGAGTCTTCACGGCCTTTCTGGCCGATCGGGGAAGCAGGCTAATGTAATAGCATCGCTGATTGGTTCATTTCTTTATTTTTCCTAGTCTTCGGCGATGAAGACCAATGTTTCATTAAACAAGAAGGAAGACGAATTAGGAAGCTACAAAGGTATGAAGCTTTCTTGCTTATTATAGTTATGTGTAGTTTGACTCGATTCAGGTAAAAGATAATAGTTCCACATTAACGACAAATTCCCGAAAATTTCGGTTGGGACGTGAACAGAACACGCTTTTTTGGTTCATTCTACTGGAGAATTTTCGAAATGATTGGAAAATCTGAATAGATACCGTAGTCGTATTTTCCCGTTAGGAAGTTCCGAATTAAACATCGTGAGTTCCAAGCCCTTCAACTTCCATAACCACAACAATTTTAGTGCCTTGGCGTTCCTTCGAGAACCTTTCCTATAGAGCACAAATTTCTTAAAAGACGAATCCCAACACAAAATGTCTGAAGGTTTCTGGGATCAATGTCAGTATCTGGGCAACTGTGTACCTACCCCTCCCCCAGCCCTACAAGTAATAATAAGTTTAAAAGTTAGCGTCAATGTTGGGTTAGGGGAGGGGTAGGTGCACAATTGTCCAGATACTGACATGGATCCCGTTTCTGTGCATTAAAACCAAACGCTCAGTATTTTCCTTTTTGCATTTTATTCTTTACCATGCTTTTGAAAGAGTCTTAATTATAAGGAACGCGTGAAAAGTGTCTCTCCAAGCATTTATATCGTGTCCTGAATGTCTACTTAACAATTAGATCATGAGCTTGAGATTTCTATGGAGTGATAGTTGATGAGGCCGAAGGCCGAATCAACTATCACCCCATAGAAATCGGGAGCGAATAACCTAATTGTTTTAGTAAACATCATAATAAACGAAATATGTGTCGGTAAAAAATTACCAAAATACTAAATCGTCCTGCAATACTTCGTTCAAGTGCGAAGACATCGCCATTTTGAAAACGATCTTTAACCAAGTACTGTCTAATGGCTGAAAGTCCGCAGTAGCTCAGCCAATCATATTGCGGCATTTGCATTCGTCTACAAGTAGATTTTTACTAATTACCGTGAGGTTTCCGTTTCTTTTCAGATCTGGTCAGTCGCCATGGATACTAAAGCAAAAACGAATACCTTCCTGGTGAGATGAGAGGTTCCTGACAATGGCTTTGTATTCAATCTTCATGCTGAAAATTCACGGACTTATCTTTTTTTGAATGATGAGGCAAAGTGTCAAGAACCGTGTGTTATGAACATTTGACATGAAGGAAGATCAAGTCTAATGCTGCGTTCACACCAAAGCTTGAACATGTTTAAAAGCTGTTAAGTTAAACATGGTTTGGAATCACTTTGCCCAAAACAGCTCCGTGTAAATTCTCTCAATTCAAGTCAAGTCAAGTCAATTCAAGTCAAGTTTTATTTAACTTACACAGAGTATTATGTACATAAAGTTATGATTTTACAATATTGTTTAAACAAAAGAGGAGAAGGGAAAACAAGTTTGTTAATTTGCTGTTATGGTGTAGAGTCTGGGACACCTAAATTCTGTACTAAGTTGAAAGTTATTTGTAATGAATCACTGTTAGAGCCTTTTTCTCACTATGTGTTAAGATTAGACTTAAATCGTTTGGGAGGCTGTTGCGAAAATTTCAAAACCTAGTTTAACTAAACAAGTTTAGTTGGTGTAAACGCGGCATTGGGCATAGTTTCTATAAGTAAAGTTGTCCCGGGACGAGATAAAATGTCATATATTTCTTTGTAAAACGCGAAAAAAAAACATATGATGTCCCGGGACGTAGAGTTGTCCCTGTTACCAGAGATATCTCACATAGCCGCGGCAAGACATCCTTTTCCACCTGAGCCAACTTTCTCCATGTAAACAGTTTGTCCCTTCGTCCCAGGACACTCGTAGTTATCGAAACATGCTCAGCACTTGAAATATGATCCCCTGTTCATGTAAACATTTCCCAAACGTATCCCACCGCCCTCTCATAAACTGATGGTTAAGTTGTCCGGATCAAGTATCTCATGGGGGGCTTCGAACGATGCATCGGTCGACACATCGATCGGTCCATGTCTCGATCGGTACTTGGTACGCGCTCGTTCGAAATCGCGCGTACTATTTCAGACTTAGGGCCTGATTACATGGCGAATTTCAGCCCGGCCAACCGGGCTGAAATTTTGTTGCGATTACATGACGAACTTCAGCCCGGGCTGAAATATTAGCCTCGGCGCCAAATATGAAATTGCGCGCGAACAGTCTCAGGAGAATCAAAATGACGCCGAGACTAGCGAATCGTGAAGAAAGTCGGTTATTTTTCATAAATGCGAGCCATGGCTTCTCTGATTTCTCTGTTTAACCTTGTCTGCATTGAAGTCGATGTTCTTATACTCCATCTGAGCTTTGAAATTTGCGAGGCAACGAATAACATTCTCTATTTTATCTCGTTTATTCCATTGAAATAGCTTCTCCTTTGTAGCTGCAGCCATCTTGTTTCCTGGAAAACAAAATCACTGCGCATGTCCAAGCTCACTTTTCAGCCCGGGCTGAAATTCCGTTTCGATTACAGGAGATTTTTTCAGATTATCAGGCCCCTGAATTGCGCCCCGGGCTGAATCTCTCTCCTTGTAATCGACAATTTGATTTTAAGAGGATTTGTTTCAGAAGCCGGGGTGAAATTTCAGCCCGGGCTGAAATTCGGCATGTAAGGCATGTAATCAGGCCCTTAATAATATACATGCAAAAATTTCAGCATGCTCATTGGCTGAGAGCACGTCAATTAATCCCAAACAGTGCAGAAAATTGAAATTGAGTGCAAAAAGTTGAAATTAAATTTTTGCATGTATGTTATTAACAAGTAATCACATGATTTGTCTCGTGCAATTTGGGATAAAGCAGCACTCGTAAATTTTTCAGAGACTACAAATTGCACTCACCCCACGGGCTCGTGCAATTTGGTTAGCCTTTGAAAAATTTACTCGTGCTGATTTATCCCAAATTGCACTCGAAATCATGTGATTATCTATGCAAATTGCACTCCACTCAGTTCTGTTAGCATTATAAATTTTCTGTAACTCGTCTCCCTTCCTCAATCAAATCTGTAGAAGTTCGTAGACATTTTTGTAAGACCGTCGTTTATTCCGAGTAAGGTAAATGCAAGGACGCAATTAAAGACAGAATTGAAGATGACACGTCCTCTTTTAGTAAGTGACAAATCACAAGAAATTCAGGATTAAAAATAACAGCATACTTGCTATATATGTACTAACATTCACTCTATTTACAAATGTTGTCTTGAATTCGATTCTTGGAATCGAATTTGCTATTACGCTCAACTGTCATTGTTAAGAATGTTTAGTAAATGCATGTGTCTGAAAAAAACAGCAGGTTTCTAAACAATTAGAATGGAAAACGCTACAAAAAAAAGAGACAAAACGAAGAAAATAAATCACCGGGAGTTCATGTTCATTCAAGCGCGCTCTCCACGGATTCTTCTCGCCAGTTGAATGTCTTTCGGCATGATGGTCACTCGCTTGGCGTGGATGGCGCACAAGTTAGTATCTTCGAACAGACCCACGAGGTACGCTTCGGCCGCCTCTTGCAACGCCAACACAGCGGAGCTCTGAAAACGAAGATCCGTCTTGAAATCTTGCGCTATTTCGCGGATTAAACGCTGGAAAGGCAGCTTGCGGATGAGCAGTTCAGTGGATTTTTGGTAGCGTCGAATTTCTCGCAGGGCAACAGTTCCTGGCCTGTAGCGATGCGGCTTCTTTACTCCTCCAGTTGCTGGAGCGCTTTTTCGCGCTGCTTTAGTGGCGAGCTGCTTCCTTGGTGCCTTGCCTCCAGTAGACTTACGAGCGGTTTGTTTCGTGCGAGCCATTTCCCTAAGTAGTCTTCACAGTCACTAGTCGCTGCTTATCTTATACCTGGTCTCTGCGGTGAGTACAACTCCTTGGCGAATGTCGGTCGAACTTTTATATGCTTGCAAAACACCTGCGCATGCATGTGAACGACATTCTTGCCTGCGTGAGCGTGCAACACGCCCTCGACTGGCTAACACCATAGTTTTTCCCGTGCGCGTCGCAAAAAGAAGTCTTACTATTGGCCAAAACTCACGTTGTTTGTTATTGATTGACTAATGATCAAACGAGGCTCTCGACCTACCCAAATTCTGTACATTATTTTCCAGACATTGAATGCCGCATGGTCTAGGCAAGGATCCACGCTGTGTTAATTTTAAACTTTATTTAGAGAAACGAAAAACATTAAAGCTTATTTATTAGAAGCGTCCGGAAACCGGCTCCGAACGTACACTGATTTTTAGAAATTCCTCTGTATACCAAAAGAAGGAAGGAAACCAGAAATGGAATAAACATGAAAAGACAAAGAAAGAAGAAATTTTGCGAGGTAATGTTCTATAATGACGGCCCAGTTATAACTTGGAATATTTTCCCATTGAAGTTAATAACTTGATATACATTCACTTTGTCCACTTCTGATAACATTACTCATTCACCTTCAAGGCCTCCTGGAAGAACGAGCAAAATATTTCAAATTATTGACACATTTTCACATTCCAAAGAAGGTATGTGTGAGACATCTTTGTCTATTGTTAAACTATTTCTTTTTCAGACTGCTAGCTAGCACCTGCACCATTCGAAGCGGAAGACTTCTAAAGGTGTTCTAAAATTGCCCGCAGACAAATATGTGCATGTTTTCATCACTGTGCGTCTATTATATATTCTGCAACGTTTCTTTTATTGTTTCTCCTTTATTATGCATCATCAGTCTTCGGTACGCGAAGAGGGAACCCATAAGAAGCAAGGGACACAGTGAAGAGAAAAAGAAAGGTTTATACGCGGTCGTTATCATAAGCTTACTTGAAATTGTTGCAGTAGTGTTGCAAACATTCCAAAGAATCGTTCAGTCGCCATTGCTTTATTAGGGTCCTCACCAAAATACTGAGCCACCGAGCACAAGTTGTTGCTAACTTCCTCTCGGAGTGAAATCACGTCGTCTACTTCCTCTTTGGCCGTGATGGTGAACAACTGGTATCGGGTAAAGAAAATCTATGCATTTCTCAATGGTTGCTGTCATGTTAACGCCGTTATAGTTAGTTCTAGTTAATCTTAAGTTGCATGGTCAGTCTTAAGTTACATAGGCGTAAACGTTGTTGAAAGGATACAGGTGTTACGAAAACTAAGACCCTCGAAAACTAAGACCTAAGACCTAAAGACCTGTCTTAGTTTCGAGATTACGAAAACTAAGACCCCCTAAAATCGAATCCGTCGAAATGTAAAGTCAAATTGTAACCGAAATAGGTTTGATCTGTCAAATTATAGCATGTTCGATCCTTTTCCCCGGGTTTTAGGTCAAATTTAACGGTAAATTTAGGGGTCTAAGTTTTCGTAGTACGAAAACTAAGACCCCATCTTAGTTTTCGTACTACGAAAACTAAGACCCCATCTTAGTTTTCGTACTACGAAAACTAAGACCCTCTTCAAGTGTAAGCACCGCTCACTATTTTCAGCAAATGATTACTGAGCTTAAATCCATTGCAGAATGTCTTGCCTTTTATACGGATACGAGTGTTTTAAGCATAATAAAAAGGTTTTCCCGACGAAGGTACAAGTTTGGCTAAAGATTACACGGTTAATAGTTATTTGGTCACGCAACCCTAGGTCATCAGCAGAACTGATGAACACGTTCTCGGCGCGGTATGTCTTGCAAATTCCACTTCTGTTTGATCTGAACCTCGTGCTAGCAGTAGGTTTTCCCCACATTTTATCCACGCGAAGGCCTTTCCTCAAGATTGGTCTAAAATAACACAGAGTTCGAGACAACAGTTCTCGCTGACTTAATCGCGCTCGAGCAAAGGAATTTGTCAGATGCGACGTGAGTTTTACATTTTAAATAATTTTGTGACTCATGATTTAGACAGTTAAAATGTTTAGTGGGTCTTAGTTTTCGAAAACTAAGATGGGGTCTTAGTTTTCGTACTACGAAAACTAAGACCCCTAAATTTAGCGTTAAATTTGACCTAAAACCCGGGAAAAAGGATCGAACATGATATAATTTGAGAGATCAGACCTATTTCGGTTACAATTTGACTTTATATTTCGACGGATTCGATTTTAGGGGGTCTTAGTTTTCGTAATCTCGAAAACTAAGACGGGTCTTAGGTCTTAGGTCTTAGTTTTCGAGGGTCTTAGTTTTCGTAACACCCGAAAGGATACCTCCACTATACAACAGAGTGTGTCTTCGCCTTCTTTCACGTTGTCACGACTTATCCTCTCGACATCATCTTCAAGAACCTACACCAATAACATATATAATCAAGAAATATATTTTAGTAACTTAAGGCAGGATTTGTTTTGCAAAATTACCCATATTGATGCAGTCAGATTTATTTTCTGTATAATTCTGTTGTGTTATTGTTGAGACTCGTTCTTTCCTTGTGTTTGTTTGTTTATTAGTTTCCTTGTGTGTTCATTTATTTAATCGCTTGTTTATGCGTTATCTATGCCGGGCTCCGGAAAACTAACCTCCACGTCGCTTCTCAGCTTCGTTATTTCGTTGTCAAGTGTTTTCAGAGGAACTGGTAAACAACAAAGATCACACGTAAGCAATTAAAATTGCCAAGCTCGGATTATCACCTATATATACGCTTGCAGTTGTTCATTTGTGAATTATAGTGTTAATATTATGGGTGACGAATTACTCCTTAATTTTGGCGCTAAATTTCAGTGTGAATTTATAATTTCATGTGTGAAATTACAATGTTGCTATGGCAACTTCTCCTACGGTGCCAAACTGGCGTCTAAGTTTGAAAATTAAGGAGTAATTTGTCACCCACGATATTAATAGATAATCAAATGGTATACGGGTGAAAATTTCTCTTTCGTTTTGTCCAAAAATCTAATAATTTAGAAATATATATAAATAAATTACTAGAATTAGAACAAACGCACGTGAAATTATTCCCTAATTTCACACCTCATCATTTGATCACACACAGTAGTAGCTTATTGCCAACATCTCTACATAGTGGCTATGCATTTACCAATTACAGTAATATAATAAAATAATAATAAATAAATAAAGTTAAACGCTGAATAGTATACTATAGAATATATAACACTTATAATACCTTTATGTGTGTTTCATTGTTTCTGTTTATAGGTTCTATATTTGAGCACGCGCATGATTCCTTTTATATGCTCAAATTGCTTCATTCTTGATGAATGGTTTGATAAAATTTAACTTGAATGAACCGGCTATAAACAGACTGATATCACTCATTTAAATGAAACAAAATCAGGGCCAGTACGTAGTCTCCCTCGCAGCCGTTTTTTTGGATGTCACGCAACGTTCACCGCAAACAAACCGCAAGGACAATGAGAAAGGAATGTTGTTCGGATGTCAGCAGCCCGTTCTTTTGGGTGAACGTTGCGTGATATCCAAAAAACGGCTGCGAGGGAGACTAGGCCAGTACGCAGATCTTCAAAACTAATCCATTGATTTGTTGGAAAATTACTCATGCTGACAATCTGTCAATCGCATTTCCTTACTGAGCAAATAGAACACGCCGTGGCATGCCACAACTAGCTTACAAAGTTTGTAATACATGATGTACAAAACGCACCTTTGGCGGCTTGTGTCACGTGCTCTAAGTCCTGTTGTAGAGCAGCTATAGCAGGACACTTGGAGACAATGATTCTACCCAGGTAATCAAGCAGTGATGCTTTCTTATTCACTGTTGATTTGTAATCTATCAACTGTGGATTGTTAACAACAATGGTAGAACAGGGAGTGTGAATTGCTGAAAATCGCTACAAATCGCTTCCTGTGTAAATCGCTGCAAATCGCTTCCTGAAATTCCCACTCTATGGTGGCTCTAGATTTGTAAATAAGGCAAAGAAAAATTTATTTTATCTCGGTGGGAATTGAATTTTAAATCTGATTCTAACGACGGACTCGGACATAGGAAGACGGAAAAACAAATGGCTGACTCCATATGCTTTGCAACCATTACTATAATTGTTTGGTAACTCGAGCTGCGTTCAGCAATTTCGTTTCGCTGCCCTTGCATTCGTAGGTCGTTTTTATTCGCTCGTGTTTCCTTCTGCCTCGCAAAGAAAGCATGAAACGTCTGTACCTTTGTTATAAATGTTATCTTGAATGCTGACGTCACACTCCCGTTCATAATGTTTCCCATCGTCAAGAGCATCTGAGAGAAGAGAAGATTCAAAATTTGGATCAATGTAAGTATCTGGTCAACTGTGCACATACCCCTCCCCTAACCCAACAAGTTATAATAAGTAAAAAACTGAGTTAGGTTAGGGGAGGAGTAGGTGCACAGTTTCCCAGACTGACTTACATTGATCACAAACTTTCATCTGTTCCCATAGTTCGCCAAACAATTCTCTATTTACTACTGGAACGAGTCAAACATTCCTTCGTTTTCTGAGGCATACCTCGATAAACTTGGTCAATTTCTCACTTGACATGAGTTCCTGACAGGCGGTCACGATAACTTGAAGGTGCTAAAATTGAAAAACAGAAATTGATGGTTAACAAGAAGTCTTCCTAAACCAGGGGCAACTAAAATGAGATTATAGTTTTCCATATCACAGATATTAATAACTTTCTAGTGAATCACGTACGTGAAAACTCATTTGTGAAATTCTCAAAAGAATGAATGAATTTTTGTGTAATTCACCCCCCACCTTCATCCCCCTGGACAGCATACATTTATTGTGAAGGTCTTTTTCCTTGCTACAGTGCTAACCTGTTTGCTAACCTGTGGTTTGAAGACGTTGCGTTGCGTTGAACTTCGTTATCTGACTGGATATCACCACAAAAGTGAGCGTGAAAACCTTATGTTGTAACTGATTATTCTTAATGTATTTCCTCCTTTTTGACAACGGTCTAGTCAATAATTCATAAACGGAAATGAAACACTTGTAATACTAGATCTAATAAAATAACAATTATGAGATAAATGGAGTCCAGTCAATCGAATGGTACACGTTTTTCCTGGACGAATCAAGAAAAAGCGACCCATCAACCCTCTCGCTCCCACATGGCTTATTGGTAACGTATTTCTTGTTTAAACAGGAGTAAAATGAACGAGATCTGTGACTATTGGCCAGTATCAACCGAATGGCAATCACGTGACCATTAACTAAGAGCCATTTCTGTCAAAATTGTAAATTGTACAGTTCTAATAAAGCATTTGTATGGTGCAATTGACTTGATGTTCGCTGCGTACTTTTTAGTAGAGCACGAGTGTCAGTACAAAGTATTATTAGTTCCTGGTGATCCTACGCAGGAGCTCTAACATGACTGTTAACTCTTCAAAGTTATGCTCCCAATGTGGGGTCTATATGGGGGTAGGCCAGCAATTGAAGACCTAAAGGGTGGGTCATGGAAAAAAAATCTGTCTCACCCCCTAAAGTTCCCCACCCCCTTATAAATAATGACTGGTCCTTTACAACGTTATCAAGCTATAATGGTCTGCAAGGATCCGGATAAAGATGAAACATCAGTTCAGTTTACCGTTAAAGTTAATCGTCAACTTACTGGTTTGATTTGTGCAATCCTTTCCTCCAGTTCAGATTTTAGTAACACTGTTCGAAGCCTCTCCTTAAATGATGGTACTGAGCTAATAATCTAGGAAGAAGTAATGTATGATCAAAGAGAAAGTCAAAAGAAAAGCAAAACGCGGTAGCGAGTAGATACTACCAAAATTTTAGAAACACATTGTCAAGTAAAACACAGCCCCACAGTACAGTACTGTTCAGTAGCTTTCCATAGAATGGCTACACTGCATGGTTTGATCCACAGATGAAAAAATAAGAACCACACTGCATAGCCGGTAAAACAAACAGTATCACAGTACAGTACTATTCAGTAGCTTTGCAAAGAATGGTTACATTGCATGGTTTGATACACAGATGAAAAAGATGGAACCACACTGTATAGTAAAACAAGCAGTACCACAGTACAGTACTTTTCGGTAGCTCTCAGCTAAAATACAATATATTATCTATGGTTTAGGGAACACGCTTAAACTTTTCTGGTGATAACTGTTTCATGTAGTTCTCATTTCGTACCTCGAGGTAAAAGCGTTCGGCAGCTTCAAGTGGAGTTCCTTGCTGTTTCTGCTGTTTTCTCAGACTCCTCAGCTGTAATTAAATTCAGAACATTTTGCATTAGTCAATGAGGATGTTTGTTGGACCTTGCCTATATCGTTGAGTTAATGAAAGAGTAGGTTAGTGCCGAACTGTACTGCCGAACTGTTCAGACTCGTAAAGCTTTGTGCGTCCCACCGAATGGTTGTGTTTTCTTGCTGACAAGTTATTTGTCAACGGAACGTTTTAGAAGCCCGGACTGAGAATAAGTATCAGTCGAAAAAATAAGAAAGACAAGAGTTAAAGACAGAGCGTTCCAATGATATATTACTGTGGCAAAAATGTTCAGTTTACAGGTTTATGAGATACGAACGCCCTAATGGTATTGTACCGAAGTCCGTCAGAGAAGCTTTGGGAGCTTTCCGTGACCGTTTATCTCATACCTCTTGATCATCGGGTGCAAAAGCTAGCAGCTGTTTTAGGATTTCTGCATCTAATTCACTCTCCCCGGAAGTCAGGCATCTTGTCACGTCGACAGCTTTCAGTTTGTAATGCACGATCACTATGGCTGCAAGTCAAAGTATCAAAAAACCCAGCCGATTAAAACGATTTCTGTATTTGTTTCCAAATGTTTTTCTTTCATACTCTGATGAGCCTCGCTTTTAGATGGTGAATCATTTTGTTGTTATTTCAACCCTGGACTGACGTCATACTTTGAAACGTTTAAGATCTGCGTTTAAGATCGTAATTTTGGTATTTTGGGCCTGGTTACAATGATGTACTGTTTCCTCAAACAAGTAACTTTTCCTTCCAGTTCCTTTGTTTTGGTTGTTTGGGTTCTGATCACTGTAAGTATTGTTTAAGATTGTAAACATAGTCTGCAGCATAAGTATAGTGAGTATTGTTAGTGTTGTTAGTATGTATGTAAGTAATGTTTAATATTCAGGGTGTTCATTAGGCATCGGAGATCGGAGAATTCTCCGGCTACTACGAAGAATTCTACGGCTACTACGAAGAATTCTCCGGTCAAGCCGTCTAGATGACCTGGCTAGTTTTAAATTCAGACATTAATTAAATTCTTATTGAAAACCCTGATTTTGTAAAAAATTGTTGACTGTCATTTAATAAATAAAGTTATGCCGAAAAAAAACTTTGCCTTCCATTTTCTCAATTTTTCTCGTGCGTCAGGCTTTCAGGGTTTTAGTAGATTATAGATTTGAGAAGTTTACTTACAGACATTAAAAATCTTCTTTTCATGTAGGGCGTTTTCGTGCTTGGGTTTTCTCTCCAATGATTCTAAAACAAGAGAAAATGTTAATTCCCCCGCTTTGTAGAGGGCTTAATTTACGTAAACTGGTTAACACGTGAATCACAAAATATTCCAAAACGAAGTATTAAACAGAACAAACTCTGTGCTCTTTCCACAAATTTTCCTGTGTTCTCAGACCCTATTTCCAGGTGCCCAACGTGCCCCAATGTGCCGCAATGTCATGGTCTGTACTATTTTAGTCTTTTTCCTTATTGAAAACCGACTCAATTTTCAATCGTAAAGGACCGAAACGCACAAAACGAGAGTTGATTACCTTGAAAAGATGACACTGCGAATTCTCTTATGACATGATCAGGGTCAAATATTTCCTTTAACGATGCACGTGTGTTCACCTGCAAAAAAAAAAAACAACCACGGCTTCAATTATGCAAAAAGTATTTTAATGGCATTTGTTTGTGTAGTTACAAAATTAAAAAAAAATGAGTGTAAGTCGTTAAACCAATTAGGTATATTTGGAATAACTCACACATTTTCACTGCGGTTGGAAAGGTATTTCAGGATTTGACCATCGCAAAGTCAACACAATTTTTAGCAACCGCTATTCTGTTCTTTTTACAGGCTCAATCGCAATTGTTTAACATTGCCTAATACTGCGAGGAACAAATTTCAGTTCAGTTATATTCGTTTTATCCATAACTAGACCATAAGATTTCGCAACACGACCCTAGCGTACAACATATAGCAAATACGAGAGGGATTTCGATGTATATATATGTAGGGTGAAAGTATTCAGTCGCTTGTCTCGCCCCATTCAATAAGACACAAATTCACATCAATTTACCTTTTTCCATATTGTGTCCTTATTCAAGAGGTCTGGACTAAGTCGTTCCCAGGACAGCTTTCTGCACTCCAGTCTATGCCTTCTGTACCCCATTGGTGTGTTTGGAGGTGGCGGGGGAGGGGTGGCTGGAGGCGGTGGTGGTGGCGGTGGCGGTTGCGGTGAGGGAGGAGAAGGTGCGGGTGAAACTGGCGAGCCAGCTGAAAGGTGATAGTTCCAGAAATCTGTGAAGGAAAACAGAAGGGACGTTAAAAAAGAATGGCTTATCAAATAAATTGATAGTTAACATCAAGAGAAAATGAGGTAAGAAAACGCTTCTTCCATACTGGGTTATCTTACTATGATAAGGGGACAGAACCAAGAGAAAATGAGGTAAGAGAACGTATCTTCCATACTGGGTTCTCTTACTGTGATCAAGGGGACAGAATCTATTTTTAGATCCGGAAACTATTTTAACTAACAAATGGCTGATGTCCTTCTCATCGCCGTAGGAAAACCGCGCAGCCATGGAAAGAGATAAATTATAAATAAATTCCGCGCTAAAATAGATTCTGTTCCCTTACCATATCAGACGGGGTTATGTTCCCTTTCCTCATTTTCTCTTGTTAACACTTAATGACTGGTCCCGAGCGGAACAGTGAATTTTGTTTCCCGAGAATCTCAATGTTTTTTCCAGTAACAGTTGAGATTCGAGGGACAAGAAACTGGATAAATCAAACGAGTTGATTAAGTAGGTTATACCACCGTAAGGTAAAAGGGAGGTGCTGACGTTTCGAGCTTTAGCCCTTCGTCATTCGCTCCAACGAAGGGCTAACGCTCTAAACGTCAGCACCTTCCTTTTACCTTACGGTGGTATAACTTACTTAATCAACTCGTTTGATTTACCCAGTTTCTTGTGTTTCAATTTCCCACCGGCGCAGCACCAGTTTCTTTAGAAACTATCCCCACAATACTTGAGATTCGAGGGAGTCACGCGCAACAGCAGTCAACATTTTGCGGGTAACAGTGAAGTATTTTCCATTTGCGGTCAGAGTTTTGGCAATGTTGCCCGCTCATGGCCTTTGGCGGTAAACAGTTTCATTTGGCTTGATAGCTCAGTTGGCTTGATAGCTCAGTTGGTAGAACACTGCTCCGGTATAGCAGAGGTCATGGATTCGAATCCCGTTCAGGCCTGAGTTTTTTTCAAGCTTCACAGCTGCTTAAGTTGTGTACATAACTGCGATGATCAATTAATATTACTCCGTAGTTCAAATATATGGTCTTTCATATATTCATTTGCATCAAACAGTTTCATTGTTAGACTCATGAGACCATGAAGTAGCCTATGAATGGGCGCGCTGTAGCGTGAAAAACGCCAGCTATATAACAAGGTAAGTTTAACCATCGAAAGACTAAAGGAAACCTGACCTTCTGAGCGTTAGCTCTTCGTCACAGACGCGGTTTATCCGGTGTGAGTTTCAATTTCTCACCGACGCAGCACCCGTTTCTAAAGCAACTAATTGCCTTTATTAAATGCACCATGACTCGATACATTAAACTCTTGAATAACACAAACCTTGATGCCTTAAGTAGAGGTCAAAAATCCATTTCTGAACCTCAACAGAACTGACACACGAAGCCATCAAGATGAAGCCTGAAGAAAAACAAAACATTTACCTCAATTTACTTCAATCCACTTAATGACATCGCCAGCAAAGTCATGATTCTATGTATCTAAACTCTTACTGGTCACGCACAGCGTTTCTTACCTGGAAATATAAATATGTTGACAGAAAAACTTGAGGTTGTCAGGTTTGTTATAGTATAAATAGTTAGAACAACCATGAACACTAGACCAGCAGAGATGGGAAGGACCAGTTTCCAGTTCCTGAAAACGATAAAATACAAAACAAAGTGGTGCCATGAATCGTTAATTACGTTAAATTGAGTTCAATGATTTAAATTTTCGGCTCAGCAAAAGGCAACAATAGCAAAGGCAGCATTAAAGGACTTGACGAATGACGATGTTGAAGGCAATGAGTATGGTGATGCAGTTATGACGATAACGATGATGATGATGACAATGATGATGATAATGATGACTGACTACATCGGCTCCGATATCATGGTAAGGAGTCAAATCAAGCCAAATCACTTTTGGGAGTAAAACTGAATTGCTTGACAACAGCAATGGCACTAAAAGGAACGGTGATTGTGGCTGTAATTAACTCAGTAAGAATGACTCTGCCCATGCATGAGAGTCACAGCAAGGGGCGTCGGTGACCATGATATCTACTGCCAAACTGTGACAGAATGAACATGTGACTTTTACTCTGAGATTGACTTTGCCTGATAGTGACAAACTGTGACAGGCAGTGGAAACGACCGTGGCCGTAAGAGACTATGACCATTGCCGCAGACACTATTAGAAATTTTACAATATCTGAGCGAATTCTCGCGCGCTGATTGGCTACTTTTTATCATCAATAAGAGTACAGACACATAAAATTTTAATTTAAGTCTTCATTTGACCTTTTTCCGCGTTTTGTTATTGTAAAAAACAAATTGACGTCAGTTTTTTATGCGTCTGTCCTCTTATTGACGATAAATTGCGTCATAACATTGTCCACGTTTGTTGTAGATCCACTCGCCTATCGGCTCGTGGATCTACAACACTTTGACAATGTTATGACGCAATTTATCATCAATAAGAGGACAGACGCATAAAAAACTGACGTCAATTTGTTAATTTGTGCTGACACTCACCATTCAAAGACTGCAGTAATCCTCTTGAAGTAATCACGGTAACTTGGTTTCTCGTCTTAAAAAAAAATAAATGCAACAGAGTAAAGATTATAACATAATAAGTAATGGTAATAGGACTGAGTGGAGTCCAATTCGGTCTGCAATCATACGAGTGATTAACAAAATCGGACGACCGCGTAGCGGGAGGCCGATTTGTTTAATCACGAGTATGATTGCAGACCGAATTGGACGACACAAAGTCTTATTACCAATTAATCATAACTTTAACAAGATTTGTGATGTATAAACGTCTTTTTTTTAAATCAAAACACATGAAATTCCAAGATTTTTTATGCCAGAAGTGAAAAAAAAGCCATTTAAACGCGCGCGCGATGGCGCGTACTGTCCAATTACTCAGGCATGACGCGTACTGTCCTATTTGACTGTCCTATTAAGGCTGAAATCAGGGCAGTTGATAGCCAATCAGATTTGAGAATTTTGTTATAGTTATGATTAAATTAATAATAATAATAATAACTGATGAACTTTATTTGAATGTCAATTGTATTTAGCACTGACGTACCAATTGGGGACTCTGTAAAGCACAAAATGAAACCAAATTAAACTCATGTTACATTAAATGAAATCAAATCAAATGTTGGTTTTTGTGGAGAGGGGAAAACCGGAGTACCCGGAGAAAAACCTCTCCGGAGCAGAGTAGAGAACCAACAAACTCAGCCCACATATGACGGGCCACATTGGTGGAAGGCGAGCGATATCCCCAGTGGACCAACCCGGCTCCCCAAATTTCAAATTTCACCTTTTACAGGCGACACTTCCTAGATCCTGAATGGCCGACTGAAAATAAGACCAAGACGAATATACGGCACCTTCATTTTCAACAGCCAACACACAAAATTCGTAAAAGTCAAAGTCAAACATTGCAAAGTCAGAGACAAAAGTAATTTTCTAACTGGAGACGCTTGATTATGTGGATGATTCCCCGAGAGGGCAAGATAAAGTGAATCCCGAGTTCTGACTGGCTACCCTAGCGGGTAAGATGAGGCGAACCCTGAGTTCTGATTGGCTACCCGAGCAAGATGAGGCGAATCCTGAGTTCTGATTGGCTACCTGAAAGGGCAAAGATGGGCCTATCTCGTTCGCTCGGGATTTCCCGCTTTTTCGTGAGGCAGAACACAAAATGCCCATGTAATAAATCCTTTATTGGCCAAGCTTTTCGATCAAAATAACTGGACACTGGCCAAGCGAAAAGAACTTGGTCATTATGCAGCCATCTTCACCAAACATGCTTGGTCACTGATGCACATGTACAATTGAATTGACACTTTACATCAATTTCAGTCTTTAAGTACGTTTCGCAAACAATTAAAACACTTTCACTCGGGATTCTTATAGTATTGCAAATCTTGTGTTAAAATTAAAAGACCAATTCTAGCTCACTAGCTAAACCACATCTCCGTTTAAAAGTGATGACATAAACTGACTGAAAGACCGTGTCTGCGCTATTCAGTGACAAGTTTGCTGCTACGCCAGATCAAATTTGGATTCGGGGATTTGGGAGTCTATTTAATAAGTATTATTGGCGTGATCCACAGCGTTAGTGTAAACGAACCAAAACCGTCTTTTGTCGGAATCTGTATTATTAAAGAGAGAAAGTTAAACAAATGAATGACATGAATACTTGAGGGCGACGCAATGTTTTAGTTCCTAGTTGTGATTTCCTTGTTGGGGATATGAAGACGAAGAAACTGTTACAATGAGTGAAGGTTTTTTTAATTTTCCGGTCGAAAAATGTTTGTGACTTGGTGTAAAAACTTCAAACTTCACTTATGACATTATTGCCGTTCAAAGATAATCCCACTTCTAAACGAATGTTGAAAACCATTGGAAACAAATCCTCAATTTCAGTAACCGAAATGGACGCGTAAAACCATCTGCTGTATCTTAAAGAACAGAGGACGCCATTGCGGAACTTAACTCAGTTAAAATTGCTTTCGAACTAAGTTTACAAAAGTATTAGTATGGTGGCGTTTCAGTGGTATAATTAATGACAATCATTTCTTTGAATTGATTACGTTTTAAACAATACGGTTTGAAAGATGTTAACTGACTTTCGTATTTCACTCCATCGCGAAAATAATCGTTGTATTTCCAGCCGATGTCAATTCGCATCTACCGCTATGGCCACAGTAATTGAAATGAAGTTAAGCAAAACCTCAAACATATATAGTTTTCATAGTTTTTTTTTTTTTTTTTCTGCCGGACACTGTCGCATTGTGACTGTCAGTATACAACTAAGAAAAAGTTAATTGAAAATAACAACTTTGGAAACATGCTTGAATCGCTAAAATCAACTTAGTAGCTTGAAGCTGTTACGTTTGAGATAAACTCACCGTCGCATGTTTGCTTCTCCGCTACTTTATTGCAACCGTCCGCTTTTTCATTCATAACAAAGGAAGCTCATTCATCATTAATTTGCCGCTAAAGTCGCCTTGCGTCCGTGATTTACATTTCTTTGGTTTTTCCAAGCTACAACTGCCGCGTAAATTGCTTAAAATGCATGAAAGCTTCATAAAAAGTTGCTTTCGTTTTGCCAGCTGAAACTGAGCTATAACATTGCGGCTGCCTTGTCATAACGACTATGTTAGCCTATCATGGTTACATCACAAATAAAACAAGAGCACGAGAATTCGCGCGCGTGGCTTAGCGCGTGTTTCATCTGCATGTATCTGTCACGCGTGTGAGTTCACAGTAAGTGTAAGGCGGCAATGTCCGCAGATTTCAAAGCTCGAAATATTCGGCGAACGTGGACGGAAAACTATTACAACTCACTTTCTCTAGTTAGGTTATTTTTAAATTCCTACCGAGGTCAAAGAGATCTAATATTTGTCTCGTGTGGTTCCAGTTATTTCTAAATTACCTTGGGCCGACGCTCAGTGGGAATTTCAGTAAGCACTAAAATTTACACTGTTAATTTTTTAATTAATTGACCCGTCAGTTAACACGTTATTTGATTCGCGATCTCAGCTTGCCATGATTGGGTTCAGGAACTAAGGATTGTTTTTTCATGTGTCAACAGAAATTATTCGGCATTTCTTTCACATGCTGCGATTAGTAGCAAAACAGAAATCTGCAAGATCATTGTGATTAGCTGAACAGTTTAATCGTAGTCAGAAAGATTAGAAATTTGTTTATTCCAGCAGAAACTATATTCTGAACTGGAAAAGACTCAATTTGAGCTAATAAAATGAAATCGGAAAGAGACAAATTTCTGTTCGGTCGAGTCCTTTACTGAGTTTGTTTAGATATATATGTTTTGGTTGTTACATTTGTGTTGTAATTTAGCTTGCTTCGAAGCTAATGTTCAAAATTTTCAACCACTGTACATGTGTGACAACAGTAGACCTGAGCTTGGTAAATGTTGATTGCGTCAATGACAGCGGATACTCACTACAAGTTTTGCAGTTCTCAAAAGCAAAACAAGCGTATCTCGAGAATCTGACAACAGTACAACAAACCTTACGTATGACGGTACGGTCCGAACGAATGCAATGATGGCAAATTAGCCGAGGCAAGCTGTGTGTAACTACATGTCATCTATGTTCCAAAAAGTAGTCTTCTCAAGGTCTTCTTAACGTTGTTACCGACAGAATGGTCCTGTAATTTAAATGTAAAGAAAATCTTGAACGCCTCACTTTATTTTTCGACTGTTGTTAGGCTAAGTCAACACGGATAAGTGGCGTGAATGATAAGCGGAATTCTGTGATATGAAATCACTGTCTCACAAACTGTGCGCGTGTAGAGTGGGGTGTCGAGTAAGCACCTCAGACAAATCCCGTCATCCATTTAGCGCAGCGATCGCATAGCGTTTACTCTTTAGTTTTGGAGCGTGGAAAGTTTTTCATCGCTGCCCGCCTTCAGTTTGGTATGCAACAGACCTAAGTCCTCCAATATGCAAATTTACCCGAAACGAACTATGTCATCATGGATTTCATGAATAATAATTACTTTACTGCTGTGCAAGCTGCGGCGTAATTCAGAGAAGTGAATTGTTTTGAGGTGACCATCCTGCGCACAAACTAAACAAACACTTTCTTTTACTGTCGAGTTCTGGAAGAATTCTTCACTCCCTGGGTTTCAAAGTGGTCTAAAAAGAATCTGGCCACAGGAAACGCATTTTGGTGGCGTTTGGTCGGAAGTCCGTTGTAAACTGCACGCATTCGCTGTTTCTCGTGTGAGTTACTCGTTGCCTGGTTTCGCAGTTGGCGTCGATTAGTGTCACGGCCTTTGGTCGCCTTACCAACGAAAAATTTTACATCGGACGATCCAACACGGCCCAGTCAAGGCTTTGTGCCTTTCTTTTGTCATGAACTTGTACGTAATCTCAACTGCGAGGATGAACGACGCATTGCGCTGAGGAGAAAGGGCCCGTTCCAGCATTTTGTTACATACATTCCTCAAGAATTCATTCATAACATTGTGTGGCTTGTATTATTTACCAGTGAACGTTCTCTGTGATGAATTTTAGGCAATAATTGATCAAATAATCAAGAAATTGCCGACTTGTGTGGAGATACTTTGACTAATTGGTGAGAGTTTCAGAAGTTTCATTTTCGGATTGCTTTTATTTAAACAAGATGAGGACGAACGAGAAGTGGCCTGAAGAGTTCGGCTTCACTATCGGCGGGAGAGCTCCTGTTGTTATCTTGTCTGTAGAGGAAAATTCCGTCGCTCAAAGAGCCGGTCTTCAACCTGGCGATCAAATACTCGAAGTCAATGGCGAAACTGTCCAGGGATTAAGCCAAGAGGAAATAATCCTGTTAGCAAGAAGGTCGCGTCTGGTTCCCCCGGCTTTAGCCGTGATCTCTCGAATTCGAACGTTTGATCTTCGGCGTCGAAGAGGTCGTTTTGGATTTAGTGTTCGCGGGAAAGGACCTGTGTTTATCTCCGATGTGGAACCTGGAAGTCCTGCCCATAATGTGGGTATTCGTCGTGGAGATCTTGTTCTCCGTATCAATGGTCATAATCTAAGACACTCGAGTCAGGGTGAAGTCACACAGATCATTGACTCTTGTGGTCCTATAATTTCTATACTACTCATAGCTGGCTCTTCAGAAATGGGAACATCAGGCCAACGTGGAAGTAAAAGTACTTCGTCGAGATTCAGGAAAGCAAGAGATTTCTTCGTGCAGGTAAAATTATTCAAAGATGGTCAAAAGTTGCAAGTTGCACGACACAGTACATCTCTCTTCAGCTATGTTTTGATAATATACATTGCATAATAGTTACTTTGTAACTAAAGCATAAATACTGTTAGTTAACTTATGGTGTTCCCATCCCAGAATTACCCTTATATTAATCTGTAGATTGTATGTCTGTTTTTGCTTGCAGTACCCTCTTTTTAATGTTCACTATAGCTCACGCAGGATACGTTTTAAATATTGCATCCTTTGGATACAAAAATGAAACTTGGCAAGGCGTTTTAAATTCCAAAGTTGCAGCAGAGTATAATTCTAAGTACTTTTTGATCACATAATTTGATTCGTAAATCCTCAGTACTTTAACTTTCAGGTTTTAATTTAGTAACCTTTCCATTAAGTTTATAGCAATCCAATAATTGTTTAAAAGGCCAACCGCATGTTTATTATCTACCGTCACTGAACAATAACTGTTAGAATCTAGATTTAATCAACTTTTCATGCATCGGAGTGTTTTGTAACACTATTCATAATTTTACGGGTACACTGTAGATAGTAACATTGACCTTGTGAATTTATGAAATTGTTACACATGTTATTTATTAAACCTGATAAATTTCATTAGTTGAATATTGATTTTAATAACTAACACAATAACTCTGCCATTGATGAACTATATATGCTGCACATTCATATATCATGTCATACCAAAACTGTTTCAGCTCTGATTCACTAGCATGTTTAAGCTGTGTAAGTTTTGTTTTTGTCCCAAGTTTTCTGCTGTACCATAAGGGGATTGGGGACTCTCAGTTTGGTTACGGTCATTTTATTTCCCCAAACTTCATGCATGGATTGAATTTGGCAACAGCTCCAATTTGCACCTTTGTTAATGCAGACATCCAATCTCATTTTCCTGGTTCTCTGTTATTCAGCTACATGTACATCACAGTACTCATGGCAGTGAAGGAAATAATAGTTTTTTTTCTTCCCTGCCCTTGCTTTTATGCTGCACATTTGTTTGTCACTAGTGATATTTGATATTAAATGTATATGGTTTCATTTGGAGCCACACACAAGGCAAATTGACCAGCTGTGAAGATGACTTTGCATGGGTGCTTTTAACTTTTCAAAGAAAAATAAACAAAACACAAATTTTCTCTTAAGTTTTTCTTGAGTATCTTATGCCTGGATGCCAAATCCAGATGCCCTCTTGCTCCAAATTTAAATAAAACACTCAAAAGTTAGTTCCGTGAGGGACAAGTGTGCTTTGGTAAAAACTATTTTATTGTTATGAATTGAAGGCTGATAACAAAATTAAAAGTAACAACCATTAATTAAAATCTTGACCTAATGACATTTAAAGCGACAGTCCATTCAACTTCCCAACTTCTCTTTGGCAGTAAATTGTTCTTGTTAACCTCAAGACAGGGAGACTGCTGACCAGGTTAAAGGGTTAAGGGCTGCCTGCTATGTGAGTGAAAAAAGCTCTCTGTCCAGGGTATGTTGGGTCAATATATGTATATAAAAATAAATATTCAGCAGATTAAACAGACGTTTTTCTTGGGTTTATATCTAAGTTAAGCTCTCTGTAATGGGAATGACCCAAGAAAGGGGACTTGTTCTTATCCACATACTAATAAAGAAATACACATTTAATAAAAGTATTTACATGTAATGTTGCTTTTTTTTTTCAAGATGAATTACTACTTAGCTGGTGAGGAAATGAAGAAGAAGCAGCTTATTAAAGCATTAAATCAGTATGCAAGAGACAAGTCTGTGGAAGAACTTGCACAGAATGTGAAAAGAATACTTCAAACGCCCATGCAGAAGAAGCTGATTCGGGAAATCAGGTATGGTGGTTTATACTGGGACAGTTCCAAAAACTTTTAAACATGTAACCGACAAGTGTGGCTGTTGTTTTAGGGTCTGGAAGCAATGTCCTGTTGCTGTGCTTGTAAATTACACTTGTAAATGTTATGATCTGGAATTGCCCTGGAACTAAACTGGCTTCCATTAGAAGGATTTTTCTGGTTATGGTCACTGCTGTTCCACTGTTATAACTGTGCAACTCTGCTAGTATAGCAAGTTGATCTGTCTTCTTTCTCTTGGCTTGGCTTCGCGAACGAAGATTTCAAGGGTGTCCACGGCGGGCGCAGGCTCGCTGATTGCTGATAAGTCCTATGCGTGATAGGCAAACCCGTCCACAGCAGCTGCAGGGGAATGTCGTATCCGGTGTGGGTGCTGTGGCGACCCTGTTCTTCCTTCTACTGCGTTTCTCCACAAGGGCGGCTCTACGGTTGTTTTCGAAGGAGGAGACTGACTGGTGGATGGTGCGACGCCAAGCGTCTCGGTCAGCGGCAAGGGCTGACCACTGTCGATGATCGATGTGGCAGGCTGACAAGTTGATCTGTAATGCACAAACAAACATGTCATTTGGCTCTTTGAGTGATGAGGACCCTTGCTTACATGTACAGTATTTATTGGGGATTTTTGCAAAACAGTTTTTGAACTTGAGAATTTTGGTGTAATTTTTTCAAGTACATATGTCTTCAATGCTTACCACCCACACTTGAAGGCAACAGCTAATGGCTTAAGAAATAATATCATTTAACTAATATCATTAATATTATTTTTGATATTTATGAATATTAATGAAGTCTAGATCTAGAGCCTCATACTTGGGGACCCTTCAATGGTGCTGTAGTTAAGCCCCACTTGTGATTTTAAACCACAATTTTGCTTTAAAAGGTGCGGCCTTTACATAGACATTTGCAATACGTTCTTTAGTTTCTGCAAACTTTAAGACTGTGTCCGTACATGCTACCTTGCTTTGTACTTGTTATTCGTTCATGTCCTATTTGTTTCTTGTTACATAGGAATTTTATTCCAAGAAAACATCACCCGCTGTTTGACATTCATTCTGGAATGAGTAATGAGCCAGGCCTGCACAAATGGCATCCTGGAAGAGATGATTTGGCCCAAGCATTTACCAGCTCAACAGATCTTGATCTCATGGATCATAACAGAAGAAACATTTCAACGTCCATTGGCAGATATAGGTAAACGTAACATAGTACAACTTGTTCATTGTGTAAATTTGTTTTTTAAGAGTCCTTATTTCTTGATTTATATTCATTTTTCTGTTGGTTTGTTGTTGTTTTTTTGTTCACCAATTTTTTTACTCAGCCTTGTCAACCAGAGTTTTCTGCAATACTTAATTCATGCTGTTGATAACATACATGACTTTGCCGAGATACAAAATTTTTCTTTAAGTGTTGAAACCACATTTCACAAGTGAGTGGTGCGAACAAGTGAAATCTTTTTCAACATGAGAAGAGAAATTTCACATCTCCAAGAGGCCATGTAGTGTTTTTTGTTTATTATATCATTATCAGTGGAATACCAAACCATAACTTTTAAATACTTTTTGTATTTCAAAGGTGTGATTTATTAATAGGTAACCATAGCAACAATGTTATTTTCACATGTGAAGACATCGGTTTTTCATGCAAAAGCTCACTTGGTATTTCACAGGTTTTTATATAATAAAGTTAATTATTACTTGGTATATGGCTTGTTCGGTGAGCAGGCAAGATGCGATGAATCCTGAGTTCTGATTGGCTACTTTAGCAGGTAAGAGGGGACTTCCTTGCTCACTTGGGACTTCTTGCTTTGGCTTTCAAGACAAAACAAAATGGCCATATCATAAATTCTTTATTGACCAAGCTTGTTTGGTCAAGGTAGCTGGGTATTGAACTTGTTCCTTTTTGTGTTTTTAGTGATCTCAACCATATCTTGGTCAATAAAAACATAACAAAAACTAGGGCAATGCATTGTAATCTTGACCTCACATTTTGTCATTAACGCATATATATATATATATATATATATATATACAGTGCAGTATTTCACTGTAGATATTCACATAAAATTTGATTCTTTCAGCACTTGGTCACAGGGAACAGGTCATCAATATAAACAGATGGCAAGAGACAAAGACAGGGAAACAACGGCAGGAACCCCCAGGTAGATCAGTGTAATACAGGTTTGCAGTTATTTGATAAATGAAAGATCGTCACAGTTATATAAGCAACATAGTCAGTTGTCAAGAGAAGACCTAAAAAAATTTTGGCTTGAATGGGATTTGAACCCATGGTTTTGTGTTATCAGTGCAATGCTCTAACCAATTGAGCTATCAAGCCAACTGAGAGATGGTCATTTGTGAATTTGTACTGTACCTGTGGAAAATGAAGAAGTGGGTTTAGAAAGATATTAGATAAATGAAAGATCTTCCCATTTAATTTTTAGGCTTGCAGTTATTGCTTAAGTTAACATTTTTCATTTGAACCTGAAGACAGTAGGTTACAGAAGTATAGAACTCCCTCAGTACAGTGTAGTCTTTATTTTACAGTGTAAGTCTAGTTACCCATAAGTAAGTGTTTAAATATGCTCACAAAACTTGAGCTTACTAGAAATTTTAATCTTAAAGAAGCTTACAAATTGTCACTGTTAGAAAAGAGCTGACAACTTGAGCATTGTATGCAGTTTTTATAGAGAATCTTAGGGCTGCACTTTACTATGCTTTTTGCCTGGTGGTAGCAACACATTAAGTAAACAAGGATCATTGTGATTTTAAAAGATAAACCTTTGTCATAGGTAGTTTTATGCTAATGAAGTTATGCTATACAGTTTAGGTAGAAATATTTAGTGGGGTTACGAAATTAACATTATGGTGACATGCAGACACAATTAAAAAACTGGAACTCTCAAATGATGAATAATAATACATGATAAACTGCATATGGTAAGTAAGTAAGTAAAGTAAGTAAAAACTTTATTTCAGTGTCTATGGATTTAGCCCTTGTGGGCTAATTGGGGACACTAATTAGAATACTTAACCTAAAATAATTTAAAATGCCTAACTATTGAAACTATTAACAACTAGTACTTACAGTGAGTGTTTTCTATTAGCCTGATATCATTTAAAATACTTAAAAAGAAATAGAGTAGTATTTGCAGTATTTCCTACGCACTGCAGAGCTCACAGCAGTTGCTGTTGTTTTCTATGTAGTCCGGAAGAGTGAGTTTTCTAATTTTAGTTCTAAAAGTAGCTACTGTAGGCGAGTTTTTCAAGTCTTTACTTAATTTTGTCCATAGTAATGGTCCAAGATATCTAATACAATGTTTCCCGTAACGTTTAGTGTCGAAACGCGGTAAGACAAAATCACTGTTTCTAAGCGAGTGTGTAGAGCGTTTGCGGACGAAAAGGGCAGTGTTACTCTGGCTCTGTTATTAGCAACAAAATTAAGGTTAACAAAGCTCAAGTCATCGTTGCTGTCAGAACAGTTCATACAACAAGAATTTAACATGGATTTTTGATTGAAGGGTTGTGCAAATCAGAAGAGAGGGACCTAGTGCTGGGTTTGGGTTCACCCTCAGTGGAGATTCACCAGTGTTTATTAAAACTGTGGACACAGGTTAGAATTAATAGACAGAGTTACTTTACAGTTGTAAATCATTGATACATCAAACAAATCAGTACTGTTTATTATAAGAAAACTATTCAATGAACATAGGGCACTTGCAGAGCACACAGTTGTGAAATGGTTAATTGTTTACATCGTATTTCATATGCTGTATCTGTAAATTGGTTTGCATCTAAATAAAATTCTTTTTGTGGAAGCCTGGCTTTGAAGGTAGTCTGTTAAACCATACTAAGTTAATTATTAATTATATTTGAATTGGATTTAAGTCATCTCCATTCCATTTCTAGGTGGTGCTGCAGCACTGGCTGGGCTGAAGACTGGGGACCACATTCTTGAAATTAATGGACTAAATGTTAGGTAAATATGTGAATTCCTTGGAATTACAATAATATTACAGTACATGTAGTTGCATTATTGTAAATCTTTTTCTAAATTCTAGGGTTAAAGAATAGATGCAATAGACCTTTTTCTCTTGTACATTTTGTTTTCCCAATACAGATCATGTGATGATACTAAGAAGATTTGCTCCTCTGTCTTGTTCATAACAAAGAGTGCAGGCACACACATTCATGCTTGCATGCACTCTTTTTAATGAACAATACCAAGGATCAAATCTCCCGAGTATCATCACATGATCTTTATTTGGAAAACAAAATGTACAAGCTAATAAGGTCTATTCCTGCTTAAATGAGGCCATGGTATCAAGTTCTTTATTTCTGATTCACAGTGATGTTGTAATAGGTGTATAAGTTCTATCAAACAGTCAAGGCTATATGATTTTGTACCATCACATGTAGTCATAATAATAATAATAATAATAATAATAATAATAATAATAATAATAATAACAACAACGAGGGATTTATATAGCGCTTTATCCAAGGCTCAAAGCGCTGTACAACACTTTTTGTGAGGGACTTTGCCAGACTGCTTATTAAGGCGCAAATTGCAGCCACGCAGTTCACAATCTTATTAACGTGAATAGTAGGATACACAGGTGCCCCCATAACAGAATAAGTGATAGACCATCACACCGGGGATTACTTCCCCTACATTTTCCAAAAAGTGTGTGGGTTCTTTAAAGTCCCACACCAATACTGAGAGACGGGACCAACGGTTTATCGAGAAGACTAGAAAGTCTAACCATTTACAGATGTCATTACAAAGGAAGCACTTTCTCCTCAGTTATTTTAAAACCCTGAGGGTTAGTGTGGTCGAGGACTTGAACCCACGACCTCCCGCACAGTAGTCCGGTACTCTACCAACTGAGCCAACCGGTCAGCGGTTAAACATGTACAGAAATGTTTGTTCATGCAGTACGTTTGATGTTATCGGCCTCTGAGTGGATCCCCAGTATATACAACAGTACGATTTTCCTGCCACATAGACACGACTGATTTTGAAACATGTGCCCAACACTAACTTGAAAGTACGCTCTTAAATGAAAACGTCAGACCATGGCAGTGTTAGACTTAAACACTCCATATTTTATGCATTTTATTTACAGAGGAAAGCCACATAAACACTATTGGCCTCTGAGTGGATCCCCAGTTTATGCAACAGTACGATTTTCCTGCCAACTAGACATGACTGATTTTGAAAAATGTACCCAACACTAACTTGAAAGTACGCTCTTAAATGAAAACGTAAGGCCATGGCAGTGTTAGTCTTAACCACTCCATATTTTATGCATTTTTATTTACAGGGGAAAGCCACATAAACATGTTGTAGAGTTGTTGAAAGGCAGTGGTTCACATCCGAGCCTGTTGGTACAATGGCGACCAATGAGTGCCGTAAAACATCAGTCATCACTTTTGTCGATTCCATCATCAAACCGATCTGCGCTGTCTGTAACATTTGAGAATGAAAGACCATCGTCTCCTATTTCCAGAACCTCATCTGTGGCTTCAAGGGCTTTCTCATTTGGTACTGACTTTCTAATCAATGGAGCAGCTTTGAGTAGAGAGGAACTTAGACAGCTGTCTATAAGTTTTAAATTTCAGGTACATACATGCAACTTTTTATTGATTGTCTATTGATTAGAAAACGTTAATTACTTAAAGTTTGGAACTAAAACATTTTAGAAGTGCATCTTCTGCCTAGTGCTTACACACAGAAGAGAAAAGTGCACAACTTCACAAGAAAACTTTTTGCCATTTTTACTAGTAAATTTTATTATTTATTAATATTATTAATAAAGTTTATTACCTGTATTATTATTATTATTATTATTATTATTATAAGTAGAGTATCCTATCATACAACGTGGTCAGAGCGTCCAAACATACTCCCACACTTTCACTCCTTGCAGTCCCATATAAATTAGAGAAAGAATTTTGTGGTATGTGCCCAATGTCTGCCATTGCAACATTAGACCATGACCGTATTTTGAAGACTTATTCCCTTTTTTTTAACAGATGAGTCAACTTCTTACTCGTGGAGAACAGCTTGTTGTAAAGCAAAGCTTGGACCAGTACAGAAGAGACAGGTAAAGATTAAACGAATTTATCTTCTCGTTTTGGAAGTTTTGCATGTCCGTGTGGCCGTGTTTTCTACATTTCACTCGAGTTCTCAAATGCCCGTCGTGTTTTATCACAGTGTAATACACGGCTTAGGCTTCTTTATTTGTTAAATAAAACATAGGTTTTTGACCAATCAGAGCGCGCGTAAGAGCGTAGCTATATTATAAACTCTGATAAAACATAGGTTTTTGACCAATCAGAGCGCGCGTAAGAACGTAGCTATATTATAATTTCCTTTATTTCTCTTAGCTAAACCTGTGTTTATACTAAATGCTTTGTAGAAATGTGCAGAAACTCATTAATGCTCTGGAGCCTGTCCTGGATGATGGAGCCAAGCTGCAGATGTTACATTACCTCAGCGATCTTTTACCAGAAGCAGAACAACAGGCATTTGACAGGGCAGCAGCAAGAATGATTTCCAGGAAAATGGACAGTAAGTTGGGAATATTATGTGTTGATTTTCATGTTTGAAGCTGGTATTAATGCAATGTAGTAGAAATTGACTGGTGACAGTTGGTGATGTCGATGTGGCAATAGAGAGCGTAAGGGAAAAACGACGACAACCATGACACTGAAGACAGCACCGGTGAAAAAATGAATTTGTCAGCTTCGTGTACCATTGGTGGCAGGCCTGTATCATTTTGCTTTCACATTTCTTCCAGACTGTAGAATTTTCCAGTTGTTACCGTTCCCATTTCAGTCTCACTTTCTCTTGGCCGTTTTGGAGTTGTTTACGTGTGTTTTCGAGAAAAAAAATGTTCATTCCATGCTGATTTGCACTGGATGGCAGAGAAACTTACCACACTGTATTTTGCACATGCGATTTCATTGTTTCGTTCATAAACGTTATTGTTTTCTGCCGTCGCAGTCGACATTGTCGTTGTGTTTTCCATAAGCGCCCTAATGTGAATTCTTATGTACTGTTATCTAGATGCATTATCTATCTCAGGATGATGTTATTCAACGACCAAATTCCGGGCCATATTTCCCCATTTACCTATCGTTTTAAATATGGTAAATATGGTGCCTAAACCGAATGTAAGAGATTAAGGTCACTGATTTTGCTTGTTCTAGATGGCGTTGTTCCCAGCCTGGAGACACCCAGTGATGACGTAGTTGATGTGTTGTACAGAGTACAGGGAATGCGACTGTCTGATGCACCCAGACCTCGCAACACTATAGGAGGGGCAGGTGAGAATACGAGAGACAAGTGACGGACACACACACATACTTAGAAGCAACCGTGATGGACAAGGGGAATGCTAAAAATGTGAATATATGAAAAGTTCATATATGTGCACTGCAGAAGAAAGATTTTATAAGTTACAGATCGCTGCAGTTTTGTACGCGTGAAGATATTAAAGGCCTGAGAAAGAATTCAGGCTTAAATTTTTTTAAGGTCTTATCTTCGCAACTGGTGTGTTGCGTTCAATACTACGATGATGTTTTGTAAAAAAAGAAACGAATGATGAGGGAAACAAGGAATTGTCTTGTCGCCTTTATTAAATGTCATGAAAACCGTTAGACTGACATTTTTAGGGTTTATATAGACCTATAATCGGGTCCAGTCCCTCCACCGACTGTTAAAAAATTCATAGAAACCTACAGCAATTCTTCAAATTGTTCAAGCATGACACACTGGCCGATCTTTTATGCGGAAATGTTATAAATCTTTTTTCATGGAGCTGTAGATTAAATTGAGTGTGTGTCGTAACGTGGGAGTCGCCAATCGATCAATAGACCGCCGCTGAGTATCCAGTCAGACCGCAAGTTTAACCATAGGATTTCTAGGGGGGTCAGTAGCCACTGATTGGCTAAACCCAAACAGAAACTAAAGTAATTTAACCAATAGCTTGTTCTCTTATTTCACTTGGTCGCAATATGCTACCCAAAGTCTGATATCATGTACTGCGTAGAAAATATATGATGCCTAGTAAGTCAGATACGTTTATATGTTCCATTTCCCCTTAAAATAATCGAGATCAAGCATTGTAAGGCTGTGACTGTGTTACGGATAACAGTATTTACCGGTACATTGTGTTATTTAAGTATGAAGTGTTAATATCCACCGTATGTCGTCCTTATAGTTGCCTCGCCGGAGCCCCCAGAACATTGGCCAGCAGCTGGTTCGGCCAGCGGACGATGGAGTGCAAGGCTTGGTCATGGTGCGTATAGCGTACAGTATTTATACCTTGTAATTATTCAACTCCAATCATCAGGAGTATGAGTATAAAAGTGTACACTTTTCTTTTGAGTGTACAGTGTATTGGAGTATTGTCGATAATTTGATCGCATGAAATAAATCATGTCTTTGCACTGCGGATAGAACGAACGTGACGATTAGGCTCTCGTGGTATTCATGGTACAATGCGTTCCCAGCTGAGCTACCCAGCCATTCATGCTGAAAGCAAGTCAGTACTAGTACTAGGTGAAGGGGTTTATGACCGGACATTTTTGATCGGTCGTTGCTTTGAACATGGTGTTTTAATACTGGTTAAAATTTACCTCCTGTTTGTTCTTGTACTTATTTCCGTTCGTCGAACGCAAAAAATGAAAAGAAAGGAAAGAACTGCCTACGACCATAGATTGAGGAATTTCCGATAGTTGTAAATTTTCCTTTTAAATTTTCATATGTTCACAATTCATATCTTCATCCTACACTACGAACTCACAAATAAATAGCTCCCAGTTGGCTTGACAACTCAGTCGGTAAGAGCATTGCAGCGGTACCACAAGGTCATGGGTTCGTATCCCATTCAAGCCTGAATTTATTATTATTTTTGTTTAGGTTTTATCTTTGCAATTGCGTATGTTGCGTGCATAACTGCGATGGGTTCTGTCCTCGTGTACCGGTACACAAGAACCGATACAAAAGACCAAACAATACATTAGAGCTAAACAGTGACTCCCAATCGATGAAACCACGATGGTTATTCCCTTTTGCACCGGTATACAGTGACAGAACCACTGCGATAATCTTTCACTTAGTAAATTTCCCCTTTGAAGGCAATTTAGCGGGTCTTCCGGCATAGCCTGTGTTGTACAGGCTTACTAAATGTTCTTGCTGATTTTTGGCATTATGCGGAGAGAGGGGCTTTAGCAAGCACTATTATTATGTGCTAAATATTTGCCCTCTTCCAAAATCGAGTCTTGCTCCGGACGGTGCCAGACGGGAAATGATTCCAAATCTTGTAAGGACATACAGTCTAAGGATAAGTGCACGCTGCAAACAGCTGAACGATCAGACATAATATCCGATTCGAGGTTTTGCTCATGCAGTGTCTTCCTCAGGGATCAAGACGTTTGGCGGTATGACTCCATTTATACCCGAATACCAGTGTTGCATCGTACTATGTCTGACATACAGTTTAAACAACACTGCTAAGCAATTGTTATCCTAACAGGAGCGAGTGACCTTGATACTGTTCCTGTTCGTGACATGGGCGCCAGGAATGGGACTCCGGATTCAGGCTGGGGTGAGGATGACGACGAATATGAACCGCCCCACCTTGAACTGGGTAAGATTGATCCTCCTCCTATAAAAGTTCACTTGGAAGAAATAGTTAGAATGATAGTTTGCCGCGTTCTCACTTCCGACCAAAAATAAGGGTAGTTGTAAGCAGAAGATATTTAACCCCAGTGAGGACGCATCCGCGACAAAATCATACTGTAAACTTTGCAGAAAGAATATCAAAGCGTGGCGTTCTTATTATGTCAATCCTTACATGTATTTTTATGTCACGGCTTCGTCCTCACTCGGGTTAAGCTTTCTATGCCTACACCTACAATTATTTTTGCCTCATCAGTGAGAACCGAGCATTATTAACAAAAATCACAGTTTGCCAGTATCCATTTTTAATAATTGATTAAAATAATGATAATTTAGATACATGTTTAAGGCACACAGGTAAGGAGAATTTAGCAATTTATTAACCTAGGGATTTTGAGCTGATCTATTTGAGGATATGTGGGAGAAGAGCCTCATTACCGTCGCATACACTCTTTCTAACTTACCTACTTGGTTCTAACTGGGGCCGTAAGAAACCCTACGATTGACAGTTATTTTCAATTAGCAATCTATTTTCCATCTTTTTCTTGATAGAGAAAATTGCCGACGCTTTACTGGCCATTGAAGTTAGAAAATCAAGCGCCCAGAGCTCATTCACCATCCAGACCCAGGCCCAAGTACACAGCCCTTGGCCAGAGTCATCTCCAGAACCAGCTCTAGAATCCAGCACGGTAAGAGATGACAGTTCGGCCCCAGGATCCTCGGGGTCTACAGGACCCGTGGGGGAGGGTACTGGAGAAGTGTCTCAAGACTCGTATGATAAAGTCCAACATCAATTGGCGATAACTACGCAAGAGTTGATGGAGACAAAGGAGGCTTTGGAAGAAAGTGAGCGACAGCGAATGGAAAAAGGTGAAGGGGAACCATCAGGTATACTTGACAGGTTCATCTACCCAATAACAGGTTTATTTTCTTGTTTTTTTTTTTTTCACTTTCATTTGAGAAAAAAAGAAATTGTTTATTTCCCATTTTTCTACTTTTCTTTGCTCTTTTTGTTCTTCTTTCTTCTTTACTTTCTCTAATTTTCTTTTCCAACTTTCAAAGTTATAATTATCATGATTATGACAATGTTTTTTTGTTATCAGCTTTGAGTCTGTACCACCAAGTGGTCTGTTTATTAAGACCTTCATAGCCCAAAGTGTTGAAGTGTAGTAGAATGCGCCCATTAATTCCTCAATTGTTGAAAAAACCCGAGAGAAATGAGAATCCCTTTCCCTCAAGACTTCTTGATATGGACTTCTGATGTACCCTGTCCTTTCCCACAAAATGTACAAAGCACTAACCATGTCAACTCTCCAACTCTCACAACCAAACGCCTACGCTGAATCTCGTTTTTTTCTTGCGTGCAATTTGCAGACCGTGGTAGTGAACCAAGTTCTGCGAGCAAACCAGCGAACGCTTTGGAAGACGCAGTGAAGAAACGGCGAAAAGACAGCAAGGACACAAGAGATCAACAAGGTATGAGAAGGAGAGGCAGAAAAAGCTCACTGAATTATACAAATTTAGTCCTGTATTTTATTTCACTGAAACATCCAGAGCTAGCTTAGTGGCAAAGGTAACCAAAATTGATGGTGCAGCAAAGGATGTCTATGTATACCAAACATTTTGGCAGTTGGACTGTTCTATTATTGCTGTTACTAGGAAAGTGCCTATAGTGTTTGAGTTAAGCTTACTTACTGAGGAACTTTTTTTATTTTTTCTCCTTTCGAAATCAAGGAGAAGGAATTGCTGCTCCCCCTCCCCCTCCTCCCATGGTAGCACCGCCTCCCCCGCCCCCACCCCCACCGCCTCCTCCTCCACCGCTTGGAAGTGTACCCCTTCCACCTGGGGTTCCAGGGCTTGGAGGACAAATGCAGCTTAAGAGAGTCAACTGGGAAAAACTGAGTATTGCAGGACTGGAAAATACTGTGTGGGCTCAGGTATGTAGAGTATAACTACTGCAGGATTATCATGGTAATGATAATGATAATAACAATGGCTGTAATAATGACAATGATAATGATAATGACAGTGTCGATGATAATGACAGTAATAAGTACAATGATATTAATAATGATAATGGCAGTGATAGTGATAGTGACAGATATTTACAGCTAATGACAATGATTATGATAATAATAATGACAATGATATTGATAATGATAATGACAATGATAATGATAATGACATTGTCAATGATAATGACAATGATATTGGTAATGATAATGACAGTGATAATAACAATGATATCGGTAATGATATTTACAATGACAATTAATATGATAATGATATTGGTAAATGATAATGACAGTGATAATAACAATGATAATGATAATGACAGTGACAATTGATATGATAATGATATTGATAATGGTAATGATAACGCTGCCTGAAGAGAAGCAGGCTTAAGAGGGAACCGTGCTCCTCACTTTCCAAGGGGCGGCGGCTACCGATTGATCTTCTGTTTGTCAGAGGTCTACACATGGGCGTGTTCTTTAATCGCAGAGTTAAGAGAAGGGAGTTAAGTCTATTTGAGACATTTGATGTACAATATAAACGTATTGGATCGTTTGTTCCTTCAGCGTATCAAAGTACGAATTTTATATTTTTCTTCAGATATTGTTTGGTGTTTGAGTGACAGCTGAGCTCGTTGCTGGGGGCCACGCACGTTGTATTTTCGAACGAATCTTATAAATAAATTTAACCAGTAAGATTAAAGATTAAAAATGCATAACGGGCGGAGTTTCGTCCGACATCCAAACACGTTACAGTGTTTGATTTCCTCTCATTTGTCATTAACTGTTTTGAGAAGATTTAAGTTAACACATTTTGGCTTTTGTATTTTCAGCTGGGACAGAATGAACCGCTAGATAATGTAATAGAATTCATTCAGCTGGAGCAGAGTTTTAGTGCTATACAGAAACCAGGAGGTACGTGATGTTATTATATGACTGGTTCCACAGCGGGCAAGATAAGGCGAATCCTGAGTTCTGATTGGCTACCCGGACGGGCAAGATGGGCGTATCTTGCCTGTTCGGGATTTCCCGCCTTGTCGTGCGAAACAAAACAAAGCAAAATCGGCTTATAATAATAAATCCGTTATTGACTAAGCTTGTTCGGTGAAGGTGGCTAGATATTGGCCGAGGTCTTTTTTGCAGTTTTACTGACCGATACTTCTGAGATCTTGACCTGACATTTGGTCATTAACGCATATATATTGTACTTAAGTCAGTCAAGTGCATGAATCTTTATAGAATTTAAGTTGTAGTGCTGTAGGCAAAGCAACAAGTTTTAGGACATCCATCGCGTGAAGGAAAGACAATGAGTGTATAATCACACACCGCACACCACACACCGCACACCGCACTACCATTGCCTAAACCACCTTGTGCGTGTGCTAGCCACCGGTCGCACAAAATGTTTCTTCTCATACTTTGTCACACTGAGCATTTTTCTTGCATATTGTCTCGCAACGCCATTGTAAGACAAGTTGCAAGGGGGGTATCATTTGCAACGTTGAGACAGTTTGCTGAAATCGTTGCAGAAAGTAGTGTCTGTTTCACGACTTTTTGGCCGTTGCAAGGTTTGTTTGATGCATTGTGTAATTTTTCCAGCAACTTTCCTTGCAATGGCGTTCGACATTTTGCTTGAAATATCGCCCTTGTTCTCCTTAGCAGCGGTTTTCGTGCTCGTCACGGGTATGTACTTCATGTACCCCCTATTATACTAAATACATTTTAATACATTATAATATGGATAAAATAGGTAGATGGTTTATACAAATCACTTCGCATCCTCACGGCTGAATTATGTAATTTTACAATGGAATTATGATTATAACAGACAATAATGGGTAATAATCAATGAATAATAAGACTGAAATTTAAAACTATTTACAAGTACTTAAAAAATATTAGAATTTACAAAAATTTAAACGTTCTCACAGATATGTCTATAATTAGACCGTCGCTGCCATGGCGTATATGAAACTACCGAAATGAAACTACCGAAACTATAATCAGAGATATTCTATTACATTATATATGGCAAGCCAAATATAGCAATATTCAATTCGTTTAATTTTATATCTAGTTCTGTATTTTGTATTCAACTATGCGTTTAATATTCAACTTATATTCAACATTCAACGCGTTATTTAATATTCAACTTCCCATTCAACATTCAACTATTCATTTTATATTCAATTCTTCATTCACCCATTCAATTATCTATTCAACAGTTTCAAATATTTATTCAACATTCAACTATTCATTCAACATTCGACTTTTCATTTAACATTCAACTATTCATTCAACATTCAACTATTCATTCAACATTCAACTATTCATTCCACATTCAACTTTTCATTTAACATTCAACTCGTTTGAGCCCTCACTACTTCTGGTCAGTGACGCAGATCATTGTTTGTTAAAAACATGGCGGCGATGCCGGCTACGAAAATAGGAGCTTATGAAGATGACACAAAGCTCCACTTCGATGCGGAGTCTGACCTTCCAAGGTTTTTTGACTCGGTGCTTCAAAGATCTGACCAGATTTCCCAGGCGATAGTGGATGAGGAAATTGTGGAGCAGCATATTGTTGTTGTCGATGAAACGGTGCGTTTGCTTCGTATACTCCGAAACAGCAGTTCGAATATTAATGCCTCTGACAGAGAAACCTTAGATAATCTCTCATCAGCGTTCAGTGATGTCTTATCAGCCCTGCAACAATGTTCAGCCAGAGCCGCAGCCGTGTCTCCCACCACAGTGGCGAAGAATGTTTGTCCCAGGCGGCTTAAAAGTGGTGAACCCGGTAAGCCGGCTTTCGACATATCTGCAGAACTACTGTACTTGAAGATCTTCTGGGTTTAGGATTTACTTACACTAGAATTGCGCAGATGTTGGGAGTATCTCGTTGGACTATATCATACGGTGGCCCACAAGTGCCACGGTGAAAACCACGAGTCACGGCACAACACAGCCAACTCACGGCACAACACTGCCAACTGACGGCACAACACAGCCAACTGACGGCACAACACAGCCGAAACTCACGGCACAACACAGCCGAAACTCACGGCACGACACAGCCGAAATTCACGGCACGACACAGCCGA
Organism: Ricordea florida; assembly: GCA_949710005.1. Lineage (NCBI taxonomy): Eukaryota > Metazoa > Cnidaria > Anthozoa > Corallimorpharia > Ricordeidae > Ricordea > Ricordea florida. Next base: position 4,550,034 of record OX453275.1, read on the forward strand.
AACTCGCGGCACGACGCAGCCGAAACTCACGGCACGACACAGCCGAAACTCACGGCACGACACAGTCAACTCACGGCACGACACAGCCAACTCACGGCACAACACAGTCAACTCACGGCACAACACAGCCAACTCACGGCACAACACAGCCGAAACTCACGGCACGACACAGCCGAAATTCACGGCACAACACAGCCGAAACTCACGGCACGACACAGCCGAAACTCACGGCACAACACAGCCGAAACTCACGGCACAACACAGCCGAAACTCACGGCACGACACAGCCGAAACTCACGGCACGACACAGCCGAAACTCACGGCACAACACAGCCGAAACTCACGGCACAACACAGCCGAAACTCACGGCACGACACAGCCGAAACTCACGGCGGAAGTAGAATTCCACGGCGGAAGTGAAACTTCTCGGGGAAATCAAAACCACTACCGAAGTCTTGGTCACCCAACGAAAAAATGACGCACGTGAAGAGGTACGAAGAAGTAATAGAATATTTATTTTATCAAGGGTATCAACATGAAGAAATTAAGGGACTCCTAGCTAGCGAATACGGAATAGAAATGAGTATAAGGACCTTGAAGAGGCGACTCAAAGACATGAATTTATCGAGAAAAGACGTTGAATACGATGCACAAGAAGTGAGGCAAGGTATTCAAGCTCTACTGGACGGTCCAAATTCATGCGTCGGGTATCGATCTATGTGGCATTCTCTAAGACTTCAAGGTATGGTTGTACCTCGTATTGTTGTACAAAAGCTCATGGTAGAACTAGACCCAGATGGGGTCGAAAGAAGGAAAGCACACAAACTGCACCGTCGCGAGTATCATAACCCTGGTCCCAACATGGCTTGGCATGTTGATGGGTATGACAAACTGGCACCATACGGATTTCCGATACATGGGTGCATTGATGGTTTCAGCCGAAAGGTTCTGTGGCTATACGTAACTAGATCAAATAGTTACCCTGATAACATCGCTGCCTACTATTTAGATACTGTTAGTGAGATTGGTGGTTGCCCTCGTCGACTATACACTGACCTTGGAACAGAGAATGGCACCATGGCTGGTATCCAAAGTTTTTTTACTGATGACCCCGATTCACATGTATATGTACCCTCACAAAGAAACCAAAGAATCGAAGCATGGTGGTCGTCTTTAAGAAAAAACTGGGGCACTTGGTGGATTAACTTTTTTAAAGACTTTGTAGAAATGGGGAAATTAAACACATGTGATCCACTCCAGAAAGAGTGCTTATGGTTCTGCTTTTCTAGTTTGATTCAAGCTGATTTAAATAAGTCTACAGAACACTGGAACACGCATTATATTCGCAAATCTCGGCATGATACCGTGTCTGGCAGGCCAAACGTATTATATGTATTACCAGAGAAACATGGTGGCATTAACAATTTGATGTTCGTAGTTCCAGGAAATGAGCTAAAGTATGCCAAATCCCACTTGATAGAAAGAGAACAGGAAAATGAGTACCAAGAATACTTCCAATATGTTGTCAATAGTCTTAATCTTCAAAAGCCTAGCCATTGGAGAGAAGCAGTCAGTCTTTATGAAAGGATCCTCTCAGTTGCAGTTTAAGGAATCATTATTCTAAATCAATGGAAAACAAAGAACTATACAGATGAATAGGTACACATCAAATGATTTCATATATTGAACTGTGGGTTAATGAAAGAATCTAAGGTATGATCTTCACAGATAAATTAATCAATTTTAAGAAATTGCAAATTTTAGCCTAAAAACTGGATTTTGCGACCTTTGTGTTACCAGTGCAATGCCCTACCAATTGAGCTACACAAGCCATTTATATTGGGAGATGGTCAATGCCTAGGTTGTATCTGCCTGGGCAAGGAATGAATTGATGAATATGTATAAAAGAGAGATCCTTTTTCTGGCTAAAATTTGCAGTTGCTTAATTTGTTTCATAATTGCAAAGATCATACCTTCCATTTGCAAGAAAAAATACAGTTAGAAATGAGGTTTTCTGACAAGAAGCTGAGCCATTCAATAACCATCCGGGACCTTGTTCTCTTAACCCTTTAAGGCCTAAAGGTGATCTGAATCTAATTTCTCATTTCTATATCAAGGGTTTATAAGTTAGGCAGGTCAAGGGAATTGAGAACATGATTAATACTTTTGTTAGAAATGTGTGGAGACCAGAAGAGAGAATTTGGATTTTGATACTTGGGCTTAAAGGGTTAAAACATGTCTGCAATTCTAGTTCACCCCCTCAGAAATTCATTTAGTATCTGTACAGTGTTAAATTTGCCCTATTGTTACAATTTAATGTAACTATAATTGTTAAAATGTTAATTGTTAATGTTAAAATTTGATGAAGTATTTTTTTTTTTAGAATAACTGCTGATCACAATAATGACTGTTACATTATGTATGCAAAAGGTTTAAATTGATATTGATAATATTACGATCCATGTGACACTTGATTAAGTTGATCTTCATGATATATTAACAGATCCATGTCTGTGTAACCCTCTTGCAAATCAAACTAGCTGATTGTCATGTAAGAGATCTTTGGACTGACTCCTGAAGTGCTATTTGTGTATCCTGATAAGCAATAACATGCATTTCTCACAAATTCCTCCATGAAGCCATTTATTTACATATTTTAGGGACTCGAACAAAACCACTAAAACTGGCAGTTGTTTGGCTGAGAGGAAAGCAGATTTTAAAATCAAAATACCTACTTTATTGTAACCATGAGGTATTTTCTGATCACTATAAGAAAATGCAAATAACATGCCTGAGAAACCATCCCTGGGTGTGTGCACAAAGAACACTTGGACATGTCTCTTTAGAGATAGTGATACATCATTATTATAACATGAACTGAAACATGGAAATAGTAACAATACTTGCTGGATATTCTTCACTGGTGTTACACTGGTGTTACATATTTTACACTGGTGTTACACTTAAACTGCACTGCTTTTAGCCAATCAGAATCAAATAGTTTTCATGTATATTATTATTACAATAATTTTGTAACTATAGCTATATATGTGGATCATGTGAACTGTAAAAAAAAGTTATGATCCAAGTAAACCATAGTTAAAGACTACATGATACAATGCATGAGTCATAGTAATATGAAAATTTATCACTTAATGACTTGTAGCATTTCCCTTGTGCCCTTACTCCTTTTCAATTTGAGCCATCATGCAAACAAGACATTTATCAATGTGGCTGTTGATACCTGAATGGGCATTTGGAAAGAGTCTCACATGAAGTTATTTCAAACAGGTTATGACATTTATCTCCAAAATCAGGCCATCCTTATAGCAAGACACCTAGCCAAAGGCACTAGTTTACTTATATTGATATTAATTTTGTATTGGGTTAGATATTAAAAAATGTAAAAGTCAAATCCTCCCCACCTCACACTAGCTTTAACTTAACTGGTGAATAAAAACAAGTATTTTCTCCTTATCACAAAAGCTTAAGTTAACTCTGTTTTGTCAAAAACCAGTGTCTAATTACATGCAGGAAAAGGATTGGCCTTTACAATAGGCCAGCAGAAACACTTCTTTAAATGATTCTGGACTCGCCATATGCTGCACAGGAAATGTTATGTCCCTTCCACAGGCCCCTACACAAGGAAAACAAACAGTGTGGTTTGGATTCCTCTGCATGCAATTATGATCAAACTGCACTGTGATAGAAATATCTTTCTCTCTGTGCTTCTGGCCAGATAGCCACCCTAGTACTCCTGATGGTGTCATTTCGGCTGAAAGGAACCTGCATTAACACAAAAAAGTATCATAAATTAATAGTAATAGACATGCCAAAAGATGTCTGTTACTGTAGATCCATGTCAATATCCTAGGTCAATGCAAAATTAGGGGAAGGAATCTGACCACTGTAGCTGGCCCATGCTTCAAAGAGTTTTTAACTTTGGAAAATGAAAATTGAGAGCCTACCAAACTTGTACAAAGTTGTCTAAGGAGGAAAGCGTGATTTCTCCTGGACTTGAAATTACCAGAATGTTGTGCTTATCAATAGAATCTCAAAGGGACTTAGATTAACATGAGGTTGGATATTTTGTCATATTATATAAATAACATACCTGTCTTTCTCTTGTTCATCAATGTCTTTATCAACATCGATGCCCTTATCTGCATCAGTGTCTTCACATAGCCTTACATCTGGAGGTATCCATGCCAAGGCTTCTGTGTAGCCACTTATCTTTTCATCCTCAAGAGTTAAGAGAAAATCTTGAAAATGGTCCATGACCTCTTCTTCCTTGCATCTGCGAGAGGTTCCCTCAGGTGAGTATTCTGGTTTAAGTATGGAGACAAGATAGTTTGCATCTACAGGCCTCTGTCCACCCAAAACAAACAAGCTTCTAGCTGCATTTGGATGCTTTGCAACTAAGTCAGCAAGCCCATACAACTCCAGTCCTCTACGGAATTCTCTAAGAGCTAACATTCTTCGGCTGAGCATGTTGACAACTATTGCACCACTTATTGAGTCCATGTTGTCATCAGTGATAGGGCCTGTGTAACCATGCTCTACAATGAGATCTGTATGATTCTTTAGGTCATCTTGTTTAATTTGATTCACAATGTTTAGTTCTGCCTCTGACAGGTGTGTTTTTAAGTCTTGGGTGATAGCTGTAAGCTCCACATCTGTATCTGCAACCAAATTATCATACACACATGGAGCCAGAAAGCAAGGTGCTGGTCCTCCCTGGGCCAAGCTTGCTGCTGCAATTTGCCCTATGGCCTTATAGTTGCCATTGTGAATATGATTTGTGGAAAAAATTGGGATTCCATCTGGAAAAAAACTCTTTCCAATATCTTCTATTGTTGCAGTGTAAAACTCCTTTGCTAGTGCACCACTGTCAATGCCATCTTCTCCAATAAATTTAACTCTGAGGATATGTTCAGGGCTGACCTTTGTGGTTGCTCTCTGCCACAGATACAGAACTCTATTCAGGGAGGCAGCTCGCCTAACAACAATATACACAGTTGTTTTTCCATCAATAATGACTTTGCTTTTGACAGCATTTCTAATGTCTGTGTCATTCTCTATAGAACTGTTATCGGTGCTATTGTTAGTGTCATTGAGGCTGCTGCTATCATAACATTCAAATGGGATTGCACCTTCTCCATATAGTCGGTTCAGTTCCTCCTCTAAGAACCATGAAGCAGAGCTTCCGGCAGTTGAGGTGCTAGGAGTTGGTTCAGACAATAAAGGCGAGCTCTTCTCAGCTTCACTACAATAACCATCTCTATCTTCACTGGCAACTCTTGGGGCTTTAGATGGTGGCATGTCATCATTGCAATCATCACCATAATCACCACCAAATGAATTCTTCATATTAAAGTCATCAACAGTGCACAGAAATAATGTTATTCTCTTGAAATCTTTCATCAACTCTGCCTTGTATTTATCTAAGGCAAAAAACTCCTTGGCTGAGCCTGGCATGAAGACAGCTTCTTGTAAATCTTCCAACAGAATAGTGTACTCCTTGTCATCGTCGTACAGATTACTCTGGAGAAGCTTCCACCTAGCTAAGGCGGCATCTAATATTGTGCGGTAGTTGGAATTTGGTTTGACTCGTAGCGCTAACCTTTTTCCTCGTTTCTCTCTTAACATCTCTTCATTTGGATCCCAAATCACCAATCCAATCCTGATTATAACCTCCTCACTTTCATTTACCACTTTACCATTCATGTTTCCGGCTTTCTTGCCATGACATAGTTGTGCTTTTGTTGGCTTCCCTTTGCTTTTCTTATACTCAATGAATGTTTTTAAACTAGTGGGTCGACCAAAAGATGACTGGGCCTCACCCGGTGGTTTTGGTAGTTCTATGATAACAAAGATAGGGACATTTCAGGGGGATTACAATAATTATCAGGTACCAAAATTGTTACTGTCATTATTATTTCTGCATTTGTGACAATCAGTAGTCGATTCTCTCAAATAAAACACCAAACTTGATGCAGCCAAAGTTCAAATAACACATTCAATGTACTTTGGCAAGTAGTAGGTACTCACAGGGACGGCGGAGCCGGGGGGGCTGGGGGGGCTTTAGCCCCCCCACTTTTGAGGAGGATGACATTTTATTTTGTTTAAGCTACAACTTTATACAAGCCTCGTCGGAAACTTTTCGCGTTTACGTATTTTTAACATTTTCTCAGCGTGAGCTTCCTTCCCACAGACGGGAAGCTTGTGCCCAAAAACCGCAGGTTAGCGTTGGAGACGGAAAGGATGAGAAATAACCTCCAAAATATTGCTGTAAGCATTAAAAGTACCTTCCATTTTACGCTTTATCCAGGCTAATCATTTCAAGAAGTATGTCGCGGAGAATGTTGTTAATACGATTTCCGAGACTCTAGATTTCAAATTTTCTGGGGGAGGATGCCCCCAGACTCCCCTACCAACTCGCGCCTCCGGCGCTCGTTTCCAGCCCCCCCACTTCAAAATACGCTCCGCCGTCCCTGACTCAGTCAATGCTGTAAAGTTATGTAACAACGTCCACAGTGGCACGAGGTGGGGCACTTCCGTATAGACCCTCCCCCAATGACTTCAAAGAGATCAAGATAATTAATGCACACTAACAAACTACTAAATACTTTGTGATTTATATACATAAAATCTGACGGACAGGTAAGAAAGAAAAAAGATACAGGAGGGCCACGATTATTAACAGCGGTGTCATTGCAAATGTACTGAAACAATAAAATTCCCTTACCTTTACCACACGAACAACAGAATACTGCATTTTCTTCGACTTTGCTGCCACAAGTTGAGCAATACATCACGAAATCTTTAAATTTTCAACTGTCCAAAGGTGGGACTTGCAATCGTGTACTTTCCCACGTGGACGTTTTGGTGTTGGTATTTTAGGCCAGCTATTGGTGTTAATCAATCATGCGCGATACCCTAGGTCACTTGTGGAATTTCACTTCCGCCGTGGAATTCTACTTCCGCCGTGAGTTTCGGCTGTGTCGTGCCGTGAGTTTCGGCTGTGTTGTGCCGTGAGTTTCGGCTGTGTTGTGCCGTGAGTTTCGGCTGTGTCGTGCCGTGAGTTTCGGCTGTGTCGTGCCGTGAGTTTCGGCTGTGTTGTGCCGTGAGTTTCGGCTGTGTTGTGCCGTGAGTTTCGGCTGTGTCGTGCCGTGAGTTTCGGCTGTGTCGTGCCGTGAGTTTCGGCTGTGTTGTGCCGTGAGTTTCGGCTGTGTTGTGCCGTGAGTTTCGGCTGTGTTGTGCCGTGAATTTCGGCTGTGTCGTGCCGTGAGTTTCGGCTGTGTTGTGCCGTGAGTTGGCTGTGTTGTGCCGTGAGTTGACTGTGTTGTGCCGTGAGTTGGCTCTGTCGTGCCGTGAGTTGACTGTGTCGTGCCGTGAGTTTCGGCTGTGTCGTGCCGTGAGTTTCGGCTGTGTCGTGCCGTGAGTTTCGGCTGTGTTGTGCCGTGAGTTTCGGCTGTGTTGTGCCGTGAGTTTCGGCTGTGTCGTGCCGTGAGTTTCGGCTGTGTCGTGCCGTGAGTTTCGGCTGTGTTGTGCCGTGAGTTTCGGCTGTGTTGTGCCGTGAGTTTCGGCTGTGTTGTGCCGTGAATTTCGGCTGTGTCGTGCCGTGAGTTTCGGCTGTGTTGTGCCGTGAGTTGGCTGTGTTGTGCCGTGAGTTGACTGTGTTGTGCCGTGAGTTGGCTCTGTCGTGCCGTGAGTTGACTGTGTCGTGCCGTGAGTTTCGGCTGTGTCGTGCCGTGAGTTTCGGCTGTGTCGTGCCGCGAGTTTCGGCTGTGTCGTGCCGTGAATTTCGGCTGTGTCGTGCCGTGAGTTTCGGCTGTGTTGTGCCGTGAGTTTCGGCTGTGTTGTGCCGTCAGTTGGCTGTGTTGTGCCGTCAGTTGGCAGTGTTGTGCCGTGAGTTGGCTGTGTTGTGCCGTGACTCGTGGTTTTCACCGTGGCACTTGTGGGCCACCGTAATATCAAGAAGGATCAAAGATTATGGTTTAGAAGATTTTAGGTCGTTTAGTAAACTGTCTGATGACGAGTTGGAAGACGTAGTGCGAGGTTATATTCGTGAACATGGAGCAACAAGTGGACAAGTGTATATGACGGGATATTTAAGATGCCTGGGATTGAGAGTGTAAAGAAGAAGAGTAAGTGGCCAACTGGAAAGCTTACAGCTCCTTTGGCCACTGCACACGATACATCAGCAAAGTAATTCATCTCTTTTTTTTTCCTTCTTCTATTTTTCCTTTTGGCTCATTTTAATACCTATATTGTAATTATGTTTTTCTCTTGTAATCGTCGTGTAAAATAAAGATTGAATTGAATTGAATTGGAATGTTTAGCTCGACGGGACCTACAAAACAGGGCTTTGAGGTGGGGAATTCTTGTTTCACGAAGAGTATATCGGGTCCCATGGCCCAACTCATTATGGCACTTAGATGGGCATCATTCTGTAAGGTTTCTTTGTCAGAGGCATTAATATTCGAACTGCTGTTTCGGAGTATACGAAGCAAACGCACCGTTTCATCGACAACAACAATATGCTGCTCCACAATTTCCTCATCCACTATCGCCTGGGAAATCTGGTCAGATCTTTGAAGCACCGAGTCAAAAAACCTTGGAAGGTCAGACTCCGCATCGAAGTGGAGCTTTGTGTCATCTTCATAAGCTCCTATTTTCGTAGCCGGCATCGCCGCCATGTTTTTAACAAGCAATGATCTGCGTCACTGACCAGAAGTAGTGAGGGCTCAAAAGAGTTGAATGTTAAATGAAAAGTTGAATGTGGAATGAATAGTTGAATGTTGAATGAATAGTTGAATGTTGAATGAACAGTTGAATGTTGAATGAATAGTTGAATGTTAAATGAAAAGTTGAATGTTGAATGAAAAGTTGAATGTTGAATGAATAGTTGAATGTTAAATGAAAAGTTGAATGTTGAATGAAAAGTTAAATGTTGAATGAATAGTTGAATGTTGAATAAATAGTTGAAACTGTTGAATAGATAATTGAATGGGTGAATGAAGAATTGAATATAAAATGAATAGTTGAATGTTGAATGGGAAGTTGAATATTGAATAACGCGTTGAATGTTGAATATAAGTTGAATGTTAAACGCATAGCTGAATACAAAATACAAAACTAGATATAAAAGTAAACGAATTGAATATTGCTACATTTGGCTTACCATAATTATAATATATTCTAAATACATTATAGTAAGGGATACATAAATTACCTACGCGTCGTGGAACGCCTCTACCCGTGACGAATCATATAACTTATCAAAGGAAAGGTTTGCACTGCCGGCTCATCATAACCTTGTACAGTGGTAATGTTCGGTTATGTTCCCCGAGCACAAATTGTGGGAAACGTTGTACGATTCCCTATACGTAAGAAACCATGGAATTCTCTAAGAATCATCAGTTTTGTAGGATTTAGTAAATAATGAGATTTTTATTGATAATATACTAATGATTATTGACAAATAATTAATCAGAGTCCGATTGCTCTTTCGTGTGTTTTTTTTTATGATTAGGCAAAGAGGAGAAGAAGCCCGAGAAACCTTCTATTATGAATCCAAAGAAATCCTACAACATTGGTAAGATTACAGCTTTTAACATTTGTTGTTGCTGTTGGTATATTTTTCAAATTCCCATACTTGTTTACTTCAGTTCTATGTGACAGAATTTTGTTATTTGATTGTTGATTTCTCTCTCAGTTTTCCTTGTTTCTTTTCGACAGCAATTCTCTTGGGGCATCTGAAGATGCCTTTTGATGACATCAGACAGGCCCTGCTGGAGATGGACGAAAAGAAGTTTTCTGAAACTCACCTCAAGCAGTTGCTACTGTATGCTCCCGACAGTAAAGAGGTCGGTGCATTTCTACGGCACTATACTTTTTCTTTCCTAAACTTCTCTTGAAAAGATGTACTCGCACCTACGTTCGTTTACTTGGATCTTCAATAGATACTCAATACAGCCAACTTGCCGCAAGTGAAAATTGTAACCACGAAAACCCACCCACCCCCCCCCCCTCCATCCAGCCAATTTTGCTTTACTGTGGAGAGGGTGGAGAAGCGTTGTTCCCTCTTCCGTGGCATCAATAGCGTGCATTGGCAGCTGACATGTTGGGAAGTCATGTTTCAATAAAACCATTTGGTCCAGGGGAAGTACATGAAATGGTTCTTTTGGGCTAGCAAAGGAAAAAGTCGAAGTGATGAAGCCATTAGAAAATCCGACTTTCACGCGCGTGCACATAAAATTGATGGCCTCTCTTTACTTAAATCTGCTTGCATCGTAAGTAACGTTTTGATGAAGTGAAGTTATTGTTAGTTACGTGACCAAAAGGATTTCATTTCAGAACTGAAAATGGTTTGGGTCAGGTTTGATCCTTCGTGCACATGTAGTTCTGAAAAAAACTCAGGACATGCAACTCACTTGGCTCTGATGATGACTTCAGCTCAGGTTGTCCAAACGTCGGTCAATTTCAAGAATATCTCTGTTAAAAAACTACTTATACCCAGACAATCAAACCTGAAAAACAGCCACTTGGGTTCAGACCATTTGCTTTGTTGACGTGGTTGTCCTTACTGTCACTTAGCCACTGATAAAAATAACTAAAAACTCAAACTAGAATTCTGACGTGCGTTGTATCCCTCCAAGGTTCGAAACTTTCTTGGTGGCAAGGCTGGGATCTGTGATTAACACTTTAGTTTCGAAACCATCAAAATTTCCGGTAGAAATTTATACGAAGGCAAGAGTTATGGAGTGAATGCTTTATGCTTTTACGATTATCTTTGGAGAAGCGTGTCCCTGATAAACTGCAAGGGACTGCACTTTTTGGTCTTAATCCGGGCCTTGATAATATCATTTGAAGCCAGCAGCTTTTAGTTAGTCAATCAATATCAATCAATCAATCAACACTTTCTTTTATTTGGACACTTAACCTCTAGGAGCTGTACAAGCTCGTTCAAAATACGTACGTAACTTTCTTATGTTTCAGCTCCAAAAGTTTAAGTATTTTGCGGACGACGTGTCCAAGCTTGAGAAGGCAGACAGGTTTGCTTACGAGGTATGTGTCCTCTAACTGCGATCTTTTTTCCAAGAATTCGTGGGGAGGTGTTCTGTTTGACTTGATACTACTGTAACTGACTGGTTGCACTGATCTTCCGATCACAGATGAGTAAAGTTCCTTGGTACAAACAACGCCTAAAAGCACTGCTGTTCAAAGCTCGTTTCGCCGATAAAGTGGAAGAGATTAAACCGGTAAGAAATTTTCGTAGACATTGTAGCATCTTTTTCTGTTTGTTGATATTTTGTTTTAATTTAAGTTCTACTTATGGGTACAGGCTATCGCCTTAGATAAACCGAACATGCGTTATGCTATTCTCTTCGTTACTTAAGCATAATTTCCTTCTCTCGAGAAGAAAATAAAAGTTATTACTTTTGCTTTTGCTTAGTTCCTTTTTTGTACTAGTGTTGTAGTTTTCCGGCCCTTTTTTTCTAGTCGGATTACTCGAGCAATTTCTTGAATTCCAGACATAATTTCTCACTGTGGCTTCTCTGTACACAAAGCCGGCTGGGTTTTAGTTTTTTGTATAATGCAGGTGTAACTCGTGGATGTGCTAGCAGCCCTACTAGGGAAATGAGCAATACTCCTCTAGAAACCGGAGAAAGTGCCGATCGTTTTGTCTTTCTATAGCTTCTTAGGCTGACGATCTTTGGCCTTCGTCACAAATTCTACCTCCGTTCCCAACGAAATTCTGCGCAGAAGGTTCGTCCTTCTATGACCCCCACGCGCTATTGCATATCCCAGGGGCCTCATCTTGGAAAGAACCGTGCGATTCCTTGACTAGTTCATTTCTAAATGTCCAAACTCAGGATTGCCAGGGAAACCAGTGAAAAGTAAATTTGATCGTAAGAGGGAATGACTTGTTGCTTTTTTTTGTAGGATCTAGAAGCAGTTATTGACGCCTCGCAAGAACTTCGAAGTAGCCGGAAGCTGCAGAAGGTTTTAGAGGTGCTGTGAATAGCCATGTCATAATTAGTTCCCCTCTGTAGAATTTGAACCCACCCATTTGTCCCTGACCAAATGCTAGGGTAAGTGCGGACATTTTATAGGACTCACAAGGGAACTTACTTTAACCCACAACTTGTTAGTTTCACAGGGGCGTAGCCAGGATTTTTCAAAGGGGGGGGGGTTTACAGAGGCTACTCACTCTTGTCACATGTCTTGTCACCTGAATATTGTAGGTTGTTTGCTCAAAAGAAGGCCTACCAAGGAGGGGGGTCACGGGCACCCCAGGACCCCCCCTAGCTACGCTCCTGGTTTCACTATGCTTTAACCCACTTCATTTATTTCCTTGTCCTCAAGAGGGGAAGTGGGACTGACACTCTTCTGCGCCATGCCACTCAATCACGCGCAACCACAGCCTCTTCGGTCCATGAACTAAACCCAAGATCAGCCTTTTTACATGGTTCTGCGCCAAGTCTCTCTTGGTCTCCCTCTTTACCTTTCGCCCACTTAGGATGTTGGTTGGCGTCCAGTCTTAAGTTGTGTTTCATTATGCTTCACGCTTTTATTAAACTGGCACAAATTTCTGAATTTTCTGGAGAACTCGAAGAGAGGAGGTAAAGCAAGGAGAATACGTTGAGAAACATCTGTGTTGAGTTTTGCCTAAGTTTTTTTTTTTTTGCCTGTATTAGTTGGTGTTGATGATGGGGAACTTCATGAACAAGGGCAACAGGAGGATTGGGTCAGCGGCTGGCTTCAAGATTGAATATTTGAACAAGGTACACACTCGTTTTTAGTCCTCTCTCGTTCAGTACCTAATCTTGCAGTTGAAGCAAATGTGATTTTAACCTTCCTTATGTTGAATGTAGACCAAGTCGTATACCATGACTGATTCTAAGAAACGTTTGAGAGGTATCATGGTGAACAATTTCATACAACATGGCTGCTGCGCATGCGAACCGCCTCCGTTTTGTTCCCAACGTGAATATAACTTGCTCCTTTTTCTACGATATCCGCCATACTTCTTCTCAAAAATAGTACCGACGTGCGGCAACAAAACGGCCCTAAATCTATTTCAAGTTGGCAATGTTTGAAGCCCACAAATTCGATTCGACTATTTACATGTTGAAGGTTGTTTTCAGCCCATAATAACGTTTCCTGATCATTCTTCGTTGTTCCTAGAACACATGAAATGTTGGAAAAACTGTCTCTCTACATTGGCGAGATTTAAAGCGGAAGGTCATCGATGCGTCACTTTCACGAGCGTTTTGTCAGCAAGTGAGAACTTTAATCGTCATTTTGAACTCATATTTTACTCTCTTATTACGTAACCACTCCTTTTTGAAAGCATTGCATCATAGTTTTATCAGAAATGCGGGAGATTCCCCCCCCAAAAAAACAAGCAAAATATTAGACGAAGCGCGAAGTTGTATTCGAGAATACGCTAACACGGTTAATTTTAGTGAACCTAACATACGCTACGCATCAAACGTTTTGTAGAAAAGGCCTTTATTTCTTTGGAAATACCGTACCACTTGCTTTTACAATGGCACAAAGGTCTATGAGAAAAAGTGAGTTTCAAGAGCAACTAGTTTTATCGGATTTTGTACTTCTGCTGGAAGTGTCAATTAAGGATAATGTTCTGAGCTTCACAGAAGACAAGGCCTAGAGAAAAGAAATAAACGAAACTTTAATAAAGATTGCTGGATCACTTTCAAGGGAGAGGGCAAGACAGCAATTGGAAAACAAAGTTAGGAAATTTCAAAATACGCGTCAGCAATCACAACCGCTGACTGAATGAAATTGTTCGCCATGTGTATGTTTGTGCTACTGATATGATATGATATGATATATCACACAACATGACCAGTCTTTTTAAATTTCTGTTAGGTACTATAGGGTTGTGCTACTCATATGATATGGTATATCATACAACATGATCAGTCTTTTTAAATTTCTGTTAAGTTCTATAGGGTTGTGCTACTCATGATATATCATACAACATGACCGTCCAGGGTTTTCAATAAGGGCCGGCGGCCGGCGAAACTCGCCGGCTACTTCACACGTTTTCGCCGACTACTTTGATTAACAAATTATTCCAATTTTACGAATTAGCATGATAAATAATTTGCCACAACATGAGCCGCGGATCGGCCAACATTTAATTTGTTAAACACAAAGGAAACTTGCCTGAACTCTTGGTTAATTTAGCCACAATACATCGTGTTTATCTGTTCATTTATTGAGGTCAAACTGAGCAGCCTGGCTTTACTCAAAACCTTGAGATCTGGGTCTGAAAGCTGCACATCTCCGCGTGCTCTGAAAACCAGTCATGCATGACATGATCACGTCTACTTCCTAGATTACGAGTTTTGTCAAAATTTTGAGTAAATTTTTATACACCTACACCATTGAATAAAACTGGAAAATAGAGCATGTACGGTTCTGTCAAAAATGGCCTAATTCTTGTCCCAGAATGCAGAAAATGCACTTTTAGAGGCTCAGATTTTAAAAATTTTCCGAGGGAGGCATGTCCCCCGGACCCCCCTAGAAGGTCGCTCCTGCGGCGCGAAAATCTCTTTGCCGTCTACTTCCACATTTCTGCCGTCTACTTTGATTCTTATTGAAAACCCTGACCAGTCTTTTAAATTTCTGTTAGGTATTATATGATGGTGCTATTTAGTTATCGACCTGATTTGTCCAACTTTGTATGATGCCGCTTTCTGTATTTGCTTCTTTCAGTTTTCATTCGCACTTTGTTGCTGAGACAAAATGATCGTATGCTTGCTTAAGCTGATGCAATAACGAAAGGGAGTTTGCTCAAACTCGAGTAGTGGCTCCGCGCTCCATATTGATTATGTTTTATAAAAGTATCATTAAAAACCAGGCGTACATTGTTCAATTTCGAGTTTACGAAAGCAATGCCCAGAATTTGGTACTTGTTAGCGGAAGGCGTGTAAAGTATTTTACGATGATGAAATTATTTCGTTTTATCGGCGTATAAATTTTATTAATTGGAAATGTCAAAAACTCACACCATGGACTTTTTGTTTGTCTTGGATGTCATTGCAGACCCTTCATAGTTTATTAATGCTTTATTAACGCTTTATTTTTATTCCCTTGTTAGGTTTTTATTGATTTGCCTTTTGTCAGTTGTTTATTTGACTTTCGCCTCTTATTTCAGCTTAGTAACACGAAGACTTCAGACAACAAATCCACGTTGTTGCATTTCTTGGTACAAACAATTGAAACCAAGTGTCCGGAAGTTATGGACATCAAAGATGAACTATCGACTGTACCAACTGCAGCTAAAGGTACCGATCAAAACATCCCTGTGAGGGTGGTGAGGGGCCAACCTACTGTAGTATGGTGTAACTGGTAACCATCCCCACTCCCAAGCTTTTACGTCTCTTGCCTTGGCCTTTTCTATCCCCGGCACCCCCACCCCCTCCCAAATTAAAGGACAAATCCATCCAGGAAACCAGGAATATGTTTGATTCGCTTTATGAACAACTGTCTTGTTGTAAGGGGCGCCTTAACATGCCTGGAATACTATATGTGTTCACTGCCGGGTACACATAAAAAAGAAGAAACTATCGATTCTTCAGTTAACAATAAAGAAGCCTCCATTGTGCTCTTTTTACTCGGGCTGCCCGAAGGGCCGGCCGAGTCTAGGTTTCGGTCGCATGTCAACGTTTCATGCAGAGTTTTGGACGTTATCACGTGGTTTAAACCTTATATGGTTATCACATGGTTTAAACCTTATATGGTTATCACATGGTTCAGGCCACTAGTATGCCATGTGATCGTGGTAATACGTTCATTTCGCAAGAAGCTGTGAGATGACCAAGGTGTTGAATGTGCCTTCTCTAGAGACGCCCACATTGCATACAAACGCACACGCCGTTCGCGGTAGACTCACACTAAAAGAAGCCAAAGAGCGTCAATTTCGAAAGGAGTCGTTCCGCGAACCTCAAAGCTCAAATAAACTCAAAGCAATTGTCAAAGCCAACTCAGATCAACTCAAATCAAAATAATACTAACTTTCTAGTCTAATGTAAATTTTGGTGGCATTTTCGGATGACTGAGTTTTTTCAATCATGGTCTGTCTCATGCGTGGTCGCGTGGAAAGTATTTGCAAGACAAAGACTTGACAACAAAAGTGTGATAACGCTCAAAGTTTGATTACACTTGCAAAGGATTGCTGGACATAATATTATATAAGACTGTTTCTAAAATCTATTGAACTTGTTGTTTGTTTATAATAAAGTTTTTGGTAATTATGACCGCAACACGGCTAACAAAGCTATTAATTCGGAGACTAAGTTTGTTAGCCCGAATTCCCTCGGGCCTCTTTTCAAAATCATGTCTGGATTCTTTTCTTATTCAAACTTAAGTTCCTTTCCAGCGTGGTCGTGTGGAAAGACATTAGCGGGAACAGGGTCAATAAGGCTAAATCAGAAGAATAGTATATCCGATTGAGGAGTAATATTGTTTTCTTTCCCACATATCGCTTCTTCGCCTTCGTTAACTCGGGATCACGATGGATGGCATCAAGTTTCACAATTGTTTTTCTACCGTGGAAACCAAGGAACCTGATTGGTCAACATTAATCCGATTAGTAAACAAACCCAATTATCACTGACACTTCTGTAAAACCTTAGAAATCTTTCTGATAAAACCGCTCAACTTAAACACGACGTCGACAAGAATTGAGGTGCGATATACAGTCTGGTAGGTTTTTTGTGGTCGTGGAACCAGCCATATAGTATACAACATATACAAACTTAGGCGTAAATTGACATTCACGTTTGTTCGAAGCCGTATTATATAGTGTAGCCCAAGTGAACGCTCCGGAGAGCGTCTAGTCTGTTATAAAGTACGTAGGTGGTGACGGGGGCATGTAAAAAGTGTCGTTGGACCTACCCAACTTCTCGAGCTCCCCATCTTCAATGTCGTGTTAATTGTAAGGGATATTTCGTTCGAGCTCGCTCAGAATATTCAACGCGATGTTGGAAAACTCTTCGGGAAGTTCTTTTTTCGTTCCACTTTGGAAAGATGACGCGAGCATATCGCGTGTAGTATCGGGACTGTATTATAATAGAATTTTGAGTCGACGGAAGAAAGACTTTAATTTTTTAAATGCTAAAAAAGATTCTTGTTTGAAGACAACCAAGATAATCACATGTGTTACTAGAATTTTGATTTGTTGGAAATTGTGGCTTTTTTTGTGTAGTTTCAGGTCAGATGGTTGCTTGTGAAGTCGACGAACTTGCTTCAGGAATGAAGGTAAGTCCGCTTGTTTATTTTTGTGTATGAATAAACTAATTAACCAGTTTCAGACCCTGCAGTCGCTGTCTTCGTTTTTTCAATGTAGAGGTTCATATTGTTGAAGACGGTTCTGTTTGCCGTCTTGTTTACATTTAGAAAAAAATTTCGGGAAATTTGCAGGGAAAATGTATGCCTCTCGAGAACCTTGTTTTATTATTTTCGTCACAAAAATTAGATATGTTGCACAAGAAAAAAAAACATCTATGACAGGAGGAAGAAACATGGAAAGCCCCAATTGACGTCAACCCCCTACAAAAAGAACCTGTATCAACGCTGTAGAAAACCTGTTACTTTTAACAGCAGCGCAAAATTTGGGGAAAGCTTATTGGTCTTTGGATTGCCCTGGAGACACCCCTTGTCGTCAGATTTCGGATTCCGAGTTTTATCGAAGCCAAGCTGGACACGTATTCGACAATGTGTCCTGCCCTTGTCATATATAACTAGTCTTTCTCGTGCATAATGCCTCATGCATGTGTTCTGTTGTTTTTGTAGGATCTGAAGTCTGACCTTGGTGCCTTTAGGTCATTAAAATCACAAGACCCAAACGATCGATTTTCTCTCGCGGTAAAGGTTAGTAGTTGGTCTGATCTGATTACGTTTCTTTGGTTTGCCTGTTTTGGTTGTTAGAGTGACGAGTGTCAATCATTACCACAAAAACACGTTCGCAAGCCACTCTACCCATTTCAATAGGTTTAGAAGAAGTATAAAAAGGGCAAATAGCCGGTATTAAATGAATGCCGATTTTACGTAAACATCGGAGCGTTCAATCAGGTATTTTTTCAAATTTCTTTTTTACAGAATAATATAGAGTTTTTACCAACATATCGCACTCGGTTGTCATCATTGAAAGAATTTAATTCCAAGTAAGCTTGGAATACTTTGCCTACGGTATGACACTCTGATTAGGAAATATTCTGCTTTGTTTAGGGCATCATAGACCAGACTGAAGGAGAACTAAACACATTGCTAGGAATGCAAGAAAGGTCAAAGTCTCAGTTCCACGAAACGGTAAAATTTTTCGGGGAAACAGTTGCGAAGGCCACCACTGAGGAGTTCTTTGCCATTTTTGCTGCATTCTTGATGAATTTTGAGGTAGGATAACCTTCTAGGGCTTTTTCATTTATGTGAAAGATGTATTTGTCGGCACTGTCACAGGCAAACTCGGAAAAAGAAAATCCGAGTTCTCCCAACAGGCGTCCAACCTATGACCTTCCGATTACTAATTCGGACGCTCTACCACTGAACTACAGGAGACCCGTGGGAGCAGATCCATTAAACTAGGTTCATGGACAAACATCCTGCATACGGCTAGAATTTATTTTTATTAGGAGTTTCATTATAACTACTCTGACTAATCAAACCATGCAGTCTGAACGTAAAGCAAATATTTTGTCATTAGCACCGAGAAACGTTTGAAAGCTAGCCACGATTGATTCTGATTAGTCGAAAGATTGTCGCGTGATTGTTTAGCTATTTATACAACTTATATTAGCAAAACCAAAATTTAGAAGAAAAGGGGGATTTTTTCGGTCTTTCCAACTCTAAATTGTGTTCTTATTTTACAGAGAGCGCATGGAGAAATTGCAGCCAAGAAAAAGATGAAAGAAGAGCAGGCCAAGAGGGAGAAACAAAGAAAGGTTTGTAGATCATGTCACTTGATCCCCCAACACTCTTCAACTGGTGAAAGTGAGCTATAAGTCAGAAGTCTGTTTATGTTCTAGTATGCGTGCCCGATTAATTTTTTTTTTTTTTGCATTACGGCAAGTAGACACGACAATAGCAGAAGATGTTGTAGGGGTCATTCTTACAGAGAATTAGCAGTATGTTTCAACAGACATTAAGTGTGACTCGGCGGTGCACTTCATATCGTTTATTTCCCCTTTGCAGGAGCGTTCGAAACAACTGAAGAACATGAAAGAACGAAGTATGAGTGACCCCGATGAAGGCATACAAGATGATCTCATGAAAAGTTTTGAAGCTGTTACGCTAAAACGACGCCTGCAGAGCCAGAGTAGCTTGGAGGGTGATGTTTCGTCATTGTCGTCATCATCTAGTGGCTCGTTAAAAGATGCGGAACCGGTAGTCACCAAAAGCCTCCAATCCACCTTGAACTCACACTCAAGTAATGCGAGCTGGACCGTGGTAACTGTTGATGTCGGCTCCCCCACCAAAGAGAAGGAATCGGCACCGTTCAAGGGGAACACTAAAACTCCTGTAGCTTCTAAGCCAAAACCTGCACCACCTCCAAAACCAAAGCCTAAATTACAAGTAGCGAATAACGTCAAGGAGATCGCCGTAAGTAAGAGCGCCGATGCCACAAAAACTGTGGTTAATGCCGAGTCTATTCAGGAGCGTTCCAAGCGGTTTAGTGATTATGAAGAGATAAAGACCAACGAAGGGGAGAGAAAAACGTCGTCAAGTGGTAGTGTGAAGAGTATGAAATCCATGTTTGAGGTGAGAGGGCAGGGTCCTCCAATGTACGCAAAACCAGATAAGTCAAAGAAAACGCTCAACAGTGTCGTTGTGGAGAAGAAGATTCCGGCTACAGAACAGGAAAGAGAAGGAGCAAGCACTGTTGAAATCCCTCCACCGCTTCCTGTGCGTTTGTATTTGGAAGAAGATATTCCAGATAAGCCTCCATCTTTTAAGCCGCCAAGTCCTCCCGTCACAGAGCGACCTCCTAGGGACACTCTAAAATCTGGTGATTCCAGTTCACTGACTACTGAGCTGCGGCTGCCACAACCAAATTCGTCAGTAGCCGAGGGGCCGCATGAAGATGTAGGCCCACCAAAATTTAAACCGCCGCCACCTCCGCCGCCTCATGCAAACCGAGTTAAAAACAGAAAGGATCTGCCTCCAGTACCTCCAAGTCCGTTTAGGGACAGGCGAACACTTACTTCTCCTTCCGATTCTGAAGTGGAAGACTCCCCACTAAAAAGAGGGGAAATGGAGGCACTCTATGCCGAGGTCTTAAACGAGTTGCATCCAAGTAACGTCGAGAATAAAAACTACCCATCGGACCTCGCATATTCATCAGTAGATGTGGTTCATTCTCTACCCACAGCAAATGATGAAAGTCATATAAAAAAGGACCGTGTGCCACCACCTAAACCTCCCCCTTACCAACGGAAGGGTAAGCTTGACGATCAGTCACCATCACCACCTCGCTTACACAAAAATGAAGATTCTGAGAGTAGAGTCCGGACGTCTCCAGTTAAGCCCTTGCCGTACCAGCCTAGAGCAATCGAAGAAAGTGATGCCCATTCCGTAAGCTCCCTCGATCAGGTATACACGGAATTCGGCACGGTTGAGTATTCTCTGCCTTTCAAACTGAAAACCCCGCTTTCATCTAAAGAGCAAGTTGTTGACAAAAATACAACACCAGAGGCTTCAGGTCTCCAGCTGTCGTCAGGTTCAGGGATTGGCAGTTCAGCACAACCTCTTGAGGCACCTGGCTCGCCGAAAATTCCAGTCGTTATCCCAGGTTCACCCAGGCTTGCTTCTGCTCATAATGTATCAACATCTTTGTCATCTGCATCGTCGTCGCTGTCTTTCGACCGGCAAAAGTCTAAACCACCACCACCACCTCCAAGAATCTCATCAATTAGAGATCAAACACAGGAAAGTCAAACAGATTCATCTTTACAATCATCATTGAAGGCGCGCGATGCGTCTTCCAGTCCAGTTAATGGAGTCTATGACGACTATGTTTTCCTTGACGTAAATGAGTCTCCGACCAGGGACCCTGGTATAGCGTTAGTGCCTAAACCTGCTTTACCGGCAAAACCAGATCTGCAAAAAAGATCAGATCTCTTTGTCGGTTCAGGTAGTGCAGTTGGAACTCACGGCCCGCCTACCTTCAAGCCTCTGCCACCTCCAAAGTTGACCCATTCCGCACTTCTGCCGAAGTCCGAAGGCGAGGGAGCTGAATCGCCGAGTGCTAACGGTTCCTTTGCATTTACGCCGCCACCTCCAGGGGATTGGTCAGACGTTCGGACCGAACGATCCCCGACCACCACAAGTATAGATTCGCTGGATCTGAAAATTGTGCCTCCTCCGCCAAAAGATCACGACTTTGACGGAAGCAGTGAGTTCCAGTCACTAACCCCAGGTGATAAGTTGACTGGACTTCCACCCCCGTTTGGCTGGGATAAAGATACCTCTGCTATAAAAAACAACTCTGATAAAGCGTCGCCAACAGCAGCGACATCAAGCATAGGAGGAAGTACTAAGTTGCAAGGCTGGCCTCCAGCAGACTATGAAATTCCCGTCGTTCCTCCTCCACCACCACCCAGTGAACCTCCTCCGACGTTGCCCGTAAGCGGACCGATTTCCTACGAACTAGACTTGGAGCCGTCATTGTTGTCCGAAGGCCCGTTCGACCTGACTATCGAGGAGATCCTCAGTGCTTTTGACCAGAGTCTTTCACTGCCCACAGATCGCGGAGATGGATTGTCGGATGACGAAGATTTCTTACCACCCCCTCCCCTTCCTCCCGGCGAGCGATACTCAGTGGTTCGTCCCCCACCAGCGGATGGCCGGATGAAGCCGATTGTACCTCCGCTCAGGAAGCAGAGGTGACAGTTACCCTGGGAGCGGGTTATTCCATCCTCTTGCTTTGAACGAAAAGGCATTCTTCAATCCACCGATGAAATATCTGCATGTCATACTCATTAAGAAAGACCAGTGGACAGGGCAAGATTGGCCGTGGAACTGCTAAGGGATCGTAAACATAGCGAAAATTGTTTTCCAACATCTTTTTAAAGCCAATTAGTCCGTTAGGGTCCCATGCCTCGCAGTGAGCGTAGTGTGAACTGCATCGCTGTTATTTATTTACGCCTTCGTTTGCGCAATTCAGTTAACAGTTTTGGTAGTCTTGTGACTCCACCACAGCGAACTATCTATAAAGCATCACCTTAAATGCCGATATTCATTGCTTGATGAAGGAGTATGTTCCTATTGCTTACAGTGAGTTAACTGCAGTTATCAATGGATAAAATGTTACTATTAGCTTAATTAGCTAGTGAAAGAGACGAGATGTCCAACCTTGAACTATTCAACAGGAGGGAAAGTTCTTGAGTTTAAAATGAATGAACCAAGATTCCAAGGACACGCTAAACAAACATTGGACATAGAAGCCATGAACGTCCATGAAAATGTTAGGAAAGGAAAAAAGGAAGAGTTTAAAATGTAAAAAGTACAATACGAAGTGCGGAGAACAGTAGTAAAATAAGCAAAACCGTTTATACATGCTATGGTTCAATTTTTTCCTTTTTTTTTTGGTATGGTAATGTTTGATAAAAAATAACGCCAGGATAAAATTGAACCACAACATACATAAGGAGTGTGAATTTTTGTAATAAACAAATGTGAAACTTGATCTCGTCTCGCTTGTTTACCCTTGGAGTTGAAAAAGTTTCTTGCATGAATGAGGGCCAAAAAGGAGTTCGTTTTGCAACTTGCAGTATGACTCAAGGTTTGACTCTGGTAGTGAAAAAGTACAGTAAATAAAGAAAGTTAAATAACCAGATAGAACTGGAGAAGTAAACACCCATCTTGCTTTTATCTAAGAAAAATTGAATGTTTATTCCCAACACTGTATGTTTCTACCTACACTCACTACTGAAATTATGAAGACCTGTAATATCAAAAACCTAGTTCATTACATCAGTTTGATTTCTTTGTAAATTATTTAGTTTTGCTTAAATTTTTGCCGGAGCTCTAATTAAGGTCAGTCCATGGGGATTAATATTCCTTAATCAGCTTCATAGCGTTGACCACGCGAATCAGGCACGAATTATTTTAGCAAAGACACGTATCTTTTATAAAAATTGGTGATCGTTATGTAAATAATGTGAAAGTTTGAATAATCGTGCTTCAGTTGCAATCGTCTTTCTGTTCTAAGAATGCTGGGTAATATACCCATCATAGTTAGCTGGTGTTCGTGTACTTATCCAAAGCTGTACGTAACACTGCAATGGCGAAGTTGACATCATCCTTTGTGATGCACATGGGCGGTTTGATTCGTAGGACCTGAAAAAAGACAAAATAAAGTAAGCTACACCTTAAGCCACAGAGGGGCCACACAGTAGGTTATTATAGGGTGAAGCATGAGGCACTCTGGAATGGTGGTACCCCTCCCCTCCACCGGATGGGACTTTTTTGCCGCAGCAATGTTGCTACCAGCAACATCTGTGTGGGGAGAGAAAATATGGAGAAATTGTCCAAGAAAACAACATGTAATAAGGCGAGCCCTAAGCCCTCGTTTGATCTAAGTCCAACATGGCGGCCATCATATCACAGCGCCTTTTCACAATAAATAATGGTAATTGAACTGATTGGAGTGTAATTTGCTCTAAAATCATACACGTGATTCCAGACCAAAATTGCACGACACGAAGTTCAATTTCCACTTTATTGCATCCAATACAATAGTCTTGATACAGGATTTTTTAGTCAAGTGCCAATATTTTATTGTAAATTTGATTGGTTGTTTTATTTTTGTGTTTATTCTCGTTGGCTGAAAAAAGATGTGATTTAGAGCCTAAGTGCGATTCGTGAAAAATGCATGGGTTAATCAAATTGCAGGGACCACCTGTGATTTCAAAATGGATGCAATAAATTTAGATAATCACTTCGAACCTAAGGGCCAGTCGAACTAAAGCCACGGTTTCTGAGTAAAAGTTGGAAGGATTCGTAACTGGGCAATCGGCTATTGATTTAATGAAACTAATTCATTTTCATTGAGCAAGTATTGACCACTTTTTATGGTGTGGTAGAAAAAAAAACATTTAAAGCTTAAGCTGGAGCAGAAAAAATTCAAGTTAGACAAAGGTTTCATCAAGCTCGGTCTAAATGTCGTTTAAGTAATCGACCCCAAGAGAATTCCTGTGGTCTAGTAGACACGGCATCCATTCGTAGTGCTGACAGTCATGTGCACCCAGAGACACGCTGCGTGTGGGTGCGTATACACTGTTTTTCTAGCTCTGTAAGCCTCTTTTAGTACTTACGTTGCCATATAATCCTCCCTTCCCGTAAAGAACTCCCATGTCTTTACAGTCCTCCCAGATCGGGACAACCTTCTCCGCTGGCAACGGTGTCTTCGATTCCTGAGATCAGAAAGAAACAGACTCTGTTTTATTGTCTATATGTCGAATTGTTTTATGACTCTTCCACGAGCAAGGAAGATGAGATGAGTCTCGAGTTCTGACGAGCCAATCATGCACACTCGTGATTGATCGCCTTGTCCGTGAAACACTAAACTAATTCCTTTCAAAACAATGGCCACATAACAATTCCTTTCCCTTGTTAGATCAAAATGGCTGCATATGCAGCCATCGTGACCAGTTATAAAACGATCCTGAGATCGTTTACGTGTACGTCTCGTGTACATCTCGCTACGCGTACCTTATCTGTGACCAGTTCAACGCCAGTCATCAATCCCTTGCCTCTCACGTCACCAACAACATCCGGGAACTCGCTTTTGAGTTGTAGTAGCTCCTGCAGCAAGTAGGTTCCCACCACTTCTGAGTTTTTCTGTGTTCCGTCTTGATCGATGGCCTGGGTCGAGGAAAACAACAAAGGTGACAGCTGGTTGAAAATTCTAAGTGAACCGATTGTAATGGGAGGTGCACCTTAAAAGCTGAGTTACACTTGGCAACAATTGGTACAGCGCATCGAGCAGCTAACCCCTTGTGTTGCAACGCTATATACAACCACTGCAGCGTTCTCTAATATCCGCGTGTCAAAGCAGAGGCTGGTTTTACATCCTATGATGAATGTGGTAATTGCTCTATAGGTGACATTGGGCGGCGCGCAGCGTTAACCACTTCCCATACCGACAGAGACTTGGGGTTTGCCGTAATACGGTTTTTCTTTATTTTTGGTGCAGCTTTAAGGTAATTTTTATTTGAAAGTACGGTATTTCGGTTCTGCAAGACTAAGCGGTGTGTGGTGCTATGAAATCTAAGTACAGTTTTACCACGTGATTGCGGTGCTTTTATTTTTGTCCGCGCGGTATTGGGACCCCACTTACGTCCTCCTCAATAGCACTGGCCAGCACAACAATAACACACAGCTACACAAAATCACGGAAATAATGCCCCTCGCACTAAAAACAAAACAGCTGCGCCATAGAGAGGTCGAATAAAACGA
Source organism: Ricordea florida (assembly GCA_949710005.1). NCBI lineage: Eukaryota > Metazoa > Cnidaria > Anthozoa > Corallimorpharia > Ricordeidae > Ricordea > Ricordea florida. The sequence goes on from OX453275.1 coordinate 4,575,534, forward strand.
AAGATTAAAAGAGCTATGTCAGTTTGTTTTCTTACTTCGAGAACCGCTTTACCAACAGCAGAAGCAATCGGATTTCCACCGTAAGTGTTGAAGTGGATTGCTTGAGAGAAACTGTGTGCGATTTCTGTTGTATAATACACAGAAGAAAGAATGATTACGTACAATACGGTATGCTCTTTTTCCGACCAAGAGTTGGTCAAAGATATAATACTGTACTGTGGTACTGTTTGTTTTACTATACATTTTTCATCTGTGGATCAAACCACGCAGTGTGACCTTTCTCTGGAACGCTACTGAACAGTGCTGTACTGTGATGCTGTTTGTTTCACGATGCAGTGTGGTTCTAACTTTTTCATCTGTGGGACAAACCATGCAGTGTGACCATTCTTTGTAAAGCTACTGAACAGTCCTGTACTGTGGTACTGTTTGTTTCACTACACAGTGTGGTTATTAACTTTTTTTATCTGGAGATCAAACCATGCAGTGTGACCAATCTTTCAAAACCTACTTAGTAAGTTTAATACTGTGGTATTCTAAGTCCTTGGCTTAGGTGATCCGTACCTGGTGTAGTCACCACTGCAGCCAGTGGAAAGCCATTTCCAATCCCTTTGGCCATGGTCACTACAATTAGAATAGTGCAGACAGAAAAGGCTTTGGTCCAACCATAAGCACAAAGAATGGTATGGGAACAAGCTCTTCGCAAAAAATAATTCAAGGGATCTCCTCTCTAATATTCTCATGTTACAAAGCAATGCCGCGAATAACCACTAAAATTCTTTTCGACTTTTTTCAATAGAAAATCTCTTCCTCTTGCTACTGCAAGTATTGTTCCGATGGCCACGTGAAAGACACCGTTTTCGAACAAACTGAGAAAATCGCATTGATACAGCATCAGTCACATACCAGGTAATGTTTGATGGTAACCACATCTTTACTGCAACACCCAACATGGTGCAGCATGTTGACCAAACAAATCCAATACGCTGGGTTCAATAATACAGGACAATGTTGGACCAATATCTTGGACCGTTTTACTTAACAATTATTCGCCGAAGGCGAAGTGATTATCGGTGATTAGTATATACTAAAACAGTGGATAGCGTTGAAGGTGCGCTCTGATTGGCTAGTCAAACTCCGAATATCCTGTGCTATTTACCTCCGAGCAACTTGCAAATTTTTCGCTCTGCCGCGTGAACATGGCGGCCCGGTTTGTATGTATGACAAGCGAAGAAATCATCCAAATTAACAACGAAGCAGTCCATGGAAACTCCAAGAAAGCGACTAAATTTGGCTTGGTCGTGTTCAGAGGTAATGGCTTATGTTTTTAACCCGGAGTTTAGCGGTAAAAAGCAACGATAAAGGTTTTGTTTACAAATGCAAATTAATCTTGCATAACCAAATTTGATGTCGCTTGTGCACTTGAGAACCAAAGTTGAATTATATTTTTTACAGAATGGTTTCAAATACAGAATGGGTTTGCAATTCCATTTGGTGAAATGTCGCCACTAGAACTAAACAAAAATTTTTCTCTCAGCGAGAAAACGAGACGTACGACAGTACTTACAACAAAAAATCCCTAACGGCGATCGGCGCTGCCTTGGATTGTCATTTGAGAAGTCCTCCATTTTCCAAGCCCTTTTATTTTTTTTGTGTACATTTATCTCACTGTTTTAGTATATACTAAAACAACTATTCACCTCAGTGTCGGTGGCTAGTGGTGGATATTTACCTCGCCGCTTCGCGGCTCGGTAAATATCCACCACTAGCCACCTCCACTTCGGTGAATAGTTGTTAAATATTCACCGAGACGAAGTCGAGGTGAATATTCACCGAGAATCACTGAGCCTGAGGCGAATAATTGTTTTAGTATAAATACACAGATGATTATTTCAAAAAAGGAAAGAAAAGCATTGAACAACACGAAAAAATTTATTTCATCACAAGCGCGCGATCGACTGGCAGCCATTTTGTTCGTCGAGGTGATTATCGGCTGATAATCCGAAATAGCGAACCAATCAGAGCGCGCGATTTTGTATAATCACCTGAGTATTTATACTAATAGGAGTTAATCAGAGGGAAACCATACCGATATCAGGAATAACGTCCTGTGTTTCAAAACCCCAGTAATGGCTGCCGAGACGACCGAACCCTGTTTGCACCTGGAACAAGCAAAAGAACGTTAAGGAAAGTGAGACTTCATAAAGGAAATAACGTTTAAGCGCTGCTTTTATAGCGTCAAGTACAACAACATCGCTTGAGAGCACGAAGATTATAGGGTAGCTACTGCGAAGTCGATGGTCGGTTATTCCATTTTATGTAGTAAAGGAAGGCCTTTTTACCTGTATGCACAACTCAAGTATTTTGTAGCATTCCACATATCAGCTTTTTTTTTGTCGACCATAGGTTCTCGGGTCATCAGTGCGTCACGCCAGGCGTCACGGATAGCTACTAGAGTTGCTCAAATCACGCCAGGCGTTACGAGTTGCGGCTAGACTTGCTTAGCACACGCAACGTGTCACCTATAGTGGCTTGTATTGCTCAAACCACGTGTAACGCTTAACTGTAGCACAGATAGCTTTCAAGGTAAATTCACCCCCTCCCTCGCCCCCACCAATCTCCAAGATGTCAAAATCTTCGTGAAAACCGCGTTTGACTTCTCACGAAGGAAGAAAAAATTCAGAACTTCTTCAACTCCAACACAACGTTTTCTAGCTAAGCAATAGGGACCTTAAGATACCCTGAACGCGGCCTAGGTCGACGGTAACCGGAAGTAAATTTGTAAGGTCTTACATCTAATTTGCGTAAATGTCACGCCACTTGACAGCCTCCTCTTCTGTGGTGGCGGCGACAAAGCTCATTTTGGCGGCCTCTCAGAAAGATGAGTTATTTTTTCGACTTTTCCCTTAAAATAACATGTTTTACACTGAACTTGTAAACATTATGATAAGGAAATAGATTCCTAAACTGTTTGGTTCAATTTTGTTTTCATAATTGAGTATTAGCGAGTTTATAGAGGGAAAGGTGAGCGTCAAGTCTTCAGAAAGCAATCCGATAAGCAGATAAACCTGGGGAAATTTCCCCGCACAGAATATTGTTTTGATTTCTTATTTTCACCTTGATTTTTATCTTGTGAAACTAGTCAGTAGCAGTTTAGGGCCGCTCTACAATATGATTTTGCATTATTTGTAAAAATGTGTGGATTTCATACTCATCATCTTTCTTCGACTCGTGTTTTACGATGTTTTAATAAAAATGGCACCAATGGTTTGATTGAAATTCTACTTTCTCTTCCTTTAGTTTGGCAATGGAATGGACTAAGAACCACGACATTGCCCTTGCTCGGGAGGTTTTGTTATTAGAACCGTATCGTCACAAGGCGAGGACAGTTGAAAGAGGAAAAGTGTGGCAAATAATAGCCGACAACCTCAATTCACATGCCATATTGAGGTTTGTTGTCACAAAGAAATCGGTGAGGGAGCATCTTAAGCTTTTGCTGGACAAGTATCGTGCAAGAATGCAGAAGGAACGGAGAGATAGTGGAGTGGAAGTGGAGGTAACAGAGCTGGACCAAGCCCTGGAGGAGATCAACGAGAAGTGGGAAGCAGCGGAAGAACAAGATATATTATTGCTTAATAACAAGGAAAAGACAGAGGACGACAGAGCCATGGGAGAGGAGGTTCGAAAGAGGGCGTGCGAAAAGCTGAGTGAAACGATGAAACGGAAAGGAGAAGGCGAGGGATCGTCAGAGCCGAAGAAGAAAAGGTCAAGAAAGGGTGGAAATGACATAGTAGAGTTTCTGAGGGAAAAAGCAACAGTCGATAGGGAAATGAAACAAGAAGATCAGAAAGCAAGAAGAGAGGAGCACGAGCGGCAAACAAGGCTTTACGAGTTAACACTTGCTAATCAACAACAGCAGCAACAACAGAGCAATCAACTCATGAGTCTGATGATTGGCCTCATGCAAAAAATTGCAGAAAAATAAGAGACATACTTCAATGTTTACTTCAGATCGCTTGTTTGTTTACTTCTACACTTCAAAAAGCTTGATAGTATTTTGGGATGGAAATCCCTTTGTGTTCTTTGTATGCTAACAGCAATAAAAGCGATTGATTGTTCTTTCATTGAGGTGGCTTTTATATAATTGACTCACAAAACTACTACAGTTGTAAACATTCCCATCATTACGGAATACATTAAGCGAAATACTCCTCTAATGTAGGTGGTTGTAGATCAAAAAACTCTGAGGTGAGATTGCCATATAAACAGCTCAGAGCATTTTGTAACACAGCACATACTATGTAAAGTTTTCCAATGCTACTTAGCCCAATTTTCAGGTTTTTCTTAAAATCAATAAATTTAAAGTAATTAACTATATCACCAAAGAGCCACTCCACACAACTCCTTACTGAGCTCATTGAAGAATTAAATGCCTGCATCTGTGGAGTGAGAACTACATTTCTGAAAGGGGCTTGCAGTTGTGCCCTTAAAGGGTATGCAGGGTCCCCATATATGCACATAGGATGTCCTGTTGGAGAATATGCATACTGCTGTAGCTCGTGAAGCAGTCCAGAATCACCCAGCATGCTTGCATCGTGCTTCTTGCCTTCTGAAATTCATAACAGTGTACAGTTTTAAGTTTTAAAAGACTCTGTGGGTATTGATTAAAGTTGATTAAAATGTTTTACCCACCTACAGGTCCATACATATTTGCTATGATGCCATTAGGTAGTGCAACAGACTGAAATTTCAGGGCGTGTACCCTTTTGTGTCCATTATAGACAACTCTCTGGTTTTCATCTGGTCGTGCAATTGGTCTAATAGTGCCGTCCACGAATCCAAAGCAATTTTCAAGGGCTGCACCTTTTGCGTACACAGCATCTGCATACGTTTGTAGACGTGCTGGACTGAGAAGGTCATGATTCCATTGCTTGATTCTCCATCCATGGGTGTTATAGACAAAATCAATTACTTTGTTAGTCACCATACTCAACACGGGGGCTGGTCTGCCAAATCTTGTTATCATATCTGAATACCTGCAAGGGTATGAAAGCCTTCGAAGTAGCATACAGACAGCTTCCATACCCTCACAAACGGAGCCCTGGTTGCATACAAAAGTGTCAGGTATTTGTAAACATTCTGCTAAACGTGGTAGGTCGCGTTTATTCACACGGAACTCTGCTCTACACTCTGAATCTGCCATTTCTTCGAGGTCAAATCTTTCGTAGTCTTCATACGGTAGTTCTAAGTTCTTTGAAAAGCTGCAGTCATAGAGGAGCACGAATTCTTCGTCAGAAATGATTTCGGTCACATAAAATCCAGTTAAAAACTCCCGAGTCTTCTTAAACGACGTCATGACAGCGTAACCGCCTGATTCTTTGACTGAATCTGTTTGTTGTTACTTGTTTCGGCCACCGCTTACACAAAACAAATCTTAAGGTTTGTTTTTCCCGCGCTAAGGTGGCGGTCACGACCCATGCCCTCTCGGACGTGACCGCCTTCTTCAAGGCCGCCGCGTCCAGTATCTTAAGGTCCCTAATGGCACTACTTGCAACTACAACGTACCTCATCTGATATACAAACACCTCCACGCTCGCGGATCAGTTCATAGGCGCCTTTCAGAAAACCTTTAGGAAGATGAACTGCACCACCAACACCCTGCAAGAAAAAAAGAGTGATGTACTGTGGTACAGGGTCCGAAATTGACTTTTTTAGGCAGGCGCCAACTGGCGACTGGAATTTTTTTTCAGTCGCCTTATGGAAAAATGTGGTCGCCAAAAAGCGACCACATTTTTCCTTTGCAGCGAAACAAAAGCCACAATTTTTGGTCGCAATTTTTCTTTTAAGAATCAGAACGAAGAGAACGTGTTTGGGGCCGCAATGGCGATTTTTCCGCTAACGAATAAGATTAAATACAAACACGCTGATTATTTATACACCTACCACTGAAAAACCACCACAAACGAATCAAATGCCGGCCATATACGCAGTTTCGTGAGACTACCAAATGTTTCAAGTCAACTTTATAACTGCTCTTGTCTCTACGTTTTGGAGAAGAAATGTACGCGACTGAAAAACTGCCGTTTGGTTCTTTGCTCTATTTTCAAAACGATCTTTCCTTTCGCGTTCTGTCAAGACGATCGACACATCGCTATGAAATAGTTAATCGCCCGCTGGCGATCGGTTGTGAAATTCTGGTCGCCAGTGCAAAATGTTTAGTCGCATTGGCGACCAGGAAAGCGCAATTTCGGACCCTGTGGTACTGTTTGTTTTACTAACAGTGTGGGTCTAACTTTTTCATCTGTGGATCAAACCATGCAGTATAATCATTCTTTGTAAAGCTACTGAACAGCACTGTACTGATACTGTTTGTTTTACTATACAGTGTTGTTCTAACTTTTTAGTCTGTGGATCAAACCATGCAGTGTGACCATTACTCGGGCAGCTACTGAACAGCACTGTAGGGTAGTGCAGTTTGTTTTAATATACGGCATGGTTATAAGTATAGCGTACTTTCATAATAGGAATCCCGTTCATGCAGTGAGCTCTTCATTACCTGTATAGGTTCAGCAATAAAGCCTGCCACTTTCTTACTCGTGGAATGTACCAAGACATCCTTAAGTTGATCAACGTACAGCTTCGATGCCATGCACTGGCCTTCAAGACGAAAACACGTAAACCATCAGTAAACTAAATTATCCTCTGAATGATCGAGGACAATCACACGGTTTTGTGGTCTTTTCTGTACATTTCGGTTTAATTGTAGGTCCAAAATTGAAAAAGTAAAACAATGCTAACAGAGGATTCTTGAACACTAGACGCAAGGGTATTCGTATAAATTTCGTTTACGCTTGATTTTTTTCAAATTTAACTGAGCGAAGATCCTTCGTTCCCCAACTTCGAACCCCACCCACCCCACCCCACAACCCCTCAAACCTCCCCCCCCCCCAAAAAAAAAAACAAATTTTTTTTCTTGATTACATACATCTTATTAAAAACACGTAATCTGCCAACAGCAAAACAAATTGGAACAAAGATCATTTGGGAAACAGAGAATAAACTTGAAGAACACAAGTTTTCTTGAACACATAGCTTTAACCCTTTCACTCCCAAGAGTGACTTTACAGATTTTACTCTGTCCAACGCCAGACGATTTTACTCGTCAAATGGAGAGCCCTTGGGAGTGAAAGGGTTAAAAACTATCTCCCTTAACCCTTTCACTCCCAAGAGTGACTTTACAGATTTTACTCTGTCCAACGCCAGACGATTTTACTCGTCAAATGGAGAGCCCTTGGGAGTGAAAGGGTTAAGGGTTAAGGTGCATTGCGGCTCAAGAAACCATTCAATCAAGATGCCATAAAAGTTCCCAAGCCCTCTTCTCCGGAGCTAGTGTATTAGGGTTTCTCTATGGATAAGTTAGCAAAATCACTGAACTTACCTGCTGGACAGTCACACCGCCTGTCAGTCTGTCAACAACAAGAGAATTACTACTTGTTAGAGTTTTTAACAATTCGTTCAGATAATTAGTTCAGAAAAACCGTGGCTATTAAAAAGGATTTGGTTAAAAGCTTAAGTCTGCATTAATTCTTAGTTTATTCTAACTGCAAGAAGCGTTTGTTCAGCTGTTTGTTTAATTGATTTATTTCAGAACCGTTTTGTGTCCGACATTATTCACTGACCTGCGCTATTGAATCACGACAGTTGGCTCCACCCCAGGGTCCCTGATAAACGTCTGGATTCATAGTCTGAAGAAATGAAATATTAAATCAAACACCAGATGCCATGATGTCGCTGCAAGTTTACATGTAGCAGAGATTCAAATGACAATACTGCATGCGCATTGGGTAGGAAGGTATCATATTTCATTGCCTTTTGGCTTGACTTCATTGTCTCAGTTTTATTGCCTCTGGTAGAGTAAATGTTAAGACTTATAACAAAAGGGTTAGTTTCTAAACAAGGGGGTGACGAATGATCTTTGCGAGCACAGTGACATTTTTTGTGAAAGCGAGCAGTGATAAAAATTAGCCTTGCGAGCAAAGGGCATTCTAGAAAGTACAACTCGCGAGCAGCGAGCACTTCTTATATTTTCATTTCTCGTGTGCTTTCCACCGAACTCCATAACCACATTTATAAGAGTTAAGAACCATAGAAAAAGCTAGAAAACTACGCTTATTTCTTCAATAAGAAGGATTTACAAAATTTCCAGCAATCGAAATTTACAAGCAAGCCAGCACTCGCCTAAATGTTGCGGGCAATTCGAGCAAAGGTACAATTTTGCGACCACTTAAAAATTTTAAAGACCATTCATCATCCCTGAACAAACTAGTGCTGTCTCGTTGGTAAATTAACACACACGAAATATGGTTTATAAAATGGCTCGATAAAGTAAGTTTTACACTTTTCCAGGGCTTCCAAAAGTCAGCTCCCTTTAGTTAAATCTTAGGGACCGTTAATTTTTTATAAGGGAGGGGGGGGGGGGGGGGGGTGGTATCATTCGAAAAGCACACTTAAAAATTGCATGACCCACCTCAGGCTTGCCAATTCACATCACCTCCACAATCAAAAGAAAGAGAATTTAATTTCAGATTAAAACATTATGACATAAAAGTATTGCTAAAATATTTCACGTGAAACTGGCTTACAATGTTTTACTACTGTGCTTCTTAATGACAAGTGGAATCTTCAAATAAGCACACAAATTTGATGACAACTTAAACTGCAAGGGAAAACTGTGTGCTAACAGTCAACACGCCACACATGTTCACTCAAGCCATTAAGAGTGAATGTGACTACAAAGTTTTACAATTTGGGCTTGTCAGTAACAAGTGATATCTTCACAACTTAAATGTTTAAAACCACTGGAGTTTTTTCATTGAAATATCTGCACCTTAGCTTAAAAAAGTGCATGCATATGAAATATCTTTTATAAAATTCCCTTTACCTGAAAGTAACCAAATCCAACAGGCACATTCAGCTTCCATGTGTTGTGAGCTAAAATGCCAAGTGTGTAAGGACTTGCTCCATGGTAAGCATTCCTATAGGAGATGAATATATACAATCTGTTGGACTCTCTGCATGATATTATTCTTCTTCTTGGCTCGTAAAGCCACATGGAACAAGAGGCAAGTGCAAAGGTCATCAACAATCTAGGGTACTAGCTGTGTCCCAAGTTAAGTTTCCTAGTGGCTACATGTATCTCACATTCAACTGTCAGACTCAGTATTTCTCATGGTTGACAACAGTTTCATCTCCCATGGTCTAACCCATGTTCTAACCAATGGCCAAGATTGCTTTATATGCCCTTGATTTGGAGCAGCTCAATAACAATGCCATTGGGCAAACCGTGCTTGGTTTATTACCCACACAGAATTATGAGATACACTACATCATGGCACAATTACATAAAGGAAATACAGTGAAATATACTCACCTGAGCGAAAGAAAATCAAAGTTTCCAGTGTGTGCTCTGGCCATCAAGATAGCCATATCATTGGCCTCTGAACCACTGTTCACAAAGTAGCAGACCTAACAACAATGCAAATATCATACATTATTATATCTCTCAGTTAGTACGCGCACTGTGATTGGTCAATTTAGCGGGCCGTACAGTGACGCTAAAGTTTGTTTTGGTCGCCAAAATGACTCCAGAGATATAATAAATACCTTATTAACCTCGTTTTCTTGGTCTGTACTGTAAAATACAGATCCTTGTTTTTTCCCGTCGATTTATGGCCCGCGCGTTTTGCGCTTGGGCCATAAATTGACGGGAAAAAACTTGGTCCGTATTTTACAGTACGGACTGAGAAAACGAGGTTAATAAGAGGTATCTATTAACCCTTTAAGCCTTGAGTGGTCTCCCTGTGATGAGTAAAATTGTCTTGAGTTAGCAAGAGTAGAATCTATTAAGTCACTCTCAAGGGGTAAAGGGTTAACCCTTGAGGCCCCATAACTGACAAGCATATAATTTTTTTCTAGACAGAAAATTAAATCCTTAATGAATACAGGTGATGAAAATATAAGGTAATGATTGCCAATAATGAACTCCACTGATATCCCAATGCAATCTCAACAGAAATACTGTACAAAATGTACAAGGATCCCTGAGGAGAATTTGTATCCTGAAATCAGTAATGACAAACTAACAGCTGTGACAGACCCTCAAGCATGTTTGTTGAAACCGACATGTCTTCAGCTTTTGCCAGCAACTGAAACACACTTAAAGATGAGCTTCCGATATCCAACAAGTTACATTGAGTCAAATCATAAGGTTAAAGTATCTTTTTCAAAGGCAAAGGAAATAGCTTTCAAATTTTCCCTCAGAACCTTCCCCCTTCCACTTACAACATCCCTACTTGAAATTCCAATTTGGTGTCATACATTCTTGTCCAGCATTGGCAAATATCATTTCCATCTTCAACATGAACTCGGAATTTTTAAAATTTTTAATTTTACCTTGAGATTGCCAGGTAACTTTGATGCCATCATTTCTGCATATTCATGTATGGCAGGATGGTAGTAAATGTTTGTAGTATGCAACTTAATCTTACCTTGAGATTGCCAGGTAACTTTGATGCCATCATTTCTGCATATTCATGTATAGCAGGATGGTAGTAAATGTTTGTAGTATGCCACAAGTTGTCGAGTTGTTTCTTAGCTGCATTTGTAACATGACTGTTGAAGTAGACACACAATTGGTACCACAGTGGAAAGGAATCATATACTTCATGTTATTTAATAAGTTCTACATTAAACCATCCTTGAGTAAACAATAAATGCTGTCATATATACCAGTAATTACTCAGATCTTTCACACTACAGGTGGAAAAAAACCCCTTTAAGCCCCGAGGGGTCTACCTGTGACAAATAAAATAGTCTGGTGCAAGCCAGAGCAAGATCTATCAAGTCACACTTGGGGCTTACGGGGTTAAACAGGCACCAACTCAGGAAACAACATCACAAGGAAAGCTTTACTTTCTGTCCAAGACAATTCTAGCATCAAAAATATTAATGTAATGTTTCTGTATTTATTGCAGAATGTGATGTTACATTTTAATGTATTAAACTGTATACTCTTTTGTTTTAAGGTAGATAAAAACACAAATAAATTAATAATGAATTAATAATAATGATAATTAGTGTAATTATTATAACAATCATTATCATCACTGCTATCATTGGTATCATTATCTTCACCATTATCATTTTATTACATGCATCATTACATAAAAGACAAACTGCGTGGTAGCAATGACAATTAACTACAAGTTATCACAGTTGGTGTCCCACTTACGGATGACAGTGTCCTACACTGACAGTAACAATGCCAGCAAACATATCCAAATAACGCTTGCCATCACCATCCCACAACCACTGCATGTGACCCTGCGAAATAATACTAAGTATAATAAAAATAAATCATGACTGAGAAAAGAACTACGAATAAGAAGGAATTCAAAGCAACATTTGCAGGTATTAAGCTCACCTTTTAATGAGACTAATTATTATAAGTAAAAATCTACTAGTATACCAATGCAATTGCCACAATCTGATTAGCTGAGCTACTGCACATTATCAGCCATTATAGTTCACCGCTAAATTTTCTCCAATTCTTATTGGTTTAAATTGATCACTTGGCGTGATAGTGTTCGTCCACAGACACACTATCAGCCCTAAGTGTCCTCCCGAGGAAAATACCTGGATGGATAGTACTCGTCCGATAAAATGTGAATTCTCTGATTGTCTGTTTTGAGATCATCAAATTTCTGCGGGGCAACTACCAGCCAATAGTTCCTCGACAGAAACACTCTATTGTTTAATTAGAGTGCAGCACTTGGTTGAAGATGGCGACATCTTCATGCTTTAGCAAAGTTTCACAGGAAGATTTAATGTTTTGGTATTTTTTTTCACACGATTCATTTATTATCACAATACATCGAAGGAATTTACCTTACAAATAAACACAGGATTCTTGTAGTAAGAAAACAACGCTGGATTGAGATTGGTCTTTCTCACTTCCTTGGCATGCTCAAAACTGATGCCCTGATTAACAAAAAAAAGAGCTGTTAACACATGCAAACATAAGCTTACAGAGTTCTTTTCAAGAATCAATTTCAACAAGAAACTCACTTTCAAGAGTTAAATTGATACTATGAGGTTTGTTTGCCTGACAAAATATCTGAGTTAGCATATTACGGTTTGTAGTGATGTCATTCTCATTCACTTTAGGCATAGTTGTCAGGAAGTTTTAATTTTAATGTGGAATATTAAAGTTTTAAAAGATAATGGGGTTTGAAGGTTTATAGGAAAATTTGCTAACTCTTGACCTAGCATTCAGAACATTATACTACTACATGAGAAATTTCTGTAATTTGATTGGCTAAGAGCAGTGGTATTTCTGCTTAATTTGAAATACCTACATGTGAAAATTACAAACCTTTTGCGAGTAGTAGTATAAACAAATAATAGCATGATTTGTACGTGATATTTGGCATAAATACCACTCGAGATATTTCAAAATTGTCTCAAATTTCACTCGCCTAGCGGCTCTTGAAATTACGTACAACAATTTTGAAATATCCCTCGTGGTATTTATACCAAATATCACTACAAACCATGCTATTACCTATACAAATATCACTGAGCCAATGCCCAGGATTAAATTCTTCTACTACATGATTGGGATGTTGATAAGATCAAGCATTATTTGGGCAAAATTCTGTATTATAACCCTTAAAACATGAAACAAATTGACAACCTCATATCGGTCAGGAGTGAAATCGCATTTTGGCATTTCAATGCCAGGATCCAAAGCTGCTGCCTTTTGCAATGCCGGACCTGTAATTTAAAACCCAAGAACTATTACATCTACTAGAATTATGGTCAATTATAATAGCTAACAGAAGATGGCCAACTCCATAGTTACTCATAGTTACTGTTTACGAGCTTTTGATGAAATGATTGCAACAGTCAGATTTACAAACGAGCTAAACGAAACCATAACAGTATTTATAGACCAAAACACAACAATCCCTTGCGGATGTGCAATTGTGCATCGATTATTAATATCGCATTATACATAGCTCGGCATGAATTATCTACAGAGCCCATCACCAAACGTCCTCCAGACTCGAGCGAAGGATAAACCGAAGTAAGAAGCATAGTTTTACACCAATTGCTGAATCAAACGTTTAGAAAAAATCTCTACATTTACTAAAATGAGGAATTTCCTTTTTCTGGGCAGAGATTTATAACACATGGCTAAGAGCCAACCACGTACTCCACTTCAAAACTCGCGCACGTCACAAACTACAACGCAAATTACCTGAACGAGACGAAAACCTCCTTGAGGCATGTTGAAGTCCTAACGGTCCAGGAAGGCGGTAAATCTGCCTGGAGTTCACAAGATTTGAAGCCATGTTTTTTACAACGCCAAGGCAAGGGTTGAAAAGGACTGATAGAAGACTGGGAAATAAAATTATGAGATTATCCAGACTCGATGATTGGTTTCACTTCTCCAGGAACTTTATTCATTGTACATTTACCAGTTTTCAGAGTCTTATTGTTTGCTTTAGAAGCTAATTGCAACATTCACAACTCTTGTACAAACGTTCAGATCAGGAACTATCAGTTGCACGGAATGTAGCCAAAAGTCATGGGTCGTGGGTAGTGGGTTTAACCCCCGGGGGTGGGGGGGGGGGGGTGCACTTCCTATAAATGGGCTAATGGGGATGTGCCTCTGGATGGGGTCACATTTTCACGACTGGACTGACTATAATGGGGTCAAGCATTTTTTATAGGGTGACTAGAATGGGGTCACACTTTTCCGGGATTTTGAGAGTAAGAAAATTCTGGCAAGTTGTGATTTATAAACGGAAAGATTCGCCGAAAAAAATGTTACCGTATTTATTGCTATTGTTTAATATTTGACAAACGGCTCCCATTACATTTTCGGCCTTAAAATCACAACTTAAACATTAAACAGTTGCACAATAGTCCAGAACAAAGTCCACATTCGGTCTGCTGGTATTTTTATTTAGGCTCGATTACCAGCCGCTGTTTCGGGAAATGAGCCCGCGCTCACCCCCCGAAACAGCGGCTGGTAATCGAGCCTAATTTTTATTACGATTATGAATTTTCTGATCTGAAAGTTCTATAATTTGTTTTCATCCACATCAAAAATGCTATTATAATGTCAGTGCTAGTGTAATGTTACCGTTAAAGAAGAATGTTTTCATTTCAAGTATTTATGACGGTATGTTTGTAAATGTTTATGGTAAGCAAATGTACCAGAATGTTTATAGTGTAATTGTAAAGTAAAGCGTTCTTCATTCAGTTTATTTAATATGTCAATTCATTTTAGAAAGACTTAGTGAACAGGATTTATATGGTAGACGCAAAAACAGAAAGTGACTAAGTTGGGGTCATGAAAATTACATTTACCCAAAAGTGACTAAGATGGGGTCTATAATTGGCCAGAGAATGTCACTCTAATGGGGTAGGGGTTCTGAGAGGCCAGCGGCACATACCCAACAAAGATTGACCCAAGTATCCCCGGGGGGGGGTTGAGGCAGGTCGTGGGTCGTGAGTGTGGGTCGTGGGTGTGGGTGCAGGTAAATGTCGTGGGTAAGAAAAATAGAAAACATATAAAACATGGAAAAACAGTAGAAAAATGAAGCAAACAGAATATTGAATATTTCTGAATATTGCTTTAAGTGGCAGGGTACGGTACAGTCAATTAAAGGACGCATTTATCATTGCAACAAAGATTTTGTGCAGAAAACAAACAGGGAAAGGCTACGGACAAATTCCATTCCTTTGACATGTTAACTAGAAAAAGCCTCATTTAACTCTAAAATATCATTTACTCTTTCAAGCACTCCCCAGTTTGTTAGTCAACGAAAAAAGAAAAGCCACTAGTCTCGCCTTCAGCTGAAAGGTTCAGCATTAAGCTGGTATGAAAACTGCAGCAATGCAAATCTTGCTGTTTAATTCAATTAGTAGATGACGTTCCCATCCTGGTCATATTATATCCTGGTTAACATCAGTCCTTCAGCTGACATCACAGTATCCTGCCACTTGAAGCAATGTTCGGAAATATTCAATTTTGTTTGTTTCATTTTCTATAGTTTCTTTTTAGTTTTTCCATATTTTGTATGTTTTCTTATCTTATCGACTTGCCTCAACCCACGATCCACGACAACTAGGTACACTCTCAGTTGCATATACAAAAGTACCCGGTTGATCTTAGTATTGCGTGACTTTGCGTGACCTATTCTCAAAACACCGTGACCGGAGCGCCGGCAGTACGGCAAATTTCGGTTCTTCGAGAATCAGCTGGTCATTTTAATGAAACAACCCAAACTCACTGTATCCTACAATTCTAATGCTGTTAACGTCGACAGAATTGCAAGAAAAACCTAGAAATTCCTTCAAGAAGTGCTTGCGTAAGTGAATACCATGGTCACACAACATATCAAACCCCAGGGATTTCTCTGTGCTCATTGAAATATAATCCCTTCAACAATGAAGTTGAAACACTTAATCTTGCACTAAATGAAATCCCCCGTCAGCAGGCTGTTTATGCCATACGACCTTTTATTGCCCATGTTATAGCCACCAACCTTGTTGCCCTTTTCCAACCGTTTTTTATTATCATTTTTGTTATCATAATTATTATTATTACTATTATTATTATTAAAATTATTATTATCACCATTATTATTATTTAATAACATTAAATGATCATCGCAGTTATGTACACAACTTAAGCAGCTGTGAATTTTAAAGCCTGAAAAAAAAAACTCAGGCCTGAACGGGATTCGAACCCATGACCTCTATTATTGCCTTTATAAATTTACCCCCTTTAATTATATTTTCTATGATTCTTTAAGCTTGACGCGCTATGCGCGAAGTCACGCGGCAAGAGCGCGGGCACTGCTTTTCAAGTGGTAAAAATTGGAAAAAACGATAGCCTCATTAGGGCGTGGTTGAGTAACAGATCTATCGGTGGCTTGAAAACAGTTCTTTTACAGCATTTCTCAAAGCTACATTCCTCCGAAGCTGAATAGCAGGGTTTAATAAAGACACGGCAAAACATATTGCGTTCACCCATGGGAAGAGAATATGGGCGTTTAACAGAGTCTGGTCCTCGTTTAGTAACACGTTGATAGGTACAATGGAGACGAGCGTTGTCATGGTAAAGAAGGCAACGTTAATTGCCGCTTTTTTCTCCCGATTATAAATCAGTACGTGCTGATAGTCGTGAGTGACACTCAGAATTCTCTTGTTGTTATGACGGATGGCCAAAAAGGTCAGAATATGGCCAACAACAGGCACAACAATCATCAAGGATATAGTAATGGCCTCCAATGGATCGTACAGGAATTTTGGAACGGATGTCTCTAGAACGAGACAGTACGCTGTCCACGTAATCCATACAGTAACCACAACCTTCAGCATGCCTGCCATGAGGGGAGAAAATAAATATATGGATATATGAGAGGAAATTTATCGCTGTCTGATGAAACAAATGAAGGTAGGGACTGTCCGAAATTTATGGTATTCGTCCACATATGGGCCCAATTCAGACCCCCACCCTGCACCCCTGCTAAATTCGAAATCGATCATATCTGTCACTCGCTTATAGGACAAGGACAAATTGAACAGAAAAGTCGGAAACTTATCCATTAATGTTTTAGCAGATGACTGCCCCAATCCCTTAACCCCTCTCTTACCTGCCCACGATCAAACGATCATTGAGGTATGGAACGAGAATACCCTTACTCCGATACCACTCAAAAGGAGGCAGTAAAACAATGTAACCTGGCCTTATCCATTCTATCTTGTTCTATCACTAACTGGAACTGGTGTTCTTTTCCTTTTCTATCGTTTAGTGCTTTTTACTGTCTTTTTTGTGTTTTTATTACCGAAAGCACTTTGTTGTTTACTATTTCTAACTAGTTCAGTGATATCGCCTTGCTCGTAGAATAAACTAGAAGACCATTCTCAGGAGAGTTTCTGTTTCTTATTAGGCCTTTGCCCAACACAGAAGCAGATGGTGGTATCTTTAACTTCTGTTTCGCAGCAATAAAACAAAAGAACTGGATTCAAAGCTCGTGTAAGCGACCACCTCGAAATTCAAAAAAGAATTAGACTCTTTAAGCGAGATTTTAAAAACAAAGGAAAAGACCAGTTCGTAATTCTTAAAAGTGGTCGCGATCGCTTACGAAGCGGTCGCTTACAGAGCTCTTCATTGCAGAGTTTGAGTGACAACAATAAACACGATTTCGTAAAGGTGGTCGTAACTAGAACTGGTCGGCTTACGAGAGTAATCACAAAGAGAGCTTCGACTTTATTTCACTGAAAAATCAAACTGCGCCAACAGTAACATCCTCAGTATAAGCATACTACTATTTTGAATTACTTTTCGCGAACATTTTGGAGTTTCCTCCGAAGATTTTAACTCGTCTTGTCCGCAAGAGAACTTCGTGGTTATGAGTTTCAAAAATAGCCTTATTTGCCACTGTGCTGGGGACAACACCCAACACGTAGGAGCGGTCCTGGTAATTAGCTTCTGGCTTATCGTATGTCAGTCAGGTTCCCGGATGTTTTAAAATATCCTGTTCTTACCCAAAGCTCTCTGATGATCAGTATTTCTAACCCGTCCAGTGACATTACCCTGCCCATTAGATAATGTTCTCTTGATAAAACATACCTTTATTTGAAATAGCCACTCTGTAGGCAATTGGTTTTAACACCGCATAGCATCGATCAATGCTCGTGATTGTCAGATTCAGGAAAGTACTACCGACCAATAAAAAAGGTATCGTCATACTGGCGTGGTATAGCAGCGTTAACCGGCACAAGTCTCCCGTGAAATGTAGCAAAACACGCCAAACAGTATACACGGGTAGAGCGATGAGGCCTGTCAGAAAGTCGGCGATTGCCAGGCTACATAGCATAACATTGATAGGAATGTGAAGGGCTGTGGTACGAGCGATCGCAGTTATGATGGCCATGTTTAGTAAAGCAGTGAGAACGGCGAGAGGTAGATTCAAAACTGCTAGTGCTATATCACTTTGAGAAACTGATAAGTCGTTGACACCTTGTAGGATGTGGGAGGGGAGACAGCTGTTTATTGCCGGTCGAGGGGAGTAGACTGCTGCACTAACTGAGCTTATTGTAGTATTTTCAATGAAGGGTTCAGTGTTGTTGAGCACAGTTGGTCTGCTTGTGGTATTCATGTTTCAACGTTCTCCTAGCTGCAGATGTGGAGGCACAGTAGAGACACGTCTTCCTTAAAAAGAGTGAACACAGCAAGAGTTATTGCGCTTGTATACCTTGCAATTAAACCGAAAAAATAAATCGACAACAACGACGTTTTTATTTATCCACCACACGCTTCAAAACACACAAGTTATAATACATACGTAGGGTATCACGATGTCTAAAAGTACCTATACTCTGGAGCTAATGATGCAAGGCAGCAGATAAATAAGTTATATTAAATTCAAAATAGTCAGGCGAGGCACAAGTCTAAATCATCTAAAAGCTGCCCAACAAATTATCAAACTACAACAAGGTTTTATACACTGCGGATTGAAGTCTAACTTGAGTTTAATATATTCTTTCACTTACGCTAATTGGCCCGGTCATAGGCTTTCATGGGGCATCTGAATAAGAGATCACCCAATAGAACATCTCCTTTGCTTTTTGAGTTCAAGGATGACGGTGGTTTGTCAATATTGGGGCGTTTTAAGGCAATATCTCAGGTCACATTAAAAGAGATTTAAAATAAAAGCTCTAGTGTCTAGAATGCCCTACGGCTGTTGTAAAATCGCAGAATGGCTCAGGAAGAAGTCTACTGAGCGACAATGCAACTGCAGCGCCCAAATGACTAGTAAATGAGACAAAAACATGCTCTGAATCACTGAATTATTGAATGGCAATAACGATATAAAGGAGAACCCAGGTTTAAAATGCAAGTTCAAAGTTTTACTGTATGTCCTGTATTTTCATTTGCAAAGAATATTGTATTTTTGAAGGGTTCTTAAGCAAACCTGAAAGGTGAACATTGGTCCTGACTAGAACAATGATGTGAAATCTCCATTTTCAAGTGTTCTTCAGTGTGCAATTGGACGAAAAAAAATAGAGGAAAAAGTCTGAAACACGTTTAGACCACACATTAAGGTATTCTGCAAATCTGAACAAAGGAAAAATCAAAATCAAAAATCAGTAGCCGTCAAGAATTCAAGCTTACTTTTGATGCCTACTTTTTGAATTTCTCAAACTCGTTAAGTGAAACTCAGTGAGAATCAAGCGCCATGACCTGTTTCGATATCTTATAAAACACGACTTGTTTGTGCATCGTCATGATTTCTCCTTTTGAATCGTTGCTGAGCTATATCAAACCATTGATGTATTTGTTTCATCACGTATCAAACACTTCGCTGACTTCAGTGCTCGACGTATTTTCAGGTCTCTTCTCGGTGGTGTTCTATCAGTTATGAAACACTGTGTATGTTATTTAATTTATTATTCCGTCTGATGATGCCCTAGTGTGAGTCTCCCTAAATTGGTTTCGTCATCCTTCTGAATCGGAAGTAGAAATTGAAGAAGCACCGGCCTTCTCTTGATTTCAATCAAACTCTCTAATAAATTTAAATTTCAATCTCGTTGAAATTAAACTGAGGGTCAGGTTACAGTAATCGGATTGTCGTCAACTTAGGATTCGTATCGACACGTTGATAATGCAAATTTCTGTAAATCTCTTAATGGACAAATTAACTGTAGATTGCTCTAAAATTACTAAATACGATGAATCGAACGCTTTCAACGAGAGAATCACAAACACGAATAAGAATCTTTTATCGAATTAGCATCTACATAACTTGTCCTCGCGTTCATTTCTTAAAAAATCTCGGACATTTGGTAGTGCTTTTGCGTGCTACATTTCTCTTTCTACATTTCAAACACTATTGGAAATAAATTCACTTCTCTGCATCAATCTTTGCTACGAGGCAAGCCTTATCTTCTGAGTTCACATGAACAGGTCTAAAAACTTGATTGCGTCTGGCTATTCGAATCCGAAAAATTCTTCGGCTCTTTAGAAACACACGGCCTCAGTTTTGATTTAAAGTACCTGCATGCATAATACATTTTATCATACTTGGGGTTTTTCGGTGAGATATGATAATTCTTTCTCAGGGGTGAGGTGGACGTCAGCATATAAAGGCTCCTCTGGCAGCCGATATCAATCATATTTAATCTCACCAATGCCAGAAAACGAGGATCCACGTCACTTTCTTCTCGCAAACAGTGTGTGGGTTCTTTTTAACGCCCCACGAAGTTATTGAGAACAAGGATTGTGAGATGGGACCTACGGTTTATCATCCTTATCTTAAGTCTAACCGTTTACAGATGTCATTGTAAAGGCAGCATTTTCTCCTCAGGGTTTTTTTAAGACCTTGAGTGATGATCCGGCCGAGGCGCCAACCTCCAACCTTCCGCACCGAGCTAGTCCAGTGCTCAACCAACTGAGTTAACCGATCGGCAGTCTCGGCAGTCCTTAACCGAGTGTGGAACTTGTGAAACTGCTATACGATGAGTATTAAACGTCCGACTACGCTCAACGTGAGCTTCCTTCACTATTTTTTCTACCTTCTTATTGCTAGGAAGAAAATCATGCCATATATTAAATAATACTTGGAGGAAAGTGTTAAAGAAATGAACTGGTAAATTGAATTTGTTGACCGTTACAATTCAGTCATTAACATTTTTTTTTTTACTTACCTTTTTAGTTGTAAGGGTATAGTTGGTTTCCTTGCTGGTTTTGTCAGCTAGAAATAGAGTAAGAACCTAACCCTGCAATGGTATCTGCAAACTGCTTGACCTACCAAAAAACCCCATAGCTTATGTACTAAGCTCTCAACTAAAATTCAGTTCTTGTCTCTATTAAAAAGGGCAAAACTTAATGCCGGAATTCGAAATTAAAGCGCACTTAATTGCATGGAGTTTTCGTTAGCTTTATTCATAAGTGAAATTGTCTTTCATAATACACATGCAAATTTTAACACGGTTAATTGCAACGTATGGTCCTAAAATAGTACCGAAGTTGTCATTACTTTGGCTATTAGACAAAAAGAACTTTATGGAAACACAAAATTGAGTACAAAGATTGCAAAAAATTGAATTTGATGGCTGGAAGACAATGCTTCACAACCAAAATCTGACCATCAATTTTTCTGGGTGAGAGTACCGAACCTCCTTACATGAAGTTGTATCTTAAGTTTCAGTTAGATAAGTTCATGCAATAAAATGAATCTCACCTTGAGAATGTTTTTTTTTTTTCTCATTCCCGTCAGGTTCTTCGATTGAGAATGGTTGGACAATGTTCACAGCAGATGTAGCGAAACTGGCCCGGCATTTTTCCCATCTTGAAAAACGTATTGATGACATATGTATGAGCTGATTCCTTTGGTGTTTTTGTCTCGCGCCGATGTCACTTAGTTGTGAATCCCGACGATTCAATCACTTTCTCGTGGTCTTCGTCAGCAGTTACGGTTGACTGATTTCGGTAAACTACTAAAAAGCTCGATAGTGCGCTCTGATTGGTGCATTTAAAAATCATGTTATATCTGGGCTAAATCTTCCCTGCAGCAATAAATATGCTATAATTAATCGCATTAGTATGATATTAATGCTGGCAGTGTATCTGCCCAGTTGAAAGTAACTTTGTCAGTTAATAGTTATTTACCATCAGGTAAATTATATATATTTTGTTATGGTTCTGCAATGGCTGTTTCGATTAAATCAAGAGGAAATTCTGCCAATGTAACTCAATAAATTTATCACAATTTAAAAACGTTTGTCAATATATATTTTTTGACACGGGATTTCAAGACCATGGAACAGACTTTAGGAACAGGCTTATTTTTGTAAAATCAGTGAGATTTAGAAGGAAGACAACTGTCGGTCATATGGAAAAATCTCAAAAATATCATGACTTCAAAACAATGGAAGTTTTCAAATGGTTAGTTCGTTGTGAAGAGTACTGTATTCCTTGAGCAGCTTTGATTGTGCTTTCTGCAAATTGTTTAGCATTTCCTGCCAGTTAGGTTGGCTAAGAGCTGTCAGTTTTGAGAGTGATCTCTGTGCTTGCAGCTACTCAATATCAAGTGCACTGAAAAGGCTCTTTTCTTGATAGTTTTAATGGCATGCTTTTCTACTTAACCGTCACGTTCACTCGTACAACCCTACAAGAAGAAAATCCTTCCGTTTCTTGTACGTATTGATTTTCACATCGTTTCGAACTACTGACGGTACGAATTGTTTAATTCTCTAAGCTACGTTATGCAGAATGCCAACAGTATTGCTCTGTTTACTTTTCAGCTAAAGCCATTTTTTGTGAAATAGTTTGATTTCATGCTTTTAAGGCTTATGTGTTCTTTTTCGCTTCTCGCGTTTTCCCCTTTTCTCTCCTTCGAACATTTGTGCTTTTTAATTCAAACAAATTAGCAGTCTCCGTAGTCTTTAGAACAAATTGTAAAAATCTAGCGAAATCTTTTCCCACCAAAGTATTAATTAAATTTCATAGTTAAGTGATTTACATTTTTAAAAGGTAGTGCTTTTACCAAGGACTTATTGTTTTCAATGAGCTTCCTTGCCTCATCGATTTGAGCTTTGTTTATTTCAAAAAATTATTTAGGATGTGTGGAGAAAATAATAAAAAGTGCCGGCTTCGCTTTTCATTAGAAGGTACAGCTGGCAAAACAATACGCAGCATGAAATTCATTATGAAAGTGTAATGGTCCTATACAGTGACAAAGGGCTCCCTATTTTATGGGCTTGTAACTGTTGAACCTAGGATTCAAGTAATATGGACATCGCTCAACTAATGGAAATGCTTGAACGTCACTAATGTTTAAAAAGTCAATGATGTTATGTTCACTTTTTTTCAGTTCCTGACCGCAATACAATTATGATTCCCTGTGGCTGAACCATTCTGCATCATCTAAAGGGCACGAAAGTACTAAATCCTCGTAACAATAATGCGAATATGAGTATGAATATAGATTTGAATTAAAATATGAATAATATATTTTTTTTTGGCATTCAAATCCTACAGTATGTAGGATGTTTGTCCCATGAACCTCCCAAGAGCCTCCCATAGTTCAGTAGTGAAGCATCCGAACTGAAACTCGGAAGGTTGTAATATCGACTCCTGTTTTTTTTTCCGAGTTTGTCTATGAGAGTGCCGAAAAATGCATCTTTCAAAATAACAATACAATTCTAAAGAACACAATACACAAAGAAACTCTTGACGCTATTCACAAAACATAAAACTTAGTAAGGCACTTAAAAGCGAGTTTCAAAAGAACCAAATTTCCTGGCAGAAGACACAAAACATTCAGCATGCCGGCTTGTGCTTACGCATGCGTACACCTGATGCCTCATGTTCATGCAACAAGTAATTTTTTTTCATTTAATTCTACATTTAACTAAGTAATTTTCATTTTTATAATACAGACTACAGTGTAAACCCCTTTTATAGAAGGTATCTTTTTCAAAAAAATAGCTAGTTAAAAATACAATCGACCAAAAATCAAAAATACCTGCAACATCAATGCATCTGTTGATCAACGCAGACGCGAGCTCAGAAAACTGAGTGAAACGCTGTAACAGTAGATCCGCTATTTCACTGCTTCATTTATTAAAATCATCTTAAGACAAATCTACAAACTGTTATAATAGCAGAGCAATCATCGGTCTTTCTTTCTTATAATAATATTTTCCTCATCCAACACTTCTAAATTCCGTTTCACCTTGTGTAAGCCAGGCACACTTATTTACAATAAACAAGGTCTACAAAAATAAAACCTTCAATTTAGCTGTTTTTTTCCTGGCGTCAACTTCTAGTAATTTTTCCACTGAAATACTGTACCCTATTAAGCTTTTAATACAGCTCTCTGTTGAAATCCAAGTTCACTGTGGAACACAAGGATCTTATCCTAATTACATGTTACTGTGTAAAAACTTCTTTTTTTACGTTAGTGGCGCGGGATGCCATGTTTTGAAATGATATCAAAGAAATGCCCAAAAAAACGAAAAAAAAATGATGCGAGCGTTCATACTTGAAACAGAACATCACGAACACTCCTCATCGCTATGATTACACAAAAGCACACGGTCTGCTCTCGACTAAAGTGAAGTAACAAAGTAATAAAATCATTCTAGAATCGTCAACTGCAATGGCGTTTAGTATAGATGTTTCATTGATTGTTTAGGTCTGTTTTGGGGTTGTTTAGGGGATTGTAGCTGATGCTGTTGCATAGATATTGTATTGTTTTTGTATGTGTGGGGTGAGTGTGTGTTAGGTCTGTTGTGTTACTTTTCTTATAACCAGGGTTCGTTGTTGTTTTTAATACTACGAATAACATGTATGTCTACGGCACGGTTCTATTGTCTTAACCTATCGTCTTATATAAGATAGAAAATAAAGTCTGTTGTTGGTTGTATTTCTCTATACCAAGTCTGTTATTTTCTACTGTGCTACCACATTGTCTTATATATCGTTTGGGACTAAGTGATTTGTTATGGATTTTCTGACTTAACTCTGGATTTGGTATTTGACGTAACGACAAGGCAATAAAATTGAAGAACCGTGCGTCGAGATAAAAGCTTTCAGGATGCCAACCTGGTTTTTCTTTTTCTTCCTTTTTTTATAGTTTTTACTTTTTATCAACTTCCCATTTTTTTCCTTAGACATAGCTTTGTGTCTCACGGTTCTTGCCTTTGCCGTCACCACCGTCGCTTTTATATTCGTGTAACTTCATCTCAGCGTTCTCACCATTTGACACTGGTGAAGCCCACCTCGTAACCGGTTTAATGGGTTTTGATTCCGGTGTAACTGGTTTAGGTGACACAATCGAAGTCGCCTTCGCATCTCTCTTGGCGGCCTTCGTCTTTTTACCATCTGATTTAACGTGAGCTCTTTTAGGAATCTTTTTATTTGCTTTTGTCTCTTCTTCGCTGCTTGAAAGTGACGAGGCAGAGTAAACGACGTCTTTGGCTTTACCTGCACTAAACACAGGTCTGAAAAGTTTCCCACGATTGTGGTCATCATCAATCTTATTATCGTTTAAATCGCTGTCCTCACTCATAACATAAATGGGCGCTCGCGGGGACATCGGAACATCCAATTTCCTCGTACATGATGGTTCGTGTTCCGGACTTGATAGCTCTGAGAGCGAAGAATCATCCATTATAAAGTTTAGGCCCCGTGATTGGCTTCCTATTGGAGGAAGTCTCATTGTTGCAACACTTTCGCTACGATCCGAAGGAGCGCGATCGATTGGTTGAAGTCTTTGTGTTTTGTCCTTTCTCGGTAGGCTCCGACTTTCATCGCTGTTTCTCACAGCTTGTTCAATGGAGTTCACGCTGCTTAATGAGTCGTTCTTTGAATCGCTGTGGTCGTGCGCGCGAATTACAACGTTGGTGGAGTTGCCTTCTTGTTCGTTTCTTGAAGCCGCCGCGGTTTCGCCATCACCAGTTCTCTTCCTGGTTCTGCTTTCATTACCTTCGCCGTCGGCAGAATCACTTTGAATAGCAAACACGGTGTCTGTACCCTCCAGGGAGCCAAGAGTGCTTTCTTCTTTCGCTTCCTCTAAGTGCTTCATGAGCACTGCTACTACTACGTTCAACAAGACAAATTGCGTAGCTAAGACGAATATTGCAAAGTAGATTGGCGCGACGTGTTCAAGTGCCAAGCAGCTTGGAGAGCCATTCTCTTCACACCTCTTAATGTTAATGATATCCTGTTGAGGCAAATATTTCATTAAGCCTCCGCGTCCTTGGTAATATCACTTATTATTATATGGCTTGATCTGTGAGTAGGCAAGATAAGGGGAATCCGGAACTCTGATTGGTTACCAAAGCGGGCAAGATGGTCCCATCTTACCAATTCGGAATTTCCCGCTCTGTCTCGCGAAACAAAACGAAACAAAATCGTCATGCAATAAATCCTTTATTGACCAAGCTTGTTCGGTCAAGATGGCTGGATGTTGGCCTCGTTCTTTTTGGCGTTTTTATTGACCTCGACCATGTCTCGGTGATTAAAACGCCATGCACGTCCTGCCATCTTGACCTCACGCTTGGTCAATAACGCATAGCTATTGCATGGGCTAGAAGGATAAATCAATTTCCTCTATCGCCTTCTTTTCTTGAAAGTATGCGATTGTGTAATTAAATTACAATCCATTCTTCCGTCACTGTCATGCAGACTGTTCGCCGTTTTCCTCTAGCAGGGCATACAGCAGATTTTCACGTGTACACATCAAGAACGGGAGGAAGCAGTTTTTCAGATTTTCATACCTTGAGAATTCCGTTCCAGTTGTCTCCAGTTGAAACACGAAACAGCGTCAGCATTGCAAAGCCGAAGTTTTTGAAGTGCGCGTGTTCATTCAGTCCTTCACATGGTATGCTGTCAGTACAATCTGCGAGAATAGATCAAGTCAAAAATACTGCAAGACGTAGAATTATAATTTCTCAATGGATTTCCTTGTATGATGAAAGTCTTAATTACTAGCCAATCAGCGTTCATCATTTCATGAGGCATTGCATTCCTTTTGTAGGATCTAAAGTCGACATAACAGAATTGGATATTGATGCACTTTCATGCAATTATAGAAAAATTCTGATCAAGTAACTTACCGACTTCACCGAACAACTCCATCCCAAGAGCAGCAAAAATAAAGAACAGCAAAAGAAAAAGAAGAGCCAAGTTTCCCACCTGAGTGAATATGAAGAAAAAAACATACAGTCCCGTTAAGTAAGAAATATATACAAACTGGAAGGCGTATGGAATACACATAGGTAATCAAATGGTTGATCAACGAGTGCAATTTGGAATAAATGAGACTGAAAAGTGACCATAATGCGGCTAAGTGGAATATATGTGAATCAAAACCGTTGCGGATTCTATAGTTTACTCGTGTAGTTGACATTCGATCAAATTAACTTGGACGATTTTATAGATCACAAATGGAACAAGATATTAAAATCTACACAAGATCACTGCAAGCGTAGGTATCCCGAAGGTACTGTTCCATTTAGTCTTCTTCGCAGCCGTCCTTAGGGAAGGAGCGTTGCTGACGTGACTAAGAACGGCTACGAAGGAGGTTCCATCGCAGCCCACAGAAATTTTGAAATATCAGGCCGGAATGTTTGTTGAATGGAAAGTAATGCGCACTCATAATTACTTTCCCGTGACATCTCTGTAGTTGTGAAAACATTAGCGGCCGCCCTCAAACTGATTTACGGAAAGAAAAAACTTGAGCAGAAAGCGGCTAATGGAGTATCGGACTATCTTAAACCTCTCACGCCCAGAAGTGATCAATATGTAACTTCCCCTCACAATACCAATACATTGTTAAGCAAACAGGAGACGAGAATCAAGAAATTATCAACCTGAGGATACTGAATTGATCTACTACTAAATTCTCCAAAGTAACATGTAGCAAAGTATATAACACTCACAAAGGAGAATTACAACATTGATTTTGGGTGTGAAAGCGTTAAATAACACCCACATATTCATGTCGAACGCACTTTTAATGATTCAGTACTTCTAGTTAGTAATGGTAATCCAGCATACGGTTTCGAGTTCAGTTTGCAAATTTCAGCTTCTTGAAAAACTCACAAGTGCAAGTTAATTCCAACTTGAACTCGAAATGGTATGATTACTTATTAATAATACAAAAATGAAAAAAGTATTGGCCAGAGTAAACCTTTCTTGATTTAATGTAGCCATTTTTTCTCACTCGAGAAAAAGTTTTTTCAAAGTTTCGGCAGAAAATATTCCTCATCACTTTACGTGATATCATTGGCTTAGAAAATTTCCCTATTGTCTTTCAGCCAATCATAATCCAGAATTTCAATGTGAAATTTGCACTGGTGTTACACTGTTTTCACCTGTGTTAACTACACTTTTTTCACTGGTGTTACACTTGAACTGAAATCAGAGTCGAGTAATTTTCTCATGACATATTAGTAAGGAGGAAAACGCAGCAGTGACGCCGTTCGGGTTGCAAAAAGTAACCGCATGATTACTTGTATATAACAACGAATTGGTTTGATTGGAGGCAGAGAAAAGGACGAAATAGGGAAAGAGAATGAAACCGCAAGGCTCGAGAGAAAAATGGTACAAACAGTGGATTGATTAAAACTGGAAGTTACCCTCGAGGCGAGTCTCTTACATGCTAACTTTTCGAGCTTTTTCTCAAGAAGAAGCACTGAAAATAAAAAAAAGTGCAAAAAAGGTGGTAGCTACAAACCTGAGGAAGAGCCTCGGCGACAGTGTCAAGCAACTTGCGGATTCCTTCGGCTGTTTTAAGTAGTTTCAGCACTGAAAAATTAAGCAGTCAAATAAATGGGCATACTGGCCTCCACAAATGCCATATCATAAGAATTTCAGAACATTATCTCAGTGCCGTAGCAGGGTTAAATATATTGGGGGGGCATAGCACGAAAATTGTTACTGCGCTTCTTTTGAATTGAATATTTTCATTTCGAGTTCACCAATTTTTGGGGGGGCCCGGGCCCCCCCGGCCCCTCCCCATGCTACGGCACTGTATCTTACAAATAACACAGACATCATCTTTCAGAGGTTTAGTTCTACATCTTTACTATTTCTTTTTAATTTCAAATGAAACGAGCACTCAAATGCTAAATAATTGTCAGCATTCTGTGGACGAGGAAAGAAGAGCCGAAGAACAGGGTAGGTACGTGGTGTAAGCATCGTGTATGGCTATGGAGAGCAATGTATGCCATATATTCACTAACGGGGAACCACTATATGATGCTTACACCACGTACCTACCAAGAACAGTAGTTTGGTAGTTCAGCGCATGATTAGCGAAAAAATGTCAAGATTTTAGTGAAGGCGTACTGATGATAGATTTTCTTTGCACCAGTAGGAAATCTATTTTTTTTTTCCTCCTGCCGTAGACGAGCTTTTTTGTTTCCGATTCTTTTAAACTATAGTATACTCCAATTAATGTGTTGCTCATTGTAAAAATGTAGGTTGTGCGTTAAGAAAAATAAAAAAAAATTAATATTGTGTAGTATTTTTAACAATAAAATAGAACAGAAATAAAAAAGATGATAGGATTGTTTGTCATAGCTGAATGTTCGCTTAACGACATGCCGTGTTACAAAATGTCACGTGTTATGTCTACCTCGGGCGATTCTGAGCACTCTCATAACCCGGATGATGGTCGGGTTGATTGGCAGCTCGGAATTCATTTCCTCCAGTATGATGCCGACAATTGACAGCACGATAATAAGCAAGTCCAACTGGTTCCACCTATAAAAAGCAAGGAACAACAACATTTAATATAAATACTCAGGTGATTATACAAAACCGCGCGCTCTGATTGGTTCGCTATCTCGGATTATCAGCCGATAATCACCTCGACGAACAAAATGGCTGCCAGTTGTTCGCTCGCTTTTGTTGAAATAGAATTTTTTCGTGTTGTACAATGCTTTTTCGTTTCTTTTTTTGAAATAATCACCTGCGTATTTGTACTAAAACAATTATTCGCCTCAGGCTCAGTGATTATCGGTAATCACCGATAATCACCGATAATCACTTCGCCTTCGGCGAATAATTGTTAATTATTCAAAATATCCGGCAGTGGGTAGTTATTTTCGCTGATTCTGTTAGGTCCTCGTAACTCGGTATATCTTCGGTTATTCGTTTTTTTTTTTTTTAGGGGGGGGGGGGGAGACGAGCGTCATTGAAAACGGCGTTTCATGTTCCGACAATTTCGAAGACGAAAGTTTTAATCGTAAAAGAAACAACTTCCCAGTTAAGCTTTGGCGAATGTAAAAAAAAACAGGGTTAAGACAGGATTTAAATGAGTCGTTTCCAGTAAAATGATAAAGTATAAAGTACGACACAGAGCAATTCCAAAGGTCGTGCGTTATTCCCAACGAGTACTCTGAACGAAATTCAGTTCTGTTTGTCTGGTATGGTTCTTTTTACTCCCAACACTAGAGCCAACGCTCTGTGGAAATTTCAAGAAGTGATTTCAAGCGCTAAAATTTACTTTCAGGATATAATTCACTGTTTCACCATTTGCGTTGTACGGAGTCACTTACCTTTCCTTGATGTACTTTTTGAAGCCAAGAGCATAAATCTTCAAAATGCCTTCAATAACGAAGATGACAGTGAAAACGTAGTTTGCCCATCTGAGAAATTCGCTCAGTTCCTGTGAGAGATTCAATAATGAATAACTAACAATTGAAATTAAACGGATAGAGTGAAATCGTTCTCATTTAGGGGAGAGGAGTCGGGCACTTACAGAATAAGACTGTGGTGAACCGGTATTTAAAAAGAAAAATATTCAGGTTAAAAAGAAATTCAATTTAGGGTCTTGAAAAAGGTACAGATACGACAAACAGAATTCTGACAGAACACGGCTTAAAAGACTAACATTTAAATACAAAAAAAATTAAGATTATAAAATAGCCAACATCTGATCTGTAGGACTTCTAAACCTGACCAATCAAACTCCCTTGCTTAAAATAACTTTTGCTCGCTTTATTGATTTACAAAAAAATAAACAGATATGAAAAGTAATGGTTCCAGTCGTACTGTGATACACTAACAAATTCTCTCTACCAGAGCAGTGAAGAATCTATAGAAATAATCTATGAGAATATTACCTGTGGCTGATTGTAGTGTTCCATGGCCATACAGATGACATTCAGTACTATGACAGCGGCTATCCCAAGATCAAAGTAGCCATGCGTGCAAATACGGTGAACAAGCCGCCGAGGTTGAGGGAAATCGTCTGCCTCTTCCTCGTCAGCCGCTGTGTAATAAATTAGAAGTGAATTAACCATTTTGATTCCCTGATCTAGCTATCTAGCGGGTGCCGTACACTTCTGTACACACTGCCGTACACTTCTGAGTTTGTTGGTTCTCTGCTCCGCTCTGAGAGGTTTTTCTCCGGGTACTCCGGTTTTCCCCTCTCCACAAAAACCAACATTTGATTTGATTTAATTTATTTCATTTGTGCTTTACAGTGTCCCCAATTAGTACAGCAGTGCTAAATACACTTGACACTCAAATAAAGTTCATTATTATTATTATTATTATTATTATTATTGTACCGGCTACTTTCGAAAATTCAAGGTTACATCAACTCAAATTCCTTAACTTGATAAATTTATGAATTCTCCTTGCTGTTTGCTCAATAATGTATTGTTATGTAATGTTAGGAGAAGTTCAATTTTGGTGACTCCATGGACGGGTTAAGCTTTTGTTAGAAATTTTTATCACCTCTTCAGAGCAGTCTTGTCCGCCTGCGTGATTTCACGTGATTTTGCCATTTTTAGTTACGGGCGAAACTCTGTTTTGATCAAGGCTTCACAGAGTTTTATTCTACCTTCCAGTTTAGTGTTTTTCTGTTTTCATTAATTGACACTGGGGATAACTTTTCACTTATACCAGTTTGTTACACAAGGAAAATAAAAAAGGAGGAGATTGTAAATACGAAAGTAATGGCTGGAAAGATATGAAAGACAACATTTCATTTCCCAAAAGCGCGAGAGTTTTTCGCGCCAAAAATCGCATTCTTGCGCATTCTACATTTTTCCATTAGATCTAAGGCAACGAAAAGCGCCCCGCACATTT
This sequence comes from Ricordea florida, assembly GCA_949710005.1. Lineage (NCBI taxonomy): Eukaryota > Metazoa > Cnidaria > Anthozoa > Corallimorpharia > Ricordeidae > Ricordea > Ricordea florida. The sequence goes on from OX453275.1 coordinate 4,607,230, forward strand.
TATTCATTGATTAAGGAAACAAATTTGCTAGACAGGTGGTTTCCCTTCAAAATTCAGTATTCAATAAAAGCGGAAATTTGACACTCTGTGATACAAGTACTCCGCGAGAGAAATAGCAGAGTTTTCACGTACTTCAATTTTGAACAATGCCAACTCAAAGTTAAATTTCATTTAGTAGAACAATGAACGTTCTTGGTAGAAAAACCTGATTGCAGTTGCTCTGCCCTTTTGCGTTCTTTCTCTGCTAATCGATCTTTCTCCATCAAATCTCGACACTTTTGAAAATTCTCCACCACAACACCCACCAACATGTTGAGCACAACAAAACCAGCGAGCAACAAGAATGCCACAAAGTAAAGAACATTCCACTTTTGGTTGTTTCTTATTGGCTGCAAAAAAGATCAAAGAAGTATGCGTTATAGATCAAGCGCGAGGTCAGTATCGCTGCATATTGGTCGAGTTCTTTCTTTGCGTTTTTTATTGACCGAGACAGAGTCCAGGTCAAAAAAACGCAAAAAAGAACGATGCCAATATTCAACCATATTGACCCAACCTTTGGTCAAGAAAAATCTACAATTTGGAATTAATTCGCAAGAATAAGTTTTCAAAAACCTGAATTTGCACGAGCCGCTTCGGCAAGTGCAATTTCAGCTTTTTGAAAAACTCACAAGTGCAAATTGATTCCATATTGAACGAGAAAAACTGCATGATTACTTATTAATAATATAAACATGAAACAAAGTATTAGCCAGAGCAAACCTTTGATTCAATGTAGCCATTTATTCCCACTCGAGAAGACGTTTCTTAAAGTTTCCGCAAAAAGGTTTCGTCAACATTTTACGAGATATCATTGGCTTAGAAAATTTCCTACCATCTTTCAGCCAATCATAATCCAGAATTTCAAAGTGTAATTTGCACAGGTGTTACACTTGAAGTGCACTGCTCTCAGCCATGTATATTATCATTGGGTAAATAATAATATACATCTATAATAATAATAAAATAGTTGCTGAAATAACAATAGAATAATTTAATTCCTCACCTGCCTGTCAACTTTGACTGCATCCAGACCTTGATACATGATGGTCACCCAACCGTCTTTGGTGGAAAATACAAACAGTGTCAACAGTGCCTATGATTTGAAGAAAAGTAAGGCAAGTTTAATAGCTCTGTATTACCGACCGCCTAAAGTGTAATCTTCGTTTGCGTCTCCCGCGGAGGCCGCGAGAACGTTTCGTGCGCCAGAACCATTCTTGCAAAGTGGTTAAACGTTTTCACTCCTTCACGCTTCGCGAGCCATAACTCAATTGCCAAATACATTAAGGACACCTTCTAAAAACCACTTCTTGCACGATGGTTGAAGCTTTTTCACTTTTTCACGTTTCTTGCTCCAAAAATCACTTGTTAAATTTATGAAGGACTATCGCCAAAAAATCTTTTCTTTCATTGTGCTTTTAACCCTTTCGCTCTAAATATTTTAGTGGTAACTTTTCCTTGTGAGTGCCACTCGTGAAACTCTGATGTTATGTAAGTATGATCTGTTAAATTTGACCTGACTAGAACGACGTAAAAACGTACCTTGGCCAAATTGTCAAAGTTATACTCTCGGTTTATCCAGACAGAGCCTAAGTCAATACAGTCTTGTCTGGTTACTACATCTGGATATTCCTTATCTTTACAATGGTAGAACTTTCCCTTGAACAGCTGAGATGAAATAATTAAAACAGAAATGGTCACCACAGATTATCATTATCAATATCATCATCATCATCATCATCGTTATCATTATCGCCATCGCATCGCCATCGCCATCGTTATTGTTATCGCTAGCAAATCATTCCGGTCTAGTTATGTCTGCTACAAAAATCATTCTTGTAAGTAAAGGACACCCTTTTTGCATTATATAATTCACAACCAACTTAAGAATAAGCTTAACGTGAAAATCGTCCATTATATTAGTAAGAATAAATGGTTAAAGTTTACCTGAACTCCAAGTATTCCAAAGATAATGAAAAACGTAGCAGCAATAAGCACGATGTTTCCGATCGGCTTTAGGGACGAAATTAAAGTTTCAACAACAATCTTAAGTCCTGGAGCCCGACTAATCACCCTGAAATGAGACAAAAAAACAGAGAAAAGTTTGTTAATTCTGTGGAGTTTATTTTCAGTTTTCAATTATCCCCAGAACCATTCTATGGAAAGCTACTGAACAGTACTGTACCGTGATTTTGTTTGTTTTACTACATACAGAGTGGGTCTACCTTTTTCATCTGTGGATCAAACTATGCAGAGTGACCATTCTTTGGAAAGCTACTGAACAGTACTGTACCGTGATTTTGTTTGTTTTACTATATACAGAGTGGGTCTACCTTTTTCATCTGTGGATCAAACCATGCAGAGTGACCATTCTTTGGAAAGCTACTGAACAGTACTTTACTGTGGTACTGTTTGTTTTACTATAAAGAGTGGTTCTAACTTTTTCTTTTGTGAATCAAACTATGCAGAGTGACCATTCTTTGGAAAGCTACTGAACAGTACTGTACCGTGATTTTGTTTGTTTTACTACATACAGAGTGGGTCTACCTTTTTCATCTGTGGATCAAACCATGCAGAGTGACCATTCTTTGGAAAGCTACTGAACAGTACTTTACTGTGGTACTGTTTGTTTTACTATAAAGAGTGGTTCTAACTTTTTCTTTTGTGAATCAAACTATGCAGAGTGACCATTCTTTGGAAAGCTACTGAACAGTACTGTACCGTGATTTTGTTTGTTTTACTACATACAGAGTGGGTCTACCTTTTTCATCTGTGGATCAAACCATGCAGAGTGACCATTCTTTGGAAAGCTACTGAACAGTACTTTACTGTGGTACTGTTTGTTTTACTATAAAGAGTGGTTCTAACTTTTTCTTTTGTGAATCAAACTATGCAGAGTGACCATTCTTTGGAAAGCTACTGAACAGTACTGTACCGTGATTTTGTTTGTTTTACTACATACAGAGTGGGTCTACCTTTTTCATCTGTGGATCAAACCATGCAGAGTGACCATTCTTTGGAAAGCTACTGAACAGTACTTTACTGTGGTACTGTTTGTTTTACTATATAGAGTGGTTCTAACATTTTCTTTTTGTGAATCAAACCATGCAGTGTGACCATTCTTTGTAAAGCTACTGAACAGTACTGTACTGTGGTACTGTTTGTTTTACTATACAATGTGGTTCTAACTTTTTCATCTGTGAATCAAACCATGCAGTGTGACCATTCTTTGTAAAGCTACTGAACAGTACTGTACTGTGGTCCTTCTCGCCACTCTGTCATTTTAGAACATCTATTCTGTTTTCAGTTATACTTGTATTGTGGCGTTAAATAAACTTGACTTGACTAACTTTTCTCTTTGCCAAGTTCGTCAAACGAAAAACGCCTCTTTGGTTGAATTTCACAGAGAACCTTGTGTAGTACAACAGGAAATTCCACCCACCTTAGCGGTCTGAGCGTTCTCAGAGCGCGAAATACACGCAGCACCCCGAGAATAGAGCTTTCTGTATCTGTTGTTAGGGTAACGATGACATCAATCCAGGAAATAACCACAAGAAAGCCATCCATTACATTCCAGCCACTGCGAAGATAAGCTGTTTTACATGGCACCCAGAGACCACGAGCAATTACCTGAGGGAGGGGAGAGACATTTTAAAAGTCATTGAGACTGAAGAGAAAGCCGAGGGTAATTATGTAACCTCTTGGGGGAGGGGAAAGAGGGCAATGTAACCACCTGGGGGAGAGGGAGGGGAAGATTAGCTATTGAAACTAAGAGGAAAGATGAGCGAGGGGACGGAGTGAAATGTAGCCACCTGGGAGAGGGGAAAAGTTGAAGTGTACTTTGTGGACTACAATCCTAATAGAGTAGAAAGTACATAGATGACAATTTCTGGAAATATCCAAAGCTATTTACATAGGGCTGTTTTTCAAGTATCATGAACTTTCCTTTAACGTTTGTTTTTGTTTCTATATTTTTTATTAGAGCAATGAGCTCTGAGCTTCTGGATAAACGACGTAAGCACTACCATGACACCTTTATAGTTACATTCGCATTTTGTTGAAAACATTTCTGCAGGGGTGGGGGGGAAGGGGGGCTTGAATATTGAGTTTAACGGATGAACATGCAGAAACAGTTTTCTTACCTTAATCATCATTTCAATTGTGAAGATCCCCAAGAGGATGTACATGCAAATGTCAATGAATTTTTTCATCTGAAACGAAACAAGATCCAAGATTAGGACCCACCCTGTCCTATTCAGTTTCCCGACTGTTATTATACAACAACAAACAACTAAGTATAGTAGAACATTTGATAAGGGACCGTTCATTTCTTACGAGGGAGGGGAGGGTGGTGGGATTGGGGGGGGCATGCGAAAAAAACGGCTTTCAAGGGGGGCCATCCCAAGAAAAATAGGTAAAAGGGGGCATCACCTGAAATATTTTCGCCATACTTTGAAATGGCAAAATGCTTTAACAGGAGCCCATCAATGAAATCGCCGCTTCAAGGAGGGCCATGTTAAAAAAATTTGCAAACTCAGGGGGGTCACGCAATTTTTTAATGGTTCTTCCCGAATCACACGAGTCACCCCTCCCTCGTAAAAAATAACGGTCCCTTAACTTTTCAGAGAATGTTATTGCTCAGTTGCGTTAATGATTTAATTTAAAAAAAGAGAAATGTGGGCGTGGAGAAGAGTTGGCAGAGCCATTCCCTATTTAATTTTATTAAGTGCGTTTTTGTTCCTCCAAATTGTTTTAAATAGCGGCAGTAAATTCGTAGTTAAATTCTAAAGAAGAAAATCTAAAATTCTGCTTGATATAAAACGACTTCTTTAAAATTCCCCAACAAGATGAAATAGGGTACCGAAATTGTTTCGAATAACACAATGGCCATTCGGACCAATTTTCTTAAACAAAATTCGGTATTGGCATATTTAAACAAATGTACATAGTTGTTCTGTGGCTTGACAGACACTGTTTTACTCACCGTACTATCCTTGGGTAGGCCTGGTCTTTCGAGAGCCATAACAACGCAGTTAAAAATGATGAAAAACAGCACGACTCGATCAAACCACTCGTTACAGTGCACTGTTACCATGCACTTACGAAACCTGAAAGAAACGTCCACCGTTCGTATCACTTCGTGCGCGCAAGCAGTTAAATATCTGAATGTCAGGTTATTATTAAAAAAAAAATTTGTCTAAACAAAACCGAGTACGGCAATTCTTACTATCGAAGTTTACTTGCAAACTTTCCAAACTCAATACACCTTATTCCAAAATGGCCGAAAATATATTATTCTTTTGTCTTCATGTTAATTGGCCCTCATTGCCTCGTTTTAAGCCAAGGATTCTTTTGAATTCTGCAGTTGCCATCGAGGCAATGAGGGCCAATTAACATGAAGACAAAAGAATAATGTATTTTCGGCCATTTTGGAATAAGGTGTATTGAACACTTGACCCTCGTAGCATCAAAGCAATTTTTAATATTTGCGATTTAGTCTGAAAAAAAGAACAGGTTGGTAAAGGATTCCAGCTAGCGACCTCGCGATTACGGGTGCGATGCTCTAGCCGCCAAATAAAAAATAGGTTCGTATATGGCTGTGTTATCTCCAAACTTACAATAATCCATGCTTTAAATGCACGTGCTAAAAAGGAACTACAAACACCACATTTCTTAAAACGGCACGGATTCACACCCAGTCCTTAATACTATCGCGCGGCATTCTCTTCCAGTCTCCGGAACAAGCACTAGTCCGAGGTACAACTAAATAGCGGTTATATCGCACCTCTCTCTGGGTTTCGATAACTTACAAGGGTCATGTTACATTCCTTCCTTCTTTTGGTCTCTCTATTCCTACACTCACTGACTCACTCACCTGTTGGAAGGTGAAAAGATATATAGGGACCAGTCCTTTCGTCGGGCGAACCAAGACGAGTTTTCCTGAACAATGACATTTTCTTCGTCGTCCTCTCTCGCACTCATCTAATAAAGAAGAAAAAAAGTATAGATTGCAAAGATGGTAACAGCACTTACATTCAAAGTGTAATTAGCATTGAAAGGAACTTTTCTGATTGGTTTATGATGTTGAAGCCGCGAGAAAATGCCACAATATAGCATTTATATCCAGGATTCGGTGCAGATATAGTTCAGCAAGTGTCTACCGTCAAATTCTGCAAAGTAACATAGAAAGAAATTGATAACGTGCACTAAGGAGAACTTCCATTTTGACTTGGTATAGGGATAGCAGTTTGATGAATAACAATTAAATTGATACCGTGGTTACTCAATGCGACCTGGGGAAAAAATCTTGGGTGAAATAAGGGAAGTGGCGAAAGTTACCAGACAGATGAGCCTTTGGAATATTCAGTGGATTTCGGTTTGAAACCTACGTAAAAAGACAATCGCTTCCTGTGAGTACCATACCACAGCCGATCACCAGAGTTTAGTCCTGTCGGGCGGGGTTGGTACTTGGAAGGGTGACCGCCTGGGAATACCCTGTGGTTTCTCGTGTTTCTTGGCTTAAAAATATATTATTTATTGGCAAAGAGAGAAAAATCAACATAAAGCTTTTCCAGCCAAAACCTTTAGAAAAACAAACGGCACGTTTGCTATTAGTGGCATAAAAGTTTCTATTTTTTGCATCCGTGCAAAAGACATTCCGTGTTCGTTCAAAGCGATCACTCGGCAGTAAATTGCGATGAAAAGTACAGAAGTTACTGGATTTTGGTTCAAATCATCACTTAAACTGTTGGCAAAAGACAAATCAACATTTGCAAACAACATTTACTGTGCTTAAGCGATAATCGCCTTGGTCTTGTATTTACATGTGAAAGTCCGTTTGAAGCCCGAAGTTCGGTCTTTAATAGGGCCGTACTTGGGTAATGTCCGTGAAATCGAAAAAATCGCAACGCGAAACGGCTTTTTGCTGCTTTTAAGGACTCCATGTCTTTTTTTTTTGGGTGGTAAGTAATTATTCAGGAATATTTGTTTCCATTGTGAGCTTAAAAAACGATGTACATCCTTTATAAGAGATAAAAACCATGTCTCGAAAATCATTGTTTTGGATCGATTCACTCGCCGGGCCATAGTACACGGCTGATGTTACACTTTTGCTCCGAGTTCCATGCGGTAGGTTGGAAACGATTCTTTTCCCTACCTCCTAAAATTCCAAAACAAGCTTGAGTTTTGCTTTTTGGCGTCGATTCTGAACTCTGAAAAGGTAGGAGTCAGCTTGGAAATCGCGCAAGTGGTTTAACACTTAATTTGCCGCGCGTGAATTTTAAATGCCTTGGTGGCGCAGTGGTATCGCACTTGCCCTTCAATCTGATGTTTCGCAACCGCTCGAGTTCACATCTCGGAAGATGTTTTAGTCTCTTGTTGTAAATACACGAAGACGTCTCGCGCGATGCGATAAACGTTGAAAAAACGTGTCAGTTTGTGATTACGATGAAAAAAAAATTCAGGAAACCATTTTGGTCCCCTTTGCAGTTTCCAGCTACAATGAATCCGCCGGTTTTTCACCGTGGTATGTCACAGGTATCCCACTGAAAAACGGGCAAGTCATGCAGCTCCTTAAATCCATCATTTCCGTATGACCCCTACTCGCCACCATGATTTGGTTCAGTTTATGGTTCTCAAATGGCAGGCTATGTTTTAGCTCTGATGAAGGCCCAACACTCGAAAAGTCAACATCCCTTACACCTAACAGTGGTACAACTTACTCCCATAAATAGCACTGACCTCATTTTCGTCCTCAGAGGTAATGCATCTCTCTGCATTCACGGGATTGACTATGACCTTAGTGGTCTTGTCGCCAAATGATAACGTCTTTCGTGCCACGTGGGGAGACGTGCTGGCGGGGGAAGTTGGGGCCGAGGCGTGGATATCCTTATTTGGAAAGTAATAACCTGGGTTAGCGGTTCATAGTGCCCAGTGCCTTTATTTGTAAATGTAATAGGAATTCCTTTAACTCCCTCTTAAAAATTTGCAAGCTAGCACTATTGATGAAAACGCATGGAAAAGAGTTCCACAAATTTGTTGCGAGGTATAAAAAAGTGCACTGCCCTGAAGCTGACTTGTAGGCTGGGATATTAAGATTATCCTAGTATCTGGTGTTACGGTCATGAACAAATGCACATGTCTTTAATACAAATGCACTTGTCTTAAATACAAATGCACGTGTCTTTAATACAAATGCACGTGTCTTAAATACAAATGCACGTGTCTTAAATACAAATGCACATGTCTTAAATACAAATGCACGTGTTTTAAATTTATTACAAGATAACCAAGACTTACATCTCTGAAAAGAACACTTTTTGTTGTTAGAGAAGGCAGGGATGAGCGCCTATACTGCTCTTGGTCAGCGGAGTCCTTATACCCGTCTCTAATCATATCGTCACGGGAGCCAGAGCGGGCAAGGTTCTCTGCAGGTGATGTGGGACTAACGCAAACAATAGGCACCATGGGATGGGCATGGCCAGAGCAACGGATCAGCTCCATCCCAGAATGCTGTTCTGTCTCCTGTTTGGACTTCACACTCCACGCACTCCCACTCTTTTCCTAAGGAATAAGAAAAAACAAATTATAATCTAAAGAACGCACTGCAATGTGTTACTGTTTGTTTTCTGTTTGTGAATCAGATAATGCAGTATGACCATTCCTTGGAAAGCTACTGAACAGTACTGTACTGTGGTACTGTTTGTCTTACTATACAGTGTGGCTCTTACTTTTTCATCTGTAGATCAAACCATGCAGTGTGGCCATTCTTTGGAAAGCTACTGAACAGTACTGTACTGTGGTACTTTTACTTTATAGGGTGGTTCTAGCTTTTTCATCTGTGGATCAGATAATGTAGTGTGACCATTCCTTGTAAAGCTACTTAACAGAACAAAACTATGGTACTGTTTGCTTTACAGTGTGGTTCTAACGTTTTCCATCTGTGTATCAAACCATGCAGTGTGACCATTCTTTGTAAAACTACTGAACAGTACTGTACTGTGGTACTGTTTCTATTACCATACAGAGTGGTTCAAACGTTTTCATCTGCGGATCAAACTATGGAGTGTAACCGTTCCTTGCCGAACTACTGGTCATTTGTCTTGAGTACTGGGGTCAATAAAAGGTGGCATCATTGTTACGTTAAACTGAACGAATGCAGCCTTTACTGAAATACTCTTACTGGCTGATTGGCGAATCCCTCTACCAAGATGGCTACCAGTAAGTTGAATAGAATGTAGTTTCCTATTGTCATCAGGAGAATAAAATATAGTGCCGCCCACTTTGATGTAAACCGCATTCCATCGTACATGACTGTGTTCCAGTCCTCCTGTGTCAAAATCTGAGGCACAAACAAAACTGAAATAATAAAATTCTGTACTAAAATTGGTTAAAATTTGTCAAACCAACCCAGAAAGAAATTTGGACTTAAGCAATGTCCGTACCTTGGTTAACTTTTTTTACTTGGACTTAAGGGTGCTTTGACTACATTTAAACACAAAATTGAGATCGCCCATTAATAAACATAATTCCACAATATAGTCTCAAAACGACTGCGGCACTTTCCCCGGTTTTCCTCTTACTGACTACGACCAGTGGTTAAAGCACTCGGAACAGTAAGTAAGTGATTCTCGAGTCATCGATATGGCTTTAACGTCCAATCCATTCCGACATTGGTTGGGTCACGTGAGTCACGTTAAGCCTTTGTCACCGAAAGTGGTTTTCATTTTAACTGGAAACACACAGGGTGTTCCGACTTTCACTCTCTTACGTGTGATTTGTTTAATCTTTCAAGGGCTTTAAATTAAAACGAACCTTTTATGCACTTTATACCAAGGCTATATGATGACATGAAAGTGAGTACGAGTCACAACAAGCTTAGACAAACCTCAGAATATTTTTCTTTGTTCCTACGATCATATTCTCCGTAATCTGTCTCGTCACGCAACGGTCGGAGGAGGTAGCGTTGCGTGACGAGCCAGACAAAGGCTACGAAGGCCCGGGGGGGGGGGGGGTACTGCCATGTATGGGCTATGTAGGTATGTGCCGCTGTGAAGGGTATGGTTTTCAAGCAGTTTACTCTAGAATAGGGTATATAAATCAGAACATTTGGGTCCAGAATAAGGTATCATTTTTCAGGAAACTGATCAATTGGTTTAAGATTTTATCTAGACTAGGGAAACAGCTACTCTAGGATACGGGGATTTGGGGGGTTTACTCTAGTATAGGGTAGAAAAATTTAGCTGAATTAGCTCTGGTATAGGTTAAGGGTTCCAGGGTCCCAGCGGCACATCCCCACCCAGAAATTCCTAGAGTACCCCCCCCCCCCCGGGTACGAAGGGGACTAAAACGATCAAAGAACAATAAAGAAACGCTAGCAGTCTACTGGAAAATAAAACTGCGCTGGAACTATGAATCTTACCTGAAAGACTGTGACCAGAGCCCAGAATAAGTCATCAAAGTGCGCACGGGCTGATGAGTCATACTCGCCGCCAAATAAGTTCATACCCAGGATGCTCGCGGTGAATATGAAGAGCACCAGCAGGGCCAGAAATGTCACGACGTTATCCATTGTGTGAATCATGACCATCAGTTGACGGCGGAGCGCCGGCAAAAATCGCACCAGTTTGAATATGCGCAGTAACCTGAAAGACCGCAGTACTGAAACACTGCTTTCTCCGTCACCAAAGAGCTCGACAATGCTGCAACGGAAAACAAAAACAAAACAAAACTACTGGTGATGTACAATTTCCATGTTTCGCAGTGATGGTTATTAATTTTAACCCGTTTCATTTGTATAGGTAATCAATGGCTTCGAGTGCAATTTGAAATAAATGAGCTCAAGCAAATTTCTCAAAGACTGAGCCTGTAGGGCGAGTGCATTTAGTTGTCCTCCAAAAATTTACGAGTGCTTATTTATACAAAATTGCACTCAAAATCATTTGCTCACTTGTTAATAATATAGAAGGAAAAACATAACTTCAAATTTCTGCACTCAATTTAAACTTTCTGCACTGTTTGGGATTAAGTGATGTGCTCGCAGCCAATCAGCGCATGGAAATTTTTGCATGTTATTGTATTTTATCAGAGAACAAACAATTGATGGGATTAACATATAGAAAGTTACCATTTTTTTTTCTATTCTTTTATCTTTTGAATTTAACATTACCAACCTACATCCACATTCAGTTATAATGTTACTTGCTTTTACTTTACTTTCAATGTAATGATTAACTATTAACCAATAGTTTCTTATTTACAAGTTGAGCAGTATTGCAGAAAAATGCAGTGATTAAAATCTATCAAACCGGTTTCCATGATGTAATTTATATAAAAATTATTGCTTAAGAGATTCATTTACCAGGGTAAGAAGATTAGAATGTAAGAAAGTTTGTCTCTCGTTGTTGCCTTTCTTTACAGGTTATTAACACGTGTTCTACGGTCTTCTTTCCTCCACAAAATTCAATTCGTCTTTGTCTTGAAAACCAACCTAGGTTGAGAATCTTGCAAAGTTTGTAACCTTGTACAGAGGCATTCACGCCTTGCGAGAAGCGCGTACGAGAATATTCACATAGTGCGCATGCTCACTACTCACCTGATTATTACTATGGCGCCATCGAACAAGTTGAACGCGTCTTTGATGTAACCGTAAGAACCGAGGCCAATGAGTTTCAAAAGCATCTCCAGAGCAAAGATGGCCGTGAAAATGTAGTTTAAAGTCTCCAGCACATCTGTCATTTTTTGGGGCTACAAAGTAGCAAATTTAAGAGAATAAGCAAAATAACTACCACTTGACGTGCAAATAGTATAGGCAGATACATTTGAGTTCACATCAAAACATTAAAGGTAGAACTCAGTACCACTGGAAATGCAACCGAATAAGCATTTTGCCGTTGGTCATGATTAATTGCCAGGTACCATGCTAGAGAACACAAACTTTATTGGAACAACATTAAAAAGGAACTCGCCACTTTAAATGATGCGAGCCCTTAGTTTGTATCATTGTTCCTGTTTTCTTTATCCTCTGCAGCTATAGTGCTTTGTTACGGGTTGGCCAGCTGCAAAAGGCCTGTTGTGTCGAAAGCGTCGTGGATTCCCCCGCCTACCAGACCCTAGAAAGGAAGCTAATCTACCGCAGGTTTAACTCCAGTCTTATATTGCGGCTGCACATTTATGGTGGGGATAGACAGTGTGGAGCTACGTTACCAGCATAACGAAACAACACACTGCCATCACCAGGCCTGGAATCCCCCTAAAACTGTCGATCGGAAGTCTAAACGCCAGCCACTTCACTACTCTGCCTTTACTTTTGTTAGACAAGAGGGCTCATAAAGTAACGACGGATTACCTGTCCATGGTATTCGATTCCCATGCTTAGTGTGTTTAAGAATATCGCTGCCATGATGATGTACATGAACCATTTGCTTTCCACGCTTGAGCGGCATCTGCGACGAAAACGTGAGCACACCTTTCGTTGGCGTCGAGATTCCAAGTCGTTAGTAGAAAGGTTGCTCTCACTGTCCCCATCCTCTTGATACACACACTCTGATTCATAATCAACTTTAATGTCTTCTTCAACGTGCTCCATTGCGCACGAGCAGGCATTCTGTATGGCCGTAGCTGCAGCTGTGCTGGCTGTAGCAGTTGCAGTTGCGCTAGAAAGAGAAGCCGCTGATAAAAACGTGTGGGCGGAAACATCCGCGACCGCTGATCTACCATTTATGGCAACTGCTGCTCTCGCGTTGGTAATCATCTCGCCGGGAATCGAACTCGACGGTTCTTTCCGAACAGAGCACGACGAACCTGTGATTATGGAAATCTTTGGTATCGTAGTTGGCTGGCTATCACTCTCACCGTTCGACTGTGATTGGCCAGGCAGTTGACCTGGCACAGTTAGAGTATTACCAGTAGTAACATTTTTTTCCGGTTTAGGTTGAAGACGACGAAAGTGCGATGATGACGCCTCAGAGGTCGCGTTCACGCTTCCCGGATTCATGGGAATCTGCTGACCCATTTCACCGCAAGGACATCCGGGATCTGTGCAGTGGACGTGATGATGGTAATGATGATGATGATGGTGATGATGATGGTGATGATAAACATGTTTGTTTTTCTTTCGTCTGCGGTTTTTGTGTTTGGAAGTTATTGTTCTTTTATTTTTTCCTTCACAATATTTCCAATGAAACCGCGAATTCATTCGTCTCTTAAATCTTCTAACCAAGTGTTCTATGTATCTTAGTATTTCGACCCAGCAACCGTCTCTGTCATAGCGACTGCTGGAAATTGTGCTCGTACTCGTTCCTTGTCGACGGCGACTCTCCTTCAATAGCTCATTTTCTCTTTGTTTAGTTTCTTGGAATTGTGTTGTAATTACAACCAAACATAGATTAGTCATAAAATACGACGCAATCTGAAATGGGATAAAAAATGGAATGCACCTCAAAAGAGAGAATTACCCAAGAAAATTTTATGGTTTATGCATCAACGAATACAGAAAATAACTAATGGAAATTCTTGCATCTCTATATCCAACAAAAGAAAAACATGAACGCATGCAACTTTCCATATCTGTAATTCCAAAGCTCAGTTTGTGATTCTTTCAACGACAAAAAGTATTTAAAACGTGAATTGCAATATGAGATTCTGCCGTGTGTGCCGTTGCTTCTAACAGGCCCGAAACTCTATACAAGACATTAGTTATTGTCTTACCACAATAAGAATAACAAAATAAATCCAGTTCCAAAAGCCATGAGCGTCTTGCACAAAATACATAATGTCCGACCAACCTTCCAGAGTAATAACCTGTAAATATTGAAAATATGTACTTATTGACTGAGTAGGGGGACCTAGTCGCGCCTTGGTGTACGGGCCGTATACAGGAATTTTTTATAGTGTGTTTCAATAAAAACGCGTGCGGGACCGTGCGAGTCGTATGATAAAACATGTTAAGCGCGCGGGACCATACGGGTCATATGATGAAGCAAATTACGCCCAGTTCAGTCTCCCAACGTTTGATCAGGAAAACATAATACTTAAATAAAGTGTTTGTTGCATAGAGAACTTGCTCAAATTTTATGTATGATTCACTTTGGGACTGCTAAGTGACGAGTGTTTCCATATTTCCATATTTCTCCAGTTTTCTGTACACTAACTATCAGAAGGAAGTCTTGCCGACTCAGCACTTCGACAAGGAATCATCATGAGGCGGCTAATTCTGTACGCTGGGTGAACCTATACAATACTCGGTTTGTGCTTTTTTGGTTCAGGTTCTGTAAAGTCACTTTAAATCCAAACATTTATAAACCCTAACTCAAAAGTGATTGAACACTACTTAGCCAAGCAAATGTTTTTAGGAAAATTTTAAATAACGGTATTGTTCAACATTAACTAACTGAACACCAACTAAACATGTTTAGTTAAATCAGGTTTAAAAACGTGAAAATTGGTAACCGAACACTGGAAAACGGGCTTTTACACAGGATTCAAATAAACTTTAACATGTTCTTAAATTTGCAGTCAACATGCTGCTACGTTTGTAGTCAGTAAGCAGCTTTTATAAAGGAGACAATTTTTAACCGTGTTTAACTTAAGAGCATTTAAACATATTTAAGCTTTAGTGTGAACAGGTTATAACATGTACACCGTGGATAACAAACTAAAAAAATCATTTCTCCAGCTTACTATTCAAAAAACTGAGTTTTTCTTGATCAATGCTAGGCAATCGCTTAGAACAAGGATTTATTAACTTACTTGAAAAATGGCTACCCAGGCAATAAATATGTTATCAAACCCAATAGCGCCCCAGAATGGGTTATCTCCCTTCTGCTTGCACACATTGTAATATTGGTTCCAGTTTATGCAGGCGTTGGAATTGTTCGAGTTTTGAGTTTGTTTTACGTAAGACTCGTAGTCCAATGTACAGACACGTGCTGAGTTCTCATACGACGGGATTAATCCACCGTCGCACGTAACCATGCCTGAGACATCAGGGGTAGAACACACGAAGTCCATTTGGTCTGGTGGAATGTAAAACTCGGTTAAGTTGAAACTGCAATGGTAAAAGCAATCAACAATAAGAAAAACTTACAACGGAAACGAATAAACAAACCTAAATCACCAAATAAACTTAAAAAAAAAACAGAAAACAACGATCCAGAACTAGGAAACGTTAAGCAGCTAAAGCAAAGGTACGAGAAACCACGCGAACGACTGAACGAACGAACGACCATGCATGGGGAGAAGACAAAAGAGAAAAGTTAAAGAATGAAAAAAACAGTTAGAGCACGAAAAAATAAACGAGAAAATGAACAACCAACGCATTAACAGAAGAAAAACAAAAAATGCAACCTAAAACAAACCGACCGATGAACGCTTATGCGGAAAAGTGAATAAGCAGAGGAACACGTATAGAACGAAAAATTCAAAGTTAAAAGACAAATAAATGGAAAACGAATGATGACAATTGGCACTGTCTATGACTTCATGCGGTTTCCGCTGTTATCATTTAGAATATTGTAGTCAAATAAACCATACTCAAGTGCAAAACACTAAACAAACAGGCACAGTGAACGATAAATTGTCTCAAAGAAAAAAGAGCATGGATCAAAAATAAAACTTTGAGAACATTAACATTTTCAGTCAACTATGTGTTTGAATAAGCCAATAAATTTTGCCGAGTTAGAAAGAGATTAGTCGCTCCCCGAAGGGTACTTGGCAGAGTTCGTTGTGGGCCGCTAAGGGAGGTCGTTCGTATTCTACTGTTTCACTCACTCATTCACTTACTCACTCAAATACTCAGCAGGGCCGGGTTGTTCGAAGCAGGGTTAAGGTAACCCAGGGTTAGTACGAAATTTAAATGCTGATATGAGAGCTTAAAAAGCACATTCAGAATAATCAGGGTTGTCAATTAGGGCCGGGGGCCGGGGGCCGGGGATTTCCCCCGGCTACTCACGGCAGGACCCCCGGCTACTTTCGTCGTTATATTAAACCAAACGAGCAGCCGAAAATTCTACATTAAAAAGGAGATAAGCGTGCTCCATAACCGCTTGCGGCTTTCCCCGGCAACTAACAACAAATACCCGGCAACTTGAAATCTCAGTGACAACCCTGGGATAATAAAGTTATTGTAGAGGAAAGAAACCCGGATTAAAATTTATCCCTGGATTAGCGCTAACCGGCTTTCGAACAATCGGCTCCAGGACAACATGATGATTTCGCCTCCATAGGAGGCAAAGGTCGCAAAAACAATTGCTTCACTTTCTGATGAAATGCTACAGTAGAAGTGACAAAGCCCAAAGAAAGTCTGCGTTGAAGGCTTTCGATTTTATCACTTTCAAATAACGAGAAACGTACCCGGCTGCTGGGACGTTCGCCGGTAAATTCAGAAAACATCTTCCTCTTAATCTGCCACTCCATAATTGAACACCAACTATACCGAAAATGGCAAAGATAAAGAAACATATGGCCAGAACATTCCATAACATTGGCAGTGTGTCCAACAACAAAGTCACCAAGATACGAATACCTGACAAAGAAAAGGGACAATTGCACAATAAGAATGGTTCATAATGTAAAAACAACATCATTCAACAAACAATATACAATTTACCAGCAAGTAGCCGAGCTGAGCAATGACGGGTAGTATGAGGTGTAAATGATAATTATATAATATAACTTGGCTAATTAAATTTGACAGACAGAAAAATATGATATATAATGTACTAATAAACAATTAATAAAGCTTCTCCTTGGTGACACAGAGAAACAACGCTGAGTCTAAATTTTAGTCGAAATTTCTTTTGAGTGCTTTAATACCCTGTTAGGCCCGGTTCATAAGTCTCATTTCTGCCGAACCGAATTCAATTCAAATCATTGAATTCGGCAGAAATTCGACGTCTGTATCAGCTCCCAAATTTCTACCGCACCTTCGACTGGTCTTGACGCACTATCCGGCAGAAGTGCGGTACCGATTCAAACGTCCCATTTCTGCCGTGTTGAATGTAATAGCTATATTTACCTACATTATGTTAATGTCTGATAATTAGTAAATCAAGGCTTACCATGAAAATGGCGTCATGTCGAGCGGCTTACGCGCGGGAATTAGGCGAAGAAGAAAGCTCCACGTCTGAAGAGAGAGGAAAACCCTCGCAGGAAATCACATGCTACTAGTGCTGGAGAATTACTGCAGCTCTAATGATGACATTGATGAAGAAGTGTATAGAAAGAAAAATATTTTGGTCCTCCCAAAGAAGAAATAATCCTCCTTGTTGCAATACGCTATTGCATGTTTAATCAGCCAATGATTGCATAGATGGTTATTCCCAATACGGACCATTCTTTGTTTATATTCAATCAGCTAAAGATCGTGCTAAAAAAAATAATTATTCATGATGAAGTGAGTAGGTGTAAAGGGCCGAGTCTGGCGCAATTTAATAAATAAAAAATCAATTTTATAATTCTGGCGCAATTTAATAAATAAAAAAATTAATTATATTTGTTTAAGGTTTGTAGAAAAAATTTTTGAAAAAAGGTTTAAATAAATAAAAAATATTAATTAAAATGGATCAATTAAATAATTTATATGTTTTCAAATTAAAACTAATTGCTAGTGAGTTAAAAATTAAAGGAAGATCAAAAATGCGTAAAAAAGATTTTATCAATGAATTTAAAAAATTTAAAGAGGAGGAAATTATTAATTTAATTGAAAAAGTTTCTACAACTAAATCTTGTATTTGCGAACATGGTATGCTTAAAAGTTTTTGTAAAGATTGTGGCGGCTCAAAAATATGCATTCATGGAAAAGTAAAATATCAATGTAAAAATTGCAAAGGGTCACAAATATGTGAGCATGATAGACAGAAAGCGCATTGTAAAGAATGTGGAATGATTAAATTATGTATACATAATAAAAAGAAAGCATATTGTAAAGATTGCGATGGAACTCAAATATGCGCTCATGGAAAACAAAAATTTTTTTGTAAATTATGTGATGGTTCTCAAATATGCATTCATGGAAGAAATAAAGCATACTGTAAAGAATGTGGCGGCTCGCAAATATGTTTACATGATAGACAGAAAGGGCATTGTAAAGAATGCGGAGGATCACAGATATGTGAACATGGAAATAATAAATCAATTTGTAAAAAATGTATTTAATAAAAGATATAAAAAAATAAAATAAAATAAAATAAGAAAATGCTAGAATTATTATTTAATTATCTTGATATTAATTGTGGTAAGGGGAAAAAATAATTAATATTGAATATTTTAATGATAACAAATTATGTTTTTATGAATTTATAGAATCAATAAAAGAAGATTTGTTAAAAAATTTATCAAAAAATCGAAGTTTAATTTATGAAAAAGAAGAACTTTGTTTTATGTTTGGGGTTGATTATTATAAAAGAAATTATGAAGGCGGTTTTTGTTATTTCAGTGATATAAATTTTGGTGTTAATGGTATATGTGTTGTTAACTTTGTAAAAAGTTTATTAGATTTTGGAAATAAATATTATGAATATAATGGTTATTATGATAAGGAATGTAATATTAATAAGTTTGATAAAAACTTTATTGTTGAGTTAATGAAAGTTACTATATGTGTAAATAAATATAAATTATTACATAAAAAGAAATTTTATAAATCATTATATGATGAACTAATGCCTATAGCATGGCATCCATCTAGATATTTAGATTGGTGCATTGATGTTGAAGAGTTAAGATGTTTGAAAAAATTATGGGGAGAAGAAGATTAATATTATATAATTATGTTATATAACTAAATATAATAGTTACATAACAAAAAAATTTATCTAAATCTTAAACTAAAAGTTATTGGAGATCCTTTCAAATCAAATTTTTCCCATTCAGAATTTAATATACTTAAATCAAAGTAATTAATTAAGCTATCATATTTTTTAATTGGAATTGTTGGGTAATCTTGTGATGGTATGTTTGCTAGCAATTGTGATGGTTGTATTTTTAAAAGATCAGATTTTTTACTATTCATATATGACATTCTATTATCAACTATACTACACATTAATCTCAATGGTTCTTTTATGTTTATATTAATCTCATATATTCTGTTTTTAATTAAAATTTCTGGCAAACCCAACGAATTTTGTAAACCCCCGCTTAGTTTAATGTTAAATGATTTATTATTTATTATATAGTTAATATTATCACCGGTAAATATTAATATATTTTTACCTTTTTCAGTTATGCTAATTAATGTTTTTATATCATTAATTGAATATGTTCCAGGATTTATTACCATTAATTTATTATTGATTGTATCACTTATTTGCTCTAATTTTTTGAAAATAATCAATCTTTTGGATTTTATATCACAATCTAGTAGTTGTAATTCACTAACATATTTAATTGGCGGGTCTAAATAAATCCGTGTTTCAGAATCATACATTGTAATGCTAAACATTTTTTTGATTAAATTATATTAGTTTTTAGATTAATTAAAAACTAAGAAAATGGAAACTAATATACTTAAGAGGCGTATATATCTTGAACCTAAATATTTAGATAAAAATATTATGAATCATCTTTTAAAAACAATTAATAAAGTAATGGTTGGCGAATTTGATAAAGAATATGGATATATTATTTCAGCAAATCGTATAATAAAAATTGTAGATAATGAAAATACTTCTTTTGTTTTAAAATTTGAAGCAAAAACATATAAACCAAAAATTAAACAAAAAGTTGATGGTGTAGTATGTATGGTTTATGAAGAAGGTATTTTTATTAATGTTTTTGAAAAAATGAAAATTTTAATTCCACATATTTATTTGAAAGATTATAAGTTTGATGAAATTTTTAATACATATGAAAATAAGAATAACAAAATTGGAATAGGAGATAAAATTAATGTTGAAATAAAAGCAGTTAGATATGATAAAAATGGATTTAGTTGTATTGGTTTTTTAGTTTAAATATTTTGTTTTGATTAATCTTTAGATTTTTATAATCAAAACATTAACGAAATAAAAACCAAGATAACGCCCCGCCTAAAATCATAAACAATATAAGATTGTTTTGATGTGAATCTATATAATTATTTTCTTGTTTAACTTTATCAGTTTTTGTTTCTTCAACTATTGGATTTAGTTTTCTCTGATTTGTATTTAATAACGAAACTTTTGAAGATCCTAAACTATGTTTTATTCCAACAGTTTTTGTTCCAACATTTATTGAATTATTTATTCCAAAGTTCATATCTTCTGTTACCTTTTTCAAATCATTATTATATCCAATAATGCTTTCTGTATTTATTATTAAATTGCTTGGCATTAACCAAACACCAGGAGCTACAGCTAAATCAAGACGAGATTTTGATTCTTGAACCGCCGTTTGATATCTTTGAATTGATTTGGATATATCATTTTCAACCACAGAACTTTCAAATAAAGATATAAAGTTTTCTTGGGTTTCAAAACCACCTCCTCCTTTACTAACAATTGAAGTTCTAGTATTAACTTGTGATCCTAAAACACAATAAACAAAAGCTTCAATCGATCTATTTATTCTTCCTAATCCGGCTTTTGTTAATCCATACCCAGATTCTGGTATAAACCACGCATATTGAAAATCTACAAAATGATCATTTCGTAGCATAGATATTAAATTTCCATCTATTTTCTTTCCACCATCATCTGAAAATTTAGCTGAATTGCTTGGCCAAATATTTGCATCAGGATCATAATTTCTTACAATTCTAACGTTTTGATTTCCTCCTCCTTGTCCATGAACGCTTCCAGGAGGCACGTATCCTTTTCCATAGTTAATGAATACATCACCAACTCCTCTATTTGCTCCTCCTTTCCATCTGAAATCAGCTAAAGGTTTATTTAATCCCTTAAAATCTTGATTATTGCTTAAGCCAAATTCTGCGCATAAACGATTATAAGAATTTTTGTTGTATGGATTATTTTTTAAAGAAAAAGTTTTTTCTCCGGGTAATGGTAAATATAATTCATATAATATTCTTCTTATAGTAAAGTAAATGTGAAATATAAAAAAACTTCTAATAACTCTTGGATAATTTAAACTATCATTTAAACTTACACCACATCCTGATGTTGCGCACCAAACTGCCATGTTTAATTGCTGAGGCCAGTGATTAATATTTGGTTTATTCAACCAAGCTCTAGCTTCTTTACCGCTAGTAAGTCCTACAGTTTGATTTTTAAATACATTTTTCATTTGTGCAGTAAAATGGTGTTTATCTGTAACATATATATCTAAAAGTATTAACATTTTTGTTACATCGTTTGCAAATTCATCGAATTTAACTCCAGGTATTGGATATGTTTTGTTTGTAAATGATAAAGTTTTTGGAAATGAACTAAACTTAATTTTATTTTCTAAGTTCTTCGCTTCGCTCAGTCCTAAATCTTTCCATAATAATGTTTTTAAATCATTAGAAAGATTTTCAGTCCAAGTTTTCCCAGAAGGATCATCATTAGACATAATTGTTGTTCCATTAACTTTCCATTTAATATACCCACCAAATGAATCATTAATAAATGTAAATTTATCAAGATTCGCGTTTGGATATCGGGTTTTGAAATCGTTTAATAACATCTTAATTCTTGTTTGTATCAAATAACGAGATCTTTAAATTTGTAAGAATTAAGATGTAAATTCTCTTCTAATTCCAGCAAAACAATTACAACCAACATCAGTTCTTTCAAATGAAATCTTTAATGTGTTGTACCGGTTAATTCTTTTAATAGATCTTCTCGAACTTTTTTCCTGATTATAGACATGTCGAAGTTTTTTTGGCTATCTTTTCTAAATTTTTGTCTAACTTCTTGTTTTAGTTTTTCAAACTTTTCAGATTCTGATAAAATTATAGAAAATTCTTCATCTGATATTTTCCCATCTTTAAAAGCTTTAGAAACCAAATCATTAATTGTGTTTAGTTTTGATTTTGCAATTGAAGATGTTTTTTCATGTTTACTGACTTTATTTGAAAGCCTTTTTGAAGCATAACCAAAACAAACAGATATTCCTCCAAAAATACCTCCTATTACGCCTAAAGGCACTCCAACAACAGCACCAAACCCAGTAAGAGATGTACTAAGCCCGCTTGCTGATAAGATAATTGAGAATAAACCTCCACAAATACTTATTTTTGTAAATACAAGTCTAGCTCTATTATATTTTTTTCTTACTTCTTCATAATGTTTAATTTCTCTTTCAAGATTTTGTAATACTTCACCAGATTTTTGTAACCTGAAATTATTAGGATCTGTATTTTGTAAAACTGGATAAAGTCCGTTATTATTAGTATGTGAATAAGTATTTCCGTTGTAATCTGCCATATACTTTTTACTGAAAAATGTGTTATCTTTAGATCTTAGTTTCGTTTTTTCTTAATATTTTCCACAAAATATAGAACCACGGCCATTATTAATAACCAAGCATTCTCGCCTAAAAATCCAATAACCTGGCCGGCTGTTTTGAATAGAAAGCTAACGATAGCTCCAACCATTCCTGGTAATATTTCCCCCAGTTTTTTACCAATATTTTTCAAACCATTCCCTACGCCTCTTCCTAAAGTAGATAAACCCTTTGAAAGATTAGAAACTATAACTCCAATGATAACGCCTGCAGCACTTAAAACAGCAAATGCTGTAAAACCATACTTTTTAAAGATATTCTTTAATCGCTCTCGCAATGGTAAATTTTTAATTATTTCGTCTTTTCTAGCTTGAATGTCTGATATTTGTTCATCGTTTGAAATTATTTTATTTCTAATTTGCTCTCTTAATTTATCAACCTCAGATCTTAATCTTTCATTGCTTCGCTCTAGATTTGATGCATTTAATTTATCCTTCTTATATTTATCTATTTCTTCTTTGTATAATTTTATTTCTTTCAAAATTTTCTCTTGTTGTATTTTTAACTCTATATTCTGTTTAGCGGTTTGATCAAAAAGTCTTTTACCTTCTGAAGAATCTCTTTCCATATTTTCTTTTTCTGCTTTTTGGCTTTCAATTACTAAAGCAAGTCTTCTTACTTTTTCTTCATATTGAGCAATTTCTTTTGGATGTACTTTTGAGGCGGCGTCCAATCCTTGCAATGCATTATCTAAATCTATAATTCTTTCATTGGCTTCTTTCAATACATTATCTAATTCTCTAATTTTTTCATTAGATTTTTTCAATTCTGACTCAGAATTATTATATTTTTCCAGAATTGTTTCATAATCAGCGCCTAGAGCTTTTATCATTGTTTTTGGTAAATCTTCAAGCTTAAGAACTCCATCTTTATCAATTATTATATGTTTTACTGCTCTTGGATTATTGCTAAATTTTCCTGATATACTTCCATCTTCCTCAAATTTAACATTAAATGTTGCGTTGTCTGGATTGAAGTCTGGTAAATAACGTTTTAGTTCTTGAACTGCTTCTCTCCTTCTGTCATATTCCTCATCTCTTTCTCCTAAAACATCACTTAGATTTCTTCTTCTTTCAGAAGGTATATCCCATTCACTCCGGCTCATATCATAATCTCTATCAACAGATGTGGATGTGATTGTAACATCATCATCATCATCATTATCTCTTGATAAATCTTCTAATGGTATATTTTCTTCCATGATTTTTTACTAAATCAGTAAGAAATGTTTAAATACTTTAGATGCGCAAATTAAAAATATTTTTTTATCATTTAATAAATAAAAAATGATTTAAACATTTAAAAAATACAAAAAAATATAAATAAAATGATGAACGAAAATACACAATTAATAGATATTTATAATTATAATCCAAAAGAAAGCATGGTCTTTTCTAAAGTAATTTTTGGAGAAATTCCAGGCACAAAACCAAAGATTGAATTTAAACGAATTAAAATTTTCACAAAAAATGAAGATGGAACTGAAGGAGAACTTGTTATTCCAACTAGTCGTTTATATTCATTTGGAGTTTCAGTAAATAAAAGCCAAGAAACAAATAAAACCGTTGGATATGTTTTTCCTTTATGTTTATGGAGTGGAATTAAGCCTACCCCTGAAGAAGAAAAATGGGTTGATACTTTTAATAAAATAGTAGATTGCTGTATTGATCATTTATTAGAAAATAGAGATAAAATTGATAAATACGAGTTGGAAAGATCTGATCTTACTAAAAGCAAGGGAGGTTTAAATCCTCTTTATTGGAAAATGGTAAAAATCACAGATGAAAAAAATAAAACTTATATGCAAAAAGTGCCCGATAGAGGCCCAACATTATATGCAAAATTAATTGAATCTAAAAGACAAGGAGGATTTTTAACTAAATTTTATGATATGGATACAGATGAAGAAATAAAAGTAGAAAATTTAATGCATAATAGCTGCTTTGCAGAATGTAATGTTAAAATTGAATCAATATTTATTGGTAATTTTATTTCACTTCAAGTAAAAATTTATGATGCTGCTGTAAAACAAGATGTTAAAATGAAAAGATTATCTCGTCGTAGACATAACCCAGAAGTAATTATTTCTAACGCAACATCCGCATCTGAACTTATGGAAAATTTAGATTTAGACTCTGATGCTGGAAGCCTTATATCATTAGAATAAATATATAATTATTAATCTTTTATGTTATATAACTTATGTATTACAAGTTATATAATAATTTATAATAATTTACTAACTGCATAACCTAAACCTAACATTCCAGCTCCAACATATATCATTTCTCCATTCTTTTGATCATCGCTTGGTTTGTAATAATCAGAAAATTTTGGTTCATGCATTTGAACATACAATTCAAAAGCTTCATTTGTTTTTGAAATATTTTTTGATGCTTGATATTCTTCATCTTTTTTCTTATTTTCCCAATCAATTAATTTCTGCCTTTTTTCTTGATATTCAGCGTAATCTTTTTGATATTTTTCCATTGCTTTATCGTGTCGTATTTTTTCTGTATCAGCTTTATCTCCAGATAGAGATTTTACAAGATAGTTTCCTCCAACAAAGGCGGTTGCATTTAATAAAGCCCCTAAACCCATCATTCCTAATGATGCTAATGCCATGTTTGATTATTTTAGGTTCATCCCTTTAGGTCGGTAAAATCTTTTGATCCTCTAAATATGTTTTTAGATACATACTACCAGACAATACAGCTACCCATTTTGCATAATTTGCAATACTTGAAGATGGGTCATTCAAAAATGATTCTTTCATCATCTTTTTAGCAACATAGCCAACTCCGGCTCCTAAACCGATAAGTACAGCAGAATCAGTAACAGTTTTCACAAGCTTGTTTTCGTTTGACATAATTTTTTTACTACATCAGTAAGAAACCTTTAGATATCTTTATGTAGTAAAAAATAATTTATAATTACATCATTCCAATTTTTGGTCTATCTTTGGGTTGTGGAACTTGGGATAAATCAGGTATTCTGTTTTTATAATATCTCATAAACATATCAAATGCTGTAAAACCTATTCCAACAATTGATAATACGGCTGTAAAAGATAGTTCTGGAAGCCAAGCCTGATTAGATTCACTTTCTTTATTTTCATTTACATTATCTTCTTCACTTTTCATTTGATCCACGTTCCTTTTGTTCTCCCTAGCCAATGCTTCTTTTGCTTTTTTATTATATTCCGCTAATTTTTTACCAGCAGCAACTTTTTTAGGATCCTTATCCTTCTTTTTTGATGAATTAACTTCTTTAGGCGGTTCTCTAGTAATTTGCTCAACTACTTCAGTTTGTTCAGACATTATTATTTGGATGTTATTAATAATCCTTTAGATCTGCTTAGTTTACAGTATCAACACCTTCATAATTATGCTTAGTATCTTGCTCAGTTATGCTAGAATTACCTGATTTTTCACTTGTAAATTGTTGAATTTTATCTATTTTAACGTGCTTAACAACCTGGAATAATCCGCTAGCAAGTGCTACCAACCTTCCTCCTTTTAATGCAATAAGTCCTACAAAATTTGTAAGTTCTCGATTAACTAAAGCATCATTCTTCAAATCATTACAAAGACATTCTATATCATCAACAGGAACAAATAAAGAAATAACTTTTGAAACAAATTGAAGAGATGAATCTACCAATCCGCCGTTAATTTTCTTACCCATTACTGTTTGATAACGATTAAAATATTTTTCTACATCTTTTTCTGATAATTTTTTTATATCGCCCAAGCTCATTTCAACCCCCAGATATTCCTTTGTTGTTCCAAGCACCGCGAGAATGGCAAGAGATTCTTGTTTTATTTCAAGTTCATCATTATCTTTTCCCGATCCTCCCTGCAGTTGGTCTGTCTTTTCTTCAATATAATCTTCAATTTCTGTCATCTTTTTTAAATTACTTCAGGAATCTCTAAATAACAATTAAATGGATGACGTAAAGATAAACATAGTCTAGAATATTTTTCAGTTTTCAGGAGTTCTACAAATTTTTTACATGTTTCATAATCCAAATCGCCTCCATAATCTTCGAAAAACATCTTCATACCTTTCTGCGAAGGATTATGGAAAGTAACAACACAGGCAACATTTTCTCGAAATGGTTTTGCTATGGATGTTAATTGTTGAGTGAGAACCCACATTGATAAACCATGATGTCTTCCTGAAAATGCTAAATCTATAAACTTATTAGATCTTTTCTTCAGATCAGTAGATACAGCGCAATCATCTAAAATCATTAATGTGTTTGTTCCAGAGAATAAAGTTTGGCAGTCGGTTAACAATTCATTAATCTCATCAATGTTACTAGCATCTGGTGATAATACATAGAAATGTTTATCTCCTCGTGCAAAATCATGATATGTTTTATTTTTAGAATAAGTTGGACAAATTAGAACAATATATTCAAAAACTTTTCTAAATTGTCCTCGGAGTTGATCTATGATGTATTTTGTTTTACCGCAATTTGTTGGCCCAGTTATAATACAATGAAAAGGAATTTTATCTCGTAGTTCTTCCATGATTTTGTATCATAACTAAAGGTTTTTAAGTCAGTACTTAATTGATTGTAAAGATGAATTCATAATCTCCATCATTGCATCTGCTACAACAAACATATGACATGTTACAGTTCCAGATCCGCTTTGTTTCCTTTTAATTTCTATTTTTACACCATCGTGTGTATTATTTAGAGATAATCCTCCACCATGAATACCATTATCTGGGTGAGTTCTCGTATCAACCCAAAGAGCAAACTTATCCGCGTAAAATTCTTTTTCTTTCAATGAAATTTGTAAACCATCATCCCTATGATATCATTTTTTCACGGATTCCCAAAGATCGGATGGAATCATTCCCCTAGAATATATTCTATTTGGCACACCATCAACATCAATTTCAACGGAAGATATACCAGGATTATAAAAATTTTCAGAATCTCTTGCTCCTGCGGCTTGTGGTAATAAAAATAAACATAATACCCCAGTCATTGATCTTCTTGGAAGATTAATATGTTGATTAATAACACCATCCCCACCAATTGAAAATGTAAAAGTTTTATGTAAAGTAATATTTTCATAAAAGAATCCTTTACCAACTTGGTATGTTGATTGCGCCTCTTTCGCCAAGTATTCGCTTGAAATTGAAGAATATTCTAACTCTAAGTTTTTGATTGAATATGATGGTGTTTTTGTTGTATCAGAATAAATAAGAATATTACTAATTGGAGCAAGTGTAATCTCAAATATTAGATGATTTTCCAATGCTTTCGGGTAGAAAACTCCATGATCGTTTAAAATTGAGTGATTTATTGGTATTCTATACTTTGAACCGTGAACATTAGCGAGAGCAACTTCTTTTACATCTTGTGTTTTTGCATCACCAGCTTTTGTTCTAAGTTTTCTAATATTTAGTGAAGAAATACCTTGTTTTAATTTATCTTCTCGCTCTTCTTCGGTTAAAAATAAATCGCGATATGTTTGAAATAGATCATATCTTTGAGTATCTTGCAGTGTTTCTCCTCCAAAAAGAACTTTTAATCTGGTTACAAGATTGCTAGCTAAATTATTAACAACCGTATTATTTGCATGACCCTCAACATCTAAATCAAATAGAAGAGATACACTTCCAGGCACAATCACTAAATTCTCAGAAAGTTTTGGAATATTTATGTATAATGTTTCACCGGGGCTGGCTGTGGATGGATTTAGAGTAATTCTATTTAATGTTGATTCCGCTTTCAAACCAAATGGTTCTTTCGGAACTCTATTTGGATTAATTTTTTCTGACGTCATTGTAATTTATAAGATACTTTGGTTAACCTTTAAACCTGTGTTGTTCTATTATTATTATTCTCTAATTCGTTAATAATTTTTAATAGTTTTTCTTTCAAATTTGGTATTTTACTTAACATAAAAAAAACAACACAATTAAAATCTTCATTATATAAATTTTCTTCCTCAAAAATTTTATGTATAAAACTTTTAATAACAATTTTTGTTTGTGCTTTTACTTCTTCTTTTTTTCTATCTTCAATCATTGTAATTTATAAAATACTTTTGTTAATTTTTAAATGAGTAACGAAAAGATACTTTCAAAAATATATTATTCAACTGAGGGTTATTGGAAAGGATATTCTGCAATCCCTAAATTAGCTGAAAAGGCGAAAGTAAGTGAAAATGAGGTAAAACAATGGTTGCAGAAACAGGCAATATGGCAAATCTATCTTCCAGCTCCAAAATATATACCTAGACCGCACTGGGTTATGAATAAACCCAATCAAATTCACCAATCAGATTTATTATTTTTACCTCATGATAGAGTTGGAAGAAAAACATATAAATACGTATTAGTTGTTATTGATGTTGCTTCTAGATATAAAGATGCTGAGCCATTAACCACAAAAGAAAGTAGGGAAATATCAAAATCTTTTGAGAAAATATATTCCAGGAAGTTAAAATATCCAAAAACATTAATGGTTGATCCTGGGAAAGAATTTATGGGCGAGGTTACAAAACTTATGAATTATCATAATGTAAAAATTCAAAGAAGCGAAGCTGGAAACCATAGAGCTCAAGCTTTTGTGGAAAACGCAAATAAAATATTAGGCGAAAGAATATTTAGTCATCAATATGCACAGGAAATGACAAGTTATGACCGTTCTAGAGTGTGGGTGAAAAGATTACCGGATATTCTAAAAACTTTTAATAATACACCAACTAGAATAACCGGTAAAGAACCTGATGATGCTATAAAAATGAAGGAAATTTACATTAAACCAAAAAATTACCAACGTATCGTTGGACTTGATGAGGATAAACTACCTCCAGAGGTTAAAGTTAGATATTTATTATCTCCCGGCGAACTTGAAGGTGGAGAAAAAAGGCGAGCTACAGATCCTATTTGGAGTATTTTGATATATTATATTTTAAGGAGTGTGGTTTCGATTAATCAACCAGTTTTATATTATATTCGCCCGGAGGGTGGGTCCGGCTCCACCGATTTACAAGATAGACCGCGACGAGGATTTGTTCGTGAAGAATTACAGGTTATTCCTTATGATACAGAACTTCCTCCAGATTCTGTTTTAGTAAGATAATGACCAATAGCTAAAGTATTTATTCCATCTTCACAAATTATTCTCTTGTCATCATTAGCGGATAAAGCAACTTTATTAATGATTTCAGAAAAAACATCATGTCGGTGGCTTCTAATTACTTTCATATGTCTGTATTGTTCTTTACATTCGAATAAACATTTCTTATAATCATCAAAGCTTATGCTGTTTTTTACTACTACCTTTTTTATTCCCTTACATTTCTTTTCTTCTTCACCTTCATCCATTTTGTAAGAATATAGCTTAGCTCGTAGACCTACAAATTCTGTTATCTGTTTGCCTCCTGCCTCATCTTTAAACATATTGATTACTTTTTTGTTTACACCTGTTTCAATACCTGATGGATGATTTTTAGGAAAGTTGCTTGTGTCAAACTTATCCCTAACATCTAGACTTATATCTTTATAAAAATCCTTTGTTTCTATATCATAAGTAAGGCTGTCTGTATCTGTAAACAACAATTTTGCTTTTTCTCCATATTTTGATTTTATATAATTATAATGAAAATTATACATTATTGTTTTACTTAAATCTAAAATACACATACCTAAATAAACGGGTTTATTGAAATCTAACTTTGTTCTCTTCATTTGAATAGCAACAAGATTTTCACAAAAAATAGTACGATGTTGATAGTTAGGTTTTGATATTAATTTTTTCGCATCTTTTTCATTAGTAACTAATTTAATATCAACCCTATTTCTAATATTTTCCATAGTTTTACCAAACACACAATTATTCATTAACTTGAAAAAATCTTTCTCAAAATCGTTATTTCCTTTAGCTCTGAGTTTGGTATTCAATTCAATGTATGGTTTTAACCAGGCTGATTCTTTGAATTTAATACCTCTATGAATTTTTGTAATTTTTAATCCAAGACTTTCATAAAATTTTAGTGTTTCATGATGAACAACATATTTTTCCTTATTATTTAGATTTGGAATTAATTTCTTAACCTTATTAACTAAAATTCTCTCTGGAGCAAGTGGATAATCATTATGTAGTTTGTGAAGTTGGGGTGAATATTCTAAATCAACCTCAAGTATGCAAGGAATATTTTTCCAGTTTGCAATCTCCTTTTCTTTCATCCATTTAAAACCATGAGTGGGTAATGGTTTACTCATTGCTCCTCCATATAAATTATTTGCATCTAGATATATAATATAATTTATTACTTTGCTAATATCAAAATTTTTCATGTATTGATTGTTAGCTTTTCCATATCTAGTAGAAATCATAGATACTCCACCTCGAATACCTTCCTCAATCATAAGCAACATATCTATGTCAGTTAGCAGCTCTAAATTCACTTTTGTTATCTTTAATGCAGCATCCCAAGCTAATCCAGGCGCTGTATAATACCAAGCAGGATCCAACCCATAATTCTTTTGGCAAACATCTCTAAAGTTTTCAAACACATCCGCTAAAAGTATAACATCTGAATTAAGATAAAGATCATGATAATCCCTCATAGTTTTCATATTGAAAGTTTTCCAAACATTTTGTGCATGTTTATAATCATTATCTGATATATTTTCATCATTTAGTATTGAATAGAATGCATCCTTTGAAGGAAGTTGAGTTGTATTTAGTTTATCTAATCCATCCAACCAATCATATGGAAATACACCTTTTCTCAACAATAACTTTAATTCTTCACCTTTATAGAAATTATTTAAGTTTTTGAAAGATTCTTTTGGTAGATTAGCCACTAATTTTTCTATACTTGTTGACATAAATTTAAATGAATCAATGAATCTAATATCACGCTTCACCTCAACCCGCTTACCTTCTTTATTTGTAAATTCATCAACCACAATCTGTTTTGTAAAAGAAATATACTTTTCTTCATTATTTGGTATACAGTTTATTTTACCTTCTGTTACACCAAGATTTTTGATAAAAATATGCGCATCATATCCAGATAGATTATGAAATATTACAGGGAAAAACTTTGGTATCTTATAATTTAAGTTACATTCATTATGAGCCGCTCCTCTATACTTTCCTGTTAGATGACAGTGATCTAATACCTTATCTTCTCCTAATTCTCTCTCACATATATGACAGTGCGTTGTATTATCATATTCTTTTTTATCTATTTCTGATATATTCTCCGCTTTTTTATGAAATTTTGTATTATTATAAATTTTCTTAATATCTTTCTCCAAATTATCTACAAATATCTTTGGTATATCATCATCTGGAGATTCTGCTGTGTATTTTACAAGCTTTGGAGGGAATATCTTATCATCAAAAGACTTTATTAAATAGCAGAATCCTACAGGTTTATGTTTCTGGTATTGATTAGTAAAACTTTTTCTTTTATCTGGTTCGCATGTATGTATTTTCTCGTTAATACATTCAAAATCTGAATATACTACAAATGGTACGCGCATTTTTCTATTATAATTCTTGAATTTAATATATAAAGGATTTCCATCATCATCTTTTGGCATATTAATCTTTACTTCTTCATTTGTAGCGCAATATTCTAGATGTTTTTCTAGAGAAATTTTTGTAGGAAATGAATTATAGCATCTTCTACAAAATTCTCGTTTGTGTTGATTATTATTTATTTGCGATGAAACAAGTCTACTAAAATTCTTTATCCAACAGTAATGACTATTTCCTTCTTCATTCATCAATAGAAGTAATTCAATCAAATAGCCGCTTTGTTTCTTACTTATTCTAAGTGGATATATTTCACCTTTATCTTTATTATATCCATGCACATTAATCGAATAGTAAGAATTTTGTTTTTCAAACTTATCAATATCTTTCAATTTAGCGGGAAACTCTATTCCTTTCCATTTAAGCTTTTCAGAGTTCTCTCTCATTTGCTTATTTAATCTTTGTGGATCTTTATCTTTTGGAAATGCCGCAGAAGTTACTGCCCACTTTAAACATTCATGATCATTTTCGTTTTTAACATTTATAATTGCCTTCTTTAATTCTAATATTTTTGGTAATTGAATATATGAACTTCCTGAAATAGGCTCATAAGGATCGATGCTGATATCAAAATATTCAACTTTGTCAAATTTCCAACCAGAACCTTCATTTTGATACTGTTCAACCAATTCAAGTAAGTAATTTACCATAGTATCAAATAATTCAGATAAATCAGTTGACTCTGTAACTATTTCTGGTTTTTTACTATGAAAGTTTCCAAATGATATATCACGCATAAATAATGCTTCACGATTAAATTTTTCAAACTTGCATGTAAATATAAATTTTACCTTTATCGGTTTCTTTTGCTTATTAATTAGATCTATAACTTTTAGTTTGATATCATTTAAAAATTCTTTAGGGCCGTATCCTAATTTTCCATCTATCCTATAAGTTTTCAGATATCCTCTCAATGCTGTTTCTTTTTCTTCTATATTAAATTTTCTTTCTGCTAATTCATCACTTACACTATCAGATATAGTTGGCTTTTTTCTAGTTTTAAGTTTTGTTTGTTTTTTATTTGTAAGTTTTATTATATTTTCATTGGTTAAACTTGCAAGCTTTTTAGAAAACTCATCTTTATCTAACACCTTAAATGAATAATTTCCCCAATTAAAAGTTTTGTTTAATTTTTGTGGTTTAAGAGGTTCTAGAATTGGAACATTAATTTCAGGTGTTGGCTCATCAAGAATTAATCTTTTTGTTTTATTATCTAGAGCTGCAGAAATTTCTGGATTTTTACGCAACTCTTTTAGAATTTTATTATTAGATAATTTCTTACCTTTTTCTTTCATAATTTTATTCAGCTGTTTTACTATCAATCTTTTTAAACTTTCACCATTTTCATCAATAGCTTTTTTTAGCTTTTCTATAAGATTTAATCTTTTTTTCTGATCCATTTTAATTAATATTTTTTATTTATTTAAACCTTTTTTCAAAAATTTTTTCTACAAACCTTAAACAAATATAATTAATTTTTTTATTTATTAAATTGCGCCAGAATTATAAAATTGATTTTTTATTTATTAAATTGCGCCAGACTCGGCCCTTTACACCTACTAAGTGTGATCTGGTAGAAAAACCGTTAGGACGCCGAAATAAATTTCACTTGTAGGAAAAGTTGTCTTGTTGGAATATTTCCTCATACTGGAAACATAAAGCACATGAGGAAACATGGTGTCAGGAGTGGAAGTCTAATCTACGATCTGAAAACCGAAGAAATTCATCGATAATCGACAATCGCAGCGAATATTTTTGTGTTCACAGGCCACAAGTTCACCATGGAAGTTCTCGCGAAAGGACCAATCTTGGATTGGACAAACGACGGAAAACTTCACGAACGTTTCCTAGAATGGAAAAAGAAGGTGTCGATTTTATGCAGAGGTCTTGTGATGACCAAGGCAGACCCAGAGTTTGTATGTCTATGCATTTATCAGTGGTCGGGTGAACGCGGACAAAATATTTTGGACAAGGCAACAATTTCATCCGATGATCGCAAGAAATGGGAAATACATCTCGGAAAGGTGGAGGAGCAATGCAAACCCAGAGGGAGCAAACTAGTCGCGGCTACACAGTACAAAGTGCTCACTCAAGGAGATATGGAATTACCAGAGTACATCGAAAAGTGCAGACTAGTAACTGATGCATGCGGATGGCCAGAAAACGCGAAGGACATGGCTCTCAGGAACGCTATTCTCCTCGGTCTAAAGAATCCAAACGTTTATCAAAAGTGTTTGGAAGAAGACCAGGACTCGCTTACCGCCGAACGTGTGATTGAAATTGCAACTCTTTTGTACAACAGCGATCGTCAAAGATCAATTATGCAGACTCTCAGTACAGCAACTGCAGCAGCAACTGCAATACAGCAAGGATCAACACAGATTCACAAAGTGCAAACAAAGCATCAAAAAGGCGGGAAATCAACGGAGTGGTCAAATCGAGACAAAACGTCTAAAGATAAAGAGCATGGTGAGACAAAAAGACAAACTTGTTTTTGTTGTGGAACAAAACCTGCTCACGCTAGATCGCAGTGTCCGGCCAAGGATGTTATTTGTTACAAGTGTGGAAAGAAAGGACATTACAAAAAGTGCTGCAAGAGCAAAACAGGTAAACAAGGTACCATTGGTGAACCTAGGCAGGTTCAAGTACATGGTTTACAAGCACCGCTGACAGGAGCCAGTGTCAATCAGACTTCAGTTCGTGATCCTACACAGAACTACCACATGATGTTTGGTCCACAGGTACTACAGGACGACCAGCACACAATGTTTCACCATATTCAGACTTTTCTTGTGAAGAGTATTAATGACACCTCAAGCAAGCATTTTCCGTTTTACTAATGATTTGTTGTAAATTTTTGACTTTGCTATTCATTGCCTTATTGTTAAGTGATCTATTTATCATGCTGACGCGAAATGCTAAAACCTCAATGAATTATACTGGAAAGGACGCCAACACTGGAAAAGACGCTGATCCTTCGAACACTGAGTTCGTTTCTCTTGCGACTCTGAGAGAGATGCTCCAGATACAGGAGCGAATGTTTAAGAACATGTTTGAGTCGGTTTTGTCTTCCGTAAATAATAGAATTGACAATGTCGTTAAATCTGTCGCTGAATTGAAAGCGAGCTTGGAATATTCACAGCAAGATATCGACGACTTAAAGGAAGCTGCAGACACCATAGACGACATGGACGAAGAACTTGAGGACATCCAACGTGGCCTACATAAACACGAAGAAAAATTGGAGTATCTCGAGAACCAAAGCCGAAGAAATAATGTCCGTATTGATGGAATTCGCGAAGAAGACAACGAGACCTGGCTGAATACTGAAACAAAAGCGAAGGAAGTTCTTCAGGAAAAGCTGAACTTGAGCTTTGAACCGGTGATAGAGCGAGCGCATCGCACTGGAACACGATCAAGATCAGGTGCTGCTGATGGTATCAACACACGCCCA
This sequence comes from Ricordea florida, assembly GCA_949710005.1. Lineage (NCBI taxonomy): Eukaryota > Metazoa > Cnidaria > Anthozoa > Corallimorpharia > Ricordeidae > Ricordea > Ricordea florida. The sequence goes on from OX453275.1 coordinate 4,642,731, forward strand.
AGAACCATAGTGTGTCGTTTACGTGATTGGAAGCAAAAGGATGAAATTCTTAGAGCCGCCCGAAGGATGAAACCGCCTGGTATATTTTTGAGTGAAGACGTCGCAAATGAGACTATGGAAAAGCGGAAAGCGCAGCTTGACAAGCTAAAGGAGGCCAAGAGAGCTGGGAAAATGGCATATTTTGTGTTGGACAGACTTGTTATAAAGGACAGACGTAGAGTAGAGTCCAGCTAAGTTCTATTATTTATTTACTTACTCCCTTATTATACACTTAGTAATAATAATATGTCCCTAAATGCTTTACCGTTTAGTCATTTAGATGATAATGAATTTGCTGCGGTGATTTATGAATTCAGAAATGGACCTGTTCATTTTGATCCTGAGAGACTATCAAACTTATCTATAAATCCTTTGACTTGTGATTTCGAACGGTTTTTAGTTCGGTCTGATGATCTGGACCCTGACATACATTTCAATATTGATGGTGGATGTTCTTATTATGTAGAAGATAAATTTAATGATACTCTCCAAAATGAAACCATGATCAGTCGTGAACAATCGAACCATCTTTCGTTTTTCCATCTTAACATTCGAAGTCTTCAAAATAAGGTTGATGAATTATCGACTCTTCTGTCTACTCTAAATGTAAAATTTTCCGTTGTTGGGATAACTGAAACCTGGTTACAGGATTCGTCACTTGGAGTCAACATTGATGGTTATAACTTTGTTTACAAAAATCGCTCTGCCAAAACGGGTGGAGGTGTGGGTTTGTATGTGTCAGACAATCTTGATTTTAGAATTCGCACAGATATTTATGCTTATGAAGATGAGGTGATGGAATCATTGTTCATAGAGATCATTCGATCCCATGAGAGAAACGTTATTGTTGGTATAATTTATCGCCCTCCAAATCAAAATGTAAATGATTTCGTGATTAGAATGAACGACGTATTAGGGAAAATATCTCGGGACAACAAAATATGCTATTTAATGGGAGATTTTAATTTGAATTTGCTGAACAATCAAAATCACAACGCCACCGGGGAATTTTTGGATGGTCTGTATTCTCATCTGTTTTTTCCCTTATTCACGCTGCCTTCCCGAATTACTTCTCATACTGCTACTCTGATAGACAACATTTTTTCCAATCATGTCGAGCATAGTTATTTGAGGTCTGGGCTATTGATAACTGACATTTCGGACCATTTGCCAATATTTTCCATTTCCCTTGATCATATGCGTACCCATCAATGCCAAGAAAGTTTATTTGTTCGTGACAAAAGCGAACAAAATATATCCAGATTCTTAGAGGAGTTAGATTGTATTGACTGGTCTAACCTCGACGGGTATAATGATCCTAAAATCTGCTATAGTAAATTTCTTGAGCGATACACTAAAACTTACGAAAAACATTTCCCTTTGAAGAAACTAAAACGCCGCCTTCATCCGAGGAGGCCATGGATATCTCAGGGCCTTCTTAAATCTATCAAGCATAAAAATAAATTATATAAGCGATATCTTTCAAATCCTTCTCCTCAGAAGGAACAGATATACAAAACATATAAGAACAAATTAAATCACTCCTTACGAATTGCGAAACGCTTATATTACGATAAGAAGTTAAACGAGTCAAAATCTAATATGAGAGCCACCTGGCGTCTGCTGAATGAGGTTCTAAATAATAAGAAATTGAGACCCAAACCCAACTCTGTTTTCAAGGTTGATGACCAAGAAATTTCTGACCCAATGGAGATTGCAAATCGATTTTGTTGTTACTTCAGTAATATTGGACCAAACCTTACCAAACGGATTCAATCTGCCACTTCGCATAAAAATTTTCTTTTTGGCGATTTCCCTCAGTCTATGTTCCTAAATTTAGCAACTCAGGAGGAGATTGTGGATATTGCATGTAAGTTTCCGGCGGGAAAATCGGCTGGGTATGACAACATTCCCATGTCTATTATAAAACGATCTATTGGCAGCATTTCCTCTCCACTAACTCACATTATAAATCTCTCTATTATCCACGGTATCGTTCCAGATGAATTGAAAATTGCTCGTGTAGTTCCTATTTTTAAATCAGGTGATAAAGCTCTCTTCAGTAATTACAGACCTATTTCAGTTCTACCTTGCTTTTCAAAGTTTTTGGAGCGAATAATTTACAACCGTATCATAAATTATCTCAATGACTTCAATGTACTCTGTGATAATCAATATGGCTTTAGGAAAAATCGTTCCCCAAGCCTCGCGCTTATCGATTTGTGTGATAAAATTTCTTCTGCTTTTGATAGAAGAGAACATGCTATTGGAGTATTTTTAGATCTTTCGAAAGCATTTGACACGGTAAATCATGTCATCCTTTTTGACAAACTGGAGCATTATGGGATCCGTGGTCTGGCACTAGAATGGGTAAAAAGTTATTTCTCTGAGAGGAAACAATTTGTCGAATTTAACAATGTTAGGTCTTCCCCACAGGGGATCTCCTGTGGGGTGCCTCAAGGCTCTATTCTTGGTCCTTTATTTTTTATCTTGTACGTCAATGATTTGAACAACGCTTCCATACTTGATGCAATTTTGTTTGCTGATGATACAAACTTATTTATCTCTCACAATGATCCTTTTTACCTAATTAATACATTAAATAGAGAATTAAACAAACTGTCAACTTGGTTTGCCGCAAACCGGCTTTCCTTGAATTTATCCAAGACTAATTTTATGGTATTTAAGCCTTGGCAAAAAAAGCAATCGTTTGGATTTCAAGTTTTTATAAACGAGCAGCCTATCCTTCGTGTTTCTGAAACCATGTTCTTGGGTGTCTTTATAGATGATAATCTGACCTGGAAACCTCATATATCTCTATTAGCCAGTAAATTATCAAAATCCATAGGAATCATTCACAAATCTAGGTTTTTTCTCTCAACTCAATCTCTCCGTACCTTGTACAATTCAATGATACTTCCATACTTATACTATTGCAATCTAGCTTGGGGTGGCACCTATAAAGCGAACCTTGAAAGAATTGTAATCTTACAGAAACGTGCGCTAAGAATTGTGAACAACTCTACCTACGATGCCAACACTAGTCCCATCCTTAAGGACCTTAAACTTTTAAAATTTCATGATATCCATTCGTTTCAATTAGGTTTTTTTATGTTTTCACTCAAGAACTCTACACTCCCTTCCAAATTCAATAACCTCTTTCTAATAAACAGTCAAATCCATAATTATAATACTAGGAATGCCCATTTATTTCGTTTGCCACTATGCAGAACGAACACCAGACAGTTCTCAATTTACTTCCAAGGTCCAAAGTTTTATAATTCGCTAAATTCTACAATAACGGCTTCGTCCTCCTCTGCTTCTTCTAAAAGAAAGCTTAAAGAATTCCTTTTCAGTACGTATTAGCTTCAGTATGGGTCCAGTATGGCACTAAGTAGATTATTAGATTAATTAATTTAACATGTGTGTGTGTGTGTGTGTGTGTGTGTGTGTGTGTGTGTGTTCGCGGTCAAAGTTAGCCATCATAAGCCCATATTGTAATTATATTATCAAGACTAGTTTATCCTAAGTTGAGGAGACCTGACTCATTATAAGCCTCGTGGTTTCTTTCAGGTCTCCTCGCCATTTACTTTTTTTCTAATTTCATTATTCCAACCTTAAATTGTAAAAATTTTGTATTTATATGGCAAATAAAATGAATGAATGAATGAAAAAGCACATCAAGCCTCTTTGGTTAAGTAGAGCAAGTGGAGGACCCATATATCAGGTTGAATGCGAGATCGATACAGGCGCAGGATGCAACGTGATGCCTTTGTATCTGCACAAATCTTTATTTGGAGACAAGAGTCTTACCCCTACCCCTGTGCAGATATTCGGATACGGAGAATCCCCTGTAACAAATCTAGGAGCGTGCACTATTGCCATTCATACTGGTCTTAGACAACAGCCACAAATGGCGACTTGTCAAGTGACTGATACTCGAGGGTATCTCATCCTAGGCAGAGAAACAGCCCAGCAAGTTGGCTACATTGCCTTTCCAGAGGTAACCCCACCCTCCTTAACCAGTACGCCGCAAATCCATACAAGTGTTAACGCTCTGCGACCTGATTCCAGTAAGGTTAACAAGCCTACATGCGAGGTGTTGGATGATGCTGTCATCCTGAATGGAAAGAGACACTGTTTGCCCATAACAAAGGAGTACGTGTTATCCGAATTCAGAGATATATTCGAAGGTATAGGAAAACTCCCAGGGGGAAAGTACCACATCCAGCTCAAGCCAGACGCCCAACCTGTACAGCATCCACCTCGAGCAGTACCTGAGAAGAAGAAAGCAGCATACAAAGAAGAGCTTGAAAGATTGTGCAGTTTGGGAATCATTGAATCAGTCCAGGGACACACAGACTGGATCAACAGCGTCGTTCCTGTCTCTAAGCCTGATGGATCAATTCGACTATGCCTAGATCCAAAGGACCTTAACAAGAGCATCAAAAGGAACCAGTACTATACGAAGACTATTGACGAAGTTAGTGCTGAACTCCACGGAGGAAAATATTTTACACTTGTTGATGCCAAGTCAGGGTATTGGATGGTGGAATTGGACAAAGAAAGTTCACTCTTAACTACTTTCAACACTCCATGGGGAAAATACAAGTGGCTCCGACTTCCCTTTGGTCTTAAAGTCAGTGCAGACGTATTTCAGGAGAGGTTAAATGTGGTCCTTAAAGATGTGAAAGGAATCACGGGATGCATTGACGACATCCTCACGAAAGGGATAGATTCCAAGGACCATGACGCGAATCTACTCCAGTTACTTGAAACGGCACGAATGAACGGAATTAAGCTCAATCCAAAGAAGCTGCAGTTTAAAACAACTAAGTGCGATTTCTTCGGACAGACCATCACGCCAGAGGGTATGAAGGTAGACGACAGAAAGGTCGAGGCCATTAAACAAATGAAAGCACCAAAGGACAAGAAAGCTCTGCAGAGTTTCCAGGGAATGGTCAATTATTTGAAACGCTACTCAGGCAAGTTGACGAGACTGTTCGAACCACTCAAACCACTGCTTCGGGAGGAAACGGAATGGACCTGGGACTCTTCCCATCAAGATGCCTTCGATGCCATCAAAGAAGAGCTATCCAGGACCCCAGTACTAGCGTTCTTTGACCGGAAAGCAGAACACGTTATTCAGACTGACGCTTCCATGAAAGGATTAGGTGCCGTTTTGCTGCAAGAAGGAAAACCAGTGATCTACGTATCTAGAACTCTCACTCCTGCCGAGGAACGTTACTCCAACATCGAGAGGGAATTGCTAGGAGTGGTATTCGCCATGGAGAGGCTTCACAACTATGTGTTTGGTGAACCAGTCAGAGTTCAAACAGACCACAAACCTCTGGAAACGATTTGGAAGAAGATTATTGCTTCTGCCAGCCCAAGACTTCAACGACTTCTTCTGAGGCTTGCAAAATACGAAATTCAAGTCGAGTACATTTGTGGGAAGGACAACTCAATTGCAGACGCCCTTAGTCGAGTCGACCCTCTCAGTCCAAAACCTATGGACTCAAAGCAGATGGATGTGATTCCAGTGCATCACATCACTTCAACTGTTCCAGCCACAGACAACCGACTTGACAGAACCAGAATTGCCACCACTGCTGATCCAGCCTTGAGCCAGTTAAGGCATTATATCTTTCACGGTTGGCCGCTTCAGAGGCAGCAACTCCCAGAAGGATTGCAACATTATTGGAATTACCGAGAAGAACTTGCAGTCGAAGATGGCCTGATATTCAAAGCACATCGACTTGTGATTCCGACTTCACTTAGAGCAGAGTATCTTAAGGATCTTCATGTGGGCCACTTAGGAGAAGAGAAAACTCTGTTGAGAGCACGAGAGACAGTCTTTTGGCCCGGGATCTCGGATGACGTGAGAAATGCAGTTAAATTATGTGACGCATGCATGAAGTACAAGCCTGCTCAACAGAAGGAACCACTGGTACCGCATGATGTGCCCAGCTAGCCATGGTTTAAACTTGGAGTTGACATATTTGAGCATCGTTCTAACCATTATCTGCTGGTTGCTGACTACTTCAGCAAGTTTCCTGTTGTTAAGAAACTAACCAGTCAGACGGCGAGACACGTGATAAGTCTTCTCAAGACAATATTTTCAGAATACGGGGTACCAGCAACGGTGTACGCAGATCAGGGAACCCAGTTCGTGTCTCAAGAATTCAAACAATTTGCCGTGCAGTACAGATTCGAAGTGCAACACTCTAGCCCAAGGTATCCTCAGTCTAATGGTTTCATAGAGGCCATGGTCAAAGTAGTAAAGGGCATAATGGAGAAAGCCGAAGACTCGGGTTCTGATCCGCATCTTGCAATGTTAATTTATCGTGCGACCCCAATCAGACCAGGTCAGCTCAGCCCAGGAGAGATGCTTTCCCAGCGGAAATATAGAGCACTCCTTCCCATCCATCAATATCTGCATCCCAATCTGGAGATCAGCAGGGAGGCGCTACTAGCACAGAAACAAGCCCAACGTGATGGCTATGATCAGACAGCCAAGAAACTTCAAGATCTACAACAATTTCAGAGTATCCGATTCCAGTTAGATCCCAAGAAACCAATCTGGCAGAAAGCCACGGGGGTACAGCAGCCAAATGAAAGTTCGCCCAGGCGATATGAGGTACAGGCTGAATCCGGTGCTCGCTATTTCAGGAATCGTCGCCATATTCGTCCAGCGATTGAGATCCAACCAGAAGAATTAAATCAGGTCCCATCAATTCCCGGAACCGAACCAAAGTCACCGGTACCTGGACTTGTCAAGCAGCCCAGCTCAACAACAGCCGATGTTTCTGATCAGCCATTGCCCAAACAGTGTGTGCCGGGAAAGACCCCGGTCGGAATTGCGTTGTCTCGTTCACGACGAACTATTAGACCACCAACGAGACTAATTGAACATATCTAGAGACACTATAACAATTTAAGAGAAATGTACTTATAGTGTATCGTATAAATAATTGTGTTTTGACAAATTTTCGGATCAGCATCTCAACTGTAGCACATACGAGGGTATGAAGTGTGTTCCAACTTTAGAGTACACACAGGTGCAAGAATCCTATGCTAGTTTTCTAGTCAATTATGTCATTATCTCTAAAAGAGGGGGGATGTTGCAATACGCTATTGCATGTTTAATCAGCCAATGATTGCATAGATGGTTATTCCCAATACGGACCATTCTTTGTTTATATTCAATCAGCTAAAGATCGTGCTAAAAAAATAATTATTCATGATGAAGAGTGATCTGGTAGAAAAACCGTTAGGACGCCGAAATAAATTTCACTTGTAGGAAAAGTTGTCTTGTTGGAATATTTCCTCATACTGGAAACATAAAGCACATGAGGAAACACTCCTCCTTCTGGTACCCGGGAGAATTTGCAAAATAAAAAGCCGTCGCATACGCGTATTACCTTCGTCCGCCATATTGGATACACTACCTTTAACGCTTTTACTGCTGACCGACACACACTGCAGTATCAACTCTTGTGCGGCACAAGTGCGACGTGTGAATCAACGGTACCATCTCTACCGCCCTTAAATCGAATTGAATTCGACATGGCAGAAATGTGACGTATGAACCGGGCCTTACTGGGAATAATAAAAGCCGTACGAGACAAAAAAATCAGTTTCATTGAACTCGGTAGGAATCAAACTATCGACCTCATAATGTACTTAGGAGCAGTAAAACAAACTTCTCTACGGCCAAAAAGAAATCAACTGAGTGCAAATCTGAGCACCAAAAACCATTCCCTGAAATTCCACCTGACAGTTAGCACTAATGTTGGAATAAGGAGAACCATAGGTGAGCTAGGAAAAGAATTTCTTTGACTTTCGTGGAGATCGAGCTCATGAATCAGAAATTCAGGAATAGGGCCGTTACTTACTTGGAACTCTGTTTATGGCTCGAAGCGGTCGGAGAACTCGTATAGCTCGCACAGCACTCAAGTACTTTCCTTCGTTATATAGCAACTCAAATGTTCTAAAATAACAATAAAAAATTGGAGATAATTGATCACACTATTATCAATATACATGCAAAAATTTCAACGCGCTGATTCGCTGAGAACACGTCAGTTAATCCCAAACAGTGCAGAAAGTAAAATTAAATTTTTTGCATGTACATTATTAACCGGTAATCCAATGATTTCGAGTGCAATTTCGTGTAAACAAACAATTTTTCAATGACAAGAAATTGCACTCGCCCTACAGGCTCGTGCAAGTTTTTCACTGTTTGAAAAATTTACTGGTGCCCATTTTTTCCAAATTGCACCGGCTTGTAATCACTTGATTTCAAATCAGCGCATTGAAATTTTGGAGTGTGTTGTCAACTTTCGAACCTCGACCCTCGTTAGAACCTTCACTCGTTTAACACTTCTCTTCTCAGTAGGCAACGAAAAGAATGAAATCTCTGCCAACTAAATAAAGAAATCATTTCTGATGCAAATGAATATATGAAAGACCATATATTTGAACTGCGGAGTAATATGTAATGACATTAATTGATCATCGCAGCTATGTACACAACTTAAGCAGCTGTGAAATTAAAGCCTGAAAAAAAAAGAAAAAAAAGAGAAAAAAAAGAAAATCAGGCCTGAACGGGAATCGAACCCATGACCTCTGCCATACCGGAGCAGTGTTGTACCAACTGAGCTATCGCAGAGGTCATGGGTTCGAATCCCTTTCAAGCCAGATTTTTTTTTTTTTTTAGGCTTTAATTTCACAGCTGCTTACTTGAAGTTGTGTACATAACTGCGATGATCAATTAATACTAGAAATACGACTCCCGCAAAAACCTCGCGAAGCTAGTTTTTGAAGAAGTCACAATGCTTTTATATTTTATTTTATATTTTTTATATCAGCGTAATCCCCATTATTTTATTTGTTATGCTATGTTTGGTACAAAATTAGTGACACCTGGTGAAAATTACATGACCAGTATACCGGTCAACACAGTGCTTAAAAATTGACCTTCATTTAGTTCTTTCACTGCCACTGAGATTGCACCAGAGGGAATAGAAGTAAAATTATTTATCTTCACAGGGAATACAGAGTCGATGAATTACCACAATAATATTCACTTAACACAAATTGAAAATGATTGTAAATCTTTTGCAGGTGAAATCTTGAAGAGTTGATATGAATGCTTGTGTTTACCATGGTGTAAAAACCTGTTTTTTTTTAGTTTTATTTTCTTAGTCTCTACTGCTTTGTCTCCTTTGTTGTACATCCCTTTTAAACACAATATGTTCTTACACTGAGGATGAGTTGAATGCTCCAATTATTTTTTGTTTATGTTTTTTGGTTATAATTGGATGAGGTTCATTGTAAGAAGAATCTTCTGATTAGATATTTTATTGTCTACTGCAGTCATTATTTCATTCCTAGGTAACCACAATTGACAGCATTATGAATAGTGCATGTTTCAATTTGTGCACTCTCTTCAGTTGCAATGGTACTCTCAGTGGTAGATAAGAAAATTCCTCTTCCCTCAAAAGAGATGCCATATCAACAGAAGTGTGAGATACAATGTCATTACATAAAAAATGGGGATAAAACAATTGGATTCTACAACAACTTTGAATAAAGGTTTGGTAATAGTGAGTGCTGACTGTATAGTATGTGGTTGTTCTATTTTTAGGTCATATCATAAAAACAATACATGAAATAAAGAGTTATTGAAATCTTAATATGTTGAAAAAGATTGCTGCACTACGTACTCCTGTAAAAAAAAAATGTGAAATCGACATCAATCAGTTAAAAGTATATACCACATGAAAGTTTAATTGTGCTGTTACAGAAACAGGCAAAATATCCATACCCAACAAGAGAAGGTTATATTATTTTGAATATATGCAAATTTCTATTATAAAAACTGCAGAAGAAAGATTTAATATAAGGATGGCATTTCATCGAAAAAGTCATGGCAGCCAGAGGTATTGAACTGTAACCAATGACATATAGTAATGAGAAGCACTATCATTATATTATTATCATTATTATTATCATTACTATTATTATTACTGGTATTGATATTATTATTATTACTATTGTTATATTTTTTACGTTTAACATAATATATTTTTATGGGGTGGGATGCATGCCCTAACCTTTGTAAAGGTATTGTTACTCTATTACTGCAAGCAACACAAAAATCTTCTTAATAGGCTTTCCATCAGAGGTGGTAGTAATCAAAACAGCTCCAAACAATACCATTTCTTCTTAAAGGCTTGAAATCTAGTGCGGTCATTTGTCTATAAAGTTTGTGTGGAAAATCATTATTGAAAGGATAGGGCATTTAGAAAACTTGAAACACTTGTTACTACATACAGCACACTTGCAATGAATATATGAGAAAGATCATAAACATTTTGGCATTACAAAATTTATTTTCTTCTTTATATAGTTTTTCCGATGTAAAATGTTAACTGTATGTTGTGGTTGTTATTAAATATTGATATTTGACATCATAAAAATGAAGTAAACAACAGAAAGTAACAAGGTTAATATGTTAATTAAGGCTTGAATTAACATTTTATTTGTGGGAAATGGCCAGGTTTCTAGATTGCAATATTATCAGGGGGGGGGGGGTCATTGAACTCTAAGGTAAAACTGACCCATTGTGAAAAGGCTATGAAACTTGTTGTCTATACGTAATATTATTGAAACCTTTCAATCAGAGAATACATACATATATATAGCAAAGAGAAATACTACTCAGAAGTAAGTTATAACATTTGCTTTATTTTCAAATGATCGCATTGATCACTGATGATATTGCAGAACCAGTACTTTATAGTGACACTGGGTATATATTCTGTTGAAAATGCTAAACATAGCTGCTAGATCAAGAAAATTTACAATATTTTCACTGTTGCAATGATATCAGATCACATCGTCGTAAATGATTGTTATAACAACTGCAACTCTCTGTGTTGGGAACTTCTTCAAAATGGAAACGCTATCGCTTTATTATGAAAAATACCTACTTACATTCTCTTGTAATCTGTTGGTCGTCTTCCTATTCCGTTTTTAGACTAATATAATTATTTTCCAGAGACATCTCCAATCGTTGTAGTTGTTTCTACTCGGTTTCCCTTCTAAGCCGTTTTGCTAAATTTAGTACGCTAATATATTTCGTTATGTAATCGTTCACTCCTGTTCTGTATTTCTATCAATAACACATTCAAATTCAAAACTAACTTGGTTGAATTCCTGGTCCTTTTCCCTGCTGTTTCGTTTGCCTTTTTCTAGAGCGAGCAGTTTTTGTCTTTGCTGCGATGACGGATGTCTGTTGTTATTCGCCCTGCTGTCGTACTCTTTCCCTGCTTTGAGTCGTGCTTTCCTTGTGTTGATTTTCACGGTGTTCGAACTTACTCGGCGACGATCTCGGGCTACTCTTTCTTGAATATCTCGGAGATCATCTTGCTGGGATACACTTCCAGGACGAGTGAAATCCGTTTCCACAAAATTTACATTTCTTTCAAAAAGGCATCACCGCATTCGAAATGGCGGAAATTCAGGAGTTCTCAAATACGCTACTATTGCCAGGTAACCTGGCCTGCGAACGGACACCTTTAAAATATAGATATATATATTTAAGAAATAGAAAACATGTACCGTGTTTCTATCGAGTTATATGTAGTGTTCCGAACGAAGGTATGAATCACAGAAGACAACACAAAGTCAACACACCGGCCATATACATGAAACACGTGTACAATCTATTTCTTGTATTCCCAGAATGCTTTGTTACATGAGGCAAGGCGTGTCACGCCACTGTGTAATGCTAAACATTACATTTCTCCTTTCCTTCAGTTAAGAAGCACACAATCAAGGTAGAGTAACTGGGAATAAGAAACAGCAACAATAGATACAATGCAACAAAATTTACACTGTTTAGAATATGCAAATAGACTTGAAAAAGGGGTTATGCGCCTAATGCAACGTTCTTAACTTAAACGTTAAATAGCTAGATGTTCCAAAAGATTGAAAGTTCATAAATCTCAAACAACGTCTGTAAATCAATTTTCACATCATGGGGGAACAGTCATAACGAATATCCATAAAAAACAATGTTTAAACATAGTTTAAAAATCAGTCGATCATCCCTAATCAAATCTCTTCAATGAGTCTCCTTGGGGGCACGGATACACGTGGAGACCTTCTAGGCATAGATTCAGTCAGGATTTCAGCATTTCCACCGGGGTCCACTGGGGGATCTGTGAACCCCTGAACCGAGACTGGAATAGGTGAAGGAGGGCTGCTGGGCTCAGCATCGAGGCCAACTGTCTCTCCCTCAAGTGCTGGACTGGTTCGGAGAGTTGTATCTTCAGCCAGAAGCTTCTTGAAGTAAGATGAATTACGTGTAACTTTTCGGTCATCGTTTTCTGCGGTTAACATACTGTGATGCTTCTTTGTGACAGTTAACGGGGTCGGATGATAGGGTGTTGACAGCTTTTGTTGCTTTGGCTGTTTCACTAGCACTGTGTCTCCGACCTGAATGTCACAATCTTTGATGGTTCTTCTTGACTCAGCTCTGGTCTTGATCTTGAGTTTCTGATGAGCATCCCTCTGGCGCATGGTTACAGGGTCATGACTTTCACCACTTGTCACGACAACAGGGTTGGGCAACTTGGTTCTAATTGGCCTGCCAAACAGGGCTGTAGCAGGGGCAACACCGGTAGTACAATGGGGTGTGGCACGATAGTTGCGAAGGAACTGATACATATCTTGTTTCCAGTGTGCAGTGGTGCGCAGTACTTTTCCAAAGGTTTTCATAAAGCGTTCCACTTCTCCATTGGCTTCGGGCCACAAAGGAGACACCTTTCGGTGCTTGAAACCGAGGTACTTAGCAAATTGTGCAAATTCGCTACCATTAAAGGGGGGACCGTTATCGGATTTTACCACTTGAGGTATCCCATAAGCAGCAAATATGCGGTCGAGCTTAGGAATCACCGTTTTGGCAGAGGTAGAGTGGACGATCTCGATCTCAGGAAATCTTGAGTAGTCATCGATTACAACAAGGACATAGTGTCCAGCAACTTCACAAAAATCAATGCTCACTTGTTCCCAGGGACCACTTGGCAAAGGAGTCATCTGCAAAGGCTCACGGGAAAACTTGGGCATTGCAACTTGACAGGGAGTACATCGTTTCACAATAGAATCAACTAGGCTGTCCATTCTTGGGAACCAGACCTTTGAGCGTAACAGGGTGCGAGTCTTAACTAGCCCTTGATGGCCCTCATGAGCCAACTTGACTACTTGCTTCTGAAGGGCATCAGGTATTACTATGCGACGTCCACGAAGTACAAGGTTGCCATCCACTGAGGTTAGCTCACTGCGGACATTGGCAAATATCTTGAGAGTATTTGGGTCCACTCCCTCCACTGGCTTCAGGTTATCCCACTGGCCAGTTGAGATGAGGCGCATTACTTCTTGAAGAGTGACATCTTTTCTGGTTGCTTCAATGATCTCTTCTCTGCTCAAGGCCTTGGGTGTGGCTTGAGACATCACGAAGTTGACATACTGCTCTGCAGACTCTGCGATGAGATCACAATTCGTGTCACTCTGGAGATGCCTCGAGATGTAATCTGCTGGATTCAGGTCACCTCTTGCATAGAACACGTCGAAGTTGAACGATTGCAGCTTGAGACGCCAATTCTCAATCCTGGCTGACGCTTGGGAAGTAGCGCTGTTGAAAATGGATAACAATGGCTTGTGATCTGTCACGACTTTGAAGTGACTTCCCAGGAGGTAAATACGGAAGTGATGACAACCCCATGCGATTGCCAATGCCTCACGCTCGATTTGAGAGTAACGCCTTTCCACACTTGAGAGAGCTTTGCTGGCGTAGGAGATCACTTTACCATCTTGAGTTAACACTGCGCCTAATCCAACAGGACTGGCATCCACGAGCAGGATGGACTTCTCACTAGGGTCGAAATAAGCCATTACTTCATCTGAGGTGAGACTACGCTTGAGTCTATCTAATGCTGCTTGGTGAACATCTTCCCATTTGAATTCAACGCCCTTGTGAGTGAGGTTGCGCAAAGGAGCCACAATGTCTGCGTAATCACGTATGAAGCGAGACACATAGTTGGTCATGCCCAACAGGCTGCGCACATCACTCACTGAGGTAGGTGCCTCTGCCTGCTTGATCGCTTCCACTTTTGCAGGGTCGGGCGACATTCCATCTGCACTAAAAACCATGCCAAAAAACTCAATACGTGGCATGTAAAACTGACACTTTCCTTTATTCAGAGTCAAGTTCAACTCCTTGAAACGGGTTAGAACTGCATGCAAGGTCTTATCATGGTCTTCCGTGTTAACTCCATAGATGATGACATCATCGCTAATGTTCTTGACATTGGGAATGTCACTAATAGCAGTAGCAATCACATTTTGAAATTTTTCAGCTGCGGCATTTATTCCAAAACTTAGGCGTTTATACCTGAACAGACCAAAATGAGTGGAGAATGTGGTGATATGCCTGGAGTCTGGGTGCAGGACAAGCTGATGATATCCTTGATTGAGATCTAGCTTGCTAAACACCTTGGCACCGTTGAGGTCGTGTACCACTTCATCAAGGGTGGGCATGAGGTGTCTTTCTCGGATTATTGCTTTATTAGCTTCCCTCATGTCCACACACAAGCGTACGCCACCAGGCTGTTTGAGCTTGGGCACCAAGACCACAGGAGATACCCATGGGGTGGGTCCATCAGACGGCTCAATAATATCCTGTTGTAACAGGGATTCAACACAAGCTTCAAGATTCTTTCTTTGATGAAATGGGATACGTCTGTGTGATTGATGAACAGGTTTCACATTCTCATCAATATGCAATTTGACCTCAACACTCTTCATCTTTCCAAGCCCACTAAAAAGACTAGGGTAATTTTGAAACACATTCCTTTCCACAGACACCGCGTTTGCAATTTGCAGTATCCCCAAGTCTGTAGCAGTTGTGTATCCAAGAAGAGATGTTTTGCCATCTACCACAAGAAACTCAGAGTCAACTGAATGACACTTGGATTCCACTAAGGCCTTGAATTTACCCAGCACGGGAAGGGGTTTAGATGAGTTGAAAGCATACACTTCAGTATCACAAAGTTCTAGTCTCCTATTCAACATCTTCGACACATCATGACTCACAATGTTCACACTGGCTCCAGAGTCCACTAAGAACTTGCAGATAACACCATTGACCTTTAATGACACAAAAGGAGCACTGACCTTGGTAGGGGAATCCAACGTAAATGTGTATTCATCACCTGAACTCGACGGCGATGAGCGTGGCTTTGACTCTTCGTTCACTCGGTTGACAGTTCGCGGGGGCTTGAAGTTTCGACGTCTTTGCGTCCTGTTTCCTTTTCGAGGTGTTCCACCTTTCCCAGGAGACTGACCCTTTTGAGAGCCTCGACAACACCGCGCATAATGGCCATATTTTTGGCAAGAGTTGCACTTTCGATTCTGAGCAGGACACCCAGCTTTAGCATCGTGGGGCCAGCTTCCACCACATTTAAAACAACGAGCCGTCTTGTCCTGTGTTTTGGACTCCTGAGGAAATACAGCATTGGCACTTCCGGGAGATTCTATGTCAGTCGCTTGCTGTTCCGAGACCTCCAACGCTCTTGCCTCGGCTAATAGGGCTTCGAGTGTCATAGTCGAATCCCTCAGCGCTTTCCGGCGAAGACGCTGCGAAGTGCACGACTGAATTATTTGAGATTTAACTTCCTTATCGACATCATGAAATTCACATGTAGCTGCCAACTGCCGCAATCGAGAGTGATACGAGTTCATGGTTTCACCCAAGCTTTGTTTCGCCTGCCGAAACGTGTATATCTCAAATTCCACATTCTTCTTCGGGTCAAAGTACGCATTCAGCTTCGTTTTGGCCGTTTCGAAATCTTCACCCGTGTCCGGTAGAGTGTCAAAAATTTCAGATACTTCCTCTCCGGCGTAGTACAGTAAAAGAGCTCTCTGTCTCTTCTTATCACTAATAGCAGCGGCAATAAAGAGGTTTTCGAGACGTTTTATCCACTTTCGCCAACGTTGTGCAATCGCGCCATCCGAATGTATGTCAAACGGTTCGAAGGTTGGAATCGCTGTAGCCATCACAACGAGTACACACTCGGTCACAAAGATAGTTATGAGTGTTTTGGAGCGATTTGCCGATCCTCGTCGCCAATGTAGTGTTCCGAACGAAGGTATGAATCACAGAAGACAACACAAAGTCAACACACCGGCCATATACATGAAACACGTGTACAATCTATTTCTTGTATTCCCAGAATGCTTTGTTACATGAGGCAAGGCGTGTCACGCCACTGTGTAATGCTAAACATTACATTATAGAAACACGAGTGAAAGTTTGGGAGAACGAGAAATGCTGTGGGAACACGAGCCGCAGGCGAGTGTTTCCACAGCTTTTTCGAGTTCTCCCAAACTTTCACGAGTGTTTCTATAACTCAATAGAAACACGAAGAACATGTTTTCTATTTCTTTTAGAAAACACCGCGACGAAAAAAAGAAAAGCAACTTGTTAGCTTTGATTATCAAACTGTAAATTCTCTTTGCTCGCGTCATCATTACGTCAACAGCTCGTGCTAGTTCTGTGTTTCTATCGAGTTATAGAAACACGATTTCTAACCAATCAGCGCGCGTACTTTCTTAGGACTGTTTTCTAAATATATATAAATATAAAAATTTAATAAAAATAGACGTTTCGGTCAATGACCTTCATCAGTTGCAGTGCCTTGACCACCTTCAATGAAGGTCATTGACCGAAACGTCTATTTTTATTAAATTTTTAAACTTTTTTTAGATTTTTTACTGTATATATATATATTTTTTATTTTTTTTTTTTTTCGCTCGAAGTTGTCCGTCCTCGTTTTCCACAATTGCCTACAAATTTCATTACTCGAGGTTTGGACTACGAATCCTTTTGGATCCTTCTGGCGTGTGGCATCCCTGTTGGCTCGAAGCATCATAACTTTTTATTTATATATATATATATATATATATATATATATATATATATATATATATATATATATATATATATACATATATAAAAACTCTCGGCTCGATTTACTCGGGCTTGCGAGCCACGTGGTCTGACCGGAAGCGACACGATTAGTAACCTCGCTTCGCGAGGAATCATTACGTAATCATTTCTACTGAGAGTACTGAGGTACTCACCCCGCGGCAACAATGAAGCAATCGAGTCTGTTCCATGATTCAGCGAAGTAAGCAAGCTTTCCGAACAAGCCCATGGCCATCCACTTACAGAGCATCTCAGCCAAGAAAAACGCATAGATGACTTTCTCCATGACATCCAGCACCTGACATCTCTGCGAAACGCATTCCGGGTCAAAAGGATCGTACAGCCCCAATGTTACACAGTTCACCAGAATTACAAAAATACTTAGACGCTCGAAGTATGTAAGCACAGTCAAGGACAACACAATTTAAGAAAACAAAACAACAAATAAACACAGACAAATCAGTGCTTGAATTAGAACTTGTTCTAATCGAATTTCAAACAATGTAACTTGTTTTCAGGCATTTTTTTGTGAAATAGTTTGCCCCAACCAAAAAAAGCAAGGTTCAGGTTAGGAATCGCCAACTTTAAATAGTAATTCTCCTTAATGTGTGCCATAAGCTTATGTTTATTTTATTTTTGAGAAATTGGTGTTAGATCGGTTAGATACCCTTAGGTTGATAATTTTTGTGTTCAATTCTCATATTCTTTTTTCTTGACATTAAACTAATATTGTAAAAAAATTCTCCTGTTGCGCATAATGAAAGGATTAAAACACTGACAAAAGACCACTGAGCAAGACTTTTACCTTTTTAACTAAGCGATATCTAAAACGAAAGTATTATCACCTTTTTATCCCCTAGAGGAATCATGTTTTCTTTACGGACAATGCATGTATATTATTAAGTCCCACTAGCTACTAAATTAAGCATAAGGGCTGGTTCACACTTTGACATAAGCATAAGCATAAGCATAAACATAAGCATAAGCATAAACATAAGCATAAGAAAAAATATGTGTGAACCGGGGTTACATAAGCATAAGCATAAGCATAAGCATAAGCACAAGGAATGGAACTTTTTCCATTTTCTTATGCTTGTGCTTATGCTTATGTAACCCCCGGTTCACACATATTTTTTCTTATGCTTATGTTTATGCTTATGCTTATGTCAAAGTGTGAACCAGCCCTAAAGGCTAAATTAAACTTTTATTTCTTGGGTACATTAACTAAACTTGACTGCTTGAAAATGCTGCGACTCCACTAAATAGGTTAATATGGAACGGAGCATTTCATGCCTCGTGACCTCAGAGGCCATATTTGATTTTATTCTCTTAGGGACTTCTCACCTGTTTAACAGCGAAAGCACTTGATAGTTTGTCGACACAGGAGAGTTCCCGGATATGTTAAAACTGAAACGGTGTGTTTTTCTGTGTAATTATTGCATGCAATAGTTTACTGTCTCAAATTCAAAACATCGCTGCTAACGAAACGCATTCAACAGTCACCACACGGAAATTAACACCTTTTAAGAAAAAAAAAATTGCCCGATAAGCTTGGGCGAAGAAAGATTGATTTAACAGTCGATTAAAATTTGCCGCGGAAATCGAATTCTAAAGATTTTCTATATTATTTCAATTTCTAAACACATGTCGCCGGTTTGATTCACTCGTTTTAACAGAATAAGCTTCCAGTGTCTCCAGTCTTGTTGACAAAGTGGTGCTGTTTAGCATTTTATCTAAATACTGTTTACAGAAGATCATGTTAAACCACCAGAGGAATTAAACACTGAATGAAATGAAAATGAATTTTGTATTTACATGAAAAAATTATTCAATCCCTCCCCCACTCACTTAAAAAAAAGTATATCGAATAAATAGCACAATTATTTCAGTCCCCTGTCACGGCTAAAACGATAAAAATGTAGTTCAGTGAAAACTCGAATAAGAATTTTTGTCTGCAGAGAACATGCAAGAATTCTTCAGTATTAATGGTGTTATTATATACATTTATATATTACATTTCAATCTTTTAATTGCATTCTGCTTGGTTTTCCATGCAAATTCCTTGCCATGGTTTTGTTACAAAATCACCCAAGAATAAATTAGATTGACATCTTGCTGTCTGATCATTAATAAAACAGGGATGATTTTTTCCTGTTGGAGGACACACGCTGAGCAGAAAACCGTAATTATCTTTGGCAGCGGCTCTTAACAGAAACGTTTCAATTCACATTGACTGGAGTCTTCTATTAAACGTCTTTCGAGGCAAGTGCGTCAGCGATGGACGACAAGACAACAATAACTCACTGCCGTGAACAATTCCAACTAAAACAGATTCCGGCAAAACGCCACCTCCTGTCTCAGTTTTAGAAAGAGACGGGGGGACATTTCAAGAAATAGAAATTCAATTTGCACAGTTAGTTTTATCCAAACTGAATTTAAATTATGTATCACGTTTGAAAGTCGTCCTTTTTACTCGGAGCATAGTCACTAACTATGCTCCGAGTAAAAGCTAAAGTGAGCTGGTTACGTAACGTAGTCTAACTGCCGTCCACAGTGTAGCGCAACAGTTAAGATTTTGACCGCATGATTTTTGAAGGATGATATTCTACGTTAGTAAATTTACTTTCACGATAATAACATTCAAAAAATTGTTTTCCTCTTTAATCTGCAGCTCTTCAACTTTGACAGTCTTTCGGTTTTAGTTTCACCTACTCGTGAATTTATACTAATGAAACTAACCTCTACTTACTCAGAAAAACAAGATCGTTCTAAAAGCAAGCTACAGTCATAAAAACAAGAAACTAGATTCCAAAACTAGTTAATTAAGTCGCCTTATTAATTTTTTTTTTATTTTATTTTTTATTTTTTGGGCCGAGAACACTTTGCTCTCAATTCCCGTTGCTGCATGCTTATGTCTTTCACTATATAGCGCACTTTTTGGATTTACAACAGTCTTAGCTTAAGGATAAAGAGTAAATAAAAATCACCCACAGCTGCGAAATTGTCGCCTAATGGGCTAAAAGATGTTTTTCTAGGTAGGTAGATAGAGCGTTTTATGAGGAAGCTTCCAAGTTCAGCTATAGACTTCCAATCCTCTCCTATCCACGATCTTGCACGAACGGCGCTGCCGAAATAATTCCACTTTTGCTCATAAAAGTAACAGGGTTAATGGGGATACAAATTCAGTTTAGAGTAAATGTTTTCTCTTTTTACTGAATTTTTTAATGCGTTAGTCATTAATTGATGCATCGACGCCATCTGTCAACTTCGCGAATTCTATGTAGCGAATTTGTTAATAGAAATGCGTCGGTCCAATGCCCGAGTGAGACATTTCTTTCCTGGGTTTTTAACCGTTTCCTTATTTGTTCATATTTCTCATGAGCTGCTTTCAGAAAACATTATCGCTCACTACCTGCTAAATGAACTGTAAATATACATTCTTGTGGCACGATGCGGAAATCGACAGAGAAACTGCCTTTGAATGTCATGCGTTAGCTTAGGCTACGATTGTCAATGACAATAAACAAAATTTAGTCAGAGCGATATACTGAAATGCTTTACTCTGTGAATTTTCACCGATAATATCGGAACATTTAATTTAAAACCACAAGTGACCAACGCTCATAATGAGAAAATTGCAACCGCTACGAATAAAAGTGAAAAAAATTCTTTGAGAAAACGCCATAGCTCAATCAAAAATTTCACGTCGTCTGTTATCTCTGATCACTGTAAAAAATTACTTATTTGGGAGTTCATTTCGCGAAGGCAGCTGTTGAAATGAAATATATAAATGAGAAGTTACTGTATTAGCCATGCAAAGTGGAAGAATGATCTTCATGGCTTCCAGAAAAATTAAAAATTCAACAGAGGACAGCAAAAGAAAAGAAAATACGACGAAAGAAGTAAATTAATGTGACACTGAGTGAAGGTGGGCTTACCACGCAAACAATTTTTCTTATTTTGGACTAGAGCTGAAGGTTAGGAAAATTTGCATAAAAAAATCTACAAATCATTTTGTTGTCTAGGTGCTGTATGTCATACAGTGGCGGTTTTACGTATTTATTAAACCGAGTAGACTAAGCGTCGAACATTGCTATCGCTATTACCCTGCATTGCGGTTTTGTCTGGAATTAAAAGAAACAATCACTTCTCGCAACTTTGAAGTAAATCTTATCGTTTCACCGAAAAGTTCCCGGCATAATGTTTGCAAAGGCAATAGAATTAGCTAACCCAAACGAATTTCCCCCTTTTAATAGCAAAACATATCATTTTCATCGGAACTGGTTTTGAATACTGCTTCGCAAAAGGTTGCGCGGGAATTCTGTCAAAACTTCACCTATACTAATCTGAAAAAAACTCCATACAATATGTAATACATTTACTAGCAAGAAGTGATTGATTTATGCGATCAAAAGGATATGGCCAAGTGACAAGCTTAATGAACCACCGGCGAGGACATTTTTCGCGGCGAAGAAAGAAAAATGCAACGGGTTGA
This sequence comes from Ricordea florida, assembly GCA_949710005.1. Taxonomy (NCBI): domain Eukaryota; kingdom Metazoa; phylum Cnidaria; class Anthozoa; order Corallimorpharia; family Ricordeidae; genus Ricordea; species Ricordea florida. The sequence continues at coordinate 4,664,324 of OX453275.1, forward strand.
AACTCCTCAAACACTGCCGTCTCACCACTTCTTGTTTCCATGTTGTCAATGTCCGGCGATTCATAACAAGGTTCGCTTTCTCTGTTTAGTTTGCACTCTTCCACCAGGCTTAGATTACTCTGAACTTGTTCAAAGTCGATCGACGGATCATGGCCAGCGTCCTTTGCTTCCTTACCTTGCATAACGTTTCAATCTCCAAGTTAACAGCGGATTATCCCTTTATCCGGGAAGACGTTACGAAGATGCAAAGTGAACTCGGCAGGAACCGTCTGGTTCTGTCTTCCTCGATTGCCGGTATCCTCAAGTTTTCTCCTTGTCTCGTTTTGAACTCGTCGCTTTATTACGGTGGTAGTTGTTTCGCGTTTAAATCCCGCTTCCATGTCCGCGAGCAACTCGAAACATTTGACATTTAGATAAAACTGAACTTACACGCGCTGAGAACGTAATTTGCCATATTCGCTCCAATTGAGGATAAACTGAATGTGTCTCGGTCACCAGCGGCTGATGATGTGATTATCAAAGATAGAGACAATTTTACTGGACCTCTGGTAGTAACAGCAGTCTAGGATACCAGAGGTAATCGACGAAATGACAGCTACCAAACTGATTTCCACTGTCAAATAAACTTCACGCGAACTAACACCAGATAAGAGAACTCACAGGCGCCGACGATCCGTGGGCCAAACGGAGACAAACCTGGATTTCAATGAACAGGGGCGCATTAATGTTACTCTTTCTACGAAAGGCTCGATTGGTTCCTGAAAAATAAATCAAAGAAGGAAAAGTAGAAAGTAGCAAGTTAGACGCTGAGTCATTCATTAACTGAAAGAGATCCTAAAATATCTCCGAAATATACTTCAATTGACAGTTAAAATCGCACAAGAGGCTTCACAACGCGACACAAACCAATGAATGGAAGCTAGTGCATGGTGATCTCGTGTGGTTTATGTCAAGTACATTTTGGGTACAGTGTTCGAATCACAAGACCACCACGTTCTTAATTTGACCATGATTATTATGAAACTCCACAGCCGAAAGAAATCCACGAAGCAAATTTATTTACAGAAAGCGAAGACGGAAAATGTAAATTACATTCGCAAGAATGTGCGAATGAGTTCTACCTACCATATGCGTGTCGCGAAGGGAAAAAGGCCGTGAAATTATAACCAGATTTCGATCGACGTTTTTTTTCTGAATGCTGTTTTTTTGCTTCAATTATCTGCGTTTGTCGAGGAGAGAATTTTTTTAAGAATCTAAGTAAACTTTCACTGCGGGTTACGAAGTAAAAGCGACAGAGAGAAATAAAAGAGACAACGGAGTGGACGTTTGTTCGGTATATAACAAAAATGTTTCTACGATAATTCAATTGCCCTTGTGTGCCTCAAGCACCTGCGAATCACGTGACGAAAAATAACCAATGGTGGGCCGAGATGGTGTTTTCCTAATCATCTTAAAATCTGCTCCGCTCTTGTGAACTTTCTGCGCTTGCAAAAGCCGGTCTTCAAAGTCCACATTTTTAAGCCTTGTTATCGTATCACACAGCTTTTGACTGCCATTTTCATCGCCTGCAAAGCTTAAAGGACTGAGATTTTTGACAAATGTGATACGATTGCAAAACATCTGTAACAAAAACGACAACGCGATTGCGTCGGTGAAGATAAACCAAATGAAGGAATCGAACCGGCACTGAATGTTTGCAATATTACATCTCGGAGACACTAAACGAAGATTTTTCTATTGTTTATTTACCATTTATTTACTCTATTCCCTTTCTTTCGCATTTTGATTGTTATGGCGGCAAAGCGTGTGACCATAGATGGAAAGAAGGCGAAAATAGAGGATTATATTTTACAGATAAAAATCAGTCGTCAGAACCAAGATCCGCTAGGATAATAATAAGAAAAAGAAGTGCTTGGGAGACAAAGCATTGAGGAAAGGTTTTGGTTGAAATCAAGAGTAAATTTCGGATCAAATGGATAACAAGAGAGATGAAAATTTGGACCGTTGAATGAATTCATTTAGTAACAATACCGGCTTCTTTCCGTCGGTCCAACCAGAGTGAATTTGCATTATAAATGTTCCGGCCTATTGCCACGAATTCATACCAACTAAGACACTTGTCAGATATGAAGTTTCTAAAAGCTTTACCGTCACTTCTATGAATTTTCAGTGACAAAAACATGAAAAAATCAAGTAAATTTTACACTGTCATCCACATAAACTAAATTGGCAACATGCTGTTTCTATCACGAAAAACTTTAAAAGCGATTTTTCCTGCGTTTGGGTTAGAATTATGAAGGATTTCTTCAACTTTTGCTGCTTGGCTAATCAAGATAAATTTGCACAAAAAAAAGCAAACTTCGATTAACACCAAGTTCATTCAATTTTATGCGGCTATAAGGCAGACAATATCTCTATAATTGCAATTTCTATTAATAGCAACCATTTCTGTTGCTTAGTAATCAATGTGTGCGGATGTCCATTGAGTCTACAATAGAAAGTGAATTTCAAATTAAAAGGTTTTGAAAGACTGAAATTACATTGCAAAGAAATAACCCAATTCAGTTCCAGTATGATTAGGTAGTCAGAAGAAAAGTATATTTTTAAATTTAGTATTAAAAAGATGATGTACGAAAACTAAGTTTTACAAAAGTGTAAATAAAGATTGCAACCCCTCGAATCGAAGCGCAAAGGCGTGAAACATTTCGAACGGATTCTGATTTCTGGCGTAACCACTCAAAATGTGCCGTGGGATAGAAAGGTATTCCTATACGATTAAATCAGTGTTGCTAGAAGCCACAAAACTCTAAAAGTATGTAAAAGAGCACTAAAGGAACGGATTAAATCATTGCGGATTGAGTGGTTCGTGTTTCAAGAAATTACATCTCAGTGGAAGACACGAAAAGTTTTTTTCGCACAAGTGTTGTTATATTTAAAGAACGATTTTTTCTTATTTTTTTCGAATGTTGCGTTCAGACACGTAATGTTAACTCACAGAACTAGCAGATTGAAGAGCAGAATGAATACAAAGTCCTGGGTGACTGACTAAGGAATATCAAAAATTAAAATAAATTATACAATATCAAAATGAATAGTGAATAATTAATATTAAAAACGAACAAAAATATATTTGAATTGGCAAACCATAATCACTAATCACTGTTTCCGGCTCTAATTAGAAAATAGAAGCTTTGCTTTTTAAAAAGGAAACATTACAAACGAATTCTGGAAAAAAAAAGGTCAACGAGTAAAATGATTTGCTCTGAAGCAGGGCTGACGCTTGAAACGGTTCGCCTCTTTATCACCTTACTGAATACCGTAACGATTATATAGCTTACCTTGATGCGTTTGATAACCCCAAATATTTCCTGTCCTTATTTCCCTTGCCCAAAACGGAAAGCGAAAATTACATAATTTGGCAATTATTTTTACCTCGAGGTTACTTTTCGACTAATAAAAGTAAAAACACCATTTTGACTTGTACAGATATGCATAGTGTTATTCTTGTACAGAGAACCGTTCGAGACGAGATTTACAAGAGTTTTCCTCGAGATGATATCAAATTGAAATGATTGCTGTTGGTTTGGCGCCGCACTGGTACAAGTTGAGCTCATCATTATCAATTGAGCTTCTATCATTGGCTCTTTCACGTGATACCGGCACCATTAAGAGACGGACCATTAGAAAAGTGATGGTGGGGGGGGGGGGGGGGTGGAGAGTTTTCAGATTGCACGAATTTTTTTCTTCGCTCACTGCTTGTGCAGGAATCACTTTTCTAATGGTCCGTCCCTAACAGATGAGCTTCTACCATTGGCTGTTTCACGTGATGCCGGCACCATTAACAGACGAGCTTCTACCATTAGCTGTTTCACGTGATGCCGGCACCATTAACAGATGAGCTTCTACCATTGGCTGTTTCACGTGATGTCGGCACCATCAACAGATGAGCTTCTACCATTGGCTGTTTCACGTGATGCCGGCACCATTAACAGACGAGCTTCTACCATTAGCTGTTTCACGTGATGCCGGCACCATTAACAGATGAGCTTCTACCATTGGCTGTTTCACGTGATGTCGGCACCATCAACAGATGAGCTTCTACCATTGGCTGTTTCACGTGATGCCGGCACCATTAACAGACGAGCTTCTACCATTAGCTGTTTCACGTGATGCCGGCACCATTAACAGATGAGCTTCTACCATTGGCTGTTTCACGTGATGTCGGCACCATCAACAGATGAGCTTCTACCATTGGCTGTTTCACGTGATGCCGGCACCATTAACAGATGAGCTTCTACTATTAGCTGTTTCACGTGATGTCGGCACCATTAATAGATGAGCTTCTACCATTGGCTGTTGCACGTGATGTCGGCACCATTAACAGATGAGCTTCTACCATTGGCTGTTTCACGTGATGTCGGCACCATTAACAGATGAGCTTCTACCACTGGCTGTTTCACGTGATGCCGGCACCATTAACAGATGAGCTTCTACTATTAGCTGTTTCACGTGATGCCGGCACCATTAAATGATGAGCTCCTATTAGCTGTTTCACGTAATGTCGGCACCATTAACAGATGAGCTTCTACCATTGGCTGTTTCACGTGATGTCGGCACCATTAACAGATGAGCTTCTACCACTGGCTGTTTCACGTGATGCCGGCACCATTAACAGATGAGCTTCTACCATTGGCTGTTTCACGTGATGTCGGCACCATCAACAGATGAGCTTCTACCATTGGCTGTTTCACGTGATGCCGGCACCATTAAATGATGAGCTCCTATTAGCTGTTTCACGTAATGTCGGCACCATTAACAGATGAGCTTCTACCATTGGCTGTTTCACGTGATGTCGGCACCATTAACAGATGAGCTTCTACCACTGGCTGTTTCACGTGATGTCGGCACCATTAACAGATGAGCTTCTACCATTGGTTGTTTCACGTGATGTCGGCACCATTAACAGATGAGCTTCTACCATTGGCTGTTTCACGTGATGTCGGCACCATTAACAGATGAGCTTCTACCATTGGCTGCTTCACGCGATGTCGGCACCATTAACAGATGAGCTTCTACCATTGGCTGTTTCACGTGATGCCGCCACCATTAACTGATGAGCTTCTACCATTGGCTGTTTCACGTGATGTCGGCACCATTAACAGATGAGCTTCTACCATTGGCTGTTTCACGTGATGCCGGCACCATTAATAGATGAGTTCCTACCATTGGCTGTTTCAGAGACCCTGACTCGGTCGCTAGTGAAAACGCTCCTTTTCTGCGAGTCATTTCAGTTACATCAAATTACAAATTTAAAGAGCCTTTAAATAGTGGGAAAATCGACAAAAGTCGCCGTGAGAAATTTCACTAAAATCCAGAAAAGACCTTAATTGACATGACTAAAGACTTTGGAAGTTGGAAGCTTTGATTCCAATCGTTCACTTGTGCTTTTCTTCAACTGCGTCTGAGGTGACTTAAGTGAGAACTGTTTTTGCAACTCAAAAATTCCCGCTTTCATTTGAGGTGTAATGAAAGCTGGGATTACTTACCAATTCAAATGCAGTTCAATAAGAGCTGCCCCATTAAGGAAAGTAAAGCATTCGGCACAATTTGCAGTTTAGAAATCTATCTAACAAAAGCGTAAGTAAATTTGACCTGTTTTGTTATGTTTGCGTCCCAAGAAAAGCATACAAGGCTAAAATAATTTTGTTCGGTAGGTACAGTACCACATATACAACAAGCTGTAAAATCGCGTAAGCGAGCGATGCTGGGCTCTTAAACACAAAGATCTTTTGTTACGCTTTGTTTGTTAGGGTATACGTGCTTTATAAACAATATTCTCCACACTTAGTGTTTTCTGACAAGAATGTAGAAACTGAAAAACACATTTATCTCGAACAGGGCCTATTTCAAAGGTCCTACTTATGCAGTCTAAATATTATTTGTAAGCTATATATCTTCTATCAGATTACTGGTAGACAAATGTGACAAAGCATTACCCATGGCAACGAGATGAACTAAAGGGGTTTGTATCAAATGCTGCAGTAACTCAAAAGGCGATTTAACGATTGCTCAAGAATATTGCTCGCACTGAACATTTCGCCAAAAAGAAATGAAAAAATAGACTCACTTTGTTCGATGAGTACGGAGATAGCCCTATAAATCGCTGAAAAGCAGATATTGAAGTTTCAATAGTTTAGTTTGCCTTGGGCACTGGAGAGTAGTACGTTCAGCGCACAAAATAGAAAACGACTGCCGCTTAAAGTATTCCCGCTCACTCTCGTAGTCGGCTCTCAAAATACAAGTTATATTTGTTTGATCTTTCTAATGTTGCAGAGGATAAATTACAAAATTTCCTCCGGGTGGCAAACACTTATCACTATATTATTGCTGGGAAATGACCAAATCAGTGGATAGTAGGTTATAAGCCCCACACAGGAATAAGCATGCATGGAAAGCCACTTTGAGTTTAATCTTTCTGGCATGGTTTTGAGCTGGAAACTAAAATATCTGACCATCGTGGTTCCATGGAGACAAAGATATTTAGCGACCTTGCGTTGTAACCTCCGAGTAGAAAATGAAGAAAATACCAGTTATAATGAATGCGAATTCTTTTTGTCAGTCGGAAATCGTGAAGACTGACTTTATAGTTCGACCGATTAACTTCTGCTGTAGAACAAGGAGTTTCCAGAATTGTTACAATAATAACCTAAGCGCACAATTTGTACGACTGACAGTCGATTGTGAATTGAAGCGAAGTAGATTAGATTCGCTGTCAGGTTTACTGGTTTACATAAACCCAACTTGGAAAGCGAGGTCTTGGACGCATATCGACTCTTACCTCGAGCTTTCAATGAAGGGCAACATCGATATACGCCACAACGACAAAGAGAAAAGAGGAGTTTATACTAATTAAACAAAACACGTCGCTATATACAAAGCCGTACCTGCACAATTATGCTTTCCACCGTGGTTAAGAAACAAAACAATGATGGTGTCGTAAACAGTTGAATTCGGGAGACGCAAGAATCGCACTTCATTTGTTTTCACGCGGGAATATGACTCACGGTGTATCAGTACCGTTTGCTGGACCGGCAAAACTCGTGACGGCTCATATTCCCCTCATTTGCAACAGGAATTACAGGTAATTTACATGTAGTAATCTTTCGTTTAATACTTTGTTGGACGAACCTTCAAGATTAGCAGTAATCCTATTCACGTAGAACATAATTAAAAAGCCATTCTGACCCCCTCGGGTGCGGCAAAGAAATGCTTTTCAATAACTGTTTGTACCCCAGTCCAGCTTACGTCATTTTCTCGTTAACACCACTATCTGAGATTGAATTATAAACATGAAGAGCAATCAAGCACAACACAATGACTGTACAGAATGAAAACAATGACCCTCCAAAAAACGCATTTCTAAACAAAAAAAACCTGGTACGTATTGTCTTGGTCTTTTTAAACAGATATTACTTCTAAAACAGCGTATTTCATCTCGCGGGCATAAATTTGTGTAATCTAGGAAAGATAACAGGCCTACACGAAGAATTTTTAAGCTCAATGAAAATTACTGCTAAAGATAGGACGAAAGTAATTTCAATCGTGATTACTCCGATGTACTTTACTGCAAAACAGAGCAAACCGCAATGGGAATACCAAATTAGGTGTGTTTTTTATCCCTGGTAGGTTCTTTCTGGTGGTGGAAAATTGCTTTATCTATTTGAGAACGAAGGTCAAGAAGTTTGTACTCATCAAGCAATGTTCTTAACACTTGGTTGCGAACGGTTTAGAATTTGACCTACAACTCCTAAGAATGTTCTCTAAGAAAGAAGTTATGAAGCAATGTAAAATACAATACAAACCACATTTCATAAGTTGTTCCTATTTCATCGAGTTGAAAAATTTCACTAAATTTTATCAATCCACCTCGTTAGAGCTGAGTTCCAAGAATCTCGTTCTCAGACAATTTACGGCAAGATTTCCGCACAGGTCCCTACTTCATTATACATGCAGCCGGCAGATGAATTGTTTAGAGTAATGCACATGTAAACATGTCTTGTTATTGCAGAATGAATCAGTATGGCTACAGCATGCATAATAAAGTAGGGACCTGTGCGGAAATCATTCCCAATTTACCATGGCTGTCCATGGCTGCTAGCTTTTGAGCTCGATTTTTCGTCAATGTTTTTTGGTAGCAATGGGGTTTTATCCCTTCTACAACTGTAACCTCAGTGCGCAAATGTGTGGCTTTAACATACCCTTACCACATTTTGACGTTGTCATTTTAAGTTTCACCTTGACATTCATAATGTGGGAACCCAGAGCTCATCTGCTAGCTGTGCTATGCTGATGAAGCCTAACAAGGCAGCTGTCCATGGCTGCTAGCTCATCATTTTTTTTTGGCAGCAATAGGGTTTTATCCCTTCTACTACTGTCGCCTGCTCGACAACCTTCAGCACCATCTCGGGATATTCACCTCCCACCAGGTGATTATTGCCGGAAATTTTGGTAAATCCTTGTGCGAGCGAGTTTTGGTCGAAAAAAAGGAAAATATCCAGCGTCCATTTTCGTTTTGATACTCACGGCTCCGAGAGATATACCTGAGGTTGCTTCATTGGTATATACTAAAACAATTATTTTCTTCAATCTGGCAGCTTGGTAAATACTGCCACCATTCACCCTCAATTTTAGAAAATAATTGTTAAACATTTATCTGAACTTAGAATATAACAACTCAACAACCTTGATATTTTGAGCAATCTGATTGGCTCTCCACCTCGGAATATTTAACAGTATCCACCTCCTAGGAGGTGAATAATGTAGGGGCTTCTGGGTAATCCTTGCGCCAGTGAGGTTTTGTTTGGGGAAAAAACAAAATGGTATCCAAGCTACCGAAATATGGCTGTCCTCGACTCACGCTTTTCATCTTTTTCGAAGAGGTCTTACCAGGGAAATTAAGCAAAAACACTAGGCCACGATGAAACGTTGCAAAGGGCAGGACTAAAAACAATAGCACAAATGAATGACACAATAAAACTCACGTGCAAAATATCGTCCTGTAAGTCTCTTTTTCCTACGAACGACGCTACAACAATTTATTTTTTTCACCGCTTGTGTTATCCTGGTAGGTACGTGGTGTAAGCATCGTGTATGGCTATGGAGAGCAATGTATGCCATATATTCACTAACGGGGAACCACTATATGATGCTTACACCACGTACCTACCGTTATCCTCGGCGTCGTGGTCGTCGTCGTCGTGTTTGCTTAAGCTTCCTACTGAGGTTTCTTCATTGGTAAATACTAAAACAATTATTCTCTTCAATCTCGGTGAATAGCGGCTTTAGGAACATTTAATATCTGCCACTATTCACCTCGATTTCCGAGAGTAATTGTTAAATATCACTGAATTCGCGAGACCCAGTTGGAGCGGGAAAGCCAATTATTCAAGATCGGGTAAAAAGTTATGAAAAAGTAAGAATATGGCGAAAACCTCTCTCGATTTCAGTTGCTGTCATAGAGGGGCGCTTATACGCATTTAACAAAAAGCTTCATTTTAGATTTCGGAATTTTCTTTTCTCAAATGAACAGTTCTTTCAGCTAGGCAAACCCGCTTTATGTTCCCGCGCGTTCCCACAAATCTCTTCGCCAATTTCAAACTTAGAGAAAACCAAAACCAAACCGAAATGACCAACTGAATGGAGCCATTTTGGTTGGGCCAGACAGACCGGTCATTTGGAATCACCTTCAATGCTGATCCTAAAGATTCCGGTAGGAGCGAATCAAAATGGACCGTTCAATTGGGTTTCCAACCGAAATTTTCCGATGTTTTGGTCGAATGCCAAACGCCCGAGATATTCGCGGAAGAAGCGGAAAGCATCTGTAAAGCGGCGACGACAATTTTTTTTTATCAAAAGCAAACTGAACTGATAATATTCTATCTTCGCCACTGAAATTGATTTGATAGGAGCAGGGCTTCTGATATCAGCCGCAAGATCCGTTAATGTTTACGACTTTAATATTTTTATCATTTTCATTTATTTTACTTTGTTTGGAGGTGAGCGCTGTTTTGTTTGAAAACTGAACTGAGTTGTAAACCGGCTACAGTTGTGTTGTAACAGTAAGTTACGTAACAAACTAGAATTATTCGAAATAAGGTCGATTGTTCCGCTGTGAAAAGTGCGGCTCCACAGGGAAACAAAATAATGTAATCTTGCCATTTTGTGGATCAAACCAGTGCATGCTCGAGATATCTTTTTTTTTTTTTTCTCGGCAGGAACCTCCTGGCGAGAATAAAAAATGTAACGGGAACACAATTCTATCATGATTGTTAAGTTGAACAAGATTTAAGAGACTATGAACATAGAAAACCGAACCCTTACCTTAACGCAGTTGGAAACAGCGATCCAAATTGCGAAAGGAAGAAAAAGGTTAAGGAATTGCTCGGCACGTCCAGACTACGAGTCAGGTCGGGTTCCACTCGCCTTCAATGAGCACTGTGTTACCACTCGCCGCTAAGCGTTGAATATCACAATTTGAGGTTGTTGTCAGTTTCGAGATCACCACCTTGTTTTAAACCTCAATGCGTGTTGTCTAGAAACTGCAGCGAAATGAAAATAAAAACATTGGCTGTTTTCGTTTCAAAACCCAT